>OZ018411.1:26671444-27298589 GCA_963969595.1 Neckera pumila | reverse complement strand
AAATTCCAGGATTAAATTTTTAACAATTTAGTATTTTGAATCATTTTCTACTTCTTTCTACTTACTATTTTTTTCCTATATGTTGTACAATTCCAAATGATGTGAAATTTTTCAAGCATATAGACAACTTATTTAGGAAACTGAATTCAAAGAAGCACCACCTTTGTCGGCAATTTTTCATTAAAAAGTGAGCTTGCAAAGTGCAGCTGCCCGGTTTTTCGCAGGATTGAAAAAATGGTTTTCAAGACTTTGAATGCTTATATCTTATGATCCACACGGTGGAATTTTCTGAAATTTTTACCACATGTTTTCAAAATACCATACTATAAGATACTACAATTATATGTGTCAAAAATTGTTTTTTTTCCAAAAATTTGGTAGTTGTATTAGAAATGGCAGTTTTGGAGCGTTTTTGGTGATTACATAGTCATGAAACTTTAGGGGTTAAGTTTCCATTAATTATAAATATTTTAAAAGATAATAGTATCTAAAATTGAAAACTTCCATATGCAACATTCAACTATAACCATGAGGAAAAGTAAATTACTAATTTGACCTAAAAGAACAAAAAATAATTCATAAAAAAAGAAATTCAAACACTTAGATTCATGTTTGATAATCATGTTTGATAATCATGTTTGAATAAATAACACATACCAAAAATATCCAAAGTCTACCAACTAACCAAAACTTCAAAACTACTTTTTGTTTTTTGAATTTTTTCAGGGATATGAAACAATTTATTGGTAATTCATAGTACTCACTTGCTAAATAGGAGCAAGATGGCTTTAGACTACCTTACATCAAACATTTGTCCATGTGATTATATGTCCAATACTACTCAATTTTGAATATTTCCTTATTATCATCATCTAAAAGATGTGAGATGGAATGCTATTTGAAATTTTTATTTATTTATACATAGAGAGAAAAAATTAGAATGTCTCATTTGATTGAATCATATCTCATATTCTTTGTATGTCACATTTCTAGTGTTTCTTTTTTTTTTAATTTTCACTACCAATTGAATTTTTTTTCTACCATTCGTTTTTTCTAGAAAAAACTATTGCAAAGAGAAAAGAACTTAGGAAATTGTTTTTTTTTTATATATCCAACCATAAGATCTTATACTTGACTAGTGTATAAATACACGGAAGAAATTTCAGAAACTTTGATCATGTAGATTGTAAGATATATGCGTTTAAAGTGAAGAAAACAAGTTCTTTTGCAACTTGCTTGATTAGATTTTTTGGCTTTGAATCTTTTTAGTTCAAATTTTTTGCACTATTGATTTTGATTTTCTACTTATTTATGTTAAGTAGTTGAGTTGAGAATCTACAAAAAAAATGAGGAAAAAAACACACTTCATTTTCACTAAATAAAAAAATTATTAAGTAGAGGTGGGTTCAAGATTGAAGAGAAAACTAAATTGTTAATAGCTTTTTGATGGAATTGTATCACAATAATCTCAATGGTGAGATTGTTCTAGCAAGAAAATCTAACCTTGTCTAACATTTTTTTTTCAAGTTCTAAAAATTGCATTCAAAAATGAATTCTGCAAGTTGTTTTTTCATGAAGATGCTTAGATTGCCCAAAAAACTAAGATTGTCCATAACTTTCTCATTACTGGTCCAAATTGAATGAAATAAAGCTTCACATGTAGACAAAAATGTAATCTTTGAGAAAAAAATTTGAAAAAAATTATTTTGACTTTATGTGATTTTTTTGGTGTTGCCAGCTGAACTCCATTTTTGCTCCCGGGCATCAATTAAGATATAAATTATATATTCACAAAGCTCTTGCAAAAATACACAACCTAAAAAAATCCCAAAAAATATCACTAAAAAATTGAGACAACAAGAACCTGCCCTGACCCAAATTGTCCCTGAGGAAACAAATGGTCCTTTAGGGGTTATATTTTCATACATTACATGCGGAACTTTATTTCACATCATTCCAATATATCCAACAATTTTTTTTTCCAGTTTCAATGTCAAAATAGGTAGCTAAAAACAGATTCTAAATAGATTCATTAACATTATTTAATTGTATATATTGATACCCACGCATAAACATTTGAACCATTCTATTCCGATTAGTGAAATGAAAGTTAATAGTTTTAATTTATGAACAGTGAAGGTTGAAAAAAATTAGTTTTGTAATATATTTATAATATAAAGTTGTTTATTGACTTCAATTTTGAATATTTCTAAATGAAAACAAAAATGTAGGACATACCTTGCTGTATGAATGTTTTCACCACTAAAATTGACAATTCTCAATTTCTTGTCAAAATTATCATTGGAAGGGATTTAGAGGCCTTGGAGGGCTACAAATTCCCTTGTGTTCTCAGATTGCGAGAACACAGATGCAATAGCTAGCTAATGTGGCACAGTGACTTCCACGTCATTTTTTGAAAAATAAAATAAAAATAGATAAAATTTTAATTTTTTTTTAATAAATATTTTTTGACAACCCATACCGTTGTTCACAAAATTGGGCCAAATTGAAGAACGGGCTTAAAACGGCCCTCCAAGGCCCCTGAATCCCCTCTAATGTAGTGATTTAGGTTTTTGTTTCATCAAGTACTACCTTCCGCTTTTTAATTTTTTTGGAGATGAATATATAAATAAGCTAATCAATTTTTTATGTATTTTTCAACCCATTATCATCATTTTAAGTAAAACATTCAAGTTTGATACATGCTTTTTTTCTCTAAGTTTTTGAAAGACAAAACTTTGCCTTTGAGAAGGATCATAAAAATCTAGTGTTTGAAATTTAGGCACTTTGCTCTTGCAATTGGTGGAGGTTTTCACTCTAAAATTTAGGAGAAAATGCTTGAATAAATTAACTAAGAGATTCTATGGTTGGATTTATTAAAGAAAAAATATTAGTTAAGATTTTGACCTTGCTTTGGGTAAAGAAACAAATTTTATGTATTATTTAAGCAATTTTAGGCATCAAAATCTTATAGAACTATAGGAATTAATACATATTAAAGGTTTCTAAAACAGGGGATTTTTTTGTTTAGCCATTATTGTAATTGTAGTAGTTGAATAAGTGGCTAAAAGGCCATTTACATTCACATTGACCCCAAAAAATTGGGGTTTATATTAGAGCAAAATTGTCAAGAACTACCATTTTCAATTTATTGAGCCCAAAAAAAAGATGTTTTTTCAAAAATTTAGTCCATACAAAATGGTATTGGACTATTGTGGGACTTTTATTTTGGAAAACTTTGAATGCGTATATTATAAGAATTCAATTATTGAAGCTAAAAGATTTATTTTTTTAAACCAGTTTGACATAATCAACAAACTTTAATTTTCAGGTTGAAATTTTTTGCAGAGGAGAAGATAGTTGTATTTTAAAGTGTTTGTTCTGTACATGCCAAATTTTAGAAATAAAAAGGAGTTTAGCAAAGGCTACTTAAAGTTGTTTGTCTTGCCTATAAAACTTTGGACAATCTAACTTTTGGTCCAAATATCTAAAATAGAAAAAAACAATTCTTGCAAAAGTATACATTTTTACATTGTGCGTCAAATTTAGAAATTGTATCAAATACTTGCACAAATTGTAAAAAACCCCCTTTCAAGAAAAAAATGATTGTTTTGAGATTTAATTGAATATATTTATACAAGCCTACTATGTGAATGTGTGAAAAAAGTTTCACAGATTTTGACCAAGGAGATTGTTATTAGGAGAAAATTGAATAGCAAAAGAGGCCGCTTCATAATGCAATATTTGTGGAGGAAGAGCCTTCTTAATTCACTAGTTGGGCCAAGAATTGCATGATGAATTTAAAAAATTGTCATCATTATCCAATCCATATCCAAAATCTCATAAATCTCATGATGATTACATCATAGATGATGGAGTACACGCCACATGATGGTTCTAGTGAGGATACTAATGACTACCCTCATATTTTTCTATTAGTATTAAAATTAGTAAGAAAACTCAAAGCCTCTTTGTGGGTTCAAAGCCTCTTTGTGGATTCAAAGCCTTTTTGTGGTTTCAAATTCCTCCTAATGAAGATTACAAGGTTTGAAATTAGAAGACTTTTATTTTATATTGGCTTAGTCCAATAGGTACTCTCAACTCTCATCCCTCTCGCAGAAAGATTTTTGTATCAAACATAGTTCTTTTTTGTTTTTGTTTGTTGTATATTCTGTCATCTTAGTTATATACTTGTCAAATTTCATAAACAAAAGAAAAATATAGCATAAGCTATTTAGAGTTACTCAAAGTTATCTCCCCTTATTCCCCCCCCCCCCCCCCCCCCCCTAATTTAGGCAATGTAACTATGATCCTAGAAATCAATGGGCTAATTTTCATGAAGAGAATACATGACCGTACCATGGGTCAAAAATTTAGAAGGATCCACTCAAAGTGACTCGTCCCATTGTTTGGACACTTCATGAATAAACTATGAATTTTCAAAGAGTTGAAAATAGGTGAATCCATAAGCGACTAGGCTATGCTTTCATGCCTTCTACGAATGCATGATAAGTGAGATTCCCTCAATGTGCTAGGGTTATGATTGGCCTTAAGACTCCACCCCAAAATGAGGCAGTTTTTTTTGCATTGTGCCACTTTCAATTACATCCCGCCCGCCCTCTCATGAATAGAGGTTATACATTTTACACAAGAATCAATAGGAATTTGTCGTAGAGTAGGGAAGGGATCCGCTTTTCCGAAAAGGGGTCACAAATTGCATGCAGTTACCATAAGTGGTGACACAACCTCCTCACACGTTGTCCGAGACGACCCCCGCGGGCAACCCGTGGCTCATGTTCGAAGGGAATCTAAGGTAGACCAGCCTAATTCCGTCTCCAACCCATTTCCGCCACCCTGTTTTTGGCCCCATTTCCACCCATTCCACCATCCAAATCTGTCCAGAAGTGAGCCAATTCTATATGGAAATCTGACAAAATCAGTGCATTTATGTCATTTAGGGTAATGTGGCAACAGCTGATTGGTGAATACCTAGATGCTTATAGGGACATACGAAGGTGGTTATGGGTTGTTATTAGGGCGTTTATGACCCTAGTCACGGGCGCTTTAGTAAAACACTTCAAAAATTCACAAAAATTACAATTTTGATCAGAAAATTATAATTTCACTTGGGTTTGATTCATGAAACATGCGCACACCTCTGAAAAATATATGTCTCTCATGGAAGTAGCCCCAAGATAGTCAAATTGCAAATCAGGGTGGTAATAGGTTGATCTACCTTATAACAGCATAGAAGATTACATAACAGTCCCGCAGGCCAGCATGAAATGCTATTAGTGGTTTCAAATACGTTGGGATTGCATCCACTGGTGGAATGATTTTAACACCATTTTGCGGTACCTTGAAGTACTACTGCAAAGGCAGACGTGCAAGCCGGGAGACTCAAAAAACAGAAAATTGAGGTACCTTACCAGCACCAGCACTGGTACTGAACTACTGATATATCCAACTCTCTTGCATCGCATTTGACAAATTGCGTCATGGAGCCCAAAATCAACAAGAAAACCCCGATGGCAAGCAGTCTTTGATTCATGAATCCGTCCGAATTCTTTTCGTGATTGCATTCCAAGATTGCTACCGTCCCGGCCGCACCTTTCAGATCTCGGCTGCTCGAAAGTGACAAAATCTGCAGCAGAAGTGGCAAGACGGGATGATTGTTGGTTGGCATTGAAATTGCGTTTCTCATGGTACTTGCTAGGAGAACCTTCGAAGGTACGATGATCATGCTTGAAAAATTAGGAAAAAAGTGTGAGCTAAGCTAGTATCATCAAGTTTCACTTTCAACCATGAATGAATGTGTGTCACTGAAATTTACTCGTTTAGATCACGTAACGACAAAATTGTGAGATTCACCTTACGTGAATTTCAAGAATGGTGTTTTAATATTGTATGTAAAAGTTAGAAGAGGTCAAAGTTCAATTGGTAAGGTTTTCAAAATAATCCTACTTTCAATGTCCTATTGTTAATCATTTTCTAATGAATACCAATCTATTATCTAGGTTTTGGAGGTCATATTTGTAGATGGATCCTACCTTAGTTAAAAATGCCAAGAAATTGCCTTGAAAGAATTTTGTTTGTTTATAAGGACAATAGGAATATAGGATTACAGTAGAACCTCTCTAAAGTAATAGGGTCGGGATTGGGTTGACTATATTACATTAAAGAGGGTTATTGCATTAATGATGTTTGGATACAATCTAGACTAGGACTGAGCAATCAATATTATCTTACAAAGGTTATTACTTTAGGAAGTATTACTTAAGAGAAATTCTACTATACAGGAGATAGACATGTCCTCCAACCCACCACATTTCTACAAGACAATACTATTTCACATAAATTAGGCAATGCCTACAAGTTAACAATGACTGATATAGTCTAAATAAAGTTTTGAGTTTGGTTTCTATTATTATTAAATTTTATGCTGGATCTATTGGTAGTTAAAAAGAAATATCTAGATTTTTTTAGATTTAATGTTTTGGACACCATATTATAAATGCATTATACTACCTTTATCCACTTCGTTAATTCCTAAATGCCAGAGGCACCATATTTTGGTGTTGACTAAACCTGAAGTTAAATAAAATCTTACCAAAATATTAGTTGAGTACTTCATTTTTTTAAATATCATTTAAATTCTATATTTAGCATGAAAAATCTAATTTTGAAAAATAATTGTTTATAATTGTTCTATGAAGGATTTTGTGCAAGGGAATCCCTAGCAAGTTTTGAATTTTTAGTGTTAAAGGCTCTAAAAGATGAGCCTCAAGTATACAAGACCTAAGGAAAAATCAAATTGAAAATTCATTAAAAAAAATAGAAGAAATTTGGGGGAACTGTAAATTGATTATATGTATGCATGTTATATCCTTTAACCTTGTATTCTTTTCATAACTTCAATTTTAGATTTGACATGTAAAAACAAGATTAAAAGACTTCAAATCACTTTTACAATTTTCACTATCTTTTAATCATACATAATAATATTTCAATCCATAAATGATATTGTTGTGTTTTCTCTTTCCATGTGATTTATAACATGTTTAGTTTGAATTTGTACAATTGCAATTTTAATAAACTTGATAATACTTATCAAAACTTGGACTTTTGTTTACTTTTCAAAAAATACCAAGAAGCTAAAAAAAAGCCTTGAATTGGCATTTAGGGAATAATTTGAAGTTGAAGCTTTATAAACATTCAGTAATGACATCTTTGACAAGAGTAGGAGGGGAATTTATAAGGAAACAATGTTTTCAAAGATAGGAACAATTGTAGGAAGTAGGCTGAGAATGTAAGGGTACATAGAGGGTCTTGCTTTTCCACGATGCCCAATGACTTAGGCACTCCCTTAATTCATAGCAATAGCCTTCTAAATTCTATTTGAATTAGAGACTTGATTTTTTGGGGATTTTCTGGCGATTTTGAAGAACAAAAAAGTTTACTAATCCTTTATTGGAATTCTTGAAATTCAAAAATATGTGGTGGAAAAGGTGTTTGCAAAAAACTGTAGTATATTTGCCAATTCCTAGAACATCCACGTAGTATAAGATTCTTTGGGATGCATTCTACATTTTTCTTAGTTCTAAGGATTTCTAGACATATTCTTAACATGATTTATAATATGAGAAAAATTAAAATCAAAACCTATAGAGCAAAAAAGAATCACAAATGATAGTCAGAGTCATTTGAAACTGTTGGGTATAGTAGAAGCACATATTCCTAACCAGAGAGCCATATCCAACCTGCACGATGTACTTAATTCCAAGCAAGGTTGGCACAAATTTCCAACTATAGTAGAACCACCTATAGTCAACCACTTAACCCCTAAAGGACCATTTGATTGACCCTCAGGGGACAATTTGGGTCCGAATAGGTTCCTACTATCTCAATTTTTAGTGATATTTTTTTGGATTTTTTTGAAGTTTTGTATTTTTGCGACAGTTTTGTGAATATACAATTTTTATTTTAATTGATGCCTGGGAGCAAAGTTATGGCACAATAATCAAAAATGGACTTCGGCAGGCAGCACAAAAAAATCACAAAAAATCAAAATAATTTTTTTTCAATTTTTTTTCTCAAAGATTATATTTCTATCTACATGTGAAGCTTTTTCATTTAATTTGAACTAATAGTGAGAAAGTTATGGACAGTCTTAGTTTTTTGGGCAATCTAAGCATCTTCTTGAAAAAATAACTTGTGGAATTCATTTTTGAATTGAATTTTTTGAATTTTTCAAAAACAATTATTAGACATGGTTAGATTTTCTTTCTAGAACAATCTCACCATTGGAATTATTGTAATTCCATCTAAAAGCTATTAACAATTTAGTTTTTTCTTCAATCTTGAACCCACCTCTATTTAATAGTTTTTCAATGAGTGAAAATTAAGTACTTTTTTTCTTAAATTTTTTTGGTAGATTCTCAGCTCAACTACTTAACATAAATAAGTAGAAAATCAAAATCAATAGTGCAAACAATTTGAACTAAAAAAAATTCAAAGCCAAAAATCTAGTCAAGCAAGGTGCAAAAGAACTTGTTTTCTTCACTTGAAATGCATATATCTTGGAATCTACATGGTCAAAGTTTTGAAATTTCTTCCACATATTTATATACTAGTCAAGTATAAGATCTACAGTTGGATATACAAAAAAATAATTTTTAAAGTTCTTTTCTCTTTGCAATAGAAATGGCAGTTTTGATTGTTTTTTGATAGGAAAATCACCTTGGTCCTTTAGGGGTTAAGCAGTTCTGTGCATGTTATGGAGTTGTAGAATGCAATGTAAATTTATTGCCCTGTAGAAAGGTAGAAATGACAAGCATTGCCAATTTTACGGGATTTTTTTCCTAAAATTCAAATTACTATGAATTTTGGAAGCCAAAAGTTGGTCTCAACCCATAACTGATATATAGATTCTTCTAATTCTAGTCATTCTATAACTACTTCCCACTCACTACATCAAGACATGTGTCATGACTTTATAGTCCCAACCTTACAAAGGAGAAAAAATCACATTCCAAACCTTGGTTGGAAGCCTATTCCAACCTTGGTTGGAAACAGCTGCACCCTATAGGTTGGGTATTGATGCCTAGTTGGAAATGGATGGGTCTAGTATAAAGCTTGGAATGAGTTTTTTTCCCTTTCAAGGTTGGGACTAATAAAGTCATGACATATGTCCGAAAGCAGTGAACTAAAAAGTAGGAAGTAGTGAGCAGGAAAGTAGTTCTTGAATGATCAAAATTGATAGAGTCTATAGAATGTATATTGGTTTTTGCCAACTTTGGGCTTCCAAAATTCATAATAATTTGAATTCAAGGAAAATAATCACGAAAATTTGGCAATGCTCGTCATTTCTATCTTTCTATAGGAATAAAAAATCAACATTGGCTTCTATTGCTCCAAAACATGCGCGGAATCACTTAAGTGGTCGACTATGGATAGTCCTACCATAGAGATTAAAACAACTTTTACCTTCACTTCAAATGCTAATATCTTTCAATCTTTTAAAGTTCACAAAAAATTTACCACGTGACCTCATACAGTAGAACTCTTCTTATCGCAGACTCTCTTAATGCATAATATGCAGTAAGAGAGGTTGTATTTTGAAGCATTTATTTGTAAATAGTAGTTAAATGCCCCATAGTGAGAGGCCATGTTAGCCAAATTTCAATATAGAACCTCTCCAACTGCATAAACCTCTCTTAATACATAGTCCAAAAACTATGCACTAAGAGAGGTTCTATTGTAATAATTAAGAATAAGATCCTCAACTGAAGGTTACATTCCTAAAGTACACATTTCCACCTTTTGGGCTATGGGGTCAATGCAATAGAAATGACAATTTTGAGTGTGTTTTTCAGGAAAAAAAGGGCCTCAGGACTGTACGAGTTAATCCACAGAAAAAGCGTGCCGTCACACGACTACTGTTGAGTCGTGTGTCAAGACAACATCAAGCTCATGATTTGATTCTTTTGGATGAGGAATCCTAACTTAGCTACTCAACCAGTGATGAGTCACTGATATCCATACTTGGATAGCTGAAGCAACTTAACAAAATTAAATTAAGCTTAGATGAGAAGAGGACAAAACCAAAAACATCTTCCCAGGTTCATTGGATACCAGCCTCATTTGCCCAAGTATATTAAGTTAATTTGATAACAAAATTGGACCGTCTTTTTGACAATCCTGACCATGATGAATGTGCTTGTGGGTAAGTGTGCACGACCTTTCTACACACAAAACCTCAGTTGAGATTGGAATCTCGTCTGGAACCGGTCCGAGATGACCCTGAACTACCGAATGATGGTGGAAAGGTATCCAATCCGAATGGGTTTGATACCGGGGGGCAACAAGTTCATTATCTTGTAGGAACTCAAAGCCTATGTAAGTGTATATTTGGTACCAAGCTTCCACATAGATTTACTGGCCTTAGGTTTATTTGGACTCTATTTAGAGGTCAAGCATTATGGGATCATGTGGGTTTCTCGTAATAGTAAGGTGTTTGCCAATGCTTCTTGGCCTAAAGGCAACTGTCAACAAGTATTGTGGGAAACACTCTTAGACACAGGACGGGCAGCGCATATGAAGGCCATATGCAGTGCACACCATCATCCCCGGCTCTCTAATGAGGTTCATAGTAGGTTTGAATGTGTCTGGCTTCAATCTCCCATCCTAGCTTACAGAAGGGGCAATAAAGAAGTGTTCTAGAACATGGTGCGCCCTCCTGAGTGCTCTTTCTTCTAGCGGTCTTTTGTTTTTTTCTATTTGGGCCGTTCTTGTTCGGCTCTTTTGTCCAGCTGTTTTGGCTTGGCTATTGGTATTTGGTTTCTTTTTAATGCAGTGGGTTTCCCGTTTGTTAAAAAAAAAAAAAAAAAAAACTACATAAGGTAGTCTGCTCTTAAATTGACCATTTAAGAGTTGATTACCTTTTGGGGGAAGCTAAACCCCTTAAAACAATTTTCAGCAAATTTTAGTAGGAAGAAAAATGAAATATAATCCAAGTTGTTTCATATTTTTTGGACCCATTGTGGAATTAGTTACAAATTTTTGAAGTTGAAAGGCAATGGTCACTAAAACCGACCACCTCTTTAAATGTACAGTGCTAGTACATTGAAGAAAGCAAAATGTACCTCTGCGTCATGATTGCTTATAGAGCCCACTTGCTTTTGGAGCATACCACCTTACTTGATGGAAACCCTTGCAGTCTGTTTCTTCAATATGCTTGTTTAAATTTTAAAAATCTCTTATGGAACCTCACTCACTTACTTCTATTTGTAATCTCTTAAATTATCCCTTCATTGCTCAATCAACCATATTTATATGGTCAATCCAAAATTCCAAGCTCATTTTGGTGTGGACAATTAAATTCCTTTGGCTGCTTTAAAAATTTTACCTGCAATATTGAAGGTTAACTATTGAAAGTTTTTCTTTTTCACTAAAAAAGGTAAGTATTTGATTTTGAGAGGTCCTCAAAGGCATATATGTACCATTAGTGAAAGAGTAAAGCTTGTGAATTTTACTTGATTTCTTGGCTTTGAGCAAAGCTTAACAATTTCACTTCATTTTAGATCTAAAAACTTGTACATATCCATTTACTTTGAAAATAGTCCCAGTAGAAAGGATAATGTGTTTTCATGATTTCACAGTTGAAAATTTAAGCATGGAAGTGTTGATTTGTAGTTATTTGAGATTTCTATTTTTTTTAAAATGCATTTCAACAATTGCAAGGTAGATTGAGTAATGAATTTGATAGCTTTTGTGTGAAATTCAACTTTTTTGAAAGTACATTTTAGTGTGCTAACATCATTTATAGTTATTCATGTCACCTTCCATCCAAAAATACTTTTATGTGCAAAATTTTGAAGCATTGTGGGGGAGGGGCAACATATAAAAAATAAAAAATTTGCATTTTTCTTGTTATAATCTCAAAACTCCTATGCAATTTTGCACTCAAAAGTAGATTACATTCTAATAGGCAAGCTCTTTAAACATCTGTATAGTTAGATTTTGAAACAAAACAAGCTTGATTCATTGGGGATAGCTATAAGTCTATGTTATTTTTTCACAGGACTGAGTCACAATTTCACTTGTCTTATTTTCATCCATCTCATTTTTTTTTGTTTAAAAAAAAATTCATTTGCTCTTTGTAAATCCTAAGACATACAAACAGCTTCTCAATTAAACCTTGCGGCTTGATGAAACCTTTTTGACATTGTTGCATTGCAACAAACTTTCTATTGTTTGTCTATAAAATCAAAACCTTGTTGTGCTTCACACTACTCAAATTGATTCACTTACAATAGGATGCAATCATTCTTTTGTATTAAATATTTTAATTAAAATAAAATTGGTATAAATTTTCTTTGATGACTTGAAGGCAAAAGAAGGAACTCCTTGTTTCCTCCATATAGCCACTGAACAAATGAAATTAAAATGATTTCTAATAGAAAAATGAATTTAGACAATAAGTCTAGTTTGCACTAACAAAAATAATTTGAGTGCACCATTTTAAGTTTTTATTCTCCAAGTCCCAATTCAATGTATGATCCAAGTTTTCTTTGGCCACATGTGAGCTTGTTGGCAGAGGCCACTTTTTAGATGGACAACAACAAAGAGGTCAGAATCTGGCAAGTCAAGCAAATTTTCATTCAAAATAAAAATGTTGGTACGATTCCAACTTCTCGATTTATATGTGGTCTATGTATTCTTTTTAGGAAAATACAAGTTTAACCCCTACAAGACTATAGTGGAACCCATAGCCTTTGGATTTTTTGAGAACTCAAGTAGGCTATATTGACTTTATAATTGGAATTTTTGTACAATTTTTTTAGGAGGGATGCCAATCATCCTAATCTACATGTGAAACTTTGCCTCACCTCATCATCCAATAAATGTTTCATCCACTATTTTTTGTCATTCTCATTCTGATGCATATTGGATGTAAAAGTTTTGTTTTTTCCTTCTCATTTTTGCGTCCTTGAAGTCATGCATTGGACATAAACCACTCGTAGGAAATGTCTCGTACATCCTCCGGATGGGTTTTGCTCCATAATGCCTGATTTTGCGGTGTTGTCTCCATAATTGGGCATTACAAATTTTACATTCAACATCAAATTCTTATCCTGACTCTTCATCCAATTTTGTTGATTTCCTACAACAGTTTACACTGGGCAATGGCCCTTATTGTTGAACATTGCACCAAATAATCAGGTCTCCTCTTCAGGCTCCGCCCTCCTCATCGACCAATTATTTGACACAATGCCCTCCTCTGCGGGCATTGCCTTATACACAAACTGTCTGCAGCCGGTTGTTTTAGGGTGAAATTTCTACGGGTGATCCCTTCCAATCACTTGGCTTGACAGGGAAACACAAACCGTCTTCTGTCAGTGACTGGGAGGATGTTTGCCATTGGCATACATTCCAGGGTAAGGTCCACTGGAATTCTTCCAATTACGAAAAATGGCGTGCCATGTGCACTCCAACGATTTTCGATATTCCCAAGTGACCGAGCAATGACAGAAGCCGCCATGGTGGTGGCACAGAAATCAAACATGAATAGAAGTCCTCTCCGTTTAGGACAACATTTGGGGTCCAGCCCAGAAAATTGTGATCATTGGAAGGACGAGTTCGGCTATGGGTTTTGGTTGGCATGCAACGGATTACGGTACATAGATTCAGATTTGGGCAAAAGTGGACAAGAGCGGGCCAAGGGTATGGGTATGGGTACGGGTACATCACACTTCCTCAAGCTTAGTTTCTAAGCTAACTTAAAACCAAAAAGTGGAAGGAGATTCATTACTCAAGTTTATAGATCGTGGATGCCAAAAGCGATTTTGGGTAGGAGGCCCAGCAAATCAAGAGGCCCAGCAATCGGGAAACCCAGCGATTGGGAGGCCCCGGCGTGATATGGGTATGCTCGTGCAATTGTGACCAGCGTCTTGGGAGACCTGGCCAAGAAGGAGGTCAAATTGTCCGTAGAAATCATTTGCTGATACATCCAGTACTCTCTTGTTGTGGAGCAGCCATGTTTCTTTCTTGTGAAAGTTTCCCTTCTTTCAACAAAACGTACCTTCCCAAAACTGAAAGAAAACGAGCAGTTTTGCAACGAGGAGCTTGGATCCTAGAGCCATGATTCACTTTTTAAGTATCGTCCTTCCCAAGCTCATGAGTATAAACATGCGTAGATTAGAGAGTAGACCCACGAGAAGACGTCACATGACCAACTTGATGAAGTGTGGGTTTGGAGCGAATGTTTCTACTAGTGACTTTCTCACATGGTGTGGTCTTTGTCAATGCAAAATTCTCCTCATTTCAGGTTTGGAGCCTAAGGGAGGAGGTACTAAAGGCCGCTTTACACCAAGAGGCCGGGCCAATTTCTTGTGTCAAAGGCCAAGAATCTTGACTTCTGATTGGACAAAAGGCTGAAATCAGTCCTAACCCCTTTACACCAAGAGGCCGGGCCAATTTGGTGGATTGAATTTTTTATTCAAAAAAGACATGATCTAACATGGCCTAAGCTCGTTGAATTGGGTGCACCAAAAATGGGAGGCCAATTCTTGGCTTTGGGGCCAATGTCAGATTTCAATTAAAAAAATCTTTTTAATAAAAAATTATTTTTTTCAACAAATCATTACCGTTGGATTTTGTGCAATTGGCCTTTAGGTATAAAGTGGCCTTGAAAATTTCAGCCCCTCTCTCTTTCTTTTGTAGGTTTTATTGAATTGGCCCGGCTTCTTGGCCTTAAGGCCTTTACACATGGGAGAATTGACCCCCGTTATAATCTTAATCTAATGGGTAGTTGAGGCCGGCCTCTAACCCAAAAGGGGCTGAAATTTTGTGCAATTGGCTTGAAGGAGAATTGGCCCGATTTCTTGGTGGAAAGCGGCCCTAAATACTGTAGATTTTGAAAGTGTTCTCTAACAAAAAGGCACATAGTGCATTCTTCAATGCACCATGTCAAGCGGGATGTCAAGGTGGGTACACCTTTAGAGCCTTATGCACTTCCAACTCAAAAATTCATAACCAATTCCTTAAGAATCCAAAATATGAATCAACTTGTGGTGGATGCAACTTTCATTATTCTTAAAGAAAGCTTTACTGCTGAAAAACATTTCAAAGGGGTTAAAATTCCAAAAATTGAAATTAGCTCTACAATATCTGCCTTATGCACCTCCTACCTCTGAAAATGGTAGCCTATATGATAGATTGACTTTTTGGTCGTCTAAGTGAAAGAGATGAAGATTGCTCTATGTGCATGAACACGGTTCAAATTCCCCCCTATTTTGTAGTTGTATGGATCTTTTATTCTCATGGCCCAATGATAAAGTTGGAAATTATGTTTACATTTTGAAAATATACTCATAGAAAACATAATCTAGGTGGATGATAATTTGTACAATTTGTAAGGTAACTGCAATTATGTTTCTTTTTTATGACTTAAAGGAAAATTGTTTGTTGAATGAACAATTGGAAATCTAAGGAGGTTTCTATGAAGTCAAGTTTGGTCACATGTTCACAGAATTTTTGCACAAGGTATTAAAATATATACCCCCTTAGTGAAAATATCATGTTTTTTTCAATAATCGGCTGTCCAAATCAAAAGTTATATTGCCCTGAACCTTTTAGACAATCTAAGCAATTTGGACATCTTTGGGGCTTCTTTTGCTAAAACCCTCATTGACTTTTGAATTTTGGCAAGTACAAAACTAATAAAATACGGCTTTGAATTCCCTCCCCTCCCCTCAAGAGTTTTTTTTAGTTTTCAAACACATTCTAAGAAGAAACAAACTTTCTTAGCTATGTTAGAGCGGTTTTGAGATAAAAAAACATTCTCTTCTAACTTCAAGCCCTATTATCTTGCAATTTGTGAATTCAAATTTGTAAGTTCTTGAAAATTTTCTTACACATTCCGAATGTTTGCCTCTAATTTTTCACTGCTTGGTTTAAAATAAAAAATTTCCTCATTGCACAAGAAATGATCAAAAAATGATTAGTGTATTGTTAGTTCACTTAACTTCTTTGCATTGCCTGGTGATTTAAAGCAAGTTAAGACATATCAATTGCATCTGAAATTTTGCATGAGTGAAACTAACATCATACACTTATGAATGGTGAAAATCCACATTATTGTGTAGAGCAAAATTTTGACTCCAAGAGGGCTCGAAGTCTTTTGACCATGTTTTGCACAAATGAAAAAAAAAGTTATTTTTCTCACTTCAAACGTTATAATCTCTAAATCCACGCAATCAAATGGGCTTAATTTTTTTTGGACGTTTTGCACATTTTTGCACATTTTGCCTTACTTGTTTACTACACTTTTGTATTGTTGGAATCACCCCCAAAAGTCTTAAATCTAGATTTTGGACATACAATGCATTGAAAATTGACAGTTTTGGATTTTTTCTCTTCCCAAACACCCTCTGGTCTTTAGGGGTCAAAACACTTTTGTATGATTGGAATTTTTTTCTTAAAAACATTTTAATTTTTGGTTCTGGACAATGCCTCGAAAATTGGCAGTTTGGGACCTTTTCCCTCTTCCTTAATATCCTCCATCCTTTCGGAGTTCTTTTGGCCTTGATGTTATATAATACCAAAAGCATGATAAATGTGGAAGTCAAAATGCAAATGCTGCACATTGGAAGCCCCGATATGCTTGTCCACTGGCTGTAAGTTTGAATAGCACTTCCAAATGTGGCTTTTGAGGTGATAATTCAATGGAGAATACTTCAAAAGCTCAATAACATTCTTGGAATAAACTCCGGGTTCTTCAAAAAACAAAAAAACAAAACTCAATAACCTCCATAGAAATTCAATAGAGCATTCTGCATATTCACTAGGGAATACGAACCCTAGCTCCTTCCCCATCTCCCCAAAAAATGATGCTGCATTTTGATTTATATGGGCTCCCTAACTGTAACCCATATGCCCCTTTCTTCAATGTTGTCTTTTTGGGGGTGGTCATGTGGGAGGCGTCAACAGGCCACATGATTATGCTTGATAGCTTGTGTTTTATTTTCCCAAAGCCCTCCCGCCCCTGTAACTTAAGTTATGTCAATGTCAGACCCACCTTGAATTGTCACCGCTGCTGCCCCCACATCTTTGGATCACATGCCTCTTCTTTTGGGGTAATGTTGCCCCCCTTCCTCCACCCGGATCACGAGGTTCCGAGAGGGGTTCCGAGAGGGTGCATGATTGTGTTCAAATATTTGTCATGAAATGGGAGGTAATGAGCTTTCCAATTTGTATGTGGAGCCTTGAACTACGACTTCTTCAATGCAGTGTACTTGGAAATGTTTGACTCTCTCTCTCTCTCTCATGGACGCATCTATTCCAGCCGTGTCAATCATTGTCCCATACTGGTTGGGATCGGGAGGACCCCGTGTACCATGAATTTGCAAATGTGTATCCTCATGTCAAAAAAATAAAAAATAAAAACGTGTGTGCGCGTTGTTCTGACCAGTGCGGTTGGTACCCATGTCAAGGTTTTTGTTGGGAAACCCTAGATTAGAGTTGTACTGGGAAAAGCATGGGCACCCGGACCCATGGAAAGAAAGAGCTCTCGCAATGACACCGACGCAAAACCATTCGGGTTGGGGGTGATGAGGTGAGAAGTATGGTGCTCAAGGCCCACATTGGTGCACCAAGGCTAGTGCAATGTGGAGTCTTGGATACTATACTCTAGCATTGTTATGTAGTATATGAAGATTGCACTTTCTACTAATGGGGTCAGTAGCGTTCTAATTACGGCAAGTATCACTGATTTTTTTGGTAGCAATGAGACCCTAGCAAGAGAAAGTGGCCAATTGACCAACGATGTTAGCATGTGAGCATAGAAATGCGAGCATACGAGCATATGTAAAAGTCGATATATATCCTACAACTATTGAAGCTACTTATAATATAAAACATTTATAATATAGGATAACATAGGAATTCTATAATCATGGAAGGTTTCTATAATGTAGACATTTACAATATAAGTGTACAGTCTTCTAGGCTCATGTGCTCATGATTCTGGACTCACATAATAGCATCCCTTACCAATTGACCTCGAATTTGCTCCGTTGACTTCCCAAATGCTAAGACTTCATATCCTTTTCTTATGCAACTAGACACTCACAAAGACAATCACTTCATGTAAACGAAAACATTGTAGTGAATCTTATGGTCAAATGCAATGGCCCACATTTGTGCTTGCCTCTAATATCAAAATGTTTGAAATATTTTCACTATGAGAGTATGGAAAATATAACTAATGTAAATTAACATTCTCATTTGGTTCAAATAAGAAATTCATACACAATTTTTGATATTTGCTTTTTAAGTAGTTAATCCCTAAAAAATGAGCTCATAATTAGTTTTGAAAGTTACAATGGTCTAAACACATAGAGAAAATGCTTAGCAAATAAGGGAATTCTTGCTTGGAATTTTTATTTATTCAATATGTAAATTTTTGTATGTAGCATGTGTGTTAAAAGTTCTTTGCTTTTAAAAGGTTCTTTGCAACACCTTTCCAACCATTTTGCATTTGAATTAGGAAGTACTCAATGAATGTTTCAAATAATAAAACAATCAAGTCAAGTGCCATCTAATGAACTAAAGTAATAATAATGTATCAATACTCAAATCTTAACCCCTAAAGGTCGGAGACTATGTTTTCACCAAAAACGCTCCAAAACTGCCATTTCTAATACAAGTATCAAATTTCAGAAAAAAAACATTTTTGGACACATGTAACCATATGATCTTGTAGTAAACTTGTTTTGAGAAGATGTGGAAAAAATTTCAGAATTTTCCACCATGTGGATTGCAAGATAATAGCAGTTGAATTGACAAAAAACCTTTTTTTGTCCCTGCGAAAATCCGGGCAGCTGCCCTTCACAAGGTCACATTTGTATGAAAAAATGTCCAAAATGGTGGTTACTCTTTGGTTTCATTTTCCTAGACAAGTTGGATACATGCTTGAAAAAATTCAGATCGTTTAGAATTGTACAACATATAGGAAAAAAATAGTAAGTACGAAGAGGTAGAGAATGATTCAAAACACTAAATTGTTAAGAATTTATTTATGGAATTGAAAAATGCCAATCCCAACGGTTATAATGTTGTAATAAACAATCTATACCCAATGTTTTTATTTTTTTTCAAAAATATTGAAAAATTGAGTGAAATAAAGGACTTCAAAGTTTATTTTAGAGTTGAGATTCCATAACTACCCTTAAACTAAGAATCCTCATAACTTTTGACTCATAGATCCAAATGGAATGATTTAAAGCTTCCCACCTACATATTAATCTAAAGAACCAATTTCAAATTTTTATTTTTTTTAAGAGTGATTTTTAAAGAAGTTTTTTTTGCTGCCTGGGCTACCCGCCGAGCAATGAAAATGACATATCATGCAAAAACTTTTTAATCCTGTAATGAAAAGTTATGAAAATTGTTGGGCCTTAAAGCTACTCCTCGGAAAAATGTTGTGTGAAAATTTGAAAGAAAAAAAATAAAATCTCCGCTCGTAGTGAGCTGCCCAAAAAAACCATGTTCTCAAAAAAGCATGTTCAGTTCTTTTAGGGGTTAAATTTGTGTCTTATGCCAGGGTTTATAAATGAGACAATCAATAATTTATTGAATTTTTAAATTAAATATAATGAATAGTTTGCAATAGACATTCAAACATTTGCATAGTAAAAAAGAAATCTAGTTAGTAAAAGACAATTAATCATTTGTTTGCAAATCTGTAATTCTTTAATTGAATATATTTGGGGGGGAGGGCATGCTAAATTTAAGCCAACTACAAAGCGACCAACTCCAATTCTACCTCTGCTACATATTTCCAATGTATATCATGAAAATAGTCAATTTTAGAATAAAACATTCATTAAGAAAGTCTTTGGAATACCTTCACTTTTATAGGTCAGTTAATCCCATATCATTGATGTTTAATATTTTTATATTAAAATCTGAATAGCTACTTTCAACTCCATTTATTCTTATTTACACTAATGATGTATTCAACTGAGCCATCACTTTTTGAAAAGAAAATTCAAAAAATTCAATTTGATTCTTTAACCTTCAATTTGATGTGTGATTTCAAGAGAAAGGCCAATTTTGAAGTATATTAGTTAAAGTAGCTACGACTTCAATGAACACCAAATCCAAATTGCATAGAAATGTATCTAAAAGGTATTTTATGGAAAATGTAGGAGGGAAACAACATACCTTTATGGTGAATTTTCTAACAAGCTTAGAGCTTTGAAACCTTTCATCTACAAAAAAATAAAGCTAATATGAAACAAAATATGAAACAAAATGATGTTCATTCAAAGTAGGATGAAGTAGCCAATCAAAATGTCAAGATTATCAAAGGTCTCATAGTCCAATTTTATCAAGTCTACAATCAATTTTCTCAACAGAATGAAGTTGGTGATTGGTTGGACATTATGAGGCACCTCTGCTAATTTATCCCCATCCCAATACCTCTTGTAAGCCTCTTATAAGTGAAGTATAGTAATCTTAAAATTACTACGTAGGTAGGTAGAACCCAAATTCACCCCAATTAAAAATTGCAACCCCTAATTCTAGATCCTAATTCACCATGATGCATCCTAGTATAGCAAAATTTGTATAGTGGGGTACCAATCAAAATGGCGTTATCGAATTTGCAATGAAAGAAATTTTAGTGCTGCCAATTTTGATAGCCTATTGAGAGCTAAAAAATTGATATCTTACTATCAAATTTTTGTCACAACATAATCTTTACGTTAATAACTTGTTTATCAAATTTCAAGGCCAAAAGATTCACCAAAAAAAAGATATTCAAAATCTACCAACATATGTAGCTATGAATTTTTTTCACTTCTTCTAGCCTTCCAAGGATTGGAAATTTGTTTTGTTGCCATGAATTTTTTTTAAGAAATTTTCTCTATATTGATAACATGAGTGAAAAATTTCAAGTTCAAAATATTTATACAAAAAATGATATTTGAAGTTTACCAACATGTGTAGTTGTAAGAAACAATTTCACTATTGCCAATTTTGACACCCTCCTAAGGGCTTAAAAATTGCTTATATATCATGAATTTTTTTTGCAAAATCATCTCTATATTGATAACATGTGTGACAAATTTCAAATTCAAAAGATTCACTCAAAAAAAGATATTCTAATTCTACCAAAATGTGTAGTTGTGAGAATGATTTTTTACATCCATGTGTTGAGAGTTTTTTGGCAGAGAAAAGGCCTTGGTGCTTTAGGGGTTAAATTATCATTCTAAGTTGAATATATAACACATCTTCAAAATTCCAAGAGTTTGGACTACCCCTTGGTCCTTAATTAAGGAATTAATATTGCAAAGTACACTACAACACCCCTAGTGTTACAACATTCTTTAACCTCTAAAGAACCAAATGTTCAAATTATGAAAAACGGATGAAAGCAAATACATTCCAAATATACAAATTCTTCATTTTTTCATTTAAATAAATATTTGTAGATTTTTGTGTTAGTTCTCTTACATTTGTACAATATAAATTTAAGAAACTCTTCTTCAAAAGTGTTTTATAGTTCAAGAGGAATAGGTTTGTTTGCCCACAAAAATAACTTTTCCAGTTAAAAATTCAATCTAGAATTGATTCTGAAAAGAACTTTCAATTTTTGATTTCAAATTCTATTGAAAAATATTGGTTGGTGTAGCAATTGATCTAATTGTATGGATGTAATCTATAAATCAACTATATTTTATCATTTTTTCATATAGATTCCATTAACTATTCTTTTAAATTACATATTGAATAATCAATCTTCTCAATTTTGAGAATTTGGACTTTACAATGGTCCTTAATCCCTAAAGTACCAAAGTCCCCTCAAGGGACACTTAGGATTTTGGTCAGGCTCGTGTGACCTCAAAGTTTGACCTGATTTTTTGAAACTTTTTTTGAAGATATAGAATCACATTAGCTTTCTAAAAGTATAATGTTTTTCAATCAGTATTTGGGAGCAAAAGTTATGCCATCCAAAGTCTTAAAAGTAGTTTAATGGACAAAACAAAACAAATACAAAAAAATGATTTTTTTTTAATTTTTAATTTTTTTGAAAGATTATGCATTTGTCTACATTTGAAGCTTTGATTCATTCTATTTGGACTAATAATAAGAAAGTTATAGACAATCTTGTTTTCCGGGCAATCTATGCATCTTTTCAAAAAACAACTTATAGAATTCATTTTTGAATGCAATTCTCAAATTTTTCAATTTTTTTTTGATAGGGTGAAGTTTATTTGTAAGAAGAATCTCACCATTGGAATCATGATTTTTCAATACCATCTTAGAGCTGTTAATAATTTAGTGTTTTGTTAATTCTCAAACCTATTTCTACTTAACAATTTTTTTATATGTGAAAATCAAGTTTTGATGTTCTGAATTTTTTTTCTACCATTTTCAACAGAAAAAAATTTAAATTTATGGTCCATAGTGCAAAAAGTTTCCACAAATGGGGGTCAAAGTCATCTGAAATTGCAGGCCAGCATTCAGAAAAGTTTATTTTTCCAACTTCAAATGTTATTATCTTCCAATCCGTACTGTCAAACTTCATAAAAAATTTACCACATGGTTTGAGATAAGTGAAGTACAAGATCCTATGGTTGGATTCTAAAAGAAATATTTTTTTGGTTTCTTGGGTGATTGCAATAGACATGGCAATTTTGTATGGTTTCAAGTTAGAAAAGGCCTTAGGCTTTTAGGGACTAGCTCCTAAATGAATAGACTCATTGCAAAATTGTCAAATATCATATATGAGCTTAATTTAGCCTTTTAAATTGTATTCAAACATCTATCTTATAGTTTTGGAATATGATATCATGGATTGTTTATTACCATTAAAGAATTCAATTTGTTTTGTGAATTTTTTTGTTATTGTAAATTTTGTAGCAAAAATTGAAAAATAAATGAGTGAACATAGCAAAAACAATCCAATTGATTTGAATTTTTTTAGGAAATACAAGTAGCAAAGAAGATTGGAGTGAAAATTTATCAATTAATCTCTAAAGTCCCATGCAACGATTTCATGGTTGCTGCTCAACTTCAAGCACTATTCGGATCCCGTAAAAGTATCTTTTTGAATTTTTTTTTTTCAATTTAGTTTGTTAAATTATCTTTCCATAACCAAAAAGCCTCTTGATTTGGACAAAAACTTCATCTTCGGTGATTTTTCAAACTCAAACCAACTTCAAGAAATGCTCAGTACAAATTGTCTTACGAGAGAGATCTAGTTAATGATAGATCATCCCCCCTAAAATATTCCATGGATAATGCAAGTAGGCAAGGGCTCATTAGTTGGAGCAAATACTTGATAGGCTTAGTTAGATAGAAATCCAATTATTTTAGCATACCTCCATTGATTACAAGGCTTAGTATGTCATTCAAATCTTTCATTGCTCCAATACTTGTAAAAATTGGCATGCATATTCTCAACTAGTCATTATTGCATTTGGTAAAAAAAGACAAATTTTTTATTTGTAAATTTTTTGAGATATGCCCCATGAATTCATTCTAACTGAAAAAAAACCCTCATATTTTTAGAAAATAAACTTTGATTGCAGATATCTCAAATGCATACAATTAGTTCTTTGAAGCTGAAGAATTTACTAATTGATAGTAATGAACAAGATCCTATAGTCAAATCATTAAAAAATGACTTAAATTTTTTTTGTTGATCTTTAGAAACACCAATTCAAAGGTGATTTTCGAAAGAAGACCCCTTTGGATCTTTGCAAGTTAATTATTTTATATAGTTTTCATCCAAAACACAATTGGTAATGACAAATGCCAATGTCAAGCTAAATTCATCCTTTTATATACTTGATATGTTAGATTTTGATATCTTTTACTTGTGGAAGAATATATTTTCTAATAATGCTGAATTTTTCTAGAATTTTTGATGGAAAAATCAAATTAATATGATATTTTAGTGTAAAATATGAAAATAAAATTATATAAATTAAACATATATTAGAATAATTTTAAATCTTTATGGAGTTAAAAGTTAGAATGATTTTTTTTTTTTTAATATTTGAAATTTCATTTAAGAAGTAGAAAATGCAAATGAAATATACAAAATATTGTGTAATTTTGATTTTGATACATAGAGCTTGCACTTGCAATAATTGATTCAATTTTAGAATCTTTTCAAAATTTCAAAATGAAGTAAAAACAAAGCTCTTCAGGCTTTCTTTTCTTTGTTTAAATCAAATCCTAGAAATAAATATTTTGAAAGTTACAATCAAAGTTGACCAGGGCCCATTCACATTTTGGAGGTGTGGACCTTTAGGGCTTAAAAATATGAGCTTCTACGCACAATTTCCTCTTCCAACTGCTTCAAGAACGCTCCGTCCCGGGGCAGATACGAGTTAAAGCGTTGCCCTGGGCATGCTCTTATTATCCCGGGAGTGACACGCTACAGCCTTTGCAACAAGCACCCGATGAGGGTTTAGGGTTTAAGGATTTTGCACATGAGAGCCCGGCTATGGTGGACGCAGGACTCTGATTTCTCTTTCCTCGTGCTAATTTCGCCCGCCCTTTCTGTGCGCGCAGTGTGATCCGCATTTGGACAGTACGAGAGATGGAGAATTGTAGTAGAATGAATTGGAGAATCTAGCTGGTATGTCCGCCATGGAGATTGCCGCAATAAGAAGCGTAGTGTGCTGTTTCTCATGGCAGATTTCTCATGGAAGAAGAGTGGCGCAACGTCTCGTCCAGGCTCCTTGTTCTGTGGCTTTCAGAACCCGTGGAGTGCAGATTTTGCCATACGATTTGAAATTTGGAGGGTTTAAATTACGAGACTTTTGGAGTTCAAGGTGTCTGTTCTTGCATTGTATTTGCATCTGTCTTTGAGAAATGTTCGTGGTTTTTTTGTTTACGAATGGACGGTTTGTTGTGGAAGCGGCTTTGAGTAGAGTGTCGTGCGAATTGGCAGGTGCTTGCGAGGGCCGTTGCCATTGAGCGTCGCCAGTGTTCAGGTGGAGCCATCGAGAGAACTCGGGCCGTCTCCTTCAGCTCAAGGTAATGGGGGTTTCGACACTGCGAATTTAGCACATCTTGGTTTGGGAATTGTTAGAATCGATATTACGAATTGACCGGTGGTTAATCATTGCCAGGGTTTTTTCTTCAATTTTGAGTGCCATTTTCAACTCCTTGTTTTGATTTATTTAGATAGACTTGGACGGAATAGGAAACACTAGAATGTATCTAAAATTGTAACATATTTCTGCATTGAACAAAACATCAATTCTTCCAATGTAAGTTATTAAATACTGCTTCCTCATCCAGATTTTGGGTTTAACTGAATTTCAAGGACATGATCAAATCTAAAATAATACTTTATAAATATGGCAATATGTGTTTGACACACTTTGCACTTTGAAAAAACAAGATTGGGCGAACTCTCATGCACTTAGGTAGATGAATAGGAGCTTTCTGATAGGAGTCTCAGTTGGCTAGAATCTACGAATTTTATGAGTTAGAAATTCCAGAATGGGCTCATCGGGATTAGTGGTTAAAAGTTTTGAATCGACAATGATATTGTGGAGGTGTTGTGATGCGAGAATATAGACATCCTTGACTGGAATTTGGACGGATGGAAGGTGGTGCTGGCCGAGACGGGGGAAGCGGTGGGCTATGTGGAAGAGGTGATGAGCCTTGCCTCATATTTTGATCCCTCGGTCGTGGAGTACTGCTTGCTCAAAGTATTCGATAGCAATTCTCCGGGCATCGAGTATCTCATCCCATGGGTGGAGGATGTCGTGAAGGAAGTGGACACCAAAGCCCAGTGTATCCTCATCACGGTGATAAAGAATTCCTTCCTTCCTTCCTCACTCACTTTGGTGTCGAGTAGGTTTGCAGTGTGACTGAGATTCCTCGTTATGTTTGTAGCCACCGGAAGGCCTTATGGAATTGGCAAAGCGACCCGAACTCCTGCGGAAGATTCGAATAGCTCTGGAGACGTTCGGTCTTCATACTGAAGGTATGTGCAGCTATTTAGAGCCCGGAATCCGTTGGTTGACTTAATTAGGTAGAGGATGCACTCTTTAAGCATTTTAACCTTTATGTAAGAGTGTGATTTCATTGGGAAGTTTTTATCACTGCGAATGCATATCGTAATACAATCATTTAATGTGGGAGGTTCTAGGACACGATTGAAGGGGCAGTAGAGTTCCAATTTCCCTTCAATGACCATAGACATTTAGTCAAGTCATGCTTGCACCCAACTTGCTAATTGAAGGGCAATCAAAGTGTATTGGAAGAGATGAGTTGGTGTTGGCAACTGGAGTTGGTATAGGAGACGGGATTAGGTCTCTAACGGTTACAGTGTCTTCTACCTTATGTACATGCAGAGCATGATCTTGCTGAAAGAACGAGGATTGAAAATTTGTGAATGCCTGGATTTGCAACAGCCAGCTTACTGACTTGGTTTCGTGAGCAGGCCAGAGAGAACCACATATGCCAACACGGCGTCAATTGCAGGCAGCAGGAGAGCAGAAGTTGGTCGAGATGATAGTGGTATTTCTTGATAACTCGCTTGCTTCAAACAACTTCGCACTTTGTGGTTGCTTTTTTGTCAGTTCTAGTACATTAATCAGAGTAATGCATGAAGCTTCTACGGAGAATGGACGGTCCAAATTGTGACTACGTGTTGACTTCTGAACTTCTGGAATTTTGTTGTTGTCTAGGCTGCTGGAGGCTTTTCATCAGTTGCTCAGGATCTAAGACTTCGTACAAAGCGTCGACCAGTGGGGTTTTGGTAATTTTGATTTCTTTGTCGGTCTTGTCTTCGTTGCTGGAAAATGGACAGAAGCCGGAAGTCGTAGTTGAGCTAGGTGGCCATCGATTGTAACCTTTGGACGAGGGAAGATCAATTGCTTATATCAAGTCTATTCTTGTGGCTCTAGCAATGCTTATTTATGTGTCTAAGAATATATGTAAATATCATGGTCCACTTTATGTGCTTTTCCCTCACCAACTTTCATCTCTCGTAGGGAAGATCTGCAAAATCTTGATTCAGAAATTGAATTAGTTTTGGGGGAGTGCTGGAAAGAAGAGACTAATCCGGACACAGGTGTGTCTTTTTCTATTGCTTTAAAGGTTGAACTTGAACATTGAGCGGATTTCTACTTGAAAGACTAGTATTTTGTTCGTTTGAAGATGATGGGATATCTTCAGCATTTCAAAAATACTAGGCCCTTTATTAGCATTGACATCTGCTGTTCTAACTCTAGAGCGATAAGATTAGTGTAATTGAGAGGCTTTGTATGAAACGAGCAGGGAAGACGCACTACGTTAATCTCATAACTAGTGAGGTGGTTGGTGAGAAGCCTCCTCCTGCAAGTATTATGGATCCTACGCCTGTGAGTCAAGATTGGAATGACTATGGAACGGCTATGATGCCTCGCGCCGTTACTTTGAGGAAAATGGCCCGATTTGACCTTCATAATGCGGTACGCGTTTTACATGCCTCAATGTCAATGTTTGGGTCTGTTGCTTATGCAATGGAGTACTGGTGTGATGACAAAAGCCTTCCAGATTGGGAAGCATGGTATTGTGTTTCCCTGTAGCAGATCATTTGGAATTGAAAGCTCTTGGGTGTATGAACTTGACACAATTGGGCTTGTCACATGTGGCAGATAATGATGCATGGAGGTTACAAGGAGGTTGCTCAGCAACTAGGTCGCATGATTATTGGACGGCGTGAAGTGAAGGACCTCGAATCAGAGATCCGAGAATTTATGCGGCATCATAGCTTGTAAGATGACTTGTTTTTCTTCATGGGTGTTTGGTGTGATACATTGGATTCAATTCTGCTCTTTGTGGTCGAAATCTAAACTATCAACAGATGTATCTGAAGTTGTCAGATTGTCAGCTGAAACAGATTGTCTAGTCTTTCCCTGTCTTGATGCCGTCATGTGACATATGAGTTGCACTCTCAGGTCATTGTTTCCAAAACCAGCCCAGTTGATTGCCCAAAATCGGGATGATCTACTTGTAGCGGTACGGAAACAGGGTGGGGTTGTCGCAGTAGCCAAGAAGATGGGACTTCGAGCACAGAGAAATGGAGTAAGCATCAGTTCAGACATATTTCTTTTGTCCAGTCGCTTGTGACTTCTTGAACGTTCGTCATGTCCTTTCATGTCAAATGCAGTGACTTTTTTGGTCATGGTAATTGAGGCTCTTCAATAACATGCACGTTTCTTCACTGCTTCGAATCTCTTGTAATGTGTTTCGAGTGGGTTGTCACTGTAGACTAGAGTTATCAGTAAGACTAGACTGTTTCAAGAACTTCTAAGCAGCATCGTAAGGAGAATCTTCCCCATAATTCAATGGGAGGTCTCCCAATGGTCATGATGATTATATGGAGGCCTTTGTATGATCATTTTGATCATAGAGAGACCTCCCCGTGAATCATGAAGTAGATTTTCTTTATTATGCTAGCGAAATGTTCCTTCTACAATATAATTTTTATGAAACGCAGCTGCAGTCATAATGCTGCAAATTAGAAAGTGTTCATCCTTGTTTTTGCTCTATGGCTTATTCGAAGGCCACTCAATTCGATGAAAAACTGCTGTGTTACTAGTGGAGCACTGTTAAGTTCTCGTGTGCATTATCAGGGGAGGATGAAGAGAAATAGCTAAAAGGATTTGATGGTTTGTTGCTTGATGTGCAGAAAGGACGGTGGAAAAATGTGGAAGAAGCCGCAGAAGCAATGAAAGATTACTTGTTTGAGAATCTGCTGGATACTTATCCAGATATCAAAAAAATCCGGAAACCAAAAGATCACAGGGAGGCCATCTGGAAAGAGGCCGTTGAAAAAGGTTTGCTGCGCCTGCCAAAACAGGCAGATATAGTAACAGATGGTCGCAAAGACTTGAGATATGCACTTCAGGTAACCTCATGGCTTTAGTAGGGTTTTTGTTCGCTGCCTTTGAAATCAATGCATTAAACTCTAAACCCTAAACGCCATTTAAGATAGTTTAACTCCGTCATTGTAACGCGGTTGGGTTTTCTAAAACGGATGGGGTGTATGGCGTGTTCTACTAATTTGATTGAGTACCTATTGATGCTAGATTGGGGTGAATTGCAGAAGTACGGGCAGGAAGCTATTGCGGACCGTCTAGGTATCAAAACCCTGACCATGAGGAGGCCACGAATTCATCGGCCAAGCACATGACAAGATTATTTGCACCAACCTCCCGTTGTGGCATCTTCAGACAGGAACACAGTTGTAGGGTTATCTTCCGATAGGAACATTCATCCTTTTTTCGACTTGATATGTTGCGACTGAGGGGCGAAAATTCGTGCAATCCTGGGATTCATTGGCAAGAACAGCTTGATGGCATTGAGGTAATCCTTGCGATGGTCCACGTGCTGTTGTGATTTGGAGGATGAAGGGAGGAGTTTATTCACTTAATCAACTCTCTTTTGTACTAGCTCAGCAGCACTGCCAACATGGACACTGAAAGCATTGTCTTGCAAAAGGATTATTTCCCATATATTGCTGTGAAGAGAACCACCTCCTGTCTAACTTCAAGATTGTGCAATTTGTTAATATAAAGGAGGGTTTCTAATCTGAATCGAGGAGAAATGACTATTACAAAACACGCCAGGGAACAAGTTGTCACCCTGAACTGGACCCTTCAACAAAAAGCATAGAATGTTATTGTAGGATCCCAAATGATTATTGTTTATCACAGCAACAAAGCTCTGTTGTGGGGTTGACTAGCTATGTATACACCTGTTTGGCTATTTTAATGTGTTGCCTACTGTTGTGTGGGATCTCTTGTCTTCTAAAGCTTCAAGTGATTTTGATTTCATTGTTACATCTTGTAATCCGGACATCTCTTATAGTTGTTCCTGTGGCTTACTGCCCTATGTGTGGGAATTTGCTTGCAGGACCTGGTGTCTTCCTGAACTAGACGAGAATTAGAAGTTTGCTGAAGAGTAAAGCATTTCAAATTGTGCATTGACCTTGGACGGACGTGGGATGTTGTGTAAATAAAGATTGTAATACATAACAGATCAAGTGACATAAACCTACGTCAAATATGAAAGCAAAATTGGGTATTTATTGTGTTAACTAGGGTTTGGGGTATTTAGGCTTTGAGGTTCCCTTGATTTGGTATTCAATGCCAAGTTGTATCTTGTAGGTGTTTTGTGAGAGACAATTTGTTGTTGGAGTTTGTTTAATTATGGTGTTTGCCTTTTAGTAAAGCTCCACTTTCTCTTGCATTTGCACTCTTGGATTCTTCTTTTGTGGAGTGAGAGATAGCTCACCTTATATATGTTCAGGTCTTGTATCTAATCACTTGGCAAAGAATCCTCATTTTTAAATTTGCTAAACCACAATTTTTAAAGAATAGAATTCTTTGCCAAGTGATAAGGTATAAGATCTTAATACATGTAAGGCACTTTATCTCACTCTAGAAAAGAAAAATTTGAAAGTGCAAATGCAAGAGAAAGTAGAGCTTTACTAACAAGCAGACACTACTTGAGATAAAACTTTTTTTTATACAATATTTTTCTTGGAAGTTGTTTGAGTACATTTTTAGTTAGTATTGCAAATTTCTTATTATGGTATAATTGACTTTTCTAAAGGACAAGATACTATCCATGCATATCTTTTCATTTAATTCACTTAATTAACAACTTTAAACCTTAGTAAAAATACAAATTAGATTTTGTTCATTAAGGTTAGATTTTATTTCAAGTTTGGCTTTAGAATTTTTAGGAGAAGCCCAGAGATTTTCAAAAACATAACACTTAGGAAATAGAGTTAAAACTAGAAAGATATGGGTGGATGAAGTTTAGAAGTTCGAATGAATGAAAATTCATAAATTTCATTTAAAAAGAACAAAAAGGAACATTTAGATAGTAGTAAGGGTCCAAATTGCATAAATAGAATTAGAAGTTAATTTTAAATTAGAAGTTGAACGTAATTAGTAGATGAAGTTTGACAAAAGATGAAGACCGATTAGCAATCAAACTTCATACATTGATAGTTTTCACTAGGAAGTTCAAACTTTAAGTAACTTAACATTTTGGATAGATAAAATCTAGGCTTTTAAGTAAAAAGTTTTAAAAATCTAAAATAACCAAAAGTAATTCAGATGTTTAGTAGGAGATGGAAGTTCAATCAAGTCTTTTGAAGTAGAACAAGGAAAGAAGTTAAAGTTTAGAATCTTGTAGAAGAAGTTTAGGGAAGTCTGGAACCAAATCAAACTTTGAAAAATACCTAGAAATCTAGAAAATATTAAAGGATGAAGTTTGGAATGAGGAATGGATGAAACTAAGTAGAGTCCGTCCATCTAAAACAAAACTTAGGATGTAGTTAATAGATATTAACTTAAACCTGTAGCAAAAATCCCAAGTCAAATTAAAATTAGGAGGTACTAGAAAAAGATGGATGAAGTTTAAAATGTCATTTCAAAGGCCAAACTTCATCTGGTCATAACTTCTCTTTAGAAGTATTAGATTTCAATGAATTTTATGTTTTTAGAAATGGCATGAATTGATATTTGATTTAGGCTTAATAAATTTTGGCAATGAACTCTTGCCAAAAAACCTACAGTGGCCTTAGTTAGTTCGGCCATTTGACTTAAATCCATGTTTTATATTATGTTTTGTTGGTTTATCTTGCAAGTATGCATTCATTAGCACTTAAAAAATATCCAGAGCTTGGAAGGCTCAATGGACAATGCCCAGGCACCCAACAACATATAGTTCACACAAAAATCTTGAACTTTGTTGTGTATATGTTTGAATACCAAGGGTGGGTATATTGAAATGCTCGCAACCCTCTCTACATATTTTCTACTATGACAATTCAAAAAACAAGGACTGCACTTTAAGCTCTCATTGTATAGCACTGCATCCTTCCTTTCACAACCATTATGGACACTTAGACTACCACACACTCAACGCCCACTTACTTGACATGGCTTCTATTGCAGCCCTTGGCTACACTACAGGCTGTGTACTTGCCGTCACCATGTCAAGAAGACAATGATGATATAGAGCCGCTGCAAATCATACTGATAGAGTTGAGCAAACTAGTGCAAAATGTACACATGGGCACCCTTACATAACTTCCTCCGGTATACACTTCTTTTGGTATATTTGATGAAGATCTTGGATATTAGATGAGGTCCAAGCATTAGAGGGGATTTAGGGTCTTGGGAGACTGCAAGTTCCCCTGTGTTCCTACACTGCGGAAACGCAGCTGCAGTAGTTGGTTAACGTGGCAAAACGACCGCCACATCATTTTTGAAAAAAATGATTGCCACATCATTTTTGAAATTTGTTTTTTTTTGCTTAAAATGATATTTTGGTAAATTTTTATTTTTATTTTTTTGAAAAAAAAATTCTGACACGCCCGTACCGTCGTTCACTGAATCTGGCCAGATTAGGAAATGGGCTTGAAACGGTCTTTGAAGGCCCCCAAATCCCTTCTAATGGTTGACTACATGATTTTCTAGGGTTTTCATAAACGAATATGACGATACAAAATGGCTGTAGATGTTTTCCAAACAAAGCCAATTGTTTTCATTTTACCTTATTTGTTGAGGTCATTTGTGCAAAAAAAGGAGACAAAGTACAGGTTGGCCATCCCTGTTATGATTTGTGTGGCTTGTACCTTATTCAAATTCACACATGGAGCATCACTCTTCATTTGTAGCAAAATGTTTGCCATTGGGAAGAGTGTTGTATCAACAATCTTGAAGTAGGTTGTCTATACCATCAACAATTCGTTGAAATATGAGCTCAAGCGGCCCATGGGTGACTGCTTGTGCCAAATCTAGGAGAAATTCTACGACCTTTGCGGCTTACCTGGTGTAGTGGAGGCTATTGATGGTACACATGTCCACATTACAAAACCACAATATGTACCTTCTGATTAGTTTTACTTTAAATCCGATGGATACAGTTTGAACTGTCAAGCAGCTGTAGACAGTGACAAGCGTTTCATTGACCTTTATTTGGAAATGTCTAGTTCCACAAACAACTCTCGTATGCTAAGGTGTACATTTCTAGACAATTTAGCTACATATAGCCGCATGCTAGATGATCAACAAGCAATTCTCACGCTCTTTTGATTCCATCCAATGTGTCACGTTTGGTTGGCATCACCTTGACGTCGGTGTAATCACATGATATGCACCCCCATTTCCCATGCAACACTCAATGCACAATGACTACGACAACAATCAACGCCATACACTTAGCAGCGATTCCCACGACCATTACCACGATTTTAGAAAATAGACGTGAGCATGTTTGGTGTAGCCAACACCAAATGGTCTCGTTGCGAATCTCTAGGCCTTGATCTTATGAATCTCCTAGTACAATGACTAGGAGCCACATTTCTACGATTTTATTCCTTACCTCATTCGTGATCTTGAATACCCGTTGTTGCTGTGGCTCATGGTTCCCCATAGCACATTAGGTTGCTTGTTTGCAGCAGAGGGGCTTTTCAATAAAAAGTTGAAGAGGAATCAATGCATGGTGGAGAACGCCTTTTGAATTTTGAAGTAAACCTTTAGGGAGTTTCTTATGAAATCAGATTTGCATATTGCATTTTTGCCCAATGTCATTTTTGTTTGTGCAATTTTGCATAATATGATTCTTGGTCAATTATACAAAGAAGTGGAAAGTCTTCTTCAAGTATTGAGGATTGAGGGACTAAATAAAGAGGTTTTTGATGATGGTGCAAATGCAATTAATAGATTGGAAGGACTGAGCAATGCTCCTGCTATCACTGCAAAGCGGACTGACCTTGGATTGTATCTTAGCATGCAGTGGCTCCACTATCACGATAGAAAGAGGTTTGATGAATTATTTTAACTCCTCTCTTTACATTAGTGAATGGCATTTTGTAGTTGTACTTAGGAGACTCAAGGGACTCATAGGATTGTGGACATGATCTTCTTGTGAATTGTGGGGTAATAGGCGTCCATTTCAAGTGAAATTTAATTCAATTGTATGTAGAAGGTATACAATTGTGTAATTTGACTGTACACTAAATAGTGAAATTAGGTTGCCTCACACTAGTTTTTTGACATTCTATACTATATAAAATATGTGCAATCATTGTAGAAGGATGCAGTAATGTAGGAACCATGTGTGCTGCATGGGTTAGTGCACAGGTTCATAGCTTGGATTTAGAGAATGGCATGTGCCTCCTTGTGGCTAATTAGTAAGTCATGAGGTAACTTCTCTCAATAAGGCAACCATATTGTGAAGGCAATCCAATTTCACTATTTAATATACTACATAGTACGAAAAATTGGATAGAATTAGGGAATGCTAGAAGAGGTTTACTTTTGATACAATTTGCAGCAATAGGTCATTTAGAGTGGTTTGCAAGTGGATTGCTATTGCAAAAATATATAAGTGTCCTATTACTTGTGGATTGTAAAGAACCAGATACATTGTGCAGATGTGATGGTAGATAGAATTTGGAGGCGATTTTGAGGACTTGGTCAATTGGAGTAGCTTAGTGGTTCATTGTAGTTGGAAGGGATGCATTCTTGCAACGTTACTCAGGAGTTAAAGCTACAAAGGGAAAGCTGACAGAAGTTCTTTAACTTGAATCCTAACTAATTTTTTTTTTTAATTTAATTTTTTCTTTTCACTGAGGTACAATAGGAAATCGTGGCACATGCAGAATATAATAGTGCATTGCTCTACTAAATTCATGTTTGATGTCCTAAATTCAATCCTACCATTTTTCATTGTCTTTTTTTTTTAAAACTCTTGGGAAACTGTTGTATAGTGAGAAACTACAAAGTGCCTACATAAAAAAACAAACTAGCATAGCGCAAGCTGGTGCCTTGACCTAATTTTATTTTATTTTATTTTTTTAACTACTTTGCTGAAGCTTCTAGCATTAATGACATAAATTTTCTACTCTATACTACAACTGAACTGCAACTTCAGTAATTTGCCTTACACACACTCTTGGACAAGTATATGTTGCATGTAGAGCAGAGGAGTTTTTTTCAATGCATGCCTAACATTGCTATAAACCTAGTCAATGGTGAAGGCCTTTCATCAAACTGCCGATGTATTAGAAGGACATGAAGAACTCTAGTAGGAAATGTCTAATGCTAGCAGTGGTGGAGGAATTTCATGGCCTTCATGACTATGGACTGCTTGCACATTTGGCTCTTCATTGAGACTGTCAGTGAGTCCAAGCATACTCTTGTGATTGCTTTTTGGGCAGATTGGAAAGAAGTTCTATTGAGAGCGTTTATAGTGAAGGAAGGATAGAAGGATTGAATAGAAGTGTTTCCATCCTTTGGTGCCGCTTGTGGAATTCTTGAAGAACTTGGCCTTAGGTCATGCTCAAACTTGTATTCAAAACATTTGAAAGATGTACCAAACAATTCATCATTTTTCCCTGCTTGAGAATGGAGAGTGGTACATTCTCATTTGTTGCCACTGCTTTTTTGTGAAATCATCAGTCTTTCTCATGTTGACATGCCATTTGTTCACTAAACAACTTCATTTGGTCTTCAATTCTGGAACACTCCAAATCTTGACTAGATTGTGCAATGTCTTGCATGTGTTGAGCCATGACAACTCTTGAGGCCTTTGTTATCTCGACAATAATGGTGTGCCTTGAATAGCTTTTGCGCCGCACTACTATGATTCTAGGACATCATCTCAATATGCATCCAGATGTGTCTGATGAGCTAATCACGTGAGGGGTGACGCCTGGAGGCAAACTTTTCGAAGGGCCTTGAACTTGGTGTCCCACTAGAATGGATTGTGTTGCTCAATAGATGGAATGTACAACGTTGTGCGTGGTGATTGTTGGAGTGTGCAATCGTCAGTGGTTTCTACAACGTTGTTCAAAGACATGTCCATATGATCATCCATATCAGATTTGCTCTGATCTTCTTCTCCATGTTTGCCTTTACTTTACAGCAATCAGTAATTGGCATCATTTGGTGCTAGCAAATCATGCATGAGCGGTAGAAGAATTTGGGGATTGATTTCCATACCACTTGTGAATGGCATGGAAAATATCTTGCGCAAAGTGTCGCGGCAATCCCTCCACCTTGCACACAACAACTGAAAGGTTCCAGTAGTCTGGTATGTTTCTACATGTTCTATTGAAGTAGTCTACATTGTATTTGTAGTTGTGTATGAGTTGGTTCCACTTTGTTTTGCAAGCTGGTCCATCAAGTAAGCATGGAGAGAATCTGCACTATATAACTTCCTACAAAACATCAATCCACTTGGTATTGTCAGGTGTCATCAAATCTCGTCTGTTGATGGTGTCGAGGTCTTTGAAGAACATATACTTAGTAGCAATGAGAGCGTGAATTTCTTGTGACATCCAATTTGGCCCACGGTTCTTTCGTGCAAGCTTTGATTGGCTCATATTTTTTGGGGGAGCAGTAGTGGATGCAAGCCGGGCGGCTCTAGTAGGGCAATAGGAGACCGAGCAAAAAGAATAGGCAAAATTTGTTGTGAACTTGGTGTATCAATTCCTCCTATTCAGATAAGGGAAGTTGATATGCTTTGTAGGGCATCTTGTTATTTTTTTGTTGGAGGATCTATGTCTCTTATGCAAATGTCTTCTATACTAATTAACCCCTAAAGTTCTGTGATTATGTTTTCACCAAAAAAGCTCAAAAATTGCCATTTTTAGAACAAGTACCAAATTTTTTTTAAGGAAAAAAATTGAACATGTAACCATAGGATCTTGTATTTAAGTTTCAAGAGATCATGTTCCAAAAGTTTCAGACATTTTTACCGTGTGGATTGAAAGATATGAGCGTTTGAAGTTGTAGAAAGTATTTTTTTCTCCTTACTGCAAACTGGGCAGCTATAGTTCAGAAGCTCAAATTGGTTTCATAAAATATCCTAAATCATGGTGCTTCTTTGGTGATTTCATGATTTTTGGCAAGTTGGTAACATGCCTTGAAAATTTCATATCATTTTGAATTGAAGAACATACTCAGAAAAATAGGATTCTGATGATGACATCTACAGAAAAGTCCAACACTAGCCAAGCTTAGAAGTTTCATAAGTTCTTCATAAAAACTTTATAATGAAAATTGAATAATAAACACATAGGCCTATGTGGCTTCTATGAGGGGGGGGGGAAATTTTTTAAAAAAAATTTGCAAATTTTGGACTCCAGATTGCCATTTCAACTTTGGGGCATTGGAAAATAAAAGTCCAAGGTGGTAGGAGGGCCTTGACTTGCCCTTGGTTAGGTGTTGACCTCCCAAGAGTGTCGAACCCCTGCCACGGTGAGGTGGCAGGAGGCGGCAAGGAAGGACTTGTTGGGAGGCCGCAACTCTGCACAATAGAGGTGCTGCGCAAGTCATCCTCCTGCAGCAAACAAAGAAAATGGTAAGTTTTCTTCCTTTTTTATTTTATTTTATTAATATCTATGTTCAAAGAAATAAAACGGAAATTATTATATGCAATTAGTGCTAATTAAAACTTGTATACGGCATTCCAAAAAACTAACAAATTCTTTTTTTTTAGCGGCTTCTATGTGTACCAAATTGTAGTACTTTCAATGAGGAAAGAAATGGAAAAATGAGGCTCATATGCTTTTGTGGGCGCTTATTTATCCACCCTTGGTAAATAATTGTACACAACCAGGTTCTAATTCTATTCACAAAATCCTATCCTAAATGGGTGTCTAAGCATTGATCCATTGTGCTTTCCAAGCAATGAAACTTTTCTAACTACTAAATATCTAATCCCCTTGCAAAAAAGGCCTCAAACATTCTAGCCTACGACTGCCTACAATTAAGGTGTCCTAATTTGTTTGAGCCGCAAGGATCCTGGTTCTTTCTAATCTATTGTCTAATTTTAGTATTTTAGATGATAGAAAATTTCACGCCATTCCCAGAAACCTAAAGTTCACTAGGATTGGATGTTCCTAGCAAAAGTTATGAGTAGATGAAGTATGACCGCTACTCGGTTCATCAAACTTCATCCATGGTTTGTCTATAGGTTGCTGCTTTCAATTTCACTTGATATTTTTACCCAAGGTCTGATTTGAGTTACCCTAACTAAATATAACTCTAAGTTTGACCAGAAAAAATTAACCTAAATCTACGCGATTAAATCTAATTTACCCCATTGATAAATGTTTGTTGGATTTTTATTGGTTTTTCCTTGCTTTTTATTCTTTTGCTTTTACAAGTTACTTTTATCCTTTCTAATTTACTATTTTACTTTGAAATTAACTTTTAGTGACCTAATTTATTGATGGATGAAAGTTGGTTGGTAACTTGGATTTGGAACTTCATCCACTATTTACTGCTAACCTAATTTCCTAAATTAATTTCTACTTTCATTTTGTACTTTCTAGGTTAAATTTCCCTCTTGGATGTGAGTTTTCAATTTCTTCAATGATTTTTGGGTGGATTTAAGTCGGTTTGTGGACCAAACTTCATCCGCATGTAACTTCTTCGTTTTAACTTAGAATTGGACGTACTTTATCTTTCTGGAAACCCCTAGACCTCTAGTTTCTACTTCCTAACCTAAATTTGAACTGACCTATAGTCTATGCTACTCTAGCTCTCGGCCCCCTTCTAATTACGCTAATTAAGACAAGGTTCAAAAAAGAAGAGTGAGGTTTTTAGTGGCCCACCTTGTATTGGAGATCCTAGATTAGGTGGTCGAGATTCTCTTCCTTGGCCATGTCCCCTCCTCTTGGATTCTTGGCTCTTTGAGTGATTCTTGGATCAGGGAAGATTTTAGAAATGATTGGTAGATGTAGCGGGATTTCTTTTCTTCTTCCTCTTCCCCCTTCTCCTTCTTTCCACACTATTCTTACACCAAATGATTTTGCCTTCCAAAGCTCTTACGCGTTGACTTTATTCTTACACCATGGCCTTCCAAAGTTCTTACACCTTGACTTTGCTCTTGGTTCTTTCTTACACTTTGACTTTGTTCTTACACCTCGAGGGCACGCGTTTTTTTATTCTTACGCTTACTCCCTCAATGGTCCAAATTGTTAGTTGAGATTTCCCCTAATCTATCTACTAGTGATCTTCTCTCCTATTTCATCTTCCTCTTTAGTTGTAAAGTCCAAGTTTCTAGTTTGTAGTATGTAGAGAGCTTGGGTGAGTTGTGCGTGGAGTGATTGTGTGAGTTTGCAGGTTACTTGAGTGCTTCAACACAAATTCCTCTCTCAACCCTACAATGTCCTACTTCTAACTCTACTTTGCTAAATTTCTCCTTCTCCTATTCTGATTTCCTACTTATACTTTGCTAATTTTCTACTTCTATTATTTTAATTTTCTATTTCTACTTTGCTAATTTCTAACTTAGTTTTCTCCTTTTTCTCCTAATTAGCCTTTCCTTCTTCTTCCCTTCTTTTCTTTCTAAACAAGAGAACTAAAAAAAAATGGAAAAAAAACAAAACTGGGAGGCGCGGCCTAGGCGGAGCCGAGCTGGCTGGCTCAGGCTACTAGCTAGCTCAAAGGCCAAATTTTCAATCCTACTTTTTTTTACTTTTTTTTACTTTTTGGTGAGTGCCAAAAAATTGGCCGAGGGGGCACTTTGACAAGGGGGAGTCAACGGTCCAACTTAATCCTATTTCTACACGAGTTTTCGTCTACCGTGACCCCTAAGTTCTTGGATGCTAAACTTTGAAGGTTTCCAAGGATATCTTGGAAACTAAACTTTGGAAAGAATTAATCAGGGAGATTAAGACTTTGCCATAGAGTTGGGTTTAACACCAACTCTAGGATTTTTCTTACCCGTGGGTCCAAAACTTTGCTGTATGGCGAGTTTTTAACACACACTCTAGGACTACAAGAGAACTAAATATCAAAGCTCCGCCGTCTAGGGAGGGGGGTCACATGTCCACAAGCAACTTCAGAGAAGGACTTAAAATGTTAGAATATGACAACCCTGGGGGGTCCAAAGCTCCGCTGTATCTGGGGGAGGACCACACACCTAGGGGTAACTTCAAAAGAGGAACTTATCCGTTAGCACACGACAATCCTGGGGGGTCCAGAGCTCCGCCGTATTGGGGGGAGGACTACACACCAAGGAACAAGTTACAAGAGGGAAGCTTAAAACTTTAAGAAGTAACTACTCTGATGGGGTTCAAAGCTCCGCCGTCCCAAGGAAGAAGACACACACAAAACATGACTCTTAAAGAAAGTTCAAAAAGTCTCCGACTTAGAGGAAACAAGACTCAGAGGTTAGTACGGAACACGTGGGTTAGTAATTGACAACTAAAAACATTAAAGGCCCCTCAAGGTAGCAAAGCCAAGGCATAGAGAGGGGTAGCTTTAGGATTAGTACAATACTCAAAACTCCCAACCTCAAACTAGTATTTCATCCAAACAATTCCACTTCACAAGTTAGTGGCCAAAACGACTCAAAATAAAGCCAAAGAATACTCAAGGCACCACAAGAGCTTATAAACACAAAGAAAGAAGGACCCCCAAGACCTTCAAAAGCTGAAAATAAAGCAACAACAGAGCACAAAGTGCTCAAAAAACACCGTGGAAGTGCCCTTGGCTAAAATGCCAAAAAATCCAACATAAGTTGGACCCACGAACTCAAGACAAGAATGGGGGTGGTTTGAGAGGGAAATGGGCCCCCTTTTATAGGTTTCCCAAGGAGCCCGCCTCCCTCAAGTTACCTCGGTAACCTCATCAACTTAGATTTTCATCCTTATCTCTAAGATTTTCATGGCACTTGTATTTTACGCTGGTCCAACGTTGTATCTTTTGGAGTTTGCCTTGGAACTTCAAACGGATTGCGCCAATGGCTTCAGGAGGCCATTTTTAGTCCACACGTCAGTCGACCCCCTATTCCAACGTCTAAAACCTCTCTTAAGTTAGCGCTAACAAAGGCCAGTAAAAGGGTAAAATCTAGATTTTGGAGTTGGCTTTTTTTGACTAAAATAACTAGCTAGAGTTGTCAAGAATGTCTGAGGGAGTAAGAAAAGACTTTTGTTGACTTGATTTCGACTTCGTACGCTCCCGGGACGCTGGTCAACTTCATACAAATCCCACCACGTGATTAATTTGGAGGGATGTCGCTGATTGGGCCACCTCCCGCTATCGGAACGCTATGAAACTTGTCGGAGCGCATTATTAACATAAAAGAGACTATTCTAATTTTTTGTGAGATTTTACTGCAACCTGGGAAATTTCCATGGATTTCCCGTTGTCAGTTTAAGAAGTTGACCGTCCGGAAGGAATATTTCCCTAAGTCGAAAAATTCTGGAACTTCTCAAGGAATATCTCATAGAGTTTCTCAAAAGATGTGCAAGTTCATAATTCTTCACCCCGCACACGCTAATCTGGATGGAAATTCCATCTCTTTTAAAGTAATCGGCAGTCAGGGAATCCTCCACATGCGAGGCAATCTTGGCGGATGGATTCTGCTTTTGACCTCCTGGCATGTTTCCGAACCAAGAGCACAATCTGGTGGCTGGAGATTCCTCCGTTGGTCCATCTTGAGAAAGTAATTCCTCCAGACTAACATTTGGGGTTCTTACTATTTTGACGGTGGGATGGAGAAACTGAAATCTCTCCAGGGGAATCTATCCTAAGATTCATCTAGACTTCTTTTGGACCACTTTTAGCCAGGTAGAGTCATATGCACAGTGTTTTAGGCTATTTCGGGTAAGAACCTTCAAACCTTTGTATTCCCGCTACTTCCTGGTTTCTAACCTATTTACAAGCGAAATCTAGGGATCTATTAAGGAAAAAATCCTATTATTGACCAAATGCTACATGGGTATGTAACAACTCTAGTTTGGTCTTTCACTCTTTTTTGGTCTTTTTGTATCTTTTTATGACTTAAATTGCACAATAACGAAAAAAAGAAAACTATGAGTCCCAAGTGATGAATTGGGAGCTTACAACTTTGCAAACTAAATTCATTGAATAATAAAATGAATACATGTGAAATTCCCAAAATGAATCTTTCAAATTGAAATTTACCTAGGATAAGCATATTCAAATACTCTCATATTGTTTGAAGGCGTCACCGTGACTTGGTCGTCCACCTCCATTATGCGCTAGACGTGGCTGCGCAACATTTGCTACCGGAACTTCAGCTATTGCGACAACTGCATGTACTTCACAGTAAATGTTGGAGTTGTATACATACTTCAAGATTGAATCAACAAGGCACCAGATCTTTATGCCCCACTTCTGCAGCTTCTTTAGTATGTACTGTCTTGTTGGACAAGTAAGATCCTTTATATTAGATCATCATTTCATCAACGGTGATAAATTTTCTAAGCTTCCAATTTTTCTTGAAACTGTCTCTAATGTCTGTAACAAGCCATCAGACTTGGCCCATTTTGTTGTAGTCCGACAATTTTCTCTCCGTCACATAAGTCGCAAGATCAATAATATGATGACATCTTATTATACTCTGAAACCTTTCACGTGTAAATATTTAGGATATTTGAGGGCAATGGAAGAATGAGCCTTTTTTAGCCCAATACGTCTTCATATTCGGTTGTCTTTTCATCCCTATGAGCATAGACACTACTAAAAATGCCTTCAATTTTGCTACAGTAAGACGCACCCATGCATTTTCCCTCGGATGTTTTCCATGCTCATCAGTAGTTCTTGCGTACCTATTTGTTTCCACCACTATTTTGCGTAAAAGAGTATAGGACAAAAATAGTGAGAACAACTGAAGAAATGATGGTAAACGCCGGAAATTTGTATTAGCCCCTTGAACACTAAGAAATTCCATACGTAGAGGGTAATAGGTGAAATTATAGTGGGACCAAGTGGATTCCCTAAATACATGCTTTATATTATTAGGATCTCCTGGCTCCAAATTGTCACCAATATCAACTTCCTGGTTTATTTCCTCATTTTCGAACTAATGATATTCATTAAGTGCACTAGACAAGTCTGATTCCAATAAATCAAAATAATGGTCCATAAATTTGGGACTTCTATGAGGGGGGGAGGAAAAAATCATGACTCCCTTCCAATGCTTGCAAGGGACCGACACCATACTGTACCTCATTTGCTTCAAAATGTAGTAAAAGGGGATTCCCATGTGGGCGTTGACCTGTAGAGGTCCTCTGCACCTCCTGCCTTGAATTTGTTGACATCAGCTGCAAGGCCGCCTCTCCAGGCTGGCTAATTTCGAAACCAGGCGCCTTCCCCCCACCGTTGGCTCTGCTCCACGGTGCTCTGTTGCCTTTGCCAACTGCCTCTTTGGCGGGCTCTCTGTCGCAGTTCTCTTCCCATCCGCCAGCGATGTGCTCTCCTTCTCCGCTTGCAGGCGCAATAGCTTCTTCTCCGGCCACAGGCGGATGAGGCGGCCCCTCCATGCAATGGCGACTTGTCAATGTAGAGTGCTTTGAGTGTAAGGAGCTGGAATTGTGGAGCAACTCTGAAGGCCAGTGGCAATAGTCCCTTCCTTCATCACTATCTTTGTCATTAGTGTCTCTGAAGTGTTCATCACAAGAGCTATTGCATCCTCCTACTTTGTTGTCCTAACTTAGAAAATAATCTTCGTTTGCTTCTCTGATTAGCATTTCCTCTATTTCATCAATTGATTGATATACTTCACATTCTTTGCCCCCATATTCTAGCTGTACCGTTGATGAATTGAGTTCCTTGAATATGTTTGGACTTAAAGATGTGCTTGGAAGCTCTACATGGCTATGACTAATTGCTTCTTCTGGATATGAACTAGGTCGCTCACTACGGTACTGCAGTAAGGGACTATCTTCCTCATTGGAGCTAACACTTGGACTGTATGGGAGAGGAGTCAAAGGACTTAGAGCTTCTGTGACTGCAGTTCAATTAGCCTACAGTCTCAAACTCCTACAAGGAGAGACATCATCGCTTGCGAGCTGCCCAAAGGAAATGGAAGTCAAGGTTCTATTACCCTACTCTTGCATTGCTGGAACTGTGAAGTACAAGAGAAAGGAAGAGGACATATCCATTTTCCTTTGACAAAACGAGGAACTCTTGGCATGATGTTTGACTCCAACTTCCTCAGAACTGCTACTTTGATCTCAGAGGGAGAGACTACAAATGAATGACGTCTAGAAGTTTTGAAATTCTTTAGGCTTGTGCAGCTGTAGCACCTTCTCTTTGAATAAATAGGAGCTCCAACCTCTTGGCAAGATAGAATGTTGATACTACAGGGCTCCTTCTGTCTGTGCAGGTTCTGATGCTTCAACAGACCTCACCAACGGTAGTGGAGTAACCGTCTATGCTACTCTCTCCGCACACTGGACTTTTATGAGAGACAGCACCATGTGGAGTAATTGTCTATGCTACTCTCTCCGCAGACTGGGCTCAAGCCATTGGACATCGCCATAGACTGGATACTCGTTGGATGGTTGCTGCCAAGGTCGGCTGAAGAAGACCTCGAACTGCGTATGTGGTCAAGAAGCAGATTGTCCATGTCGATAGATGAGGAGCCTCTATTTCAGTTTGTATTGCTTGTCTCTGGCTTCAACTTAATAAATTTTGTGATGCTATGTGTCTGCTGTAGCTAATGTGAGGTAGTGTTCGAATCTTATGAGAGTGTTGTAATGAATCTTCTAGGTCAGGCTGCCCAATATTGTAAGAATTTTTTGGAAGTTATAGGGACCATTGTAATTTCAGTGACGGCTACATCACTAGGTCCTTCATAGTGTGTTTATTGTTCATGGTTTTTGAAGCTTTTTGACGGCTCTCTAGTTCAAGGTATAATTATATTTTAATTTTAGGAATGGGAAAGAAACAAGTTTATTGTGCATTTTCAATTACCTATGTAGAAGCTACTTTGTAGAATGTTGAAATTGAACTGTCATATAATAATGACAAGAAAAAGAGAGCATGGAGCATTGAAAATTTAAACTTATATGTACTCATCTATTTGGAAGTCTTATATCTATAACGGTTCAAAAATTTCATGGCAAGTGAAATGTGTAGCTATATGCAATGAATTCAAAATTCTGAGCTGCTTTTGTAGTCAACTTCCTTTGACACCCAACTGCTGTGGATGCCCACCTGTCATCCTGCAATATTTCCAATGGCAACAATTGCTGTAGAGCTGAAATCTTGTGTCATGAAATACCCAACGTTGCAACCCATGCTGCAACCTCTTCTCAGACCTTCCCTGTCTCGTGCCCCCGGTTCTGGGCTCAATTTTGAACTTTTGAGGGCATTGTACATGTCTTGGCCCATTCTGCCCATTTACAAAAAAAAATAACATTTCCAGCTATAATTTTTGCCAAAATGTATGAATTGCCTTGAAATTTAGTGCACTAGATACCTAATCCTTGTCTCCACATTCTATTAAATTTTCAGCCAAGAAGATGCTAGTCCTAATTCACACCAGCCTGCCCAAAAAATTTATGATGCCAAAAAACGCAGGCTGGTCCTTTAGGGGTTAAATGAACATGATAGTAGGGAGATTTTGGAATTCAGCGTAACATTGAAAATGTAGTATTGAGAAGCCTAAGCATTACTTGGAGGTAATTTTAGGCAATTACAGCAGTAGTAGCATTAGACAATCTCTTTGTCTTCTATTGATGTTATGCCGCAGGACATGAGTATATGATTAGTAATTGGATACTAAAGATGGCATTGGTTCATGATTGATGAAGAAAATGGAAATTAACAATTGACGAAAGCATGCTTGTATTGATTTCATAGAATATGCATGGAAAGATTGTCTCCACATAGGGACTTGTGGAGGCCGTGAACATGACGTTGGAAACAGGCATGTAACAACAAAGAGTGAATTCACTATAACTTTTTAAATAAATTCAGTAATAATTGTTACCTCAACCAACAACAATGTAGACTCTAAGCATCCTATAAGGTTGTTTCTCTTCACATGAAAAGTTAATAAGAAGGGCAGCAACAAACCAAGGCAAGAAGACTCTCATCAACATTATATTGGAAATTATGCAGAACCAGAAATTTAAAGTTCACAGTGACAAATCAGTATTTGGAGAGGATACTAATTGTCTAATACATCTATTGGTCTTGCTGCAAGACGGAGTGGGGCATTGTACAATTGAGCATTTAGTTGATTTTCTATAATGAGGGGCGTGCAGAGTCCTGTGCAATATACAAAAAATAAGCGAGACATTAAAAGAAGTGAATGTCATGATATAATATACTTCACTTTGTTAGAATTAGAACCGTTAGGATATTAGGTTTACATTCTTGGGATGACATTCATCCACTGACTAAGTAGGATTAGTTGATTAACTAGGATTAGCAAACTCTTGTATATAAAAAGGGCTTCACCCTATTTTTATAATCTTCTAAGCAGAGTTTTCAATTCAAATGTCTGTAAGATTTCCACGTTAGTTTTACCACATGGTATCAGAGCTACAACAAAATCTTCTAGAAATTAGTCATAGCACAGTCAAGAGATCTAATACTATAGCACTAAGCTAGGACGATAGAACTAATTAGAACAATAGAACAGAGAGTTCACGAGTCTTGTCGCCTTCCTAGCACCGCCTGAACCACTAGAAGAAAAACGTGTCCGGCACAACCGGCTACTATGCAACTAGTGTCCTATACAACTATCCTACGACTATAATCCTCTCTATTAGCACCAAATCTAACTTCATTGTTTTATATTGTTGTTTTACAGCATTGATACATTGTTTTAGTTGCAAAGAAGTCAATCTGTAGTTGCAAAAAACGACTAGAAAACAACTAGAAAAAGATTGCAACTATAAAATAACCAAAGTTCTTTATTAGTTGCTTTCTAATCCCTTTCTAGTCGTATACTAGTTGTTTCTTAGTCATTTTCTATACTACTAGAAATTTAGCTTTTCTTGTTGATTTGGTTGCATAGATTTGATTCACTTTTCTATTGATTTGGAGAGTGATTTGTTGATTTGGAAGAAATCAATAGAAAAGTGAACCAAATGAATGCCACCAAATCAATAAAAAAACTGAATTTTCTAAGTGTGAAACTAGTCGTTTCTTAGTTGCTTTTAAGTTGTATACGAGTTTTTTTTTAGTTTTTTTTTAGTTGTTTCCTAGTTGTTTCCTAGTTGCTTCCAAAGTTCATTTCCATTTGACTTATATCAATTGTCTCATATCAATTGTTAAGACTACCATTAGATTGGACATATAAGACTTATAAGCTGTTGTAGTCTTATGCAATTACTTTTTTTGATTTTATTCTAAGATTTCTATGATTTGTAGGTTTCTATGGATTTTCAATTTTTATAATTTGTAGATTTCTACAATCTATAGAAATAAAAAAGATTTAAAATCTAAGAAATCTTTAAAATCTATAAAATTGTAAGGTTTCCTAATCAATGAAATCTATTAAATACCAATATTTAAATTTTTGAAATCTACAAATAAGGTGGATTTGGGATTTTGAAATCTAGAAAAAGATAGATTTGAAATTCTAAAATCTAGAAGAAAGGTTGATCTGAAATTCAAATATCTAGAAAAAAATTATTTATCTGAAATTCAAAAATCTAGAGAAAAGGTAATTCTAAAATTTTAAAATCTACAAATCAATGAAAATAAAACAAATAAGTCGCACATGAAATGGTGTCCACAGCAACTACAAGTCTATCAAGAAATCTCCGCATTATCACCAATTGCAAAGTAGGCACAAGTGTCCTATGCAACTGAAAACTAGTTGCATAGTGTAGTTGCAAAACCCCTCATTTCCTTCTAGTGAACCCTGTCACCAGATATACACAAGTTTTTGCGGCACAGACATAAATCCTAGCATTAGGGATGTTCCGGAGACTATAAACTAATTGGACCATTGAACTATATTATATGGAGCTACAAGATTTGGATGATCCTTATGCAGGAGGGCAACTGGCGCTTCATCAAACCTGAACTTGCTGATTAGACTGCAGACAATCAAGACACCACAGATGCTTCATCCAACACAAGCACCGCACCTCTATTGTTGCAAAACAAGTTCCAACAAGAGCAAAGATCTAGACTACAACAGTTGCAAAGCCACTGTCCTCTACAGTCAATACATGCATCACTGAGCTACGGTTCCGTGCGAGCTGCATCATCATACCAATAGTATGTGATTCCATCTTATTGAGTATTATCCACCTCACCGATCCTCAAGCCATTTGGCAAAGGCTTCAATACATGTGTGATGTACTTAATTCATCTAGACGGCTATCATTGAAAGAGCAGTTCTATTCTAATTGATTAGTAGAAGGAAAAGCAATCATTGACCATCTCCAAGAGATTAAACCTACAAGTCATTCAACTCGCACACTTAGGTATTTCTATATCTGACGAAGACTTAGTTGATACTACAGTTAATAGTCTACCAGAAAGCTGGTCTATATTTTGTCAGATCCAAAAAAGGAGAAAGCGTGTTCCGACCTTTCCAGAATTGGAAGGATTACTATTATAAGAAGAGCTTGGATGCACATTAGAAAAAAGACGTGATGATATTGAAAAGATAATTAACTTACTTTATACTGGCCTAGCAAATACAAGAGGTGGTCAAGGTCGCAGCTTCCAGGGTATAGGCTCCACCTATGGTATCCCAACAACATATCAACTCACCAACATCGGTAGCACCAATACAGAAGCCTAAATGCAATGTCCCATCACTTGCCAATGCGACGTCCCATCACCCAAGTGGGGCAAACAAGGACACTATGCTTGTGACTGTGATCAAATCGCACTCGAAGAACAAATCAAGACATTGCAACTTCATCTTACCACTATAAAGTGCACGCGTTTACAACAAACTCTACAAGTTCACTTAGCTGAAGTCACCAACAACTACCTTGAACAACAATAAAGTTCTAACGACGCACCTCAGCACCTTCCAGACTGCATCACGCCTTTGGAGATGACACTGGAGCTCATGACAAAGTCATCAATGCCTACGTCATCACAAATGTAGAAGAAGACTGGATCTTAGATTTAGGTGCCTCTTCCCACATTATTGGGAACCATCAGCTACTTAGCAATACTATTGCAGCTCCCATTCTTCATATTAGAACATCAGGCAGTCAAATCATGCATGTAGTTAGATAGGGCATTGTAACAACCACTATTTCATTTGGAGAAATAAAAGAGATCCTTCAAGTTTTATATGTCCTGGAGTTAGAACCAACCTATTTTCTGTGGGAAAACTTACTAATTGGATACAGGGTCCTTGTTGAATCTTAATGGTGCCTCATTTACAACAACGAACAATATAATCAAGTTTTTTCTCCAAGGCACTAGGGATCATCGTAGGAATCTCTATTGCATTGACAATGGGTCAGGATACCTTGGCCTAGTATCATTGTCACATCAACAAAAACACCAGTACGATTAATCTCACGCTCTTTAAAAGTGCCACCAAGGGACATTCACCTATAGCACAGGGTTGTCAGGACATCCGGACGCCCTGGACGTACGTCCTGACATCCAGAGTCCGGGGATGTTGGCCTCTAAACGTCCCTGGGCATTTGAACGAATCCCAACCCCTTGTCGAGTGGATGGTTGGACGTGGGGTCGGGAGGTCGGACGCGCCTTTGAACGGAGGGTCCAAGGTCAGACGAGCCTTTAGAAGGCCGGTCGGAGGTCGAACGAGCCTTCGGAAGGGCGGTTTAGGGTTGGACACGTCATCGGACTGGAGGTCGAACGGGCCTTTGAACGGGTCGTCTTAGGTCAGACAGGCCTTTGGGTTGGCGGTCAGAGGTCAGACGAGCCTACGAATGGGACGTTTGAGGTCGGACGGGCCTTTGGACTGGTGGTCGGAGGTTGGACGAACCTTCGGATAGGAGGTCAGACGGCCGGACGGGCGGGCAAGCTCAAGCAGACGGGCAGTCAGTCGTCCGAACGTCTAATCGTCGGACGACTAAAATATACCTCATAATATATCATTGGAAAGGTATTGGAAAGAACTTTACAATGGTATATTAAGTGTCCAATTTGGAGAAAAACTTTAATGGTGAGAACCTTTTAAAGATTAAGGTCGGACTGGTGGTCGGACGCGAGGTTGGACCGCCGGTCAGTTGGGCCTAAGAAGATGGGTAGTCAGTCGTCCGACCGTCTGATTGTCCGATGATTAAAATATGCCTCAAAATATATCATTAGAAAGGTATTGTTGAGGGATTTCCAATGGTATATTATGCGACTAATTTGGACAAAAACTCCATTGGTAAGAACCTCTCAAAGGTTGAGGTCAAACGAGAGGTCAAACGGGCAGTCGGCCGTCCGATCGTCTGATCGTTCAACAATTAAAATATGCCTCATAATATATCATTGGAAAGGTCTTGTTGAGAGCTTTCCAAAGGTATATTATGCATCCAATTTGGAGAAAAACTTTGACAATGAGATCCTTCCAAAGATTGAGGTTGGATAGAAAGTCGGACGAGCAGGCAACCGTCTGATTGTCCGATGACTAAAATATGCTTCATAATATATCATTAGAAAGTTATTGTCAAGAGCTTTCCAATGGTATATTGTGCGTCTAATTTGAACAAAAACTCCGAGGGTGAGAACCTTTCAAAGATTGAGGTAGGACAAGAGGTCGGACAACCGGTCAGCCATCTGATCGTCTGATCGTCTGATCATCCAACAACTAAAATATGCCTCATAATATATCATTGAAAAGGTATTGTCGAGAGCTTTCCAATGGTATGGGTGATAAAACCAAGATTTTGTGTGCTTGGAACATATTTGCATTCATTTATAGTTTGAAATTTGAATATCAAGATGACCACCTAATTATGATCCTTTTCTAAAACCAATCCATGCAAATTCTTGCCTACAATGTACTATATCTATTTATGAGATCTAGGGTCGATTTTAGATACACTAATTTTCAACACTTAAAAAATTCATAGCTTATTTCCATAGAATCCAAAAAATTCAATTAAATAGAATTTACCTTACTCCAATTTCATTGAACTTATAAAATTCATCAAATTCTAGTAGTCATAGGTCAAGGCTCATTAATTCTTTCTTATAGACTTTTTTAAATTCCACCCTTCACTAAAATAACCCAAATATTCATCAATTTCAACTTCATCTTATTGTGGCTATTATTGAAACTAGGTAACTTTTTTCATCCCACATGAATGGGTTTCATACCTTAGAACAATTTATTAGAATTGGAATTATGCCACATTTAACTACTTTTGGACTTTTAACTGAATTCTAGACAAAACGTTCAAAAATCTCTAGATAATAACATCTGGAGATCTCCAAATGTTTGTATAGATCTTTAGATGTTTTGTATATATCTCAAGATGTTTTACATGATCTTCCAATGATTATCTCTTGATCTTTCTTCTCTAGATATTAATTCTGGACTTTTAAAAGTCCAAAAGTAGTTAAATGTGGCATAATTAAACTATTATTAGTTATTGTAGTAGTTCACATTTATTGGTTGTCCTATAAGCCAACTCTTTTGGTTTCTGAATTCAAATTTCCAAATCCTATCTACCACCACATTCACACTATACAATGTGATTTGGGTTTGGTAGGCACTGACAGAGCTTCATGGGCACACCGTTCTTGTTCTATAATGGACTATTACAACAAAACATACATCAAAAGAAGAGATCAATGTACTTTCTATGTATGCATGCTGTAAGTTCTTCCATAGTGTAACCTTGCACCTTGTATGGTTAAGTAGGTACCCGATCCCAATGACAAAGCCACACACGGTAGATTATTGCAAATCGAAAGTATATACGTCGAAAAGTTCACCTTATCAAAAAACTCTTGCTGACCCAGTCATTCATATGTAAAAGGCCAATGATGCACGAACTATTCCATTTACAAAATAAATTGTATGTCAACTGAACCTCAATAGAGTACAAGTCTATCTTGTAATGCATTATACCTTAGCAGCCTATGTTGCAGGAGATGTTTACAATCAGCTAAGCAAGAGGTGCAAAAGAAGTGCTGGTTAAAGTAATTATGAAAATACAGATGTTGTGCAGCTTTGCACTGTTTGTGAACAATGCCTCCAGTCGGAGAGACTCCAGGATCTAAGTTGAAAATAGACAAAACTTCCAGCTTATCAAAAAGGAAGCTGAAAATGAAACTGTGTAGTCTCTTCAAAATAAACAAAAACGCGAACAGGAAGTTCTTACCCCCTCTTCCTCGAGACTTCAAACGATGTCCCAGTGAGTAATACTATACAGAAAGCTTGAATTTACCTTTTTCCTGGATACCTTCTTGAATGATCGTTATTCTTGCTCAAAATCAAATCCTCCTCAGGCAAGGAAGCTGTAGCCTCCACTTCCTCTTCAGGTCTCTCTTCCCGGTGTTCATTGGGAGCAATGAAAACACGGTTGTTGGTGACTACGTTATTGGCCCACCATTCTTGAAAGTCCCGAGATCTGACCAGATCCCCCACTGCCTCTCCAGTCATGTCCGTGGCCTTGTAATCGTTGCTCATCAAAGGCTGGCGATCTGGAGTCTTGTGATACGTGGAGTAAAACTCATGCACCGTTTGAGGTGGAGACGGTGACGCTCTAGGCACTGCATTCATCAGATGGATTTTGTCAAAATTATAGTGGTAGCTAGAAAACCAAGCTTACCAGAGTATGAAGGAAAATTCTGTATTCAACTACAGAATCTTTAGCGATCTAAACATACTCCAAAAGATTCTGATCATATTCTACGGTCCTAAAACTCAAGTCTGATGGAAAATATGAGAGAAAGCGTAGCAAGTACAACATGAGTACGTCGCTAAAATATTTGAAAAAAATGTTCTGTACTCTGATAGACAACAGAAAAGTACTTCCGACAAACTGTTAAACCGAAAATCCTCTTAGGCCCTGCCTGCACCAACCTAAAAGCGCCAAGTAGCTAAACTGGGGTGCTAAGGCCCATAAGCTAGTTAGAGTGTTCACTAGCCTATTGAGTGCCACAATTGCAAGGTAACTAATGGGAAGTTGTTCTGTTAAAGCTACCTGCTGTGCGAGATTTCGTGCAGGCGGTTTTAAGCACTTCAAACCATTTGGCATAGGCACGGTTAGTTTACTTGTCCAAAATCGGGGAGTTACTGGATGGAAATAAATGTAGATTCATTGCAAGCTAGCACCAGCTGACATAACTTGAGCTGTAACTATTTCCAGTTAGCTATTTGGCGCTATTTGGTCGGCACAAGAAGGGACCAGGGCAGGTAAGCAAATTGCAAAGCAGTAGACGCTTCCCAGATAAGGGAAATCTCATCCCAAGGCTATCACCTGTTAAATGTCTTCTTGAAAGGGCACTGACTTGCTCCCACCTTGTCAGGGCCTCCTTGCCAGGAAGATTCTGCAGAGAATTTGCCTGAGTTTTAGTTATTGGCTTGTTGATGGCACCTCGCTTCAAAGCGTGCCGGAAGGCACCCTGTCTTTGCATCATAGGCCTTCTGTTCTCCCACAAACACAAGAAGTCAGTGACAAAACTTCCGCTACATTTGAACTGAGCGAGTCTGCCATCTCTTTCATCGCCAATTAATTACTCGGCACATGTCACGGGCTTTACCTCTACATTACAAACACTTTTCAAGCTTCACCAACAAAATATACCAAGATGATGAAATATCACCACATTTTAGTGGCATCCTGCTGTAGAATATTCATGCTAAAACTCCTGCACATGGACAGTATATGTACTCCATGTCACATTGATAAAAATTGGTGAAGGCACTTACTTGGACCAAAGCACTAGCAGTTTTTCCTTTGCCCACGCAAAAATTCCTTCTGATTCCCAGTACCTGTACAACGGCAAAATCGTTAATACCAATCTCCTTAATTCACAATGCATGCAGATGAGCTGGAAATAGGGCACAGAAGACTCACTCAGACCACCGATGCCGTAAAGCTTCCGGAACTTCAAGGTTCTCCAGAATGTTGAAGAACTTCCCAAATACCCATGTTGCTGATGATCCGAGTAACAGTGCCAATATTGAAAACACAATGTCGTACGAGGACTGCAGCAGACACAATATGTCAACATATGTCAGCTGAATTTCTGCCAACAGTCAACATGCATGCCAAGGAGGCAATCAACATAATACATGAACAAAGAACAAAGAACAAAGTTCTGATAATCCTTCAGAAAACTTGATCGGCAGAGGACAAAGTAAGAAAATTGTAAAAGCTGTGAGGTGCGATAATGTAGTCCCCACAGAGTCTGATTATAAGAACTGCTGTAATCACTGAAGCACATCTAATTAGCTGATCTGACGCCTTCCAGAGGATTGAGTGAACTGATACCTGGAGAAGCATTACACCACCAATGACACGTATTGCCCATTTCACAAATTTGGCTACACCAGAGTCTACATTTCCATCCTCCGCAAGGACCATTTTTCGCACTCCCCAAAAGCCAACCCAGGCACCGATGAGAACAACACCAAGACCAAGAAATACCGCCACCTGTTCACAGGAAATATCAAAAGTCTAAATTCAGTAAATACAATGATTATACAGTTCAAAATGCAAATCACACAAAGGAAGTTGACATTGACAGTGCAAAAGTCACATCGCAGTCGTTCCTGAAAACCTCAAAATGGACATTAAAAAGCTAGTGGTGAACAAAATCTAATTTCCTGTGCTTCATATCATCATCGATTATTCAGTACTGGAAATTTTAAGTGGCTAGCATGCATACAATTCGGTCAGATAACCAGACAAGGTAATGGAATAAGTGATCTGAACATGGAAGTCCTGAGACCGAGAAACCTCAGAATCACACTTTCAGATACAAAAAAACAGAGGAGAAGCGCCGAGCTTACAGGGTTGAACATGTCATCACTAAGTCCAAGTTCCTTGAGAAGAGAACTGACGAGTCCACTAAAATAGTGCATGATTACAGTTCCCATGCCCAGCTGCACAAAACAAATCCATTGAACAAACTCAGATCAGAGATAGTATAACAATATGGAGATATAAAAGATATCTCTGATAACATTTCCTTCACTGAAATTAATTCACCCATGAAAGACATACTGATCTCCAAAAATCTATTTAAAATATGCTGAACCATACCAGAGAACCGTAAAGTAGAAGCCAGAGTGAACTCTTGCGTCCCGTTGGCAGGAGTTTCATCCCCTGAGAATGCCAAAACCAAACTTGTGTTAGAAAGGCACTTTTTCAAAACACCATGAGAAAACAGATAGAAATACATGGTAAAAATTCAGACCACAGTTATATCGACGCAAACTAGCGAGTACCAGGAGAAAACAATATCAGCTTAATTTACAGAGCTTGCGTCACATCATCTTAGCAGATTCATCTAAGAGAATCTCATCCACGCCAACCTACAGAAGTTCTTAAAATCAGGTCACATAATGGAAAGTCCTATGATGTGTAAAAGTAGGCAATTTCAAATCATACCTGGTAGAGTAATACAATAATCACCAAAAAGACGCCCAGGGTCATTGCACTACTATAATAAAACGGCACCCAGTCGCTCACTATAGGAGCTATCAACAACAAAAGCATCCCCAACACCAGAAAAGCAATTCGGAAACCTTGGCTCTCTGCAAAACCCAAATGGCAATTGGTCATAACGCCCCATTCTCCAACCAACTTGCCAAAACTTAAACAATAAAATCCTCCATCAGCATGACTTCATCATGGCGTTAGAAAAATCATACAGAAATTTCCAAATTCCGTAATTAATCCCAAAACTACAAGATTCACAGTTGAAGAATAAATACTAGCCAGTGAGAAGGATAAACACAGCAAGGAATGCGAGACTAAAATTTCGGAGGGCAAACGTTACTCAAGTGCACCTTCTTCAGCAGATATAGAGAGCGAGACGTCTGTATGAGATTCGGTCGCTCGAAGATCAACATACTTGGTCTCAAAAGGAGATGCAGCTCCAGACCAGAAACCCTTCTCGAGAGGTCGCCAACTCTCCTTAGAACACTGCGCCACTTCCATGGACCCATTCCTGCACAATTACCATGGATATATTGTGAAGCTGGAGTATGAAATACATTGAACTGCAATAAACAAGTCGTGCAAAGATCAGCAAGTCAAATAAGCAAAAAAGTGGTATAAAACCTCTCATTCAAAACGACATACATCTCAAAGATCCCCCATATGTTTGGCAAAGGTATTGCTGGTAAGTTAATGCTAATCTAATTGGAAATTCGATCAATATTAGGATAACAATAAAATTAATGTCAAGTTAATTTAGATTTAATGTTGACTTGATAGTTGCCAATGTAATATCAAGTTGATGCTAACAATACTAACACCACACAAATACTAAGTTAATAACATTTGCGTTACACAGACATTAACTTAACATTAATCCAAGAGGAGGACTTCATGAATCTAATGCCTTTTAACAGAACATTACGACTTTTGTCAATCTAGTGGTGTCCTTTTGTGAGGTAATTCAGAAGAAGAACATGCCGATAATGACCAGAATGAGAGTTTGACGAGATTCGAAGTGCACGAGAAGCAGCACCATCAGCACGACTAAAGACAAAAGTATCACATTTTCTCTTTCCCAGATCAATACTGTTCGAAACCATTACCCGAAGGTGCGGCGGACTCACCGATGCATGCAGACCTCAACTTTCGGAAGAGCAGGCCTGTACGCAGGACTAGCAGCAGCTTGCACCTTGACTCGAGTGATGACTGCAAACTTGTCAACATTTCGAAGCCGAGGAATGCCATGAATCCGAACGCGCATGCATGCCACCAAGTCCCCCGGTTTTACCCCGGGGGAAGTTTCCACAAAAACCCCATCCGCCAAAGGACGCAACGTGATCGACTCGCCCAGAGAGACATCTGCCACACACAACAAAAACACAACACCATTCCGTCACAATCCAGTGAACCTAAGGAACCTTGCTTCCCTAACAAACCGACCTATCAAAAAACCTTTGTTATTCCATATTGCTGATTGAGCTTTTTGTTCATTCAATCACCGTCTCTAAACCCTTCTCACCACTTCTAACCCCAAACCAAGCTCATCACGCATCAATCAAACTTCGACAGCAATAGCACCCCCCAAAAAACCTAGAAAACTCCATAATTGATCCAAAAAAACTCTGTTACACACCACAGAAATTAAAAACCTCCGTTACACACCACAGAAATTCAAAAACATTCTCTAAACCCTTCTCACCATTTCTAAGAAATAAAAACAAAAAAGCTCAACATGCGCGTCAATCAGCGTCACTAAGACCTCGAAAGCAAAAGAAACGAAAAACGCAAAAATGAACCCTAAATATTCAAAAACTGTCCAAAAAATCTCCTGTCATACTCCACAGAAATCGGAACGATTTCTATATACTCCGAAGCTCTGAGTCACCGAGTCCTGTACGTACGTACCTGGAAACGGATTGACGCGAGCACGAGTAATCGCCTCCGCCACGCCGCTCAGCAAGGGCAGCAGCACGCAAAGGAGAGCCAGCAGCAAGCGGGAGACGACCTTCATGACTGCCCCTGGTCCTCCTCCCAACATCAATTCGTGCTCCGTCTCCTCATGCAGCCATACTCAAAACAAAACAAAACAGAAATACAGAAAGGCTCCCCTCTTCTTCCTCTTCTTCGTCTTCTTCGTTTTCAAATTGCGAACTACCACCTCCACCAAAAACGGGACTGAAAAAAACTGCGGGATCGCTGAAATCGAAGGTTTCGAAACAGACTTGATAATATGATTCAGGGTTTGCGGGGAGAAATTGGTGGGAGCGGGTGATCGCTCAGTCGCGCGTGAAATGCACGTCGGAGGCGCAGGAAGGGGGAAAATCCGACTGCACAGTGCTTTCACTTCAGTTCAGTTCTTTCTTGTGCAGACACCCCTGTTCAGACGGTCGGTCGGTTCACTCTAAGTTGTAAGTTAAATAGTGTGCATGTCAGCAAGTTCCTGTCGCAATTACTGTGGGTTGCTCTATATGCAAGTTATCGTTCTGTGGTTCTTTCTTTTTGTCAATTCAGTAAGTTAAAGTAAGTAAAGTAAGTAAAGTAAATAAAGTAAGTAAAGTAAGAAAGTAGAAAGTAGAAAGTAGAAAGTAGAAACACCTAAAAGCAAGACTTTTTTTGGTCCCTTTACCTTAAAGGTCAAGTGACCAAAAACTTTGGACCAAAAACTTTGGATGAGATATTAGCAAACTCGAGAGCAATGCAAGTTGTTTTGTAATTTTGTGACACTTTAGTAATATTTTATAAATTTTCAAAATTCTGACATAAGGGAGCCTATATACTCACCTTGAATGAACACCCTTGGAGCACAAATGCCTCAATTTTCAATGATTGCTTCAAAAAACTCCTCACCTCTTATTGATTTTGAGTCGAGAAGTGTTCATTTTAGCCCATGTTTTAGGTGTTGGAGAACAAAAAATGACACTTACAGGTGTGCCTGCCTTAGTCAAAGGTATGAATCAGGTATTTCTATTTGCGTTATATATGAAACCATAGGCTTGTCTATACTATTTTCCAATGATTTATATTAATTTACAAAATTACTCAAAGTGATGAATTTGGTATATTTTCTTGGGTACATGGGCTCGCTTCCTTGAGCAAGCTACAATGGATTGGAATGAAATTAGAATTTTCAAAGGAGTTGACAAAAAAAATTGGTATAAGCAAACCTATAGCAAGATGCAACTTGATTGACTGTGCCTTAACATTTTTTTGCAAAGAAACACCCTTAGTGGTGGTGAAATTTTTAACTTTCCCATCAAGCTACATGAAAGAACTTGAACTATGGATATTCTTGCGAATTGAACTTTAGTTTTCATGGGGTGCAAGTGGGTTCAATAAGCTCAACCCTCTCTATCTATCCTTGAAAATCTTTAACCCCTAAAGGACCGGAGGGGTGTCCAGATTTTCAAAATATAAAATGCAACTTAGAAGAATATTTTAATGATGACTCTCAAACAATAGTTGTAAAATGCTATTTATAGATCACATCCATACGGTTAGATCAACAAAAATACATACCAATATTTTTCAATAAAATTTGAAGCTAAAAATTGAAAGCTAAATATTTATGATTTTCAAAAGGATTTTTTTTTATAAATTCAAATATTGAGTTCTTATTATAGTGATTTTTGAAGATTTTTATTTGATTTTTGACTCAAGTCATTTTTGATGGGTCATTTTCTAAACTGAAAAAGTTACTTTTTGAGGCTAGACCTCCCAATACCTTTTGAATTGTAGAGTATTTGCAAAGCAAAAATTTCATAATCTGAACCGTACAAATGTTAAAGAACTAATATAAGAATCTTCAAACAAAATTGATGGATGAAAAAATGCATTTTGGTGAATTTGGGATGTGTTTCCGTTCATTCATTGTTCAAAATTTGCACTCATGGTCCTTTAGGAATTAAAATGCATTTCAGATCAAGTAAAATAATTTTGAGTTTTCAATAAATAATCATTTTATAAATATTAAAATTTTAACTTATTTATATGTATTTTAATGTTAAATTAACATATTATTAATGACAAAAATATTGTATACTATAAATAAAAAGATTGCAATATATCATATAATTTAGAAGATTTGTCAATGTAAGTTGTGTAAATATATAATGCCATATATATTATGAACTAAAAATGATGCATTAACAAGTTTGGATATGCATTAATGATTAACAAACTCTCTTCATAAAAATTCTTTTTGGGATAGCTAATATCTAATAAGTATTTTTTTAATTAAATGTGGCAAAAGACTTTGCTTTTCCATATCAAAAACATACATACAACCATATTAAAGTGAAGAACATTTTTGAATGACATCTCAAACTTAAATAATAGATTGGACAATTGGTTTTTAAAACAAAAAGTGCATTGAAGTAGAGTATACTTATGATGAGTACTATGCAAAGAATGATGTAAATGCACAATTCTTATAGAAGAAGAATTGTATGGTCTTGAAGGTAAATCTCTTGCACTTCTTTTTGACATCTTACAAGTTTGAATCATACAACATCAGTATTTTTAAAATTAAAAAGCAATAACTCTATCTATTGATATATGAAACATGAAAAAGCACTTGTTTCCCATCTTAAGCCAAGTTTAACCTCTAAAGAACTAGTTCATCTCTAAAGGGTTGGTTTCATTTTTATATATGGTCAAATTTTTTTTTTTTTTTTTTGAAATACATAGACAGTTTCTATTGTAATAAGGAACAATATAGACAACCAGAGGACAAGCCTCGGTGAACCTTTTTTACTTTTCCAAACAGCTAAGCAGGATGGAACAACCTCACAGTAATAGAAACAAAAACAAAGCCTAGTACCTCACATGAAGGTGCCCATCTTAGGCTTCCCAAATTTCAATTAATTTCTAAGTGTGTGCAACTACCAAAAAACCTAGTCTGTAGCCAACAAGACCTCTGCAGGAACTTGTCAACCTTATTCAAATAGAACTCACATGACTTTGAGGCTTTCAATCAAGCAATACGGGCATGGTCTGTAAAAACCTGCCAGAGCACCTCCTTCAGTTTACTCTCCGACTAAAGCGTGTTGGTAAAGTATATGGCATTCCAGTCAAGATAACTAAATATCGAACCTCCAAAATACATGGTCAAGCTTTGTTTCTAAGCTCAATTTAGCCTTTTCAATCCTATTCAAGTTTTAATGTAATTTTTTTAATATATAAGACTATATAAGCAAAAATGAAATTACAAATATAACAAAAAAACAGTCTAATTAATTTGAAAGACATAAAAGTAGCCACGAAGAATTGTGTAAAAAAATTCAATTAATCTTTTCATATTTACACTTAAAAATACCTTTGGTAATGTTCTTCATACAAATCACCACTAGCATGTAAAATCTAGCCTTTAAAAATAGATTGATTAACCCGTAAAAGCCCAAGGCCTTCTTTCTGCAAAAAGACACTCAAAATTGCTATTTCTATAGCAAGAGTTAAAAAATTTGATATCTATTTTTTTTGCACATCTTACCGTAGGATCTTACACCTAACTAGTATGAAAATGTGTGGAAAAAATTTCAGAATTTATGACCGCACAGATTGCAAGTTATCTATGTTTAAAGTGAAAAAATTAAGTTTTCAGCACATTGTGGGACTAGATTTTTTGACTTTGAACATTTTTAAGTTAAATGTTTTGCACTACAGAGTTTTAAGCTAAGAGTTTTTACAATGGGGAATTGAATTGACAATCTAGGGAAAAAAAAAATCCCAAAAAACTTAATTTTCGTTATTAAGAAAATTGTTAAGTAGAAGTAGGTACAAGATAGAAGGAAAATCTAAAATATTAATATCTTTTATATGGAATTAGAAAGCACAAATTCCAATGGCGAGATTGTTCTAGCAAAATAACTAAACCCTGTGGAACTTTTTTGGTTTTAAATTGTAAAAATTGCGTTCAGAAATGAATCCTACAAGTAATTTTTTGCAGGAAGATGCTTTAAGTGCCTCAAAAATAAGATTGTCCATAACTTTCTCACAACAAATCCAAATGGAACAAATCAAAGCTCTCCAGATAGACAAAAAATATAATCTATAGAAAAAAAATTCAAATTTTTGCAAATTTTTGCTACCCTCTCTCCCTTGTTATGAGCTTATTTGGGCATAATTTTTGTTTCTAGGCACCGATTGAAAAAAAATTAATATTCCCACGAAGCTTATCAATTTTTCTATCTTCCAAAAAAGTTTCAAAAAATCAGGACAAAAATTTAGCATGTAAGTACTTGCCCAATATCTCATTTGTCTCCTGGAGGAACAACAATCCTTTAGGGGTTAAATTTTGATATTTTGAACAGACATTTTTCTGTAGATGATGATTTGCTTAGAATTTTTTTCTGAAATAATCTGTATTTTAATTTTTTAAAGTTTGATATGTAAATGAAATTATATAAAATTTATATATATTAGAATAATATGGGATTTTAGCCAAAAATAAAGATTAGAATGAAAAAAAGATATTTGTAATTGATAATGAATTTACAGGAGAAAATAAAAATGAAATAAACTCAATATTATGATTTTTGGATTAACAAATAGAATTTTCAAGTGCAATAAGTCAATGAATTTAGAATTTTGGGTTTTTTTCAAAGTTTTGAAATAGAGTAGAAAGATGTCATTTTCTTAGGTTCAATCCAAACTAAAAATTTATACTTTGAAAGTTACATTCACATTTAACCAAGGTGTGTCTGCTTTGGGGATTTTGAAATCTTTCATAACACTATATAACCAAGCAATGGTCCTCCCCGTTTGCAAAGGTATGGGAGAGACTTTTAGTTAATTTAAAAATTGAAGTTGGTTGAGTAGTCATATAAGAGAGTTTTGTTTGTTGTAGGGGTTCCCTTTCAAGGATGCAAAAAAGATTCATGCTTCGTTGGTAAATACATTAAAGGGGATTTGAGGGCATTAGAGGGCCGTTTCAAGCCCAATTCCAATTCTGGCCAGATTTTGTAAACAGCCGATACGGTCTGTCAGAATTTTTTTTCAAATAAAAAAGGAAAAAAAAAAATCCCCCTTAAATATCATTTTAGGCAAAAAAAAGTTTTTTTTTTTTTTTTCAAAAATGACGTGGCACCATTTCGACCACATCAGCCAACTGCTTTCCTGCATTCCTTTCCTGCATTCTTGTAGTCTGGAAACGCAGGATAACTCGCGGGCTCTTGAAGGCCTCAAATCTCTTCTGATGTTGATGTTATGTTCGGGTCTAGATGTATCTATATGATGCAAAATAGACTCGTGCTTCATTGGTAAACAATGCTATACTAGAATCTAGATGTATCTACAGCAAACACACTAAATATTGAGGGTACCGTATTTGATTTCAATAGGTGAAAATCTAATATGGTCTGTAACACTTATTCCCTCCGTCTCGAAATTAATCTGGAGTTTCCTAGAAATGGCTAGATTAATGTGTGAGCTTCCTATTTTTAAGGGATTGTAGAGATATTGTTGCTTCTACTAAACCCCACTAGGTATTAAAGAATGGAAGTCAAAAGTGAAGCAGCGCATGTTGAAAACAAGTGGCAAAAGTGACAAATTTTTGTCCTTTTTAGAACTACTCCATTGGTATTAATTTTAATCATTCTTCGAGCAATGCTGGTGCAATGACGTTCATTGCTATCCTCGATCTGTATTCTATTCTGACAATGTTTTGTTATTCAACTCCAAGAAATTCTCAACAAGAAATTTGTTAGTAGTAGTTTTTGTATAGTTTTGGGTTGAGTTCTTTGCCTTTGGTTGGATAGAGGTTGCATTTCGATTCCCTTCGCAAGGATTGAATTGCTATATAGTCTTTGGAGTGTGACATCTGTAGATTCTTTTGCTTCAAGGTGTTCAAACTAGCTTAAGTTGTTGTCCATCAAATTATGGAGAGCCAATTTTGAGTTTTAGACAAGTACATTAGGAAACCCTAGATTTGTTTCGAGATTGAGGGAGTATGTTTTAACCCCTAAATGCCCAAGGTACCCAAATTTGGTGTTTGCAAAACTTTGAAGTTAAATAAAACCTAATGAAGTTATTATTTTTAATAGTTTATATTTTTAGAAAGTTCTTCTTGAAGTCTAATTTTAGCATCAAAAATCCAATCTTGAAAATAAATGATAGATTCAAGTTTTTGTACAAGGGTACCCATTGCAATCTTGACTTCCTGTAGTGTTGAGAGCTCTTGGAAATGAGCCTCAAATACACTAGATCTTGGAGAAAATATCACATTCAAAATTCATTTAAAAAAATTGTAGAGTAGATTTCAAGAAGCCATAAACTAACCGGGGTTACACACGTTAGGCCCTTTAACCTCATATTTTTTTAGTCACCAACTTTTTAGATTTGACTTATGTAAAGAAGATTGAAAGATTTTTGCAGTTTTAGCACCCTCATAGTCAAACATTATAATCTTTCATTCCATAAGTGATATTGTTGTGTTTTCTTTTCCTTCAAGATCTCTAACATGTCTAGTTTGAATTTGTACGGTTACAATTCAAAAAAATTGATACAACTTATCAAAATGTTGACATTTTGTTCAATTTAGAGCAAATTCCAGGAAGCCCAAAACAGGCCTTGGGCATTTAGGGATTAAGGAAATAGTGCCAGTAATCACAAATACTTCATTGCTTCCAATGACCTCAGAACGAGTTCAAGGTTTTTAACCAAATGTTCATTTTGGGAAGATTTTTTTGAATTTACACTGAGGGCAGAAAAAACTACGTGTAAGTAGAAACTAAGCCAAATTTAGTCAGTTTTGGGATCGCTGCAGTTCCAAAGTGATAAAACAACCGTACCAACCTTGAAAAGTACTTTGTATATGTTATTGCGGCTTTGTGTATATACTGTGGTTCAAAGGATGGAATCCAATTCTCCCTTCAAATTCAGGTTTGATTTTCTGGGCAACAGATTGAAGCACACACTCCATCGATCATAATACAAATTACAAAAGTGTCTACAAAAGATATTGCTGAAAGTTAAGAGGCTGCTAGCACAACTGTACCACCGTACTGTGCACGCTCACTGAATGGCATGTATATCAAAAATGTCGGTAATATCGTTTCCCTTTCTATCACAATACAATTCATGGCCATATTTTTCAAAGCCAAAGAAAACATAATGTCTCAATCATCGCTATACATCTCACTTCCTGTTCTCAATTTACAAACCTCCGTTTCTAATTCCCAGGAGAAAAAAATCGCAGTCATCTCGTCAATTTGACTATATGAAGCGGTAAGCTTCCAGATCTGTTCCTCTTGTTTGTATCATACAGGTCTACGACTTTTGCCGTCGCCAGCTTTCAGCCTCAAATTTCCGGTTTATGGGTCGCCTTTCACCACCCTCCGTCCTATTAATTACAGAATATCGTAATATGCTCACCCGCCTTCGCCTAGCTAGAAAAAGTATGGCAATGGCTGCATGGATGCCATATGTACAATAAGATCCACCACCCTGTGACTGCACAAACCAAAGTCGCACGGCTGAGTCAATACACGATCCATCGAGAAAAAACTAAAGGAACAAGTCTAAGTCTTGACTTAGAATGTCAGATCTCTCTATTTCCACAATCCAGTCGTGAAATTTTAATCCAAATATCTTCAACAACAATCAAATTAATGTTTTGCTATCATACCTGTAACCCCACTCGTTGTCAAACCATGCCACAAGCTTCAAGAAGCCATTGCCCAACTCAAACCCAGCTTTGGCATCGAGTATGCTTGATCTGATCGACCACGCAAAATCCAGTTAGATTCTCATTTAAGATCAGCCGAGAAGAACAACAAACGTGCTGTAAACAATGTCATTAGCTGAAGGTGCTAACCCTAATTTTCCAAAATACCTGCTGTCACCGACAAAGCTGGTTGAAGCAGCATCCTCCTCCGTGTAGCCTAAGATTCCCTTCAACTGTCCCTCTGCCTGTTCTCTGCAAAAAGAAGGGTTCAAACATGAGAAGTCGATCATGAACGCGGAAGATAGCCACCTCAATATCTATCTTCAAATTTCTTGACTGCAAAGAGAAACTACAAGCGGGAGTATAGGCAGACTTACTTAATCGCTTCACAAACATGCTCGTAAGAGACTTGCTGGTCGAGTTTGACCACCAAGTCGATGAGCGACGCATCTGCTGTAGGGACTCTGAAGGCCCCGCCTCGAATTCTTCCATCCATGCATGGAATCAATCGACCAATCGCCTTCGTAGCGCTGGTAGAGCTAGCTATGATATTAGCACAGCCAACCTTCAAATCCTTCAACGGCGGACCATCGGAAGACTTTTGTGTTGCTGCATAGACAGCAAGAAATCAACTTTAGGTAACCGAGCTGGCCACAAACTTATTATAGATCACAATTTTCTAGAAATTTGCACTTTAGTATGGACTCAGCTCTGGAAATCTACCTGTTTGAGAATGCACGGTTGTCATCACCCCTTCCACCACTCCAAATCTGTCGTGAAGAACCTTCACCAGCGGTGTCAAGCAGTTGGTGGTGCAGCTGGCCATGGCCACGACGTTATACTCAGATCGGTACTCGTGCTCATTGACCCCCATCACAAACATGGGCGCGTCTTTGCTGAACCCAGTTATGATAACCTTCTTTGCACCGCCCTTGAGATGCTCAGCAGCTCCGTCTTTCGTAGTGTAATTTCCGGTACATTCCACCACGTAATCTACGCAGTGATCACTCCATGGAATCTCGGAAAGCTCCCTGCACATTTCAATCTCATGTTAGAACCCGAAATTTCTTCAACTTTTGGATCGGAAGCTCGACTGAGCTTAACGACACAACGAACGCTTGGGTGTAAAGATCTAGCAATGAAGTTAGAGGAACTCACTTGAATCCGAGGACGGTGACTTTCTTGCCATCGAAGCGGAGGGTTTGTTCATCTTCAGCGTAAATATCGGTTTTCATCATCCGCCCGTGTACTGTGTCATACTTGAGCATGTATGCCTGCGGTATCACGAGAAATAGCTAGGTCAGACTAGCAGCTCTGATTAGAGATCCGTGAAAATACACAAGAGGGATTCAAAACGAAGGTGGAATGTTACTCAGATGACTAACCATGTAGTCGGTGCTGATGAAGGGATCGTTGACAGCCACCAGCTCGATATCGTCTCTCTCCAGTGCAACTCGAGCCACCAAACGTCCGAAACGGCCAAAGCCATTGATGCCAATCCTGATTTTCTCAGGTACTATCTCCGCAGCAGCGCCTGCGCACCAAACGTAACCACAAAACAATAAATAAAAGCATAAAACTCTCCTGGAACCAGAAGCCTTGTGACAGAGTATTTGGCCCAACAGTTGACCAAAGCATAACGGAGCATTTCTCACTTAAAATGAGACCAAGTCAAGATTAGACACTTGATTTGTCTTATTAATCAGAACATGAAGGAGCAAAAAATGTCGTCAGCCTCCCAGGATCTCGAGACAAAGACAGAGAAAGTTCGCGGACAGTCTGTGACCTCGCCCGACATTAAACGTGGTAGGACATGAATCGGGAATTCGGATAAGAAGCAAACATAAAACTCCACTTTCGATGACATGAGCTATTTCGCCTGGAGAACTCAGCGTCAACAATTTGTGTGTCTATTCTACACGGACAAAGAAGGGAAATAATGCATAGTAGAAGAGTCTCAGGAGCACTAACCTCGTCCCATGTCTACCACGCTGGCAATACAATATATCGAAGCTTGTCGGCTGATGTCCTAAATTCCTCACCACCAATCCCAGACTGGACGCACGTTTCTTTCGATCACCGACGAGTCAACTCCCTTCCTCTATGCTCGGGTCAGTGAAGCAAGAGTAGCACAAGGACTCTGTCTCTAAGAAACTAACCTCACACATATTGCATGATTTCAACGTCAGTTCGTGAGGTTCTCCTTCTCTTGAACTTAAATTCCTGGTCAAAATTAAATCGCTACTGGATTCAAGTCACTCTTGTTCGGGGGAAAAGTCCTAAAGAATTTTCTCAAGCTCTGCACGTGCTTTGAAAGTGAAACAAACTACCCGAGCAAGCTTCTCGACTCTCCGAATCCCTCCTGACCAGGACACCGGCCCGGAAACTGAACAAAAAAAATCTCCAAACGAAATAGAAGAAACTCAAGCCTCAGCTCACTCCTGCCAATACTGAGATAAAGTCTCTCCACTCTTCTTCAGTTGAAATCAGAACATTGTCCGTCCGTAGGCGCGGTTCTCCCACGCTCGATGTGAACCTCCCGGTCAAATTTGCATCAAGACTGCTTTCACCTGACGACCGTACGTGGAGTCAAATACACGCACTCTTCTCCAAAGAAAGTTCGGGAGCAAAAGTTCTCGCAAAAAATTCTCAAGATTTGTAACAAACACCAGAAAAACGAACAAAACTACAAGATCGATCAAGCTCCACAGCTCTCGGAAAATCTCCAAGAAACGTAACGGCCGCGATCGAAAACTGCTGATCTCCCAGCCGAGCTAGCTAGCTAGCTACCAAAACGCATGCAACAAATATCAGCGATCAAGACCGAGCTCATTAAAATGCCCTCATATATTCTTCTGCAAATCTCCGCAACCAACGTCCCGCTCGAGGCTGGCGTTCAAATTTGCGACACCGACAAACAATATCTGAGCTCCGTCCACTCCGCAATTGTGCTCTTCCCGAAAACGATGAAAATGATGGGAGTCGCCGGGGCATTTTTGGTTTGTAAGCGACGAGACCAGGTCCGGTTGTAGCTTCGGTGTCACGTTCGTGCCGAGCCGGTGGCGGCCACGCGGTCGGGAGCGGTGAAAAAATGAACCTTCGTTCGGTGTTGTCAAGTGTCAACATCCAGTTTGTTCAGGGGATCGGCGGTGACGGGGTCCTTCTTTGCTTTTGTACTTTTTTTATTAGTTTCTGTTATTACGTTCTGTTGAACTTTCCAGAGTGGTATGCTTAATTTTATGGTAGGAAAGAGTCTGAGAACCAGTAACGGAATGGAAGGTCGGATGTCTGCTCTTGAGGGATGCCTTATGGGTTGACACTTGGCATGTGACTAATATAATTTTTAATGGAAACTCAAGTCAGAGTGGATCACACGCCGAGGTTGAATTGCGGACACTGCATGCAATGTGAAATCTGAATAAGATATAGTTAGGATTATCCATTGTTGTCCTTTGGTCGTTGCACAGTAAAAGCTTAGGGAAGGTAGGGAACACCCACAATTTCCGATCAAGTTTATAGTTGTATGGCCAGGGAGAACTGACCCCTCTATTGCCCCGAGTTTTACCCTTGCAGAAGACACTGAAATTCTTTATTTGCCACATTTGATAAAATTTGCAATTTCTGAATTCATATTTGCAATTAGAGGCCCTAAATTACTTTAGAAACGTGAAGAAATACAAAATTTAAGCGGCACAAAACAGGGGGCAGTTTTTACATTTACCCTTTGATGGGACAATAGAGGGGGGTCAGTCCTCCCCGACCATAGTGGTATGACGAGCCTCTTGTGGAAGGAAAGTCCAGGTGAATGTAAAAAAAAAAGACCCCCATTTTGTGCCGTCTTTTATCAATTGTTAACACCTCTCCTAGCTAATTTGGAGCCTTTTGTTGCAAATATGAACTCAGAATTTGCAAAAAAAATTCATGCGCAGCAAATAAAACATTCCTGCATTTTTTCCAGGATAACAGGGGGGCAAAACGACCTCTGCAAGAGGCTTGTCATACAACTATAAGCTCGACCACAATTTCCTCTCCTTCTACTGTACCCTATGTGAGGTCAGATTCAGACATAAATTAGAAAGTAATTTTTGGAATGTCTAATTGTTTGTAGTATTACAAGTGAAATGTCCAAAATATTGTAGAAATTTTTCATCCGATATTGCCTTGAATTTTTTAATATTTCTAAAAATCTACATCACGCCTTCAACCACGCATGACACGTTTCCCAAAACAAGAAACCCTAGAAGTTGTTGAATAAATAAAAAGTTGGACTCCAGAATGCCGAAACCATAATTCCTATAATTCCAATTGTTGAAAACCTTTGCACCCGACAAAGAAAGTATTTCAGCACTCAGGTGCCAAATTAGGCCTTTGCGTACAATATTGTGGCTAACTTTTAACCCCACATCTTCATGCTCAAGCAAATCAATGAAGGACTTTCCCCTATTATAGAAGATCAATGGTACATAACCTTTAGAGATCAGTTGTGGCATATTGTTGTGGGGCTAATTTTACCCCTAAGTTAAATGCCCAAGGCCTTTGTTTTTGAGCTTCTTGGAATTTGCTCTAAATTGATTGAAGAAAAGCGTACATTTTGATAAGCAATATCAATTATTTTAAAATTGTAACCGTACAAATTCAAACTAGACATGTTTGAGAAGTCATGTAGGAAAGAAAATATAACAATATAACTTATTGTATGGATTGAAAGATTATAATGTTTGTAATCATGAGTGTATTAAAAATGTGAATGTTTTTTTTTATTTTCTTTTTTTGAACAAATGGGAGAACCCACTGCATTAAATAAGGACCCTAAACCAAGCACAATGTGAATGTGATTTGAAGTCTTTCAATCCTTTTGTTGTATATCAAATCTAAAATTGAGGTCACCTAATAAATATAAGGACATAAACATGCATAATCTCAATCAATATACAAATTCTCAAAATCTACTCTACAACATTTTAAAATTAATTTCTAATGTGAGGCTTATTGACTTTTATGAAATGATCAAAACCAAAATGGGATAAAGAAATAAAAACAAAAGTAAATACGCCATTAATAAAAGAACATGAAACCATTCTGTTTTGGCAGAGGCGCAAGAAATAATTGAGGGTAGTAGAGTGGGTAAAGTGGTAAGATTTTGCAAACTGTTTTTTTTTCCAAGATCTAGTGAATCTAAGGCTCATTTCCAAGAGCCCTCAATACATCTAAAAAACCAAGATTTGCATAGACACCCTTACACAAAATCATAAATACAAAAATCATTTTCAAAATGAGATTTTTGATGCTAAAAGTAGATTTCAAAAAGGATTTTTCAAAGATATAAACTACTAAAAATAGTAATTTAGTAAGGTTTTATTTATCTTCACAGTTTTTTCAACACAAGGATTTGGTGCCTTGGGCATTTAGGGGTTAAAAAAGACCAACTAAAAAATAGGGTGACAAATTTTTGACATGTCTGAGTCAATTTGTCCAAACAAAGTTTTGTCGTTTATAAAAAGACACACAAATTATGTCACTACATAAATATATATCACCCAATATCAGCTAAACCAAATCCAATTTAAAGGTGGTCATTGAAATTACAAATATATAGTATACAAACTTACAATTCAAAAATTGAATTTGTGAATTACAAGTTTTAAAATTTACATATTACAATGTCTATAATTTTTGAAAATTGAAGATTTTGATATTTTACTATTTAAAAATTTCAAAAAATTCAATCAATTATTATATACAGTATAGACTTACAATAAGAAGCAGAGTCCTAGTAGAATATTTATACATACTACAATGTTCACTAAAATATAAACATTGAAATTCTAAAATTATGATAGATCAAACTTAAAATTTCTATCTAAGAAAAAATTTGACATTAACATTTCAAAAAAATTCTAAAACTGTAAGGACTGAAGTCTTGAAGCCTTGTATTATCCACACTTGTTTGGATATTTTTTAACAAATTGCAATGACTTTGGATTTATGATTTATTTATTGATATTCATTGCAAATCTTTTTTTGTATTTATCTTCAACTTTTCCTTCATGCACTTCTAATTAGTATTGTGCCTAAATTCAAATTTTAATGAAGAATGCATACCTAAAGGTTCTATATAGTATTTTCTGTTAAACAACCAAACTCTACAATCGATTTGCAATGTGTTGGAGTTTCCTTTGAAAGTAATTAGATTGAGTATAATGACAAATTTTATTCTAAAATGTTGAGATTTTTTATATTATTCAAAAGACTTGAATAATTCAATATTTAATACTTCTTTAATGGTCTTAAACCCCTATAGATTCTGTATATTTATGTACATTATGTTTCGTCTATTTATCAAAACTCTAATAAAATAGTAACCAATAATTTTTTATGGTTCCCGTATAGTCAAAATTCCTATGGAATTTTTTTGGGAATTTTCTTGGGAATTTTCTAGGGAATTTTTTCCAATCACAAATCAAAATTTAATTAAATTTTCAATGGATTTTAATTGTTATGCAATCAAAATCATGATTCACTCTAAACTATTCACCATTGTTTTTCTATCAAAGTTAGATAGTTCAGCAATACTATTTAATCTTTTGGCAATCTTTTGCACAAAATTACAGCCAAATTTCATTTTGGAACTTGCACAAAATTTGTACAAAATTCATCAAAATATTTCATCATCAATGCATTTAAATCATGACAAATAAATCAAAGAATGCACCATTAGGAACAAATTTCATAATCCCAGCTAACAACATACCTACAAAAAATAATTCAATCTATGATCTTATAGAACAAGTTTCATATGCAAAATAGTCAAAAATCATTGCATAGCAATGTATTTTTTTTGTAGCACAATGCAAAACAGAGCAAAACGATGTTTGTAGAATAATGAAAAACAATGTAAAGCTTTATTTCATACTAAAGTGCAATATAAAATTACCACAAAATAATCTAAAGTTGGATATTGCAAAAGATTGCCAAAAGATTGCCTCAAACAATCTGTGATTTTGTGCAAGTCCCAAAATGGAATCATTTCTTGCTAAATGCTTTTCACAAAAGTAGCACTCTTCTAAGGTTAACTTATTGGTGTACAATATAAACACCTAAAACCATCAAAATAAGCAGTTTAGCAAATTTGGAGGCAATTTTTCATTAAAATAATACTTTTGTATAATTTGTAGTATTAGCAATTGAAAATCATGAATTTTCCAAAAAAAGAAGTAGATGTTTTAGATATGGCATGTAATATCTATGAATTTTTAAAGTGAAAGCTTTTTAGACGACTGAAAACGTCATATAGTTAAACTTGAAATTAAGTCTGACAAAATCAACAATCAACTAATCAACAATTAATTAAGGGGACAATTTAATGGTGCTTTTGAAGCACAAAGTCTAGGGACACATATAATGGAATTCTAGAGTACATGAATGGTTACAAGGACGGTTTTGGGTATTTTCACCTTATATTAACTGGATCCTAAAATCTCATGTTTAGAAAGTGTTAGGATAATAAGGTAGAGGCACTAGTAGCCAATCATTTAAGCAATTTTGGAGCAAATGGTGAGCAATATGAGGTGATGGGATTTTTCCCATGTAGGAAGATAGGAAATATTGGTATTGCAAATTTTTCAGAATTTCATTCTTGAAATTGAAATTACTTTGAATTTTGGGAGCCCAAATGTGCAATTCACTGATAGCCAATATCTAGAGTCTTTCAATTCAAATCATGACCAAACTACTTTCTTGTTCACTACTTCTTGCTTTCTTACTCACTACTTCTTGCTTTCTTACTCACTACTTCAAGACATGTATCATGATATTATTAATCCCAATCTTCAAAAATGACAAAAAAACACTCGATAAGCTTTGGTTGAAAATCTATTCTAACCTTAATTCCTAAATGCCCAAAGCCTCTTTTGGGCTTCCTGGAATTTGCTCTAAATTGAACAAAATGCCAACATTTTGAAAAGTTGTAGCAATTTTTTTGAATTGTAACTGTACAAATTTAAACTAGACATGTTAGAGATCTCATAGGAAAAGAAAACACAACAATATCACTTATGAAGTGAAAGATTATACTGTTTGACCATGAAGGTGCTAAAACTGCACAAAAGCTTTCAATCTTTTTTACACAAGTCAAATCTAAAAAGTTGGTGACCAAAAAAATATGAAGTTAAAGGGCCTAACTTGTATAACCCTAATCAATTTATGGCTTCTTAAAATCTACTCTACAATTTCTTTAAATGAGTTTGAATGTGATTTTTTTTCCAAGATCTAGTGTATTTGAGGCTCATTTCCAAGAGCTCTCAACACTACAGGAGAGTCAAGGTTGCAATGGATACCCTTGTACAAAAACTTGAATCAAAAAATCACTATCATTTATTTTCAAGATCGGATTTTTGGTGCTAAAATTAGACTTCAAGAAGAATGTTCTAAAAATACAAATGACTAGAAATAGTAATTTGGTTTTATTGAACTTCAAAGTTTTGCAAACACCAAATTTGGGTGCCTTTGACATTTAGGAGTTAATGTAGTTAGAAATAGCTGAACCCTACAGGTTGGATACTGGGCGTGCTTGACAATTGGTGCCTCTACCTTAGTCAAGAATCAGGACTTTCGGATGATTTTGCAACAAAAAACCTTCCGCTGTTGGAAAGTGAAGTGTGAACGTAACTACCTGTTCTATCACTCCATTCAAGCTTTGGATACCTTACGGCTTTCCAAAAGTGTTCCAGTCATTATCTTGAGTGGACTCCGCCTCGGCTTTGTGCAAAAACGAACTCCAAGAGCGAACAATCGGGAGAAGACAGGTATCGAGTTGTTGACTCTCGAGACCCGAGCTTTCGACAGCGAGCAACCGGTCCGTCATGTGGACTTGTGGGCGGATGAGAGAGATGACAAGGCGGAAACTTCCAGCTGCGGCGCCGGGTCCTACCCACCCATTCAATTTTTTTTATTTTTTCCTTTTTTTTTTCTGACACAAGTAAAGAGACCTTTACTGTAATAAACAAGACGTGTGGGCCCTAGAGAATCACCTACAAAATCATACGGAGTACGGGAGGCAACCCATTCCTGATTGACGCCCCATTGTGGCTATGTATGTGTTCTCTTTTCGTGAAAGAAGAGATGAATAGTGATTAATTATGGCATGGTTCCGAGGCAGTTATGGCACATTAGAATTGCCTCCCAGACTCTCTTATTGCAACCAATCTTTGGTGGATTTTGCAACCATTCCTTCGTTGGAAATAGGAAAGTCTCTATGACCAAAATAGGAAAGTCTCTATGACATTTTGTACTTGAGTTGAATTTCCATGACTTGAAACCTATAAAAATTCAATTTTTCTTTCAATTTCTTTCAAAATTCCAAAATAGTACTACATGTGCAAAGCATATTTGCATTTCATTTGTGGAAACTATGAAATAAACAGCTTGTGCTCATTTGTGATGGCGAAAACAAGGACAGAAAGTTTGACACCCCAGTTATTCAAGGGTTGAGTAAGGGTTTTAGGGTTTGGGGGTTTACAAAATTTCTGGATGGATGAGGAGATGAAAAATGCAATTTGGGGTTCCGTCAGTTAGCCGTAGTGACGAACGGAGGTGTCCGTCGTCACATCCGTCAAATGGATTTCAGGTTGCCCGAATTTGTCAAGGATCATGGAACGCTTTCCTCTTCGCAACTGCAGATACAAACTTCACGACAATTTTTTCTTTTTTCTCATCACAATTGTGTCTGCAGTTTCTTTTATAATTTCAAAAACGCCGACATTGATCTCCAAATCCATGATTCTCCTCACTTTGCACTCCTCCATTCCTTCTCTTCTAAAGCCAGGTTGAGGTGACGACGGACACGGCAGTGGTCAAGCGATTCAGTCCGCATTATGCGCTCGTGGGTGTAGAATTACACTGATCTCCCGCCTACATATTAGTTAAAATGCTTAAAGGGACGCAAGTAATATCCTCTACCGTATCATCAAACAATTCTTATAAGAGCTGTTTAGTGGTAAAGAATACGTGCAACTCTCAATTATTCGAACTCTTGAAAGTGCGAAGTCATTATTACTTACTAAAACAGGCATGAATCGAGCGACAACCAAAATAAACTCATCAATGTCCTATAATCGGTTTAAATAAAGTTTAAAGATCTCAACCCACCATCGACTAAAATTCGAGGTTTTGCTTTTACGGGTTTAGTTGAAATCTGAGGTCATGCGGGATCCAGAAAATGGGTCGTTGAGTGGGAGTTTAGATCCCAATTGATGTATTTTGTGGCTACTCTGCAATTGCTTTGTCTGTGGAAATAAAGCCCTAATCTTAGTTTACTTAGTAGTTTCAAACCCTTGGTATTGTTATTGTGTGTAGAGAATGAAATTAACTTACCATGCTTGCAATTGGAATCCTTCATGTAAGCCATTATCTCCTCTTTGGATGCTGAATTTTGTTTTGTTCTGGGTGTTTCATTCTGGGTTTTTTCTCTCTCTGGGAATGTATGTGTTTTGGATGATGACGATTCTTTGAAATTGTCTCCGAGTGAATATAGTTTTTCTGTGGTAAGCGGGTATCAGTTGAAAGCTGATGTAATCTGGTATTCAGAAAATTGGTTCTGTAGTCCGTTCTCCAGAACTTGTCTTGCAGTCATTCCTGCATTTTGTTATGGACTTTGGAGGTTTGGACTTTGGGGATCTTTTATTTATTTTCAATGCAACTTAATGCACGTCATTCAGTAACAAAATTTGCGGATTTTTCTCAGGTTTGGAAGTTGGAGGTGAGATGACTATGACCTCTAGGGTTCAAGTTGCCCAGCTAGCACTGAAGCATTGCCAAAACAAGCATCAACGGCAAAGAATTGTGCTTTTTGTTGGCAGGTAAATTTGACATTGAGAGTACAAAAGACTTGAGTGGGTTGATTGCACCGCTTGGGGCAGGTCCTTGACGTTTTATTATGTGGAGGCACTGCAGTTGTCTACTGTGGTGGATTAGTTGTGTGACTTGTTTATATCAGAAAATGAGGCGTTCTCTTTACCCCGCTTTCATCGCTTTTGTGTGTCCCTGAACACTTTCTTGTCTGCAGTACCGTTCTGGCAGAGAAGAAGGCGTTGGAAGGAATGGGGAAGAAGTTGAAGAAAGTAATGTGGCCCTGGACATCGTAAGTTTCAGTGACAATGATGGTGAGAAAAACGAAAACTTGAGGCATTGTTGAATGCAGTCAACAGCAATGACAATAGCCATTCTGTGCACATCCCTGGAGGAGATAGAGTCCTCTCTGACGTGTTGATCAGGTAAGAGTGGGTTTGTCCATTCCAGCTTTTCCTCTTGTGGGAGTCAAACTATAATGTGGGCAGCATAGTCTGCAATGTCAATACCGGATTGTGTCTAACTTTGCAAATTGAAGTTCTCTAACTTCTTTTTTCTCCACGCAGTTCTTCTATCTTTACTGGCAACGGAGAAGGCGGAAGTAGGTTTGCGGCAGCTGCTCCCTTTCTCTGATAAACTCCAAGCAATCCTGCAGATCGTCTAAGAGATTACAAGCGATTCAAAGAAGTACATGAATTTATGTTTTTTTATTTGCCATTGATTTTGCAATTTAGCCTTGTACTTGAGAATGTTACATTTTCTGGCGTCGTGATCGGTAGTACCGTCTCTGTTCATGTCTTAAACCTAGGCTCCTTTGGCAACCAGAAGATCACTGTAGAACGCACAATGCATCAGTGGAAGGTGCGACTTATGGTTTTAGGGTTTGGCTAGACCATTCCAAGCATGCCATTAATTGAAAACAGCTGCACTGCCATAGGTGCACATACTCTGTGTATAGTAGAGATATGACTGTTGGTCTTTCGCAGGTAAGGGAGTACCATAGACGCCATCCTAATGTCCAGGAGGCTATTACAGCGGATGATCCTGAAGAGTATCTCAAGGAAGAGCCTTACATCGACTTTAGTGGAGAGGTAGAGCCCTGGATCTCGCACTGCTGCTCTCTCGCTCTCACCCCCTTCTATGCAATTTTTTGTACATTATGCTGCTAGAAGTCAGTTTGGAGGCATACTCCTAACAAAGTCGTGTGATTGAATAGTTTTTCTTAGATCTATTTAGGAGCTTGTACAATCAGACTTGCCTCTGAGAGAAAGTCATCAGAGCTTCAAGATCGCTGCGTGCTTTCCGGGTATACCTGTTTAGGATTTGGATCAGCGCATAATGTTACCGTCAATTTTTGTAGAATGAAATTTGAGCCCTTGCTTTGGCAATGATAGGATGCAGTTTATGACGTTTGAGAATAACCTAATGCAGTCTTCGTCTATGCGAGTGCTTGAGTTTGTGGTCTCATTATTTTTTGAAGATATCTATTTTATGTTCAGGAAGCGTATGGAAGATACTTGGATTTGCATGAGCTATACAATCAGTTCATGAACTCCAACTTTGGGCAGCCTACGGAGTACTCCGTTTTTCTAGACGAGTTTTCACAAACATATAAATTCTCGCGTGGTGTCAAGTTAACAAAGAAGTCTTGTTCTTCTTTGTGGTTTACCGTATTTGCTTGTAGTTTTGAGCTTCCTATTACCAGTCATTGTGCGCCTTGAATGAATTGGTCGGGAGTATGCTCTCAACTCTTTTCTGTGAATTGCAGACAATACCAAGACTACTTAAAATCAATGACAGATTACCTACTTTCATTTTTTGAGCGTACTCAACCTCTACAAGACGTAGATAAGATCTTTGCCAAGGTCAGCATGCATCACAATTAACTGTTCTTTTGCCCCCAGCCAACGTTGTGATATCAGATTACTTCCATAGCAGGATTTCACCTGATATGGATTTGCATAGTTTTGCTCTTCTTTATTTTTCGTGCATCTTATGTGGACAAAGTCCAGCAGGTTCTATTCTTAAGTTACATATTTTCTATGCAGGTCGAAGCAGAGCTTGAGGAGAAATGGAATGCTTGAACTGTCCAAGGGTGGGTGGACAAGGTTGTGGGCACTGAACAGACCTCCTTCAGGGGCCAGCCGCTTATTGATGTTGACGATTATGATAGTGTCGAGGAGCTCATGGAGCTTGGCCCTGATCGTCTTAAAGAGGTACATTTTGCAGTGTTTCCTGGTACCTGAGATCAAGTGACTCAAGTCTTTTAAGTGTTATTTCGGTTTAAGGTGTACCAAATCCAATTATTGAATCACTAGTGAGTGTGCTTGGGTGTGTGAGCTATGTGTAAAGCTGAGCACAAATTAGAATGTTACCACTTCGAAGGTTGTAACTACCTTCTTTTAAAATGTACGCTATAGTTTTTTGATACTGGTATACTTACTAACATAATTTGAGAGTTTTCCAGGCTCTTGCAGTATTGGGATTAAAGACAGGTGGCACTGGATTACAACGTGCAGAGCGTCTTTTTCTTACTAAGGTGAGTTTATCTTACATTCAGTTGAGGAGATTTCTCAGGAAAATGGTTAAACTTTCGGTTTCAGTATTTTTGCTCCTTTCTTGCTTATTGCAGTAGGAAGTTTACGTTGGACGATCATTGCTAGAAAACTATCAATCTTTGTGATATTCTGATTCGTTTCATGTGGAGATTCTCTGGCACCTGAGTGAGTTTGAGGTTAGGAATTTTGGTTGATAGGGATTGCGCTTGAAGACATTGATTGTAAACATTTTCCCAAGGTTACCAAACCCCAAACTCAAAGAAGTCACAGAAAGAGATTGCACAGCAGGTTACTGCCTCTCAATCAGTTGCCTTGGCTGAGATAAAGATGCAACGTCTAAGTGAGCTTTTGCAAGAGGTATGCCCTTGTGACTTTGGCTGACACCTCCCTTGATTGAGCATGTCTTATCTGATTCTACCTTTTGTTCCAACATATAAATATTTTTGGAGTGGTTGCCAAGGTAACTAAGTCTCGTGGTTTTTACTGTTAGAGTTGATTGATTTGGGAGGTAAGCGTATTGTAAGCAATGGGTAATTTGTTTAATGCAGGATATTGAAGAAACAAAGTTACATATTGAGAAGAAGCAAGCTCTAACTTATGAAGAGATGGAAGTTGAGCGGGAAGAGGTATTCTGTTTGACGTTTTGATATTCAGACCCATTGATGGTATTCAACCCCAGTGGGCCAGCAAGATGAGGTACTGGTGCTACGAACAATCTGCAAGGTGTTATTCTCTACCTCAGCAAGTGATTTATTGAAGAGCTCCATATTAATTCTTCAATGAGCACATGACTGCCATATTTTACTATTTGTACGTTTGTCAGTGTGGAGTCCAGCTAATATCCTTAATGGGCCAACAACCACAAGTGGTAGTGCATCCATCAGAAGAAATCCCGACGGCGCGTCCGTCACGCTCCTTGCGCGCGGCAGACACGCTCCTTGCATCCGAATCCTCAATCTCAGCGTCCGTTCCCCGATGAAAACGCCATCTCAGACGCTCCCTGATGTTCCCGATGGAAACGTTCCCCGGCACAGCGCGAAGTTCCCAATGTTGGGAGCGTGACCATTTTGAGACGGGGCCCAGAGCAAGAAAACAAAACAAGAAAAGACACAAATACAACTAAAAGCATTCCCGTCCGTCTTGGAAAACGGATGACTTGTTGCCATCGGCTTGCATAATGGATGAACTTGTTAAGAGGCCGGGCCAAAAGCCTCCAGTGGCTTGCAAAAACAGGCTTTTTAGCAAGCTAAAGGGCGGCTTGCAAATTAGATTGCAAATTGCATGAGACAAACATCTTTTGCACATTTCCAATAAACACTGACTTGATCCGAGAATGTGGATGTAGCCAATTGGGTGGAGATGGCACTATGGGTGGGGCGACCCTTCTTCCTTGGCTTACAACTGGATTGGCAAGCTTGCAAATTGGCTTACATTTTTTTAGCCGAGTTAGGATGCTCTTAACAAGCCATGGGTGGGGCGACCCTTCTTCCCTAGCTTACAAATAATATTGACAGGCTTACAAATTGGTTTGCATTTTCCCAATCAGGTGGGGATGCTCTAAAGCGTATCCATTCAAGCATTCAGTTTGGATGAAATGGATAACTATAATTAAAAAAAAATTAAATTTTTTCCAAGATTTGTTGGATCAATCATGTATGCTGGTGTGTTGTTGCCATAGTCAAAATAAAAATAAAAATATTTTCTAATTTTATAGCTAAAAAATAACTCCAAAGTCCATAGTTTTCTCACTGTAGGTCCGAATGCCACAAAATAAAGCCCGTGTACTTTTCCTTGCCAAGCACTTTCCGATGGTACCAAGAATTCAATCAAAGATTTCACTGTACCAACAAACAAACAAACAAACAAAACAAAACAAAACAATTGTCTTAAGGTATGGATATGGATTATGAACAATAGTCTTTGTATAAAAGATTGAACCTAAAAATGCAGTATAGGGTTGTAGAATATAAATTGAACGCATTGGCCGTTGCAACAAATATTTCAAATGCAAGGGCATTACAATATGTATAACAATGGTCTATGTTGCAATATACACTCTCTCTCTCTCTCTCTCTCTCTCTCTCTCTCTCTCTCTTTCTCTACAATGGCTATTGCAATTCCATGCTTTCAATTCCAAAAAAAAATTCAAATATTGTGAGAACCAACATCATTTGCATGTTTGTCAAATCGTGGATACTTAAAATTCTATAAATGTCAATTTCCTTCAATTTTTGTGTACAACAATTTGAAATGATGATTGTATACCAACATGCCAAGGCACAAAAAGCTTTTTAAGAGTTATAAGAAAAAATTGACAAAAGATAAAGTAATTCCAAATTATGGTAAACAAAACCGAGTTTTAGACATGGCTAATTTTGAAATTAATTTTCTTTCAAATTACAACTATTTTTTTCTATGAACTTCTATGGTAATGTGTAGTATGTTGCATATTACAACTTTTATATATCCACTTTTGGACTTTGTCCATTGATGCTTATGGTTGAATGAAAATGTTTCAAATTCACTTTTGGACTTTGTCCATGTATTAGTTTTGTTAATAATTGTAATTATTTTATTTTCATTCCAACTTTTAAGTTCTATACATGCAAGGTGTCGTAACCAGAATTTTTGGTTTTCCTTTGCTTACCTAAAAGTTGGAATGGAAACGGGTAATTAGGATCCAGATTCTGCTAGGAGGTAGAAGAAGACTGAAGATAGACGAAGCTAATCCAGTAAGGAGAAAACTGGATCTAATCCGGTCAGAGTGTTAGTACTCAGGAGCGGAATCACATCCGGAACTTATCTCGGATCGGATTAGGGTTAAACTGGATTATTATGGACCGGACCGGAAAAGGTCATGATGACCAGTCAGGGGTCCTAGGACTATATAAAGGCTGGTCGTCCTCATTTTCACTCCTTTACTTCCCTCGACTTCTGGAGCTGACCTTGGGCGCTTTAACGCCTTCGTCTGCGCCAGAGCCGTTGTGTGTGTGTGAACTTCTGCCGAGTACGTCAGAATGTAGGAGAGGTCAAGATTGTGTGGGTTGCAGGTTTTGTGTTGCCTTCCAGTTGAGATCAAACGAGAGGAAGTGAGGAACGGGACGTGCGACTAGGAAAGAGTGAGGTAGCGACCGGAAAGGGTCTAGTTAGCCGTCCGTGTCTATGCTTCAACTACGGAAGAACAGATCGGGAGCGCCCAGTTCCTCTTCCAAGATTAAGCTCCGGGAAGTAGTTCCGGTCATCTCTACCGCAGAACCGACAAGGACCGAGCTTATGGAGGATCTCAACACGATGGGCTGTCTGGTGTTGATGGATAAACCCTGGGGGTTTAGGGAGGAGCGGATGGTGAGAGAGCTTAAGTGCAAGATGTCGAATCAGTTCAATAACACTGTTCGGGGCTGCCCGACCAAGTGGGAAGAAGAGAGGTGGAGGGAAGTCTACAACTTTCGGATGGGAGGTTTCGGCATGGCAGGACAGAGGGTAGAGTTCATCCATGACAAGTTTCATGGAGAGCCGAGCAACAAAGACGGATACGCGGTCGCGGATTGCAAAAGCAACCGGCATCTCCGTCTTCTCCAGTTCCTGGTTCCGATCATCCACCTGAAGAAGCCGACGAGGGTGACAATGACCATCGACAACATGATTTTCGGTTCCCTGAGTAGGGAACGGAAGATGAACTGGGCCCAGATCTTTTGCGATTTGGTGTCCCAGCTTGTGACGAGGGTTGGGAAGAGTAGGGCCACTCCTTTGAGTCCCTATCTTTTTCACCTCTACCATCGCAACCAACTCCTCACGGAGACGGAGGAGAAAACGTGGAACATTTAGGAATCTATTCTGAAGTACGGGGAGCCGGGTTTAGAGAACAAGCCGAAGGACGCAACCGGATCCAAACCTGAGACAGAAGAGGAAGACAAGGAGGAGCACCTCCGAACGAGGAAGCGGATGAAGACGACGCCTCCTCACAAGAGAGGAACCCCTCCTACCGACCGATCAACTCCAGAACAAGGACCGAAAATGGAGATACCAGAAACCGAGGACCCGAATGACCCGTTCAATCAGCTGACCGTTATCCTGTACGGGATACGAGCGGATTAGGAGGTCAAGAGGAGAGCCCTCACTTGTATTGGAGAGCTGGTGGATGCGCCGGGAGATAGCAGACTACCGGGTAAGGTGGCACGGTATATCTCTAATCCAGATGAGCACCGGAAGCAAGAGGCAGAGATTTGTCAGCTTCAGGAGGAAGTCAACACTCTGAAGGCCGAGATGGTTGCCTTCAGAGAGGACAAAGCCGCAGTCCGGGAACTGGCGAAAGCGACCCGGAAGGTTGCCAAGTCGGTGAAGGCCACCCTTGGAGAGTCCGGATCCGCCGTTGTCAAAGCGGAATTATTTGATAAAGGGGTACATAAGGAGAAGAAGGTATCCGATTTCCGGATAGTTCAGACCTTAACCAATTTCACCGATCGAGTGAAAGCGTCAATGGTGGCAGCTAGGAAGGCAGCCAACCGGATGGACATCAGTAGCCAGAAGCTGAACAGGTCCATATACTCCCGGAAGATCCAACTTTGGACCTCTCGCTACCGGATTCATTCGCAGTCGGAGGATCAAATCCGAGGGAGCCCAAGGATCAGACTCTCGAGTCGAAGAAGAGTAACTAAATGACTGCGCCTGGACAATCGATTCATCTGGATTCATTGCCAGGATCAGATCTTTCGGATCCTGCTGCCGGAGAGCGGAGCAAAAACCTGACCGAAGTCTTCAACCAACTACCCACGAAACCCAAGAGTCCTACGCTGGGTGGGGGAGTTGGAGAGTAGGTAGGTAGGAATGTAATTTTTGTAAGATAGTTAGGACCGGATTGGATGTTGACCCGGTCTGGCCGGATAGAATCGGACCCGGATGTCCCGCACGGATTTCCGGGGGCCTTTTTGCCTTTGTAATCAAATTGTATATAAGTCAGCCCTTGCTTGGAAGTTGCGAGTCTTTTCGCCCAGATTTTGTTTGTGTCTTCTCTTGGCTTCTTGTTGTGTGTCTCTCCTGTGCGCAGCAGGATTGTGTGGTGAGGAGTTAAGAAGGCGCATGCTGGTTCATGTGTGATTTCTCCTTTTGATGTTCTTGTTTTGATCTTATGTGCAAGAAAGCGGGTTGTGAAAGAGTTGGGAGTGAATTTCAGTTCCTCAGCACTTCTAAAGTTTAGGATTCCGGACAAGACAACCGTTGTTAGGCTAAGCGGGTAGGGAGGGATTCCTTAGTCGCGCTAGAACTCTTGGGTGGGAAATCCGGTTGAGTGTCCGATCTCTTGAGAGATCTCACTGCCCTAGTTGGCAAACAGAAGAACTTTAGTTGATGTTAGAACAGACGGGTTTACTTGTAACCACCTGACTTCGTACAGACGGAACTTGGCGCTAAGGTCGTTGTAGTATGAGAGGATCGTAAGGGGGGTCTTTGTGTGACCGGTGATCTAGAGAGTTCTTTGGATTGTTGTGAAGGATCAAACTGGATCTGGATTAGTGTAGGAGATTGGAGAACAAAGAAGTGGGTCTTCAGCCACTATAAGTCATGAAAGGAGTGGCGGGCCTGCTACTCTCAAAAGCAAGCGGCGAACCCTCTAATGGTAAAACAGAGGTAAACTAAACCAGGTGAGAGTAGGAGTGAATAGGAATCGATCAGACCGGATCGAATAGTTAGCGGGATCGGGAAAGGAGAAGAGGGTCTGATTATAGTTTTCGGTGTTGAGGTGTTTCCGGTTGTGGTGTTAGGACCGGAAAAAGAAATATAGATACTGACTGAGCTTAGAGACCAAATAAGGTTAGATACTTCACATAATCTCGCGGGTTTCATCTTTCGAGTCACTTTGTTATACTTTAGAGTGGTTTTTGGTAGTATAACTGGAAATTTGCTTGCCCTGTGCTGCGACACAAGGATCTTTAACTACTACTCTAATGATCAAAGCTAGTTATATATTTGTGCCAGAGATATAAGCAAAAACACAGGAAATTTCAAAATAGGATTTGAACATTAATCTTGAAAGAATGAGCCCTATGGCCATAAACATTAGCAAAAATTTCAGCCCTCTAAAGGCCACTAGGGAATTGATTTTTGGAACCCCTGAAGTGCAATTTCAGAATGAATAAAAAAACAATTTTATTAGAAAAGAAAATATTAAAAAAATAGTGCTATATCCGCATCCTATTTTTAAAAGTTAAATAAATAAATAAATAAATAAATAATTTTGATTTTTTTTCCATAACTGCACTAGGTGGGTGCAAAACTCGCGGCCTTTTGGTGGGCTGAAATTTTTCCTACTGTTTGAGAGTCGAAGTCCTTATGCCCTATATGTTTTTATTTTGCAGAATTTTATGCTTGAAATTTTTGTATTATTTTCCCCCTTATATGCCCAAAGCCTTTTTTGAGCTTTTGGAATTTGTTCTAAATTGAACCAAAAATCAACAACTTGATAAATTTTATCAATTTTTAAAATCATAACCATAAGAATTAAAACTAGATATGTTAGAGATTCCATGGAAAAAAACAATACAACAATAACACTTATAAATTGAAAGAATTTAATGTTTGATCATGAGGGTGTAAAACTATAAAAGTAATTTGAAATCTTTCAATCTTCTTTTTACATGTCAAATCTACAACTGAGGTCACAAAAAAATTATGAGGTTAATGGACATGAACATGCATAACCCAATCAATTTATAACTTTATAAAATTTGCTTTGCAATGTTTTTAATGAATTTCTAATGTGATTTTTTCTCCAAGAACTATATTTGGTGTATTTGAAGCTCCATTCCAAGAACCTTCAACACTAGAAAATTAAGATTTGGAAAGGACACTTTTGCACAAGATCTTGATTAGAATAATTTTAATCATTCATTTCAAAATCAAATTTTTGATGCTAAAACTAGACTTCAAAAAGATTTAAAAGTAAATAAAAAATATTAAAAATACTATTTTGGTTAGGTTTTATTTAACTTCAAAGTTTTGTCAAACACCAAAATTTGGTACCTATAGCATTTAGGGGTTAAAAAGATGAAAACACAGGTCTTCTATAAGTTATAAAATTTTCAGATTTTTTTGTGAAAATTTTGAAGTATTATGAGTTTTTCAAAGAAAAAGTCCAAAAAATTCATATAAAGTATAAAATATGCTAAAAGAAATTATTCATAATTACAAGTGGGATCCAATATGAACATGCCTTTAATTTACACTATATCTATACCTTAAATTTGGCTGTTTGTTTGTTTGTTTTGTTTGTTTGTTTTGTTTGTTTTGTTGAGATCTCCCATATCGTGCATCCCCCGGCCGCGTGCTTGGTACCATCGGAAAGGGCTCGGTGAGGAGGGGTGCACGGGCTTGGTTTTGTGGTGTTTGGAGCGGTGGTGCAAAAGTTATTGAATTTCAAAGTATTTATTGATTAAAAAATTAGAAAATTACTTATACTTTGATTTTGGTGGCGTTCTTGCTACTGGGAGTGGAACCGGGAGTGGAACTAGAAGTGGATGAAAATTGGGCCAACGGCACAGGGTCACACTAGTTCTAAGGAAAAAACATTGGAATTTACCTTCTTTATTATCAGAAAATCTGAAAAAATTTCCTTGGTTAAGGAATAATATTATACCATGGGGTCAAGGTTGGCCAAGAAATATAGAAAAGGATGCCAGAATTGTTGAGGTATTTATTTTTAAAAATTGTACAAACCTCCCCCTAATATTTTTATTTCTATATATTTAATAAGTTACATTAGTCAACTTTAATTAATTAATCAATAGAAATGCCAACTTTGACCGTTGGGATACAATATTGTGAAGTATTATGGAGAAAAACATATTTACCATGACTTTCTACAATCAAGAGATTGTGATTTAGAAAATCAAGAGACTGTGATTTAGGTCCAAAGTTTAAATTGCATTAAAAATTTTAATATTGTAATTTTTTTGAAAATTTCAAATTTGAATAGAAACTATACTTCTTTAGGTTTATTTTATTATTTGGAACTAAATTCAAAATAGATCATTTTTATATTTTAAACTTAAATTGAGATCAAGGAACTTAAAATTACCAAAATACACAAAATGGATAGAACAACTTTTCTTGTCAAAAAGTCAAAACATGAGAATGAGTAAATATCTACTAAATTTTTTTCAAGCAACTCTCTTCAAATTGGATGAAAAACATAACAAAATTTTTTCAACAGCTATATGCCTCCTTGGAATCATTCAAAGAATACAAAAAAAATATCTAAAAAGTCTTTCAGGATTAAAAGCCCAATTTGGAATCTAGTAATTAATTACATTAACATCGAAACTATATTTTTAATTGTAAGGTAGAAGTGAATTTGATACTCTATTAATTTATCAATTATCAAAATAGTTCTATTGACAAAAAAATGGTTTAGTATCAGTTGAAATTGAAGAAACTGGTTGCTTGACAGCTCCTAGTAAAAATCAATATAATTGTGTTCATGGCTCATTTACACATATAAAATTATGTTTTTCCAGAAAACTTTAAACAATGAAAATGCGAAAATTCAAATTCAAAACATTTCAATTTATTTTTCTGGGAAGTCATTTCAACTTCCGAAAATCCATTTGTGAATCCCTGGATTCTGTCAATGTGACAAGGGAACATAGAGAACATGTTCCCTCGTATAGGGATCAGGACCACTCGCCTCCTTCGGCTGCAAGCCCATGGCTAGTCCGCTGGTCCATGGCACATTTGATTGTCCCTCCAAATTTGATCGTGTGCACCGCCCCTCGAAATTCGCTGTTGTATCGTCTTCCTCTCACTCCCCTCTCCATATCGTGCATTTCGTCGCTCGATTTGGCAGCCTGCCGCGGTTTTTATCGACTTTTTGGTGGCCTCCTCGGCCACTCGGTTGCTTTCGTGGTTGGCAGCTCGATTTCGGTGCGCTTGCGAGTTTGGCAGCTTACGAGTAAGCCCTGCGCATCCACAGTGTCAGTTTGTGCGAATTCGAGGAGCTATGTTGCGCGTTTTTCAGTTTGAGTGGTGTTGGAGGCGCGAAGCCAGCTTTCGTAGGGTTCGTTGTCAGCATTGATTGACTCTAGGTCATGAGCGTGATCTGCGTTACCTTTGTGGTTTTTCTTCCGCGCGTTGCCAATTTCGGTCCAATGTGCGGTATGCGGTCCAATGTGCGGTATGTTCGTGTGGTTTATTCCCTTTGAGAGGCCCTTGCGTGGTTTAGGGTTGCGATATCGTAATCGGACTCTGGGTGTGTTTTCACCGTGGTCCTGTTCCGCTGATGCGTGGCAGTGTGGCGAATTCGTCATCTCGAAAGCGTACAGGGTTTAGGGTTTAGGGTTTAGGGTTTAGGAATTTTGAGGTCGAGTTGAGGCATGGATTCAGACCTGAGACGTTTTTATTCTCTATTCTGATTTTTTTAATTGTGATTGCTTAGGGACGTTTTTAGAGTGCCTCCAGTTCTATGAGGGACACTCGTGGTTCCTGCAGGGTTTTAGACCTGCTGTGAGCTTCAGCCAGTCATGTCGTGGAAAGATTGGGCAGCGGATACCAGAGGGCGAGCACGAGATGCATGCTGTTTGTTCCAAATGTGGTTCGATACATTACCAGAATCCTAAAACATGGAATGAATGATTGACCTTTTTTCATTGCGATGATCCTTTGCTCTGCATAAGGATTACGTCAGCGGGCTTGCATCGTTTAACAAAATTTAAACGATGGCTTGCTGTTTATGTGACATTTTGTGTTGCTAAATTTTGCTTCAGGTAGTAGGTTGTTTGGTTGAGCACGAAAACAAAGTCGTGATCTGCAGGAGAAGTATTGCGCCATCTTATGGTCTTTGGTGAGAATCTGTATTCCCAGACTACAATTACAGGAATGACCAGAGGAACTTCTGATTTTATTTGGAAGAGGGCATTGTTTCCCATTTTTGGTTAAAATTTACAAACTTGCTGAATAATCAGGCACCTCTTTGTGCTGCTTATGAAATGAAAGGATATGCAATTACTAAACCCGTTATTTTCCTTGACTTAAATTGTGAGTTTGTACAATTGCTTTGCAGGACCCTGCCAGCAGGGTACATGGAGCTCGGAGAGTCTGCTGCCAAAGGTGCAGCACGGGACAATCTCGAAGAAGCTCAGGCAGACGCACAAGTTGTCACCCATCCTGATGTCCCCCTAATTGGCCAGGTTAGTGCCTAAGTTCAGTAGAGCTTAAGGATGTATTTGGATTTACGTCTCTGCAATCGTGTAGCCGTGTCGAAATGTCTCGTTCGAATTCTACAGATTCGGAAATTCATGACTTAATTGTGTTCCATGAAAATAATGTCTTTACTCATGAGTTCTCTTTCTTGTTTTCAAAAACGTGTACTGAAGCTTCAAACATGATCACAAAATAAAAGGAAGGTATTGAATTGCAGAGGAAGAGGAAGAAGGAGAAGAAACAGGAGGTCGGAACTGGTAGTGGTTTTGATCTGCAGGGTGAGAGGAAGAAGGAGAAGAAAAGAAAACCCACCCCATCGCAGACTGTTGAAGAGGTTGGAACTGCTGGTGGATTTGAAGTGCAGGGTAAGAAGAAGAAAGAGAAGAAACGAGAGTTTTCTCCCTCCCAGACTGTTGATGAGGTTATAACTGGTAGTGGATTCGAAGCGCAGGGTAAGAGGAAGAAGGAGAAAAAACGAGAGTTTTCTCCCTCCCAGACTGTTGAAGATGTTGGAACGGGTAGTGAATTTGAAGTGCAGGATAAGAGGAAGAAGGAGAAGAAGAGAGAACCCACCCCCTCGCAGACTGTTGAAGAGGTTGGGACTGCTGGAGGATTTGAAGTGCAGGGTAAGAGGAAGAAGGAGAAAAAACGAGAATTTTCTCCCTCCCAGACTGGTGAAGAGGTTGGAACTGGTAGTGGATTCGAAGCGCAGGGTAAGAGGAAGAAGGAGAAGAAGAGAAGATCCCACCCCTCGCAAACTGTTCAAGAGGTTGGAACCGGTAATGGTCTCGAATTGGTGGGTAAGAAGGAGAAGAAGAGAAGAGAGTTCACTCCCCCGACGACTGTTGAGGACGTTGATGAGGCTGGAATCGGTAGTGGTGATGAATCGCGGAGGAAGAGGAGGAAGAAGGATAAAAGTCTCACCACCTCGCAGACTCTTGAAGATTGTCGGCCTAAAACAGGAACTGCGAAGAAGACCATTCTCACAACACAGGAGACACAAACTGGCACTGGTGCTGAATCAGTTAGAAAGAAGAAAAAGGTTACTTTTCAACTTCCTGATTCGACACAAGATGATCCGTCAGAGAACGAGTTGCTTGGAGAAGAAACTGAAACGATGCACACTAGCACAGATCTGAAGGCTAATCCCTGGATAACCGATAAGCTGCGTCCTGATTTAGTTTGGGGGGCGTACACTCCCCAGGAGGATGGGGCTTTGAAGCAGGCCATCTTCGATTACATCCAAGTAAGATGCCAATTCAGTACGAGCAAATTTTGGTTGGGTTAGTTTGGGTTTTCTTGTTTCACTTTAGATGAAAGATAACAATGCGACGGTTATTCTCTTTGCGTGAAGGAGCAAGGTTGGGATCGAGAAGATGGTCTAAAGAAGATTCTCAACTCCAAAAATAGTGAAGCGAGAGGCTGCTGGTATATAATTCGTAAGTGAATTTTTTTTCTTATATTTTCTTGGAGCATCCTATTTATGTGTGTCCCTACTGTTTTGGAAGTTAGAATTCCAAGTTGTTAGAAGTTCTTTAAGCGGTTAATTTATTCAACTGTTTTATCTCCCATGTTCATCTCATGTTCAACTATTTTCTGTTCTCAGCAATATTTATCTATGGAGGCCTGCCTAATAGGATTTAAAGTTCTCATATAAAACAAATCGAAAATGAGACACTTAAAGAGGTTCTACTTTGATTGTAGGGAAGTCTTTGCCTCAGAGAAATATAAAGCGCCTCTATACTCGAGCACATCGACTTTTCGATGCTGGAAATTATCTTGGGAAATGGACATCTGAAGAAACTCAGTCCTTGATAGAGTAAGTGAAATCTACTAGATGTTGTGAAATCCTAAACCCTTGTACTGGTGTAGCGTAAGTGCTATTGCAGTTGTGAGTCACTTTTAAGCTACTCTTCATCTTTGGAGGTCATGCATTCGTGTTCTATATGAGCTGGTCAGATTAGCCTGTTGTGAGGTTCTGATTTTATCATATATCCAAAGTGACAACTCCGATTTTCATTTCTAATTAGGATTTTCTTGGATCTAGTTTTTACCCTATCTCTTCCTTACGTTTGTGAATCTTCCGTAATTTCTTTCGGTATATATGAATCCTGTTGACATGCTGAGTAGGTTTCACGATGTGATAGCTTACCGTGGCACGAAGATTCTGGATGTTAGGGATATTAGTACATTCCTCTCTCACCTTCGCCCTCCTCTTCCTAGTGTGTTCTTGTTGGATTCGGCTATTCATAGAGGGTGTGCAAATATGTGCGTGGCAATCAGGTTGCATTCCGTGCACGGTAATAACTGGAAAAAAATATCAACTATAATTGGGAGAGATGCATTAAATTGTAAGGACAAGTGGCGGTATGTTAAATTCTCTGATTCAAATGGTCGGAAAACGGGTAAGTTTCCTGATACGATTTGTGTTGAATCTAATATTCATAGTGGCGTGTGTATGGACGCTGTCCATTAGTACGTCTCTATGGGTCCCTGCAGTTAGTTCTGCAAAGAAGCTGTTCAATGTGCTTTTTGCCTGAGGAATCAGTGGTAGATAAACATGAATTGACATTCAACTAGTTGCCTGTGTTTTTAGTAGTGTTTCCTCACTTCGACTAAGTATTGTGCATTGGATTACTGTTTCTCATGTTGTTCAGTGGTGTCAGGTCTTTGGTCTGAAGAGGAGCATCAAAAGTTGTGTGCACTTGTCTTGAAATGCTTACACGTGAGAAGACAAATGGCCAAAAAAGGGCAATTGCGGAAACACCACAGAGTGGTATGTGTGTTTCGAAATCTCTGTAAAAGTAATATGATAACGTATGAATCCCTATTCTTCCCTCTCAGGTTTGTAATTATTTGAGAAATGTTTCATGTCAGTAACTAAACTTGTGCGGAGTCACTAAGAGTAACCAATGATGATGCTTTTTGTGTTGTCTAATTTAGGTGGCCTCTTTTACTACTAGAAACCAGGAACTAGATAGCAGAGACCTTCCAACATATTTTACACCTGAAATTGCTTTTAAGTACTCATATGAGCCTTCAAGCATCTATTTTACTGCTCACAAATAACTTGTGTCGTAGGTCCGTGATGATATCAATTGGGAATTTATTGCCGAGCAAATGGATGGGCGTAATCGCCTTGACTGCATGAATCAATGGTAATATCTCCCTCTTTTCTGTAGCTCTTGGTCACCGCTCGTCTGCTTATCATCGAGAAGCACGTCGACCCTCTCCATTACTGCCGGGTGAACTTCAGTTGTGTATGCTGCACTGGTATGTCAGCTTTTAGTCAAGTTCACCTGTGCTGCTGTGATCTATTGGACTCAGCATTCTGGCACGTGTATGACTGTCAAACGTTCTAACGAAATGTTCGGGCTTGGCAGGTATAGAAAGATGGCTTCACCAATGGTGACAACTGGAGATTGGTCTAACGGTGATGATCAGCGCCTATTAGAGAGGTATATGTATCTCTGGCGTTTTGTATCCATTGTTGCTTCTGCTTTTGGAACTTGCATGTGATGCAAGTTCAAAACTCAATACTCTGGTTTATTGAAGAATTCTTCTGATCTCTGAAAACAAGACCTGGACTTCTGTTTGGCTTCTTGTTGAAATTCGTCTTCTGGATCCTGAAGTACTGACGGAAAATCTTGAATATGCCAGGTTGACGGAGGAGTTCCCGCTGTCCGAGGAACTGGTTGAGTGGGATTCGCTCTTGGAACACAGGTGGGCTTTCGATTGAGATTCCCCAGCTGAATATAGAATTTTGCATTCTCCAGTTTCTACATGTGAATAACATCATCAGTTTCATCTCATCAGTATAATGCCACAAGTACTCTTTTACCTCTCCAGCACTTCTCAAAATAAAACCCCTGCTTTCCAGCATATATGGTATTAACTCCGTGCATCAAGAACTAGATGCGCCTGGATCAAACTTAGTTGTAGTTTTCAAATATCCATTTTTTATGTTTAATTTGTACTAGTTCAGAACTCTAGTCTTCATGCATTGCCAATACGTGTTTGGTAAGCCCTTGGCCAAGTATTAAAGGTCTTTCTCTGGAGTTGCTTCTAATTGCAAAACTGTTTGATCGTGCTCAATTCCAGATCAGGAGAAATATGTAAAAGGAGGTGGGAGCAAATGCAGCGTTCTCTTGGGCGGGGACCTGTGTTGCGGCACTTGCACTTTCTTGAGAAGCTGGCAGGTGTTGTGACGCTCTTTGCTCCTCATCTGGCAGATCCTGAATATGATCCACAGTTTGCTGAGGAATTGGAACAAGCAGATGCCGACGAATCAGAGGACAACGTGGATACATGAATTAGGTTGAAGGTTCATGTACACTCCTTTTTTACCTTCCCATGATTCCTTCACTGCCTTTGACAGGAAATGGGCTTACTAATTACTTGAAATTTATAGTGAACAGCGTGGCACATTCAGAATATGGACGGAGTTGGGATCGCGATTAGTGAAGAGTTTTCGGCTGGCGTCGAAGTTTGTACTTTTCCTTATGGAAAGAAAGTGTACTATTTTCTTGATGCGACAAATGCAGTGCACTGAACTCATGCTCCAGAGTATATCCGGAGACCTTGGCGTTGAAGCGATGATTTACAAAGTCTCGTTTTCCCCCAAAGTTGAAAGATTACCTCACCACATTCATGCGGAGACCATAAAATTGACTCAACTTTCGCATCTCACTGTACAGATTTGCAGAGATGGCAGGACCCGAATCATTGCCAAGTAGAGCATGGAATTCAATGACGGGGACATCGCTCAGGCTTGTCAGTACTTATTAAATTGGAGGCCTGGATTGAACTTTTTTCTGTGCAGGCAATGAGAGCTGGTTTTCTTGGGACTCGCAGTATCACCAGACCACCCTCAATCCACTGGAAAACGAAGTACCGGTAGCACCCTTTTAATCAACCAAAGGTCAACGGATGGCGGACAGACGGCAATCTGCTTGTTTTACAAGTGGAAAAAACGGTCGACTGGTTTTTCAATATACAGTAGCTTATTGTTTCCTGTTGGACCAACTCAACTGATAATAAGTTGCTACTTTTTGCACTTGGTACGAATTGAGTGTGTTGACAAACCACCAGACAAATATTAGAAATCATATCCTTGAGCAGCTGCTTCGACACCCTTGCATGAGGATTCTTCTATGCGCACTGTTTTGAACCAGTGAGTTAGGTGGGTTGTACTAGTACCAAAAGCTACAAGAAAACGACAAGCTGTGGCCGAATTTGAGATTTTCTTTTTGTTAGTCAGTCTTGGTCCTGTAGAATAGTCCCCTTCTATCAGCTTATTTTCTATGTCTGCTAAACTTAACCCCTACAGCATCAACATGCATTTCTTGGCTACCTAGAAATTTTGGGCAGGTACATGTGATTGGAGATTTTCATATTTTTGACCCAAATTTTAATAGAAGGTGGGAATGAGGAATATCTTTCATATGCACTACATTTCATGACATTTGGAAACATGAGTCAAAAGTTATGGCCTATTATGTTACATTCTTTTGTAAATGGGTAGTCCATTTTTTTCAAAAACAAAAAAATGAAATTGGTTTCCAAGAGATATATATAGGTGGAAAGCTTTCAATCATTCCATTTTATTAATGAGTCAAAAGCTATGAGGATTTTTTGTTGGTGGGCAATTATGGTTTTTCTTTAAACTTTGAAGTCCTTTATCTTATTCAATTTTCAATATTTTTTGAAAAAAATAAAATCATAGGATGTAGATTATTTATTACAACATTGCAACCATTGGGATTGGCATTTTCTATTCTTTAATGAAAGTTATAACAATTTCGTATTTTGAATCATTCTCTACTATTGTTAACTTACAATTTTTTTTCTATATGTTGTTCAATTCCAAATGATCTGAAGTTTTCAAGCATATGGCCAACTTGTCTAGGAAAAGGAATCCAAAGAAACACCACCATTTTGGACATTTTTTCATAGAAAGGCAAGCTTGTGAAGTGCAACTGCCCTGTTTTCCGCAGGGCCAAAAAAATGATTTTAGTGAATTTGAATGCTTATATTTTGCAATCCACGCTGTAGAAATTTCTGAAATTTTTGTCACATGTTCTCAAATCAGCATATTACAAATCCTACGGTTATATATGTCAAAATAAAATAAAAAATAAAAAATTTGGTTCTTGTATTAAACATGGTAGTTTTTTAGCGTTTTTGGTGAAAACATAGTCATGGAACCTTAGGGATTAAACTTACTGGAAGAAAACTGCCCCAATTGTTTGCCATTGTTATCCTAAGCTAACAAGTCCCCCATGAAATTAGAGCTATTATTGGAGATGTTTGGAGGGCTTTTTAGAACCAACTTGTATTCCCTTTTTATCAATAAAAGTCTTATGAAAGGGCAATTGCAAGAAACAACTAACAATTATACTATCTTATACTACCTTTATCTCAAAATGATCTTTCTAAATGTTTTAGATTAAGGCTAAAAATAACATTTTAAAAACCAATTTCACACTGTAAGTAGATTTTGGTGCATTATTAGCATTCTAGAAACTTGGAATTTTGGAGCCTTTTTCAAAGTATAATGTGGGATATTGAAAAGCAAAAAAGTTTGGGCATTTTTAAAGAGCAACACTGGTCATTTTATTGTTGAGTGTGAGGTTGTCATTTTGTAGGCATTTAGATATGTCCAAGACCAAGTGTAGACCTTTATTCCGCCTTCTAGAGCTTCATCTCCTTCAATCAGGCAATATTCAAAAAGATCCTCCAATCAGATAATATTCAAAGAGATCCAAAAAATAATAATGAATAGTGTTGATTGACCCCTTTAGTCATTTTATTTGTCTTTTGAATGATGATTGCAAGGATGGAGGAGGAACTCCTATTTGGAGTTGCTTTACTGGTCCCAAATAGCAAGCAAAAATCAAATTTGACCAATTTGCAATGTCACCAAGTACAACAAGAAGATAATTTTGTAAAAAAAATTAAGGCCAATAGGAAGATCCTTTTAAGACGGAGGGAGTAATATATATATATAATATTTATTGGAGCAATTTCCAAGCACAACTTTGAAAGTAAGAATCCAATATTAATAGCTTAAATTTGTAATAATAGTGGATAATTTAACCCCTAAACTACCATTATCTCCTCGAGGTACAAATGGATTTTGGATAGGCTCCTACAATCTCAATTTGTGTGATAATTTGTGAATCTTTTTGTGAAGATAGGAAGTCACATTAGGTTTTTCTTTTTATAAATTTATTTTAATTCGTGACTGAGAGCAAAAGTTATGCCACCCGAAGCTCAAAATGGATTTTGTTGGGTGGTATAAAGAAAATGACAGTAGGCCGCTAAAATAAAAAATTTATCATAGAAATTGTTGTTGTCTAAATGAAAAGATTTGATTCATTCTATTTGGATTAGTGATGAGAGAGGTATGGACAATCTTGTTTTTTGGACACTTCAAGCATCATCTTGAAAAAATAACTTATTGGATTAATTTTGAATGCAATTTTCACAATTTTTCACAATTTTTTTTGATAGGGTCAAGATTGATTGCTAAAACAATCTCACACTATAAAAAAAACCATGTTTTGGGGGATGTTTTTACAATTTTTTGGAACACATTTTTGTCATAAAAACATGAGTTGTTTTATTTAATGTCCACAAAAATGCATTCCAAAAAATAGTGAAAACATCCTAAAAAACACGATTTTTTTTACGGTGATTACCACTGGGATTATTGTGTTTCAATTCCATCTTAGAGCTATTTATGATTTAGTCCTTCCTTCAATCTCATACCTACTTCTATTTAACAATTTTCTAAAGAATGAAAATTAAGTTTTTCTTTTCTTTTTTTTCTTTTTTAATTCCTAGACTTTCAAATCAATTCTTCAACATTAAAAATTAGAGATTCAAAATGTATAGTACAAAAATTTTAAGGTATGAAGATTCAAAGCCTTAAAAATCTATTCAAGCAAGGTGAAAAAAATTTCTTCACTTCAAATATAAATATTTTTAGAATGTAGACCACCTCGTCAAAGTTTTTGAAATTTCTTCTACACATTCTTATACTAGTCTAGTGCAAGATCCTACATTTAGGTATGCAAAACAAACAATTACTAAAAAATTTGCACTTTGCAATAGAAATGATAGTTTTGAGTATTTTTTGATGAAAATAATGCCTTGGGAGTTGACTGGTTAACCTTGTCAATGATTTTATTGTTTTCTGAAACTAATTTAATAATAAATGAGGTTACTAAAAATTTATCACAATTTATCACAATTTCTAGGGTTTTAGTATTAATGAGTATTCATTTTAAGGAGTTTGGAACTAAATTTGGTAGTTGTGTTCTATGAGATGTACGCTTGTTGTAAGCTTTAATTTTTAAAGATAGTCAATTTTATGTTGTGGAGAAATTTGCAAGTTTTTTTTCTTCAACTACTCACGTTGCATGTCTAAAAATGGAAAGACTTATGTTTTAATGGTTCTTTTGATGCGTAAATATCAATTTAGAGTTGTTTTAAATGGGCAGTTTTAATTTTACATTTTAAAATTTCAAAGTCCATGTTTTCTTGATTTTTTGTAGTTTCATAGATCCCCTATTAAGAGAATTATTCTATATAAAAAAAATGTGAATTATTGGAATATACACTGACAAACAAACCCGAGTACAGAATTGAAACATTTCATTCTACCAACTTTACCATGAGCATCAGTGGACAAACTCCAAAAGTTGATATACAAAAGTTATAGTGTGCAGTATGTACCACATTACTATGGAAGTTTCAAGAAAAAATTAGTTGTCTTGTGAAGGAAATTTAATTTCAAAGTTAGCCATGTAAAGACTTGGTTTTGTACGCTATAATTTGGAGCTACTTTATATTTTATCAATTTTTTTTTAAAACTCCAAGTTTTATTTTGGGCCTTAGCATGTTGGTATACATCATTTCAAATTGTTGTACACTTATTGAAAGAAATTGACATTTTGTAAAATTTAAAATATCAACAATTTGGCAAACATGCAAATGATGTTGGTTCTCACAATATTTGACTTTCTTTTTGGAACTGAGAGCATGAGATTGAATAAGCTATTGTTGAAAGAGTATAGGTTGCAACACGGACTATTGTTATTTCTTAATAACCTTGCATTTGAAATATTTGTGGAAATAGACAATGCATTCAATTTATATTACATAGTTGTATAATGTGTTTTTAGGTTCAATTTTTTGTCCAAAGACTAGAGTTCAAGATGCACATAATTGATCCAATAAATCCAAAAAAGTTAAAATATCATTGTCAACATCATAAAAAAATAACTAATAGGATTTGATTTTGAATGTAATTTTCATATTTTTTCAAAAAAAAATCCACATGGTTTAGTTTGCTTGCTAGAACAATCTCACCAATGGGATTAGTGCATTTTAATTCCATCTTAGAGATATTAATAAAATAGAGTTTTCTTCTATCTCATACCGACTTCTACTTAACAATTTTTTGAAGTATAAAAGTTAAATCTTTTTGAATCTTTTTCCCCTAGATTCTCAACTCAATTCTCCACCATAAAGAGTTAAAGCTCAAAACTCTATAGTGCAAACAATTAATGTTAAGAAGGTTCAAAGCCAAATAATCTAATCCCGCAATGTGCTGAAAAACTCATTTTTTTCACTTCAAATGTAGATATCTTGCAATCTCTTTTATACACAGGTATAGTTCCTCATCTTTGTATAATATATGGAATTATGGAAGAAGAATTGCAAAAGATGTATCCCTTATATGTCTTAAAGAACATTGGTGGTGTTGGGAGGAACATTGTGCTATCAAAAATTCTGAATTTTTTTTACACATTTTCATACTTGTTAGGTGTAAGATCCTATTGTTAGATGTGCAAAAAAAACAATTTTCAAAATTTTTTACTCTTTGCTATTGAAATAGCAATTTTGAGTGTTTTTTGGTAGAAAAAAGACCTTGATCCTTTAGGAGTTAATATCATTACTATTCAAAGAGGAAGATCTCCATAAACATAGATGGTAAAATGATTCATCAAGAATAAAAAATTATAACTATTCAAAGAGGAGGATCTCCATAAATATAATTAGTTGGTAAAATGATTCATCAAGAATAAAAATTTATAGAATTTAAAAATCAATTAGTATAAATGACACTAAATACAATTTTTAGTGCACCTCACAATTTCAAAATTACGCCAAGTTACACTAAAAATGATATTTAGTGTAGTATGACATTTAGTGTTTTACCCCCCTACCAGCCACAACACTAAATCTGAATTGTAGCGGATTTAGTTCATTTTTTTAACGTGTTCTAACACTAAATGTAACCCTTTTCAAATTTCAGATTTACCATAGAGCATATTTAGTGTTTGAAATTAGATTAGTGTTACTTACTTATGATACTTAGTGTCAAGGTTCGTAATTAGTGTTGCCAACACTAAATATCATTTTTAATGTAGTGTTATTGCACCAATGGAATCCATAACTTGTCATATTAGTCAACGGTACTATGTATAAAGTCAACAAACCTACCGTGTACTCCGTATATTAAATTGTTAATAGTGAAAAAATACAAGATCCCAGATGAGGGGGTCAATTCAGATTTAATTCCACAGTCACCTGGATTGTCGAAATTTGGCCCAATCTTCTGTGGCTGCGGCATGCTTGACCCTGTAAAATTTGGTTCAACCCTTTGTTAGAACTTCGGATTTCAGTTGAGCTTAAGAAAGTCGTTGAATGCAGAAATTAAGATGTTTGAAACACACAACTAGAAAAAAGGTTGAAACTTTGAAAAATCTGTGGTTGACCACAGGAGATTTCAATTAGGAAATTTTTAGAAAAAGCAGAGTTTGATCTTATTCATTAACTAATCTTAGAATGCCATGCTGGTCACTGTGGAAATCATCCTTTTTGTTTTTGTATTGTATGAATCATTTGCTTGAAAAAATTCAAGTTTAAAGCACTTATTGGACGTCAAACGATTGTGCAAGAGCTTCCCTTTTTACACAACACTATGAGGATGAATATCTGCACTTTTGTCTTACATAGAAGGATTCCCTGTCATCTGTATTTAGTGTCTGCAACAACGTTAGAGGGTTAATAAGTGAAAGAGTTCACATATTTGTGAGGAAATGAGGTTTCAGAGCATTAATTCGTGAAGGACTAAGGCCACCACTTTCCTTTGGATTTTTTGAGAACTTGGGTAGGTTCTATTGAAGTCATATTTTGGAGTTTTTGCATGACATCTTTAGGATGGATGCTAATCATCCTAATCTATATGTGAAGCTTTGTTTCAAGTTATTCCGATTAATATTGCAAAAGTCATAAGTTTTTTTTTCAATTTTAATGTCAAAGTAGGAACTAAAAATTTATTCTAAAAGAAGATTAATTGATTTGATTTGATTGTTTAGATTGATACTTATACAAAAACATTAGATCAATTCACTTCCAAATAATGAGATGAAGTTATCAACATTTTATTGTGTGGGGTAATGAAGGTAGAAAAAACATATAAAGCTTTTTCTTTTAGCTCAATCAATTTTTAAAATTTCAAAATCCAAAAAAAAATTAGGATGTATGTTGCTTGCTAGAACATTCCACCAATGGGATTACAATTCTCAATTTCATGTCAAAGTTATTAGAGATTTAGTGTGTTTTTCCATCAAGTATCACCTTCATCTTTACAATTTTTTAAAATATGAATATGAGAGTTTCTTTGGTTAAAAAAAATCCCCATACTATCTCAACCCATTTTCCAACATATTAATTAAAATGTACAAGTTATGGGATAACTTTTTTTCTAAAATTGTTGAAAGACAAAGAATCACCTTTAGGAGGGCTAAAAAAAAGTAGTATTGGAAGTTTAGGCACATGGATTGAACTTGCAATAGGTGGGAATTCTCAGACAAAATTTTTGGAAGGATGTATTTGATAAATTCAATTAAAGTAGAGGTATTTATTGTCAACCTCAACCCATAGCCAACCTGTAGGGGGACTCTATTTCCAACCCAGGCTGCAACTAACCTAAACAAATCCAACCTAATCTTGGAATGTGTTTTTTCAAGGCTAGGACTACTAAGGTTATTACACATGTCCCGAAGTAGTGACCGAAAAAGTGGTTCTTGATTATTCAGAATTAGAAGAGTTTAGAAATTGGCAATGGGTCATGAGTACTTTTTGGCTCCCAAAATTCACAGTAATTTCAACTTGGGGAATAAAATTATGAAAAAATTTCAATCTCTATATTTCCTATTTTTCTACATGAGAAAAAAATTTCTTTGTCATAACTGCTGGAAAATCCCTTAAAAAATTGACTGTGGGTGCATTTATCTTAAAGGATTTTATATTTGGATTTGTTAAAGAATATATAAAGATGAAGACTTTAGCCATGCTTTGGGTATGATTACTTCTAAGCAGTTTTGGGCCCCATAACATCATAGTCCTGTAGGAGTTAACCCCTAAAGGACCGAGGTGATTTTCCTACCAAAAAACATTCAAAACTGTCATTTCTATTGCAAAGAGAAAAGAGTTTAAAAAATTGTTTTTCTTTGCATATCCAACTGTAAAATCTTATACTTGACTAGTATATGGATATGTGGAAGAAGTTTCAAAAACTTTGACCACGTAAATTGCAAGATACATGCCTTTAGAGTCAAGAAAACAAGATTTTTTCCACCTTGCTTCACTAGATTTTTTGGCTTTGAATCTTTTTAGTTCAAATTTTTTGCACTACTAACTTCTATTTTCTACTTAATTATGTTAAGTAGTTGAGTTGAGAATCTAGCAAAAAAATTTAGGAAAAAAAGCACTTAATTTTTACTCATCAAAAAATTGTTAAGTAGAAGTGGGAACAAGATTGAAGAAAAAACAAAATTGTTAATACCTTTTAGATGGAATTGAATCACAATAATCCCAATGGTGAGATTGTTGTAGTAAGAAAATCTAACCCTATCTAACAAAAAAAATTAAAAAATCCTCAAAATTGCATTCAAAAAATAATTCTACAACTTATTTTTTCAAGAAGATGCTTAGATTGCCCAAAAAACTAAGATTGTCCATAACTTTCTCATTATTAGTCCAAATTGAATGAAACAAAGCTTCACATGTAGACAAAAATATATTCTTTGAATCAAGAATTTGAAAAAAAACTATTTTGACTTTTTGTGATCTTTTTTGGGTTGCCCGCAAAATTCCAGTTTTACTTATTGTGCCATAACTTTTGCTACTGGGCATCAATTAAAATAAAAATTATATATTCGCAAAGATCTCGCAAAAATACACAACCTCAAAAAATCCCAAAAAATATTACTAAAAATTGAGATTGTAGGAACTTGCCCGGACCCAAATTGTCCCCCTAGGGGACAACCGGTCCTTTAGGGGTTAAGCAACAATGTTAGATATTGGTACCAAAGGTCTTTGGGGCACTAGATTAGTGTCTATACGGGATTTGAGAACAAACTTTGATCTTATTTCTTGATGTTCAAATACCTTATTTCTACTAGTGTTACCAATTGAAAGCATAGTGATCAAACATAGAAACTATTTGCAAGAATTTTATCTTGAAATGTCATATTGTTTAGCACCAACATTAGAATTCTAAAATCATTTGGCACCACTCCATGTTTCCTACCTACAATTGATATGAACAGGCAAAATATTTTATTATTGTCAAATATTGAAAATTCAATCATAGTCACAACTAAGAAGACATAAAGGGTGTTGGCTTGATTACATATTTAAGAAAGAGTCACTCCAATCACACAAGAAGAGAAATGATGATAGTCTAATTATAATCCACTTCAAATTAAATCATCCTTCATTGCATAGACTCAAATAGCTCTTGACCTTCATTGCTGAATATTGTTATGCTAATATAAATACTTGCTAACTTTGACTCTACAAAGTACCAACCAAATATAACATTACTAACATCTCAAGATAGGAAGGAAGTCTTTTGTGGATAGTGTGTCAATTTTAAAAAATCCCTCATTTTGTATACTCCATTTTTTCACTATATGATTGATGCTTTTTGTTTCTCATTTCAAATTTGAACTCATTTTTTGAAAATTTGGAATTACTGTGAATTTTTGAAGAAAACAAAAACTCATACCAAATGTAGTATGAGCTTAACTCCTAAAGTTCCATGACTATGTTCTCACCAAAAACGCTTGAAAACTATTATTTTTAGTACAAGTATCCATTTTTTGAAAAAAAAAAACTTTGATACATTTAACCGTAGGATCTTGTAGTATGGTGACTTGAGAACATATGTTAAAAATTTCAGGAATTTCCACCGTGTGGCTTGCAAGATATAAGCATTCAAATTCACTAAAACCATTTTTTGGGCCTTGCAAAAAACAGGGCAGCAGCACTTCACAAGCTCACTTTTTGATGAAAAAACGTCCAAAATGATGGTACTTCTTTGGACTCTTTTTCCTAGACAAGTTGGCTACATGCCTAAAAATTTTCACTTCATTTTGAATTATACAATATATAGGAAAAAAATAGTAAGTAGATAGTAGTAGAGAATGATTCAAAATACAAAAATGTCAAGAATTTCATTATGGAACTGAAAAATGCTAATTCCAATGGTGGAAATTTTTTGTAATAAATAATCTGCATCCTATGATTTGATTTTTTTCAAAAAATATTGAAAAATTGAGTAAGATAAAGGACTTCAAAGTTTATTTTAGAGTAGAGAATCCATAACTGCCCGCAAACTTAAAATCTTCATAACTTTTGATTCATTGATCAAAATGGGATGATTCAAAGCTTTTCACCTATATATAACTCTAAAAAAACAATTTCAAAATTTTTGTTTTTGAAAAAAGTGATTTTTTTTTATCTGCCTGGATTGCCCAGTTACAAAAAAAAAATAACATATTAGGCCATAACTGTTGACTCGTATTTCCAAATGTCATGAAATTTGGTGCATATGAAAGATATTCTTTGCCCCCACCTTCTATTAAAATTTCAGCCAAAGTATGGAAAACTCTAGTTGTACGTACTTGCCCGAAATTCTATACGGCCAAAAAACGCATGTTAGTCCTTTAGGGGTTAAGAAATCTGAAATTTCACAATATGCTTTTATTATGTTTTGAATATTATGGTTTAAATCAAAATTTTATGTCATTCTACATTTAGAAACGTGGTTCAATGTTCTTAACCCCTAAATGCCCAAACACCGTTTTTTGGCAACATAGCGATTTTGGGCAGCTCACTATAAGTGGAATATTTTTTTTGCTTTGAAATTTTCACACAACATGTGCCCAAGGACTTGAGGAGTAGCTTTTAAGGCCCAACAATTTTCATAACTTCTGACTACATGGTAAAAAAGTTATTGTATGATATGTCATTTTCAGCGCAGTGCAGGGGCAATCCCGGCAACTCAAATAAATTCTTTAACCCCTAAAGGACCGGTTGTCCCCTCGGGGGACAAAATGGGTCCGGGCAGGTACATATGGTCTCAATATGAAGTCAGATTTTTTGGGATTTTTAGAGGTTTTGTATTTTTGCGAGAGCTTCGTGGATATGTAATTTTTATTTCAATCGGATTCTAGAAAAAAAAAGTTATGAGTCTTTTTCAATTCAAGGGCAGACCGGGCTGTCACATTTTTGTTGACTTCAGGGCGGGCAGAACTTTGGGCTGCCAGGACCAGGCCGGGGTGGACAGCGGGTGAAGACCCTGCCCCGTACCTAGTCGGCGCCCATTGGACGGCGGAGGTGGGCGGGTGGGTTTAAGCAAGCGCCGACCCCTGGTTGCAGAGGAGGGCCGGGCGCCTGCGAGGCTGCGCCTCTGCGGGGCCATGCCTCTGCAGGGCCGGGCGCCTGAGAGGCCGTGCCTCTGCGGGGCCGTGCCTGCTAGGCTGCGCCTCCATGCCCCAATCTCAATTTTGTTGCGATTTTGCAATTTCAATTTGTGGGTGTTACAATTTTTCAATTCTACATCGTTGAATCAGGATTTAGGGTGAAATTTGAAACAAAAGTAGGTCAAATTTGGTAATGAGAAGAATCTCCAAAGTCCAACATTTGCATTCAAAATCGACTTCATGAGCACCAAGAAGCCATGAATCAACTTAGTGGCACCTAAATTGAAGCGTGTGCAATTAATTTCACTCACATTTGAGAAATTACATCACTCTATGTACACAATTATAATCACAGTTGAGTAAACATAGTCACAACTTTGTCTTTGGTGGGTGGAACATTCTAAAAACTTGTGTACATGTGGCTTACTACATTAGGCACCTCCATGTCAAATTGTAGAAGCATTGGACACTTTTTGAATTTTTCACAATTTTTTGATTGTTTTCACGTCTACGAAAACTTTCAAAAAATCAGGAGAAAATGTCAGCCCGTAGGTACATGCCCAAAAACACATTTGCCCCCCGAAGGGACAATGGTCTTTTAGGGGCTAATCCAAGTTGTTTCATATTTTTTGGGCCTTTGTGGAATTAGTTATGAATTTTTGAAGTTCATAGAGAAGGGAGTATGCTGTTTTCAAGGGCTGATTGCCTTTTAGGGGAAGATGGAGTGCTTGAAATAATTTTTTGTGAATTTTCAGAGGAAGAAACATGAAAGTGACATCTAACCCAAGTCGTTTCATATTTTTTGGACATTTGTGGAATTAATTATGAATTTTTGAAGTTCTTAGAGAAGGAAGTATGCTGTTTTTGAGGGCTGATTGCCTTTTAGAGGAAGATGGAGTGCTTGAAATAATTTTCAATAAATTCTCAGAGGAAGAAAAATGAACGTGGCATCTAACGCAAGCCGTTTCATATTTTTTGGACATTTGTGGAATTAGTTATGAATTTTTGAAGTTTATAGAGAAGTAGTTGGATAGAAACATTTGATGGATGGAGTACATTGTAGATGGATGATGTAGTGAGTTGGAGGTCCCATGCAATGGAACGCTGTAGGGAACATATTGGGAACACAGGGGAACAAACCGGGACCCTTTTTTTGTCATTGCCCACAAGACTTTGGCTCACCAAAGCATTCTAATTTCAATAGAAATTAGAGTTTTCTTTCTTTCTTTTTTTTTTTTTGGGGAGTTTGTTAAAGGAAAAAAAATCTTTCAATCCACCGTTGGGATTTTTCATATATTGAATTTATGAGGTAGAAAACTTGCTAGCAAGAAAAGATAGTGTATTGTCAATTTTCTAGGCATTGTGTCATTTCAAATTTTTTTTGGATGTGTTCCACACATTTTTTTGAAGTGATTTTTGGTGGACATATGTATAACATTATCCTCAATACGTTAGATTTTTTTCTTCAAAGTCCTTAGTGCAAAATTTTCCACAAATGGGGGTTAAAGGCAGCTGGAGCTGTCGGGCAGAGTTCAAAAAACCTTTTTTTCTAAACTTTGAATGGTCATATCTTTCAATCCGTACGGTCAAATTTGATGAAATTTTTACCATATGATCTTGGACAAGTGAAATACAAGATCCTACAATTATATTAAAAAAAAATGTTTTTTTAGGGTTTCCTAAGTGAACGCAGCAGAAATGGCAGTTTTCAGTGTTTTTTGACAGAAAACACCTTTGGGGCTTTAGGGGTTAAAATTCACTTTTTCAAATAAATAAAAATTTGAAGTTGTTTTTTAAGCTTTATATATACGTGGAAAGATTTGGATCATTCCATTTTGATTTATGAGATGAAAATTATGAAGAGTTTTAGTTTGAGGGTACTTATGGAATTTATACTCCAAAATAAACTTTGAAGTCTTTTATTTAACTCAATTTTCAATATTTTTGAATAAATAAAAACATTGGTATAAATTGGTTATTACAACACTAAAACCGTTGGGATTGGCATTTTTCAATTCCATAACTAAATTCTTGACAATTTTGTATTTTGAATCATTCTCTATTTTTTTCTATTTACTATTCTTTTCCAAAATGTTGTATCTTATATGTTGTACAATTTCAAATGATCTGAATCTTTTCAAGAATGTAGCCAAATTGCCTTCAAGAATGAATCCAGAGAGTAACCACCATTTTGGTCATTTTTTTATACAAATGTGACTTTGGGAAGTGTAGCTGTCCGGTTTTTTTGTAGGGACAAAACTGAAAGTTTTTTCTTGTCAATTCAAACACTAATATCTTGCAATCCACAAAGTGGGAATTTGTGAAATTTTTTCTACATTTTCTCAAACCTGTGTACTATAAGATCCTACAGTTACATGTGTCCAAAAATGTATTTTTCAAAAATTTGGTACTTGTACAAGAAATGGCAATTTTGGAGCATTTTTGATGAAAATATAATCAAATACATTTAGGAGTTAACTTCAAACTACAATAACATATTCACTATAAAAAAATTCAAAGTTTTCAATACAAATTAGAAAATAGACTTGGGAAGCTTCAATTTTGTTAGTTTTACTCAAAATTAAAAAGAATGAGCATCAATATCAAATTTTAAGAACTAAGAGTCAACAAAATTGTATAGGTTTTCTTTTTTTAGATACAATCCCCTAAATAAAATCTAAAAATAACTAAGGTGACTTAAATTGTGCACAAGCCATGAATAATGTTTTATACAAACAATACATAGTTACTTTCAGCAATATAAAAATGAACTAGTTGATCAAATTATAAGATTCTTCAAGGTTACAAATTACAAAATGGATACAAATTGATTTGCGACCCCTTTTATACAAAAATATTGTTTTACTGATCTATGCATCCATCCATATCCATACCTTTAACCCCTAAAGTCCCATTGTCCCCTCAGGGGACAAATCAGATTTCGGGCAGGTACCTACGGGCTCAATTTTTAGTGAAACTTTTTGAAACTTTTCCATAAGATAGAAAAACTAATTAGCTTTGTGGGAATATAATTTTTTTTTCAATTGGTGCCTGGGAGCAAAAGTTATACCACAAAAAGCCTCAAATTGAACTCGGCGGGCAGCACAAATTTTTTTGCAAAAAGTCAAAATAAGTTTTCATTTTTTTTTTCTCTGAAACTTTATATTTTTGTCTACATGTGAAGCTTTGATTCATTTAATTTGGACTAATAATGAGCAAGTTATGGACAATCTTGTTTTTTGGGCAATCTAAGCATCTTTTTGAAAAAATAACTTGTAGGATTCATTTTTGAATGCAATTTTCACAATTTTTTACAAATTTGCTTAAGAATGTTGTGTTTGCTTGCTAAAACAATCTCACCATTGGAATTATTGTATTTCAATCCCATCTAAGAGCTATTAACAATTTAGTTTTTTTTTCAATCTTGGACCTACTTCTACTTAACAATTTTTTAAAGAATGAAAATCAAGTGTGTATTTTTTGAATTTTTTTTTGTAGACTTTCAACTTACATATTCAACATAAAATTTTTAAATTCAAAGTTTGTAGTGAAAAAAAAATCCACAAATGGCGGTCAAAATCATCTGAAATTGCAGGCTAGTGTTCAAAAAAACTTTCTTTTTCAACTTTGAATGCTAATATCTTCCAATCTATACAGTCAAACTTCATGAAATTTTTACCACATGATCTTTGACAAGTGAAGTACAAGATCCTACGGTTAGATTCTAAAAAAATGATTTTTTTTGTATTCTTGGGTGAATGCAACCAAAATGGCAGTTTTGAGTGTTTTTTGACAAAAAAAATGGCCTTGGGACTTTAGGGGTTAAGACAAGCTGCTTGTTTTGTTTAGTTTGTTTGTTACAGTGAGATCACATGGACCGTGAGTCCCCCAATTGCGTTTTTGGTATCATCAGAAAGCTCTCTAAGAAAAGGGGTGCATGGGCTTTGTTTTGTGACATTCGGACCTACAGTGTGAAAAATATTGAATTTTGAAGGTTTTATTGAATTAAAAATTTAAAAATTTACTTTTACTTTTATTTTGACTATGACAACAACACAAGACACACTGATAGTTTTTGAGATAGATTTTTTTTATTTTTTTTCTTCCTATTTTCAATTATTGACTCGATGAAATTTTGAGGTTAATAATGTTGTGAAGTCCCATTCGATTCTGTTGCAGTGCTCAGCTGCAAGAGAAATGATTCTGGAGTGTACCATGTGGACACTGGGAACTGTTTCCTCAGAGATTGTGGTGGTGTCATAAGTTAGCTTTTAAGACTGTCACCCATCTAGCCCAGCCTAGTCTACTGCAAGTTTGTAGAGAATTGGAGGGACTTGCAAAAGGTAACGCCCTGGCCACTTCCCACAGTTCCAACCTACGCTTTGTCAGTGAATACCTCCAGCCTGTCAGAGACCCAATGGTATTATTTTTTTAAATTACTTGGAAAAATTTGATCAATTTTCAAATTTTTAATAATGTTTGTGAAATTTATTTCTTGATTTTTTAATTTAGTGCAAGCCGTATCAAGCTTCAATTGCAAAGGGATATTTGCTCCGTCCATCCCATAATACTATAGTCCCTTTTAGTTTGTTCGTTTGTCCCGAATTTCGTGTCCTTTTCAGCAATGTACTTCAGATGATTTCTTTTGTTTTTGATATTAATTAATGAAATGAAGCTTAAGAAGTCTAGATTATTATCCACTGTACATATCAAAAAATTCAAAAAATTCAAGTTTTATAGCAACTTGAAGTTCATTGGTTCAACCACCAAAAGACATTGAACTTTCATCGAATCTACGAATTCCAAGCCATTTTTAGGTAGATGTAAACATATAGAAAAGATAGAGTAGTTATACAGAAAGCCTATTCTTAATTATGTGTAGCACTTTGTATCTATTGCAACCTCCTATTTCTTTTATCTTTCCTTATTGCAATTAACATTAACAATCAATTACATGGACCTACCTTTTATTCACTTTCACTAGTTTTGCACTTGAGAGGACACATTGTACATTCACTATGGAATCATTTGAATGTAATATTCATTAAAAATTTGTTGTCAAATCCTTAATACTTTCATTACTACAAAAATATTCTAGTATTATGGGACAATAGAAGTTCAATAGAAGCATTTGTAGTGAACACCTGTGTTGCCTTTTACAGGGATGGGGACATAAGGTAATCTTGCTCTCAATCCCTAAAGGACCGTTGTCCGTTTGGGGGACAAATGCATTTTTGGGCAGGTACCTATGGGCTGAAATTTTGTTGCAATTTTTTGAAACTTTTTTTGAAGATAGAAAGATTGATAAGCTTTGTGGGAATATAATTTTTTTTCACAATCGGTGCCTAGGAAAAAAAGTTATGACCAAATAAGCTCAAAACAGGGGACGGCGGGCAGCCCCGGCAGCAAATAAAAATGGACAAAAATTAAAAAAAAAAATTTATATATATTTTTTTCTCATAGATTATATTTTTGTCTTCGGAAGGCTTTCATTCATTTCCTTTGGATTTGTTATAAGAAAGTTATGGGCATTCTTGTTTTTTTGGCAATTAGAGCATCTTCTTGAAAAAAATTACTTCTAAAATGCATTTTTGAATGCAATTTTTCAAATTTTTCAATTTTCAATTTTTTTGGTGGTTTATATTACTTGCTAAAACAATCTCACCATTGGAATTAGTGCATTTTAATTCCATCTAAAGTATATGAATATTTTAGATTTCCTTCTATCTCGTATCTACTTCTACTTAACAATTTTTTAAAGAATGATAATTAAGTTTTTTTGAGTTTTTTTTTTTCCTAGGTTCTCAACTCAATTCTCCACTACAAAGATTTAAAGCTCAAAACTTTGTAGTGCAAAAATTTTAAGTTAAAAATGTTCAAAGTCAGAGAGTCGAGTCCCAAAATGTGCTGAAAAACTTGTTTTTTTCACTTTAAACGCAGTTATCTTGCAATCTATGGGGTCAAAAATTCTAAGTTTTTTTCCACACACTCTCATACTACTTAGGTGTAAGATCCAATGGTTAGATGTGAAAAAAAACAATTTGCAATTTTTTTTACTTTTTGATATAGAAATGGCAATTTTTACTTTTTGAGTGTTTATTGGCAGAAAAAGGCCTCAGTCCTTTAGGGGTTAAAGCAACCATTTATAAGCTGATTGCCTTCTCAGGGAAGCTAAATTCATTGAAACAATTTTCAATAAATTTTAGTAGGAAGAAAAATCAAATTGGCATCTACTATAACCCAAGTTGTTTCATATTTTTTGGGCCTTTATGAAATTAGGTTTGACTTTTTGAAGGTGAAATGCAGTGGTCACTAAAAGTGACCACCTCATGAACTGAACTCTATCGGTACATTGAAAAAAGCAAAATGTACCTCTTCAGCATGATGCTTTAAGAGCATGGGCACTTTTAGAGTTGAATACCTTGTAAGGTAAAATGAGTTGAAAGTGTGCCCCAACACATGCCTTTATATATCTACATAGTATATGTGTGTGTGCCCCTTTGTCAAAGAAAATTTGCACACTGATTTCACGAATTGAAATTGGATTTTGATTTCTTATAACATCTGTCTAGAATATTCAAACGCGAATTTTGAACTTAACGGAAGTTTAGCCACAATTTGCCTAAAATAAAAAATTCCGAGCTCACGGCATGTCACTGAAATGTCATGTCAGTCACTGAAATTTGCTCCGTAACACCTGATCCTATCTTACAAGACTGAATGGTGGAATGTCCCCGTTGCACAACCTGCCGAGGAGCAAGGTTGTCCAATAGGCATTTACTCGACAAAAATCTATCCCAAAGATAAGTACAATGAAGCACTGGCGTCAGCACTGGCATACAATGAGAATCAGGAAAAATATAATACTAATTGAAGCGAACAAATTCTCCTCAAAGAAGATAACTGCATACCAACTCTGCCAATAGTCTAAAACCGGATCGGGTTGTCAAGTATCAACTTTTATCCTTTGTGACTGCACATATAGACCCACTAGTCAGCCGCTAGTAGTCATAAAGATTCTCCACTTCCGCCTTGTTGCTGCGCAAGGTAATTTTCTCGACGCTGTTTCTGCATGCCAACAATGAAGGACAATAATACTTAGAACGCTGGGATGAATAATTTAAGCAGCTTGACCATATTCATGAGAGCCCAGAAAAAGTAAATAATACATTTACGTTCGTTGTAGACTTTAAAACCTTGCTTCAATCCATCATTACTATCTCAATAAGCAAATGATGAGTAGATGTTAAAAAATATAAGCAAAATCAACAGACATTCCAAGAAGATCTATCTGGAAGAACAACAAAGCAAGATACCGGTAATTTGACCCATATTGTCAAAGCCCACAAATAGCTTAGAAAGATCAGCCTACAACAGTCATCAATTAAAAGGGTCCTTCATAAAGCTAGACGCTGATGTTGAGACATAGCGCTAATTTGTAACTTGAGCAATGAACCTTGACTCACCCATTCATCAATCACAAGACCCTCCACGACCATGGTACCCTTGGGGATCATTTCCGCAGGCTTTTTGCGGGCTGCTTCAGCAGCGTCAGCTTCGGCGAGGCGCTTTTGCAACCTGTTCAATTCCTCCTATTTTAATCATCAAGAATAAAGAGGACACTTAGTCAAAGTGTAGGTGGGTGGTCCCAACAAGCTTAATAAACAACTCAATTCAGAAGACTAGGTCTTCATAGGTAAGATCGTTACCCATTGAAATTAAAGACATTGCATACTACTCACATCGTCTTAATCCGAAGCATGTAATTGCTTCACATCCACACCACTAAGCTCTAATCGCTGCCTAAAATAAGCGAACTCAAATACTGTGTGTACAGAGCTGCAAATAGCAAGATCGCACTCAAGAAATATTCATTGAGTCCCAAGGCAAGAAAACTACTCCATATCTTGACAGAATAAAATTGAAACATTAATTCTTAATAGTTTGCCAGAGAGTAAACATCAACTGGCAAACACTTCAGATGGATGGGAAACACTCACAGGGGATGCTTTTTGTGGATCAATGAAGACCACTTGAAGGATGCGCTCGACGGTAACCAACTCCTTCTGATCCTCAAACTGTGACAGGTGGACAGTACATTACCAATCAGTTGCATGCCAAATATCACGTGTAAAGACAATTGGATCACTCTAGGACCTGACAAACCCCCTCAAGAGATGAAAATTGAATCCCACTGAGCAGAACGGCCTGCAGCAATGGGGACCTTTCGTGCATCCAAATGCACAACTGACCATTTTCAAGAAACCAATGTGATATAGAGCCCAAGACTTACTAGGGGGATGTCCCCAGGATTTCACCAAATTAGAAAAGTTCAATAAGAGACCTAGACAGCTTTCCGAGACTCCCTTAATTGATTCAGGTTGAGAGGCTACAAAAAAAACTGAACTCGCTAAATTTGACGATTCATGAATCAAACTCTCACCAGTTCTGGGGTAAAGTCAACTCCTGGCTGCACTGACAAGCTGACTATTTTGAACTTATCTTTGGTCTTTTTCTCCTGAGGACGCTCACGCTCAGGTGGTTCCAAGAATTTCACAACTGCAGTGTCAATTTTGACTTAGTTAGTAAAACAATTTAAAGCAGGTGTTCCAACATAAATACGTAAAAGCTGCAAATTCCCTGTTTCCAAACATCAAATCCTCAAGAAATTAGTCATAACGCAGGACAACCACTGTACCTGTGGCCATAATGGTCGCATTCGGTGCGAGCACACCACTAGGTGGACGCATGAAGCAGCTCTTTGGAGCTGTCGTTTGGAACTGCAGTAAGATTAACCAAAGACGCCCAATTTCTTTCCTTGGTCAGAATCAGGGTGTTTTATTTTTATTGTGATTCCCACGGTTTCAAGTTCAGTCCAAAGGCCACGCACTCAAGAGAATGATGGTTGATTCGAAGGCAATTAATGCATTCTTTTACAACTAATCTACAACCTGTGTAATATTTTGGATATATTCTGACGCTCTGGTCTTTTGCACTGAGAAGATAATGAACTTTCCAAGACAATCCAGGATGCCGAATAGAGATGGTGAAATCGGCACTATGGTGAATTCAATTGCTGCAGTTAGATCAGAGAACACAATAACTACAGACTCCCTACCAGTAACTTTAGAGGGAGAATGTAAAGTAATTTCAATACAGCAGTACACAATGACACCACTCCTCTAATCCAAAGAAGCTAAGCTAGAACGAAGAATGGGAAAGCACTGCTCACCTTGAAAGCAACATGCGAGCGACTGACATTTTTAATCTTGATTGCACTTGAGACTTGTTTGCCTGGTTCGTCTGCAGAGATTGTCAAATAGCTTACATGAGCATACCATTCTCCCGAACCAAACAATGAAGTCCCTAATCAAAACATTTACAGGTGGCCATCTATGCCATTGCCTGAAAGTCAACTACTGTAGCCAGAAGAAGAATCTTTTTAGACGTTCTCATGTGATTCGAGGTAGCAATCCAGAGCGCAGATTTCTCGAGCTGAATCACTACGATCAATTTTCCTAACAAATTATGAATAATAAAATCAGTATTTTTGACACTTAAATATTAACCACAAGCTATCGTCGTCCTTGCACTAAACCATGGCGATAATCTGTCCCATAACCTCTTAAGCAAAGCTATAATGTGTCCAGCTGTAGTACCATAACTCTATGCAAATAAATATTCTCGCTGGTACTAAGCTCTCCGTCTCCACTTATAAGAATTTGAAAGCCTCTTAAGGGCCGAGAATTGGACAGAGTGCCAAGGTCCAGATCCTAGTTCAAAATTGCAGAGACAGGAAGCATCGTGAACAAACTTACATAGAAAGTGCAATTTCTTATCAGGATCAAGCCGCAGACGTCGTCGGCTGATCATAAACGCTCGCGCAATAGTAGACACCGAGGAAGTGCTAGCTCTCGCGTTCTCCTGACTTTGAATGAAAGCGCTCCGCTGTATCTCCGCCTGTTTCTGTTGCTCCCATGGCAACCTCAGCTTCCACGCTTGCGGCGACCTTTTCTTCTCCGCGGCCTCCATATCCATATTCATCTTCTTCCAGCTCTAACCTCCCCCTCCTCCTCCTCAAACCCGCTCTCCCACTCCACCAAATCTCATTCCACAAACAACGAACAGCACGCACTCTAACCTATCCTTAACCCTCGCAACCCCTCACCGATGCATCCTACACGGTCTCCACCGCAGTCCTAATCGCTTCCCTTCAAACCCTTCCCCTCTCCCGCATACCGTATCAAATACAACATACCCTATCCTTCCACTCATGACCAAGCGCAATCGCCAATCAGCTACACACACGAAAATAAAGTCACCGACCGAGCTCCGCAAGTAAGACACCAGGAACAAGAACAAGAACAAGAACGCGCGCAACGTCTCCTTGCTGCTGTGCGGTGGTACAGTTCGCCATCGTCAGCTTCTTCGTCGGCTTCAGCTTCGTCCTCGTCCTCGGCTTCGTCCTCCTCGCAGAAGAGCTATGAAGAGAGGAGCAAGCAGCAATGATGAGGCAAGGTAAGCACGATGATGATGGTGATGATGATGCTGCTGCTGCTGCTGCTTAAGCTAGCACTCAAAAGAGACGGGTGTCGCAAGTCACATGTGAAGCATGGAGAGTCCGTCGACGAGAAAACAAAGTAGGTGGGATAACAGTTGAACTAAGAGTAGCAGCGCAGCCGCAACCTCCTTGCCTGCCTGCTAGGTTTGAGAATATGCGTCGGCTATGGCGGGCCCTTGCTATGGCCACGCTGCAAAAGTCTCGAAGCAGCTTCCTGCGGGAAAAAAGAGGACGCAGCACGCCATGGCTGACTCCCAGGGCGGGGGCTGGCTTCCGTTCGGAAGAGACGACGGGAGCTGGAGGGGAGGGGAGGAAGCGTCTCCACCGCAGAACGGTAAATGAACCGGTATCGCGTCAGCTGTGAGTGTACTTGAGCTGCTTTGGGTGTCAGCATTCGAGTATTGACTGCTCAGACGGAGGGCCATTGGTGATGGACTTGAACACTCCGACACAGTTTGCATTGAGCGTGGTTCCTATCATTATCAAGATGATCACCCATTTCCGACCACTTAAGCAATTTAGCCTATTTGTGGAATGGTGAAGATTGAGGAACAATTTTTTTCATGTAGAGAAACAAATTTAAGAAGGACTTCTAAATTTTTCACATTTTTTCACTCAAAAAACAAAATTATCATGAAGTTTTTTCACAAAGATTATGTTTGTCCCATTTTTTATATATAGGCAACCTATTTCCAACTATAGTCTCGTTAAAAATTTGATGTAAGTGATTTTTGTGACTTTCAATGTACATGTTGTGATCATTGTATACTTTCAATATACACCATCCAAACATGTTTGCTGCTCCTACTCGATCATCTTGCAGTACGCGAGTTTTTACCTACCACACAACCAACAGGAAATTGAACAGTCGAAGTTGTGAGAATGGGAGGTTGATAAAAAAATGGGTCATCTCCTTTAGATTGATTTGATTGAACTAAATTGTTGAGATCTTCATTTTTGTTTGAGAAGAGGATTCAACGCACCTACGTGTATAATATTTCCAAATTGTGTGCAAAAGTCATGTACATTTAACCCCTAATGCATGTTGAAATTAGACATGCGGAGACCATACAAACAAGACGCAATGGAAAAAAATCTGATACTAACAATGGACCACATAGTTCCTACCTACATTAGGGGTTAATCCCTAACATTAGAAGAGATTTTGGGGGACTAAAGGGCTGTTTCAGGCCTGCTCCCCCGATGTTGTTCCCCTGGCAGATCTAGAACATAGGCTGTCAAATTTTTATTTTTTGAAAAAAAAAGCAAAAAAAAAATGTTTTTTTTTTAGGGGGGTGACGCGGCAATTGTTTTGCCACTTAATGCAGCAGCTGCGGACTACTGCGAGGCTATTCCCTCGACTTTGGTAGCCCAAGGAACTCATAGCCCTTTAAAGGAGCTGAAAAACATCTAATGAGAGGGTTGAAATACATTTGCCCTCATGATGTAGATTGTACGTTTTAGGATACAAAGATGTATTTGAAGGTGCAGAAAAATTGCAATTGAATTGATTTTCTTATATGAACTCCTAAAGTACCAATAAGAGTGTTGCATAAAATTTGTGATTTTTTCAGACGTTATGCAATTTTACAATTTTGAGAAAATGTTGAATTCAAAATAGACAAACTAATAGTGCAATTTCAGTCGCATATATTATCACTTTGTCAAGCGTGAACTGTCAAAGGAAATTCCAAATCACTTGCCAATTTTTGAATCGCATAGAGAAGTTAGTTGTGAGGGTGGACATGCTTTTGCTTTTGTATTAAACAAGTAAAAATGTAGTGAATTGTTTCTACATGATTGGATTTGAAATCACTATATCTTTGGTTCATACAAAAAAAATGGTATGTACCTACAAGATTGCTCGTGGGAGTAGTGACCTTATAGCACTTAGAGGTGACCTTTATTCTTCCAGGGTGGAATCAATCCCTTTTGCTTTTACTTCATTCATTGGAAAATGACATTTATTCCTTGTACAACATGAGGATAAGGACTAGATTTAGTGATAGAACTAGTTAGCAGATAACAAAATGCACAATGATTGCATTCATCCTTTAGAAAAATTGCAACCTTGACCAGTATAAACAGTCATATCTTGGTAGTTGAATGTACTTCTATCCAACCTCATGTGCTTTAGTGAATTATACCACATTTGACTCCAAAATATGATTGCATCCTTGTATAATGGCTATAAAATACATCTTGTAGCCTTGATGTTTTTTCCCCAAAAATTGAATAATTTGCATCAATCTAGGGCATACATTGTGTAGATCATGCCAATATCCAATACGGTCATTACATCAAGTATAGGATTTTGCACATTTTGAAGATATATTAGTTTTCCATCTTCTTTAGGGAGTAAAATTTTGTTTGCAAATGACCTAATATTCTTCAACTAAATTTGATGTTAGATTTGCATATAATAACTTTAGCTTCTTTGAAATAAACTTTAGAGTGTAAAAAGCACATACAATTTTATAAGTGTAAAAGTTTGAAAAGTATAAGATATTTTATACTAGTTCCATTAATTATGATTGAATGTGGTCAAATTGGTGTGCAAATTTTGATGAGATTTGACAAAATGTATATGAAAATGGATGTAAACAAATGAATGCAAAGATCATTATGATGAAAATTGGATGAAATCACACTATTTGGTTAGTATGAAAATAGTGTAGGCGACACTATGTTGATTTTATCTAAATATTGTAAACTATTATATTAGTGTACCTTACAAATTTGTATGATTCCACAATTGGCACAAATTAATGTTATTATTGTAGGTCATATTCTTGAAATAGCTTGTGTAATAACCTATAATATCATTAAAATCAAAAGTAGATGGAAAGTGGTTAAACAGAAGACTTTTTGGCTATATTTAAATTCTAAAACTTAAAGAATTGAGACTTTCTTTATGTGAATTTTCATTCACTCCTTCATCTTGAATGAAAAGGTCACAAAGAAATTGCACTCCATATGTTTTACATGGATGGAAAGGTTATCATTGTTTAAATATGAAAAATAAAGCTTGTAGAGAAAATGAGATGCATAATATAAGAAAATTTTGCATACAAAGGTGAATATCTTGAAGATGGTTATGCCTTCAAATGTTCACTTCAATCTACATTTAAAAGAAAATAAATACCTAGTCACAATCATTGTACATAGTATTACAAGTCTAAGATAAACTCTAATTCTATGCATTTTAATATAGAAACAATACAAGCTCTTCTCCATAAAAGACATACAAAATGCAATTATTGCTATCAAAAAGCCTTCTAAATTCAAGAGGTTTCTATTTTTAAACATAAAGAATAATAAAGTGAAAAATCTCATATGAAAAATAGATAATTTGTTGCCACTACTGTTTGTACATTTTGTATTTTGCAAATATATTGAACACTTTATTTGATAAAATCATGTTTGACCATTAAAAACTACACTTTTCATTCTAGCCTTACTCATGAACAGTCATCAATTTTTCATAATTTTTTATATTCCAAAAATCTAATGGATGATCAAATTTTTAATAACTATAAAGATATATTAAGCATTGACCCCTTGATCCCTAGCAGCCTATAGAAAAGAGTGTTGTTTATAAAATACAATTGCCTTCCATTGTTGATGATGTTAGATTCTCTATTTTACATTTTAAAATGTCTGATATTATAAGACGTAAATTACAATGCCCAACACAATATGTTGTGGGTTGTTTGCTAGCACTTGATCAATGCAAGAGGCTTCATTATTGGAAGGCCTTGGAATGAAGCCTTTCTACTATATAATTGATTCAAATTTCCATCAAAATTTTCACTTTTTAATGCGATCATCTCAATAAAATATTAAAAAATATACGAATATTTGTTGATATATTGAACTTTAGATCACATTATAATCTATTGTCTTTTATTGGTATTAATTTCTTTAAGTAATACAACCAATTCACCTTCCTATATTCAATCATATCATTCTTTGACAATTGGTTGACAAATAGAAATTGACTTTCTAAACTTGAGTTTTTACAAGTGTATTCCTATAACATGTTAATCACTAATGTTGTATTGGCTTCATTATTGCAAGTACAAATTCCTAACTAAGGTCTCGGAGGTGAAGAATGCTTTAGTACTATAAAATATTAAATTTTACAAATTTGAAAAGTATTTGAATCTCTAAAAGTACATGGATTCATGATTATGCAACCAACAGAAGTGAAAAAGAAACATCTATTACTAGATTTGTTTTGGATTATTTTTTGTGAAGGCAATGTGGACTTATTGTAAAGAAAATGTTTTGTTGACAACACTTATATATATTGTGAGTTAAATATTGCTAGAAAAATATGAAAAGAATGAACTTCAATTTTGCATTTATACCATTGAATCCAAAAAAATATTAAATTATGTAAACTTAAAACTTCAATGTAAACAAACATTGTTCAATATCTCTACCTCAATTAGATTTGAACAAATCCAAATTATCTTGAAGAGTGTTGTATACTTTAACTATAAAAAAAATGAGTTGGACATATGAAATTATTACTTGGAATGAATTAGAAACAAGTGATTCATTTCAATAGATCACAAATCTAATGGTATCTAATAGTGTGTATTATGATAAATCCACTCTAATATGCAAGTTAATCAACAATAGTTAGTACAATGATTTTTACAATGATAGTACAATGCTCTTATAAGTTTTCATACATATCAAACATTGTCATAACTAATTGAGAAATTAGATTTTTTCAACAAATTTTAGACATATTGAGGTATAAATAACACACTTCACTACTTGAAAACTGTGTCCAGAACAACAGAAAATCAACTGATTTCTGTTGTTTTGTACACTGGAATGTCCATTTTCATTGATTTTTGAAATTTTTGTTAATGCGAACAAAACAGCTTCCAATTTCTATTGATTTGAGTAGTGCAATGACCAAATCAACAACTTTTTGTCGAATTTTAATCTTTTTGGAATCTTTTGAAATCTTTCAAAATGTTTTTGACACCAAAATTTTGTGCCTTGGGCAATTCGAAGTTCAACACCAAAATTCGAATTTTAAGTATAACGAATTTTATTTTTCTGACTTAATCATTCAAAATTTCAATGTTTTTTCAATTCAGTAGACTTTGGCGGCCATTTTGGCATAGCAAAACAACTTTTTCAAAAAAACTTTCAACTAAAAAAATTTGGGAAATCAAACTAACTTTCACCTCCAAAAATCCGTTTGCAATTTGAAGTCTCCAATCAAAAGTTATGGACGTAAATCAGAGAGGATGTTCGAAACATTTTTTTGAATATTTTCGAACATCCTCTCTGATTTTTGTCCATAACTTTTGATTGGAGACTTCAAATTGCAAACGGATTTTTGGAGGTGAAAGTTAGTTTGATTTCCCAAATTTTATTAGTTGAAAGTTATTTGAAAAAAGTTGTTTTCCTATGTCCAAATGGCCTCCAAAGTCTGCTGATTTTACAAAGAAAATAAAAACTAATGCAAAAACTCTATATATAAATTTCTACTCATGCATGATGCACTTGGTAATGGCCATGGTTCAATGGCTAAAAACCTTGGACCTCAACCATGAGGTCCAAGGTTTGAAGCCCCATGGCTTCACCTACCCGCGTGGCGGGCTGCCTAGGTGGCCTACCCACGTGTCAGGCTGCCCAGATTTTTCGGGCAGCTCAAAAAAAATTAGTTTTTAAATGAAAAAAAAACAAAACACTTTGGAAAAATGTCTGAAACAACAGAATTTGGACAACAGATTTGAGTGTAATTTTGGCCAGTACAACGCGACCGAAACAACTGAATGGACAACGCTTTTTTGTTGAAAATCTGTTGTTTTGGACGTAGTTTTTCTAGTAGTGCTTGCATACAATGATTTTTCAAAATTCAAAAATAAAATTGTTAATGTTTTAAAATTTTAACTCAAATTTCTCTATAGAAAAAACTTTTAAAACAAGTAAACCTTTTTAAAGATCCTTCAATAAGTAGAATGAAAATTTTCTTTTGGAAATTTTGTGTTAAGAATTTCATGAATTTTAAAACTTCATTGATTGAAATATGACCCTAAAAAATTATGTTTATAATAATTCATTCTAAAAACCTCCAAAAAATCATTAAAATAATATATAAGTATTTTTTGTTTTTTCAAAAATTATACAATTTTTTGGAGATTTTTTTAATAATTTATAAAAAAATTTAAACATTTGGATTCGTGTTTTAGTCAATAACATTCATTCAATAAATTTTTAATTCACAAAATTCTTACTATAGAATTCTAAAAAAGAATTCTCATTCCACTTAATATTAAAGAATCTTGAAAAAATCTTCTTTGTACTAAGAGGTTTCTTTTACTAATAAACATGATTAAAATTTTAAAATCAAAATTATTTTAAGAATATTGGACATTCATTTTATACATAGTTTACTACGAAGTACTACAACATGTCTAAATTTGTTTATAATCTCTAATTTCCCAATTAAGTTTGGCAAATCTTATAACTGTATGAAACATCTTGAGAGTCACTGTAAGTTCAGTCAGTTCATTATTGTTAATAATGACTCACACTGGGTGAATGTTTCTCTATTGAAAATATTCTTATTTTGTAAAAAAAATTGCACAAAAGTTCTTTTAAAAGTTTAATTCTAAGTGCGTACTTAGATCAAGATATCATTTTTCTTATCTATATAACTTCAAATCAATCATTTAAAAGCTTCTAGAAAGAGATGATTAGTATTTCAATGGGAAAAAAATTACTTTTTATCCAATAATAAATGACGTAGGTGTAAGTAGAATTTTTTATTATTAAAATGATGGATTGAAGGACAAATTCTATTGATGGTTTACATACAAAGATTTTAATAGAAAAATAGCAAAGCAAGTCACATAAACATAAAATGATTCAACATTTGAACTTAAGAAATCTATAACAAATTCATATAATATCTCAATAGAATTAATGTGATACAGTTTTGGCATCATGACAATATGATTAAAACTTGATGTGTGCTTCAAATATATTCAACCATTAACCCCTTAGAGATGTAAATAAAAACAAATATGTATATATACATTTAGTGATTTCTACAATTTTGGTGAAACTTTCATAGGATTTTCCTTAAGCAATGTTGAAATAAAAACTCATAATTACAATCAAATTATGAATATTGAACTTTGAATAGTCTTAACCCCTCATTTAGTCCCTAATTACCAGAAAGCTTCTAAGTTTGGCTAAATTTTCTTCACCGGCTATTATGAAAAGTCTAGTATTGATCCAAAAAAATTCTTTACTCCCAAAATGATCAATTTGTTGTAGAATTCATTATGAAAGGAAACTTTGTACTAGCTATAGCAATGTCTATAAAATCTCATTGTGATTTATTATAGCTTATTAGCACCTTAGTCAAAAAAATAATAATTAAAAGGGTGTCTAAATTTTTGGGAAATTATTGACCTACTTTGCTTATATATATATATATATATATATATATATATATATATATATATATATATATATATATATATATATATATATATATATATATGTATGTATATATGTATGTATAAATGTACGTATAGAAGGATTGCTTAATTCATAGAAACTCACTCCATACAATCTTGCATATCTTCTATGTTAATAGCTATAAATACACATTGCAAAGTTTTTTGCCTTAAAATTTTGACTGTTCTAAAGAGCAATCTCTCACAAACAAATAAAAATTCACATATGCAATAATCTTTGATACTTAACAAAACTCCTAACACCCAAGGTAGATATTGAGGATTTGTAAGTCAAGACAAGGGTTTAGGTCAATGCAGCTACTTTAGATGAAAGTAGCAGCAACCATCCAGAAATAGAAAAAAACAAATTTGGATGAATGCCTAACATTAAGGAGATTTCACGGGCTGAAGGGCCGTGTCAGGCCCATCCTCCATTCTGTGAACTAGCCACTGCTGGTCATAATAAAAAATAAATAAAATAAAATATTCAAAATTTAAAAAAAAATATGATTTTTTTTTCTTAATTCAAAAATTTATTAAATATTAATTAAATATTATTATTTGATGTAGTAGTTGTTTTGCCACGTTAGATTAAGCTACTTTGGCAAAGTTCCTACAGTTTGGGAATTCAAGGGAACTCACAATCCTTTACAACTTTGAAATGTATTTTAATGCTTGTTGAAATTATAGATTAAAATTGCCTAATATTAATATATTATTTTTGGAGCTACCTAATTATTGTTTGCACTTTAATTGACTAATAGGCAAAAAGTTGTCCAAGTTGACAGGAAGCTATGGTACCATTATAAAAGCCATTATAATTCTTGAGTGATCCTTTAAGGACTAGGGGTTAGTCATAATATTTCCAAAATTGTGAATGTTTCTTGTAAATGCAAATTTGAAAAATAATGTAATGGTGACTTTTAACAAAACTTGTAAAATATGATGGATAGATTAAATCTATATTGTCAAATCTACTATAATACTAACAAATAATTTTCAAACAAATTTGAAAATTAGAATTGAAAATTCCTTCTAAAATTGATTTGATTTGAATAGGTGTAATTTTCAATAGAATGAAAAAAATTAACAACATAAAATTCTATTATTATGAATATTTAAGATCATTATATTACATATTTTTAAAAGTTGATTTTGAATGGTCATTTTTTAAAATAGAATAATTATTCTTTAAGGCCAAGCATAATTTTATTCCTTGAATTGTAGATTGAGAGTTGCAAATTATCAAGAATATTTTTGATCATTTCAATTTCAAGAGGATTAATGTAGGTACTTGGATTGCCAAACTATTGAAGGAAGTGCATAATATGGCTTAGATTGTTTGTAGGAACTTATAGTATGAGCTGGCCTTAGTTAGGTGTTGTTTGTAGCCAAACCAATGGACATCTAGAGAGGTCAGTCCTTAGCATAGGCTTGATACCCCTTTCTCATGCTTGTTAATAATTCCCTTTCATTGGAATACATTAAGTTTGGTGTTCTTTTCTTCAATAGGTTATGGGCCCACACATGTGAGTTGCTATAAGAGGTTAGATCTCTTTACAAGGTATGTTGGAGGAGCACTAGTAGAGCTTAGAGCAAGTAAAGTTTGGGGTCATTTTGGAGCACTTTGGATCAAGAGAGGTCCGAAAGGCCGAAAGGCCGGAAAGGGTTGAGAGGTCCAAAAGGTCGAAAGGACAGAAAGGGTCAAGATAGCCGAAAGGAAAAGAGGACCGAAAGGTCAAGAGGGCCAAAAGGCCTAGAAGACCGATAGGTCAAGAAGGTTGAGATATTCATACCATTGGAGAGCTCTTTGGAGTGATTTAGACCACTTAGGGTTTGATTTGAGAGATTTGGAGCATTTGAGTGTTCATTGGAGTGATTTGGACCACTTGGGGTCCTTATAGAGTTGGTGCAACCATAAGAAGTAGTGATTCGACGTGAAAAGGGCTTTCATTGGGGTGGGAGTCATTGCACCATGACCACTAGTGAAGGAGACGGCGTGAGGGTCATTGGTAAGTTCAATGGAGACAACTTCGGACTTTGGAAGTTCAAAATGGAGATGATTTTGGCCGAGAAGGATTTGTGGGAGATTGTGGAAGGCATTGAGAAGCCTCCTCCATCCGATACCGATGTAGCAGTGAAGAAGTTCTATGATCGGAGGGTCAAGAAGGCCTTCTTTGTGATTGCTTGTAATCTTGTGGATAGGTAACTTGCACATGTTCGACCATGCAAGGGACCGACAGAAGCATGGCTTGTTCTTTGCAACATCCATGAGACAAAAAGCTTATCCAACATGCTCTTTATATGGCGCAAGTTCTTTATGTGCAAAATGCAAGAGGACAAGGACATGCTTGACCATATCAACAAGGTGAAGGGGCTTGCGGACCAACTCGCTTGTTGGAGGTGCCCGTGACGGATGGAGATATTGTCATGACTCTCCTTAAAAGTTTGCCACCTTCGTATAAGTATCTCATCACTGCTTTGGAGACAAGACCCATGGCAAAGCTCACTCTTGCTTTAATTACGATAAGATTGATGCATGAGGTGTCAAAGAGGAAGGAGAATGAGTCCCAAGGTGGAGGTGCAGCCCTCCTCTCACAATATGGCCAAGGAGAAAGCTCACAACAACGCAAGGAGACACACATGTGTTACAATTGTGGGAAGCCCGGTCACCTTGCAAGATATTGTAGGCAGCCCAAGAAGGAGAATGCAAATAAGGCTTGAACTTGCATTTGCAATGAATGTGATGAGCCAGTATATGGCCAAAAGTGGTCCCAAACATTGGGCAGCGGTCAAGAGAATCATGCGGTATCTCCGAGGTACCTAGAGGCGAAATTGGTATTTGGAGGCAAGAGCCTTGCGTTCGTGGTCTTTTGTGATGCCGATTGGGCCGGAGATGCAAGTGATAGGAGGTTGACAACGGGATATGTGTTTATGCTTGGAGACGGTGCCATCTCTTGGAATTCCAAGAACCAACCTACCATTGCCTTGTCTACTACCGAGGTAGAGTACATGGCCATTAGTTTGATGCACAAGGGAGGCCATATGGTTAAGGCAACTCATGAGTGATGTTGGACTTGAACAAGAAAAGAGCACACGCATCATGTGTGACAATCAAGGCGCCATTGCCTTGGTCAAGAATCCAATTCATTACTTATGGAGCAAATACATTGACATTCAACACCATTTCATTCCTGAAAAAATTAAAAGTGATGTAATTGAAATGAAGTATGTTTTTATAGAGCACATGGTGGCGGATGTGCTTACCAAATTGCTTGAGAAGCCTTGACATGAAGCTCTTTGTAAGGAGATGGGTTTGACACTGTTTGGCAACAAACAAAGTGGGAGTGTTGAAGGAAGTGCGTAGTATGTCTTAGATTGTTCATAGGAGCTCATAGTATGAGCTGACCTTAGTTAGATGTTGTTTGTAGCCAAACTAATGGACATCTAGAGAGGTCAGCCCTTAGCATGGGCTGGATACCCCTTTCTCATGTTTGTTTGTGATTCCCCTTCATCGGAATACATTAGCTTGGTGTTCTTTTCTTTAATACAAACTCATTTGATAATTGGTAGATAGGAGATTCATGATTGGGGCAAAAAAAAACACTTAATTTTGGCTATATTACAACTCCAATTGAGCTAAAATTATTGAGTTTTAGAAGAATTATTCAAAGTTCAAGGGACATCTACATGTAGGTGTATTTGTCACAATGGAAAGAATATGTACCAATCATTACCATTTGAATTGCTTTGTTTGTAAAATCTCAAGATGCATTCATACTAAATAGCTACTTTTCAATACATTCCAAATCCCAAGTCCCACTAAATTTGCTAAATCTGATTACTAGAAAGATTTGAAAATTGGGACTTAGGACTTTAAACTATGTCCCAAGTTCAAAGTCCTACATCACTTCCAAACGCCTATATGCTAATATTTTTGAAAGTTTGGGCGCTAACGAAGTGGGACTTGAAGGCTAAATTGGATCTAGTTGGACCCCTCTTTAACTAGGCCTCTAAGTCCAAACAATATTCTTGACTAAAATATTTGAAGATTGAGAAGGATGTATTTGGTTGTCAGATGGAGAATAATTTTGATATTCCATGTATCTTTTTTATCCCAGCTAGTATCTTGACTCTCTTTGTATTTGATGTATATTTAGTTTTATTCTAATTAATTTTTGAGGAAAAAAATTCCATTGTAAGCAAATAATAAGGCTTATTAAATGTAATTTTTCTATAAATATTTTGAATCAAATCTAAATCATTTTTTTTTTTTAATCATTTAGAAAAGTAGCCAACTATTTGTTCAATATTCATGTGATACTGAGGTGATACTTGGGTGATATTTAGTGATATCTATTTCAAAAGTAGGTGATATCTAGGTAAATTTGACTGTTGTTCTTAAACTACAACAATCATCTAGGTATTTTGACTGAAAAAATAAAAATTTCCTTTACAAAAGATAGCCATTTTCTTATTGTTTCCATTTGGCAAAAAAATGTGCTTAAGAAAATCTCTAATGTAAATTAGATTTGGAAAAATTCTCAGACTTTTCAATCCTGCATTCCTTTACTTTAAAGGATTGAAATGATTAAGTGGAAAAACACAAGCATTATACTCAATCTAAAAAGAAATGTTTGACTAAAGATGGTTAGATATTGATTTTTTGAATGATTGTAACTAGGTTAATCCTATAGTCTTAATCATTTCTTATTGAAAACAACTGTTTATTGTAAGTTTGAAAGTGTGATTTGGTATGTTGTCTACATCAAAAAAATTGGGCTATAATTAAGGATTTTCTTTTTTTCTTTTGTCATTTATGTTTTTTGGGAGAACCATTATGTGGCAATGTAAAAGAATACAAGTGTTCATCTTTTATTATATGTTGCCCTCTGAAAGACCTTTTTCATAATCCTTATAAAGAATAGAAGCACAGCAAAAATGTTATTTAAATCATTGTCATAGAGAAAATTTTAAAAACAGCAAATTAAGTAAAGCAAAAAAGTCCATTTGCTCCTAAAATCTACTAGTCCTTGAAAATTGCAAAGTTGTTCTTGGTGAACAAAGCCTTCCACTTCTAAAAATGAAAATGTCCATCATCATTATTTCTACAATTTACTGGTACATTGCAAGTTTTTGCAATGCCCAAACACCAGCAATGCCATATTTCATTGCCATGAAGAGGGCAAAAACAACAAGAATCTATTCTCTTCTTGAATCCATTAGAGCTAACCAAATTGAAAGAAGGCAATTTCAGAAAATGGAGTGAATGAAGTAATTGGTGAAGATGTGGCCATGTGGGACTTGACAATGGATATATGAGATTTGAGACTTAAAGTTGGGACTTTGACCTTCATAATATTATTTTTCTAGTCCCATATCTAATTTTTTTATTCACCTTCCTCAACCTAAGAAAGTTGGGATTGGTCTTGAACCGGAACAGTTTGAGACGTAGTGTGAAGTGGCCCTAAATAGCTATTGGTCAAATGTGGTCTATTTAATGTTGGAGGGCAAAGATTGGTTAGTAATTGTAGTGCCTTGTATTTAAACTTCTACATCACATCAGCAATCCCTTTGCCAATATATTATTGTCACACAAATCTAACTTCAATAGGACAAAGAGGGTTATATATTCATTGTAGGAAATTTTCTAAGAATAGATTGCCTTTTGTGAATTATTTCAATCAAATCTAGGGTTTGAAAATACACATCTAAATTTAAAATGTCTCATGTTGTAATTAGTGTAAATTCAATAATATTTTTTATTTGTATTTTAAATGAAAAATATCACTTCATTCCTTAAGGATCAGAGAGTAGTCTATATTCTCCCAATTACAAATATGTAATATAAATTGCAACTTAAAAAGAATACTGAATGACAAATTTCAATAAAGTTATGAAATGTGCCATAAATTATATCCATATGACCTCATGGTTAAATAATTTGTTACATTTACTAGTATTCTTCAATAAAATTTGAAATTAAAATTTGAAAATTAAAAATTCCTTCTAGAATCAATTATAAAATTGAATATTTGTAATTTTCACAAGATTTTTTTTAAATTTAATATTTTTTAGTTCCAATTATGGCAATGTGTTGAGATTTTCATTCCACTTGTTTATTCTAGTCTTTCTTGAAGGGTCATTTTTTGAACTCAAAAAGTCACTTTTTGAGCTCAAATATACCAAATCCTATTGAACTATAGAATATTTGTAAAGGAAAGTTTTGAAAATTTGTACCATACAAATGTAAGAAATCTAATACGAGAATCTAAGAACATTTAAATAGGGAGAAAAACAAGTTTTAATGTATTTGGGACATTATTGCTTCCATCCATTGCTTAAAATCTAAATGCCTAGTCTTTTAGAGGTCGATGGCAATTTCTTAGAGAAATTTCCATCCAATTATATATTTGCAAATAATTTAGGTATCAACTTTGAATTATCCATAATAAAATTAGAAATTATTCTTCACAACAAATATTTAGTTGCATTGACTTTCAAAAATTAATTCTATCTTTTGATAAATGTAGAGGCATGATTTCTTCTTTCTATTGGTACATTTTACTATATTGTTTTATTTTCATTCTAATTTCTAAGGTATAGGCACCCAAAAGTGCTTTTTTTGGTCTGAAATCCCTGAGGTTAAGTTTCAACTTCATTCAAATCAAGAAAAATTTCATCCAAATTGTTTCATAATTTTTCAATACTTAGGTAATATTTTGCAAACTTTCAGAACTAAAAGCACTAGATACCTGCGGAGTGAATTGTTGTCATGCCTCCTAGTAGTATATAGAGGGATGGACAATTCCTTGAGAAGCTTTTGGTTATCTCACATCTCCCTAAATCCAGAAATGTCACCAAGGACTAAAGTTGTCCAACGAATGACTTTTATTTATTAGGAACTATAGAAACAAAATTGCACCTACCATGGTTTTCAAAAGTTTTCATACACTCAAAAAATTGACATAACTAAGTAAAGAATTGACTTTTTTTCAACAAACTTTGGATATGTTAAGGTATAAGTAACACACTTGCATAAAATAATTTTTCAAAATTTTCAAAATAAAATATTCTGATACATAAAAATTTAATTCAAATTTTTGGTGGAAAAAACTTTTCACACAAATAAAACTTTTCACACAATTTTCAAGGTTCTTTAGTAACAGGAATGAGAATTTTTTTTGAAATTTTACAACCAATTTTTTATGAATCCAAAAAATTTATTGAATGAATTATTATTGATTGACCCTAAGTAATTACATTTTTTATGATTCACTCCAAAAATTTCCAAAAAATCATGAAAATTGAAATATAAACATTTTATATAATTTTCAAAATTTTCACAAATTTTTGACTTTACTATAAATAATGTAAATATTTGGAGTCATATTTAATCACTAAAATTTTAAAATTCATGAATCTTTTACTATAAAATTCCTCCAAATAAATCTTATTCTATTTACTAAAGAATCATGAAAATTTTGTATTTATATTAAAATGTTTTTTTCACCAAGAAATTTGGATTAAATTTGAAAAATGTCTAAATTTTAATACAAAGTGTTACTTGGACCTCATCATATCCAAGGTTTGTTGAAATTTTGTAATTTTTCAATTAGTTAAGGCAAGTTTTGTAAGTATATGAAACATTTTGAAAGCCATTATATTCATTCAACAATCTTATAATTTTTAGTGGACTAAATTAGTTAAAGATGTTGCAGACCTCCAAAAGGTCTAATGGATGACTTCTTAATTGTATGAACAAAGAATGTATCTATTGATTTACTAATCTGAGTATTTGGGTGACTACATAATTTGGTCACCTAAACTTGCATTCTTCCCGCCTTCCCGGGCTAAACAATCACTCTTGAGGCATGAAGTGTTTCATGTGCCATTGATTGTCTCAAAGAACACTTGAAAATTTGTGATAAGTTTGGGTGAAGGTTGTGACTATCCATACATCCATGCATTAAATTATTTATGTTGATTGTTTTGTTTTGTTCATTATGGTGAGATCTTCGGAATCGTGTGTCCTTTAGCCGCATTCTTAGTATTGTCAGAAAGCCTTCTGTGAAGAGGGGTGCACGGACTTTGTTTCGTAGTGTGGACTCACAACATTGAATTTTGAAGTTTTTATAAATTATAAAATTATAAAATTACTTTTGTTGCATTATATTATTTGTAGCAATGGCACAAGGCACACGGCACACTAGTTTTGGATGAAGGTAGGTGGCCATTCAAAGCTCCAATGTATTGGTACCCTACAAGAAGTCTTGCAACCCCACTATAAAGCTCTTCAAATTTTTTCCATTTAAAAAAAATCCTGTCAAAACTATCCTATTAAATCTATTGCTTTATGGAACCTTGACCAACATATGAAATATTATGTCTATAAATAGGAACTCTATTTTTGGTGAATTATTTTATTTTAAATTATACAATTTTACATAATAATTGATTGAAAAGTATGTGTGACAATTTTTTAAGATTTGATTGCACATGTATTTAGGAATAATCATTGTTCACATCTTTTATGTTACAAAGACCTTCACTCTGTAGGTAAAATTTTCCTCTTTGTGGCTTTATTGTATTTTGCAATTTTCTTTCATACACGTTCAAGGGAAAGGAAGACAAGCTCATGCATAAAAAAAAAATTTGAACAAACATTGTCAAATAGGGTATCATTAGAAAGCTATACTATTGTAGAAGCCTACTATAATATGAATTTTACATTATGCCTTGTTCACTAGCAACTACTTTTCAACAAAGTTGTACATTTACTATCATTGAATACCACCACCTTGAACTACTATCACAGCTTCCATTTGGTTTGGCATTGTAAAAATTAACTTTTGGATACTTTCTTGAGGTATATCCTCCCATGCCAAATTCATTAATATCCACATTTGGTCTTTGTTATGGGGTCTACGTTTTTTTTGCACTTGATCTTTGATTTGCTTCCATATGTTCTCTGTAGGATTGAGGTAAAGAGAAACCAGTAGCCATTCAATGAATTTTACATTATATCATGGTGCAAAGTTAACTAATACTACTTAGAACTTCACAAAGTTTGCTTACAGAACTCCTAGCAACATCACATAGACAAACATCAATCTTTTCTCACCAAACTTCTAGGCTATGTCTGCAAGCAACAATCACTCGTCGTCTGCAGGTAATAAGGTTCATCCTTTCAACTCCAAAGCCGGTTGAAATCCACTACTTGTGATTTCCTCGAATGAAATTTTCAAGTGTAGCATTGTACCTTTTAAACTCAGGTTACTGTTTCCAAAATCAATCACTTGTCATATAGAAATATATTTCTAAAAAGTGGAATGAGTCACAACAAAGTACATTACTCACCTTGTCCAAGGCAAAAAATCTTAATCAAATATTTAAATTTATCTTCCACAAGTATGTTATGTAATCAAATTAAGGTAGGAGGCTCTAAAAGCAAGCATCTAAAGGCTGGTCCACTTTTTTCATATGGTTTCTTGGATGGGATTATTTTTTGCTCATTTTTTTAGACAAAGAGAAATAGATTATGATTGTAATACAAGTCCTTTTGTATATTTGAAGCATTTTAAAATTATTTACAAATTTTCAAATAAGATGTGTTATAGTCCCCTATTTATGACAGTAGTATTCCATAAACTGTTCACTTGTAACATCTAGAAAGAAATGGGGAAAACAAGACAACAATTGGCTCTTGCAATAAATAATAATTTTCTTATTGATCCATTCAATGACTACAGAAGATCCATTTAAAGACCATCCAAGCGAGTCTATATGGCGATTCTAAATGACCCTCTAGAATTTGAGACTCCTACCTTACTTGGCTAAGAACCAAACATGAGGTTGCAAGACTTCTTTGGAGGGTACTGCACTGTACACGGCCCCATGGCAAGATTTAATAGAAAAATGACACAGTTGGGTGCGTCTCTACCTCAGTGGAATTTTGTTGTTGTTGTCGTTGAAGTGAAGAGAACGCTTCATTTCAGGCACTTTCTTGGCAATGGGCGTTGCGGGGGTAAAGCAGTCAAAACGCTACCTTTGCGTTACGAGGTTTGGGGCTCCAGTGCTTCCATCATACGTTTGGTTTCCCTACCATTTCCAAGTATGACAAAGTGGTGGTAGTGTTTTTTGGCGTTAGTATCTGTCCTGGATATTGGTAGGGGAAATTTGTACTTGGTGACAGAGCAGCATATCTTACGAATGATGGGTGTAACCTCTGGGGACCACAGGTTGCTGGAGAGGGGCGTGATGAGTAGAGAGCAGGAATTAATCACACCAACCAAGTCTGTCTGTCCAAAAGAGTAGCACGGCTCCTTCAATCACAGGCCCCTCCTCCTGTGGCTGGGTGTTGCGCGGCATGACAGGTTCAAGTACAACCCCAATTACCCAACTGGAGTGTATGACTTACATCTGACAACACACAAAAAAATATTGGCTATGAGTCACACTTCTATTGAGAACCTCAGCGACAAGTCTGGGAATCAGGGCTATCAGCTCTGATATTTGCAGTCCAAATATTCAAGCTGGTAGCCTAGAAAAAAGCCACAGAGACAAACGTGCCCCCAGGAGCCTCCAATATTAATGTGAGCTGAAGAGGGGCAAAGTCCTCCATCGATCCAGGATTTTCAATGTACGCGCCATTGTCAACACACAGCACGCTTTACCTGATGCCAGTACCGTTAAAAGGAACGCGATGGTCACCTCGTCAACAACAACTAGGGCAAATGATTGGGGACCACGGCCAAACGCAAAGGTCCTGGCCGACTGACCTCAGTCGGCAATGCCAGGAAGGGGTCACTCAATGGTAGAGCATGGTAGAAAATGGTAAAAAAAAATTAGAGATTAAAAAACAAAAAACTACTACTGCACATTGGACTTGGTAGGACTACAAAAATTAGGCGGCACTAGAAAAATAAAATATTTTAGGAGGGGGCTACTCTGGAATCCACGGTTCCGCTCGTATTCCCTTCGCCGGACACCTGCTTTCCTCGATCCTGCAGTGGAACGACTCATTTGTTAATGCGTTGACCTTTCAAGTTTACCATTTCATGAGCTAAAGGAAGGAAGAGAGGAAAATTAACGCACCTCCATGCCCCACTTGATGTAATCAGCGGATTCACAAGCTTTGTACTCGTCCACTAGATTCTGAACAATTTCTCTCGATTCGTCGAACTCTGACAGGTCATTATCCTGCAAGCAAAAAAATCAGATGCTTAAGCGCAAAGCCCCAAAAGTTGAGATCTATCAGAAACCACATTGGAATAATGATTGATGACTTGGATCAGAGTTTAATGAGCCAGAGCCATAAGATGTCCTGAAGCAGCAACATTATAATGCAAGCTTGGGTAACCTGAGTATTAACTTGAGACTTACAGCAAACATAGGAAACTTGCGATAGTTATCCAAAAACGCTTGCTTCTTTCTCAGCTTCTCATATTGACTGATACATTTGCTGAAAAGATGACGAATACTGGTGTGGCTCGCCAACATAAGTCCACTAACCTGCAACCTCCACATGAATGCTCACAATTGAACTCACCAGAAAATTGTGGTCGGACAGCATCCATGTTCTTTTGAGCTTTAACAAATGAGCAAGAACGCATGTATTATGATCTCCTTCCACAATGATGATGCAATGAGGACTATCCCACTCACTCTGTGTGCAGTTTGAACATACGGTGATTTCCGTGATAACGCGACCTGCAGATGGATTACACGATCTCAGATTCAGAGACATTGAGAAGTTGATTCAAATTTACAATTCTTCTCAGATGCATGATAGTGAGTACTGACTCTACACACAAAGCAGTAACCATCTTCTCCAGTTCATTAATACGTCAGTCGACATGACTGCTTAGGGTCTAGCATATGCAAAAGTTGTAATTTCCATGTTGTAATAAAAAAATCATCACCATACAAAAAAGAAACAGAAGAGAGTATAATTCTGCACACCTGGATACTTGCTGGTCCCCACTCGATGAAATTGGCTAGCTTTCTTTCTCGTATTCTTTGTAGGCTTTTATGAACCTACTCCCAACAGCACAAATAAGATTGCAGATAAGTTAGTATTCACTGACTCTCTCGCCAGCAGACTGAAGCCTTGCCAATTACGGGCCTTCGCAATGGACACTTAAAACATGATACAGGAATCACATGCCCGTAAGAAACCAGGTTCGCGAACCTTTGTTCTTTTTTTCCTGAAAATCAAATGAGGATTTAAAGAAAAGAGCTCAAATAATTACTGCTACAAAACGTCAGTACTAACCTGAGTTGGATCAACTTCGCCCTGAATAATGTTCAGTATGGAGATATACTTTGCCTGGCTTGCCTCCTTTGTCCTTGCGTATGATGAAACCATGATATTTTTGGCCTGATGTAAGCAAATTCAATGAGAAATTTACTAACACGATTCAAGTGCTGCACGTTATGCGTGCAGGTATTTTCTAGAAGAGCAACCAGAAGTATGGACTCTCAGACGAAAACAGACTATTCCGAAAATAGCATGTCCATTAACCATACACAACGCCAAAAATGTTCTGTGAGGTGCTGATGTACACAGTAAGTGCGCACAGGGATAATGTGAAGCACAAGAGACAATAAAATCAGACAAGAGAGTCGTTAGATGACGTAAACCACTTGCCTGCAGGAGCCGTCGCATCACATCCAGAACAGTTGTCTTCCGAATGGCATTAGCCTGCATGTGCCACCATTCAAATCCGTTAAAGAACCACACAAGGTTAATGCAAGTCGTAGAAAAAGGAAAGAACTGAACCGTTACAGTATACTGGAAAAACTGCATCTACAAGAGCATGAACTGAATTGAAAAATTTGAATAACCACATGAGTTTGCAAAATGTTACCTGTCGCTCTACAGTCAGTGGAGTGTACCCTGTCATTAGGAAATGACAACGTGGAGTAGGTATCAAGGAAGCCACCAATCCAACCAAGTCATTGTTCATGTACCCTGGGTACCGGAGAGTTGTGGTACTGGCTGACATAACGGTGGACACCAGGGAATTAGTCTGCGCAAACGTCGGATTTGGGATGTGAAGCCGGTCCACAGCAATACGATTCAAGGCCGTGTTGTCTAAAACCACGACACAGTCCGCATTCAATGTCAAGCGCTTCAGCGTAAGCAAAGAATTGTAGGGTTGGACAACCACATCACTAGTCTCCATCTGATTTGGAAAGACACTGTAAGTTTGGACCAGTTTCTTGCTGTATCGGTCGTTGAGCGCTTCAAGAAGGTACGAACCCATTCCTGCAAGCAAAATTTCGGGACACCCTAATTAGTGCATGTCCATATGTTGTACGTTTGTTGCAAGCATTTGCTTTGCTGGACTATGAGGAAGAAACAACCTGAACCCGTTCCTCCCGCAATAGAATGGCAAAGAACAAAGCCCTCGAGGCTGTCACTTCCATCAGCCTCCCTGTCTATCATGTCCATGATATCTTCCTCCACTTGTTCTCCCTGAAAGCAAAAATTTCAGTGCTGAGCATAACAGATCGGGTTCCAAGGAGCAATTGCTCACAACGACAGTCCAATGGTTACCCTAAACGACTACACTACATTTAGGGTACTGTATCTTTTACTTCAAACATAGTAGTTGAATAACATGATGAGCACTGCAAAGAATGAAGTTGCAAAAACAGGACTCTTTCAAACTACATTTTGTTATGCCCTTGCAATAAATCTCTTAAAGGTCTAGCAGACTCAAGGAAAACACAAATAAGTATATGCACCCAGAAAGGACTCCTCAGTCCATTAGGGGCTAACTAAATGATGGTACATCCCCAGGCGTATATATAATTAACGCGGCCAGCTCAGCTCAAGCACATTTATACTGTCTTCTAAGAAGACTGTAACATTTCAAAGAGAGCACAGGTTCACAACTACACTCATTAAAATAGAGTTGCTGCTCGAAAGCAAGCCGGACATTCCAAAATTTATTTCTGTCTCCATCGAATTTCAGGTTAATCATGTTATAAGCATTCAGTATCCGCTTCGTGCTACAAAAGTTGATCACATCAGAGCTTTTCAACCGAGTACCAACACAACTCTACTCCGACATAGGATTTAGGTCTTGACGAACCTGATGGTACCCGCTCGCCCAGTTGTTTCCAGCTCCTCCTCCATGATCAGCCACAAACACGTTCTCGTGATTGTACAAATTCCGGTACTCACTGTTCTGAATACTGTTAATTACGCGGGGCTCCAAATCAATAAGCAGCGCCCTCGGAATGTAATGCTCATCGTCCGCCTGGTAGAAGAACACATCCTTGCGATCGCCACCCTGCATTATACCAAAACCCATACCAACAAATCACTCACCCTAATCCAAATCGCAACCCAACAACAACAATCGTAAAAATCGTAAAACCTCTTCAAAAACAACAACCCAACAAGACTCCACTCACTCTCCTTCCACTTCACGCACCTGAGTAGCGAAATCCTCAAGAATGCCGTCCTTGCTAATGCCGTGCTCCAAGCACAGCTGCTTCCAAAACTCCATGCCTATCTGATTCCCGCATTGTCCCACCTGTAGGGTTATAATTTCGCGAGGCATCTTGCAACCTCTTCAGCAACCTCTTCGCCTGTCTACAACGATTTGGGTTTCTCTAAAAACACAAGAAACGAAGTCGTTTTGCACTCTAGGAAGCTCGAATACAAACGAAGCTGCTGCAGCGTGAATCGCTCCCTTCAAAAAACACCGAATGCATTCAAATGCACGGAATGGACTGGTGCCATAACTTCGAGGCAGAGCGCAAACAAGGTCGGCCGGACTGGGCAGGGAGGAGGAAGATGACGTTGGAAATGTTCTTAGTGAGTACAGTTTGAGTAGGGGTATGTTCGTGGAGGCTACATGTTCGTTCCCCAGAGCATTACTGCCTTCGCCGTTCGGCATTTGAGCGGGACCAGCAGGTGGACGTATGATTTCAGCTCAGAATTCATTTCAAGTGGCCAGTGTGCCCTAATTCAATAACAAGAATAATTCAATAAAAACTTCAAAATCCAATAACTTTCACACTATAGGTCCAAATGTCACAGCTTTTCTAGGGTGATTAGGGGACGCACGGTTCTCGAGATCTCACCGTAACAAATAAAACAAATAGTCTAACTTAAGGTATGGATTGGTATGCCCTCACTTGAAAAAATTTGCATTATTCTAGCTGATGTTTTTTTACTAAATCTAACTCAATTATATTGAAATAATGTAGTTTTTTAGCTAGATTTCTTCTAGTGCCTGTGTAGCTGCCACAACCAAAATAAAATAAAAGTAATTTTTTATTTTTTTAAAACTAAAGATAATTCAAAAATTCTTAAGTTTCACACCGTAGGTTGAATGTCACAAAACAAAGCGTGTGCATGTTCTTAGTATCGTCCTTCAATCACATTCTCGGTCAAAACGTCTTCACTAAGGGCTTTTTGACGGTAACGAAGAACGTAATTGAAGGATGTACAATCCAAGAGATCTCACCATAACAAACAAAACAAAACAAATAAACAACCTAACTTAAAGTATGGTCAACTTTGAGGTGCGAACAACAATTGGCCCTTGCTTTTACCAGTGATTGATTTCTACATTAAAACCCTTTACCACGGCCTTTGTAATCAACCAAGACTGTAAAACTACTAATTTTTGGTGAAAAACCATCCACATGTGTTCGATGCGATGGATTAAATTCTAATCCTTCAAAAACATATAATGATGGCCGTTCTTGTTTACTGTCGGCCCCTCAAAAGATAAGTTTTGAGTCTGTCACATCCGTATCTCTCGGCTGTTTTGGACTCATGCCGTTTGTGGTAGAACTTGTACATCTCAGCAAATTCTTTTCTATTGTGTCTCTTAAGCAATGTGAAGTTAAAAAGAGTGGGAGGTTTGACAAATATAGGAGCAGCATATTCTGTTTTTTTCTTTCTACATGTTGCAAGTAGCCTCCACCTTCACCTTCACAATACTCTTTCTTGCATTGGACACACATAACTCTACAACAACATTGGCAGGAAGGGGATGAAACTTATATAGATACTACTAGAAACATTTGCGACCAAAACAATTGAAAAGTGTTATTTGCATCTATTGTTTTGGTTGTGTTGTCCCAGTCAAAATTACACTAAAATCTATTGTTATCTTTTTATTGATTTGGTTACAAGTGAGAAAAAAAAAAAATCAAATTTTTTTTTCCGTTGCACAAATTTTTTTGAATTGCCCAGGATTTTTGGGCAGCCACATAATCCATCTGAATGGCCTATCAAGGATTTGAACTTGAGACCTCACCATTTAGAGGCCAAGGTACAAACCACTATACCACCATTAGATCACATGCACATTAATTACATATATTTTTATTCATTTATGCATTTGCTATTCAATGCTCATTAAATTTAGCAAACTTTTGAGGCCCATTTTGACATAGTAGAATAATTTTTTTCAAAAAATTTTGAACTAAGAAAAATTGGTAAATCAAGCTAAATTTCATTTCCAAAAATCTGTTCGTAATTTGAGTCGCCAATCAAAGTTATTAAACACAAATTTGAAAGGATGTTTGAAAATGTCAACAAAAATATCCTTTGCAAACCCTCTCTAAATTTTGTCCATAACTTTTGATTGGAGACTCAAAATTACAAACAAATTTTTGGAAATGAAGGTTAACTTTATTTTCCAACTTTTCTTAGTTCAAAGTTCTTTGGAAAAAATTGTTTTACTATAATAAAATGGCCATTAAAGTATTTTGACTTTAAAATAGACCAAACTATAAATGATTAAGTTTAAAAGAATGTTTCCATTATATAGTACAGAGAGTTTCAACCCCGAAGCACTCAAATGACCATTTTTTGATTGCTGTGCGATTTTGGATAGATTTTTTGGGCATAAAAAATCTTTTTTTCAATTTATTTTATAAAAAAGGACCAAAATATTGGGTTGTTTTACAATATTTATATTCAAAACTAAGATTGCTACGGTCAAGCAAAAATTATAAGAAAAATAGCACAAAGAATTTAGTATTTGCCTAGTATTGGAAAATTTACTATTTGGAAAAGAATTGGTTTTCTCATTACTAGACCTTATGCATTTTCTTACACATTAGGAGAGATTTGAGGGCATTGGAAGGCCGTTTCAGGCCCGTTTCCTAATTTGGCCAGATCTACGAACAGCCGGTATGGGTTGTCAGAGAAAAAAATTTCAAAAAAAAATAAAAAATAAAATTCTCCCAAATCATTTTAGGCCAATTATTATTATTATTATTATTATTATTATTATTATTATTATTATTATTATTATTATTATTATTATTTTTTTTTTTTTTTTTTCAAAAATGATGTGGCACTCTCTCGACCACATCAACCAGCAGTTAGCCTGCATTCCCGCAATTTGGGAACGTAGGATAACTTGAAGTCTTTTAGAGGCCTCAAATCTCTTCTAATGAATCAATGGAAACCAATAAAAAAAATTCAAATGCTAAAGACAAAAATAATATTTTTGATGAATTTTTGAAGTTATATATTCAAAATTCATTTGAAGAGAAACTGAAAATAATTTTATTATTTTACCTATACGGATATTTTTATTTTTTGTGCTGTACATGATCTTTTATGGTGCAAACTTCAAAAAAGCTACAAAATGTATATTTTATAACACATTTGTGTTTTGTCCCGACCGGGTGGGTTTTTAGGCATTAAACTTTGCCTGAATGAAGAAAACTTATTTAAAAGGCTTGTAAGTCAAAATCATGTGCTTGTATGCCTTTCAATTTTTGGATTTATATTAATAATTTTGTTGAGAGTATGTATAAAGAACTTCAAGCCAATTGGATCAATTTGTCATGGTTGCTTGAAATTGTCTACACCCAAAAAAGAATGACCTTTTTAGACATAACTATTTAATCGCAACTTAAATTGGTCTGAAATTTTTCAGACATCAAGTTAGTAGTGAAGCACAGCTCTAGTAAAATTTTCACAAGAATCTTATTCAACAAATATTGCATTGGAAATGACCTGTCCAAAAGTACAAAGTGCTTTAAAAACATGCCTCAAGGCTTTAAGGGTTAATTAATTATTTGGCATTAATATCACTATAAGAACCCCGCGTTTTAGGTGATGAGCCTTGATTATTCTTGACGGATTTTAGTAGATGTCCAATGCAACAAATCCATGCTTTTATGTCAACATTGATGTTACATTGGACGTTTTGTTGACAAAAAATATGGATTTATTGCATTGAACGTCCACTAAAATCCGTCAAGAAAATTCAGGGCTTGTCACCTAAAACATGGGATTTTTATAGTATATGCCAACCTTGCCCTATTGTTTTGGTGTAAGAACATTCAATAATATTCTAAAGTATTGTAAATGTATTTAATAGAGTCCAAAGATTCCAAAAGATTTTAATAGATTCAAATAAACTCTAATAGATTCCATATGATTTCAAAAGATTCTAAATAGTCTGAAAATATTTCAAAAACATTCCATATTCCTTAAAATTCTATTGATTTTGTCATTGCACTATTCAAATCAACAAAAATTTGGCCGCTATTTTGTTGGTTTTCATAAAAAGATCAACATTATGTGAAAATGGTTATTGTAGTGCACAAAACAACAAAAATTAGTTGATTTTTTGTTGATTTGGTCATGATTTTCTAGTAGTGAGACCATTACCGACTATCGATCAACAAAATATCAGATGACGCAGATATGGCGCTTCCAACAAGTGGAGGTGATACTTGCATTTTACCCCCTAAAGGACTGTTGTTTGTTCGGGGGACAAATGCGTTTTTGGGCAGATACCTACAGACTGAAATTTTGTCATGATTTTTTGAAATTTTCTTTAAAGATAGAAAAACTGATAAGCTTTGTGGGAATATAATTTTTTTCACAATCGGTGCCCGGGAAGAAAAGTTATGACCAAATAAGCTCAAAATATGGGACAACGAGCAACCCAGGCAACAAAAAAAAAATGGACAAAAATTTGAATTTTTTTTTATATATTTTTTTCCTCTCAGATTATATTTTTGCCTATTTGGAAAGCTTTAATTCATTTCATTTGGATTTGTTATGAGAAAGTTATGGACATTCTTGTTTTTTGGGCAATTAGAGCATCTTCTTGAAAAAAATAAATTCTAGGATGCACTTTTGAGTGCAATTTTTCAAATTTTTTTTTTTTTTTTTTTCAAGATTTATATTACTTGCTAGAAAAATCTCACCATTGGAATTAGTGCATTTTAATTCCATCTAAAATATATGAATGTTTTAGTTTTTTCTTTCTATCTCGTATCTATTTCTACTAAAATTTTTTTAAAGAATGGTAATTAAGTTTTTTAAAATTTTTTTTCCCTAGACTCTTAACTCAATTCTCCACTACAAAGATTTAAAGCTCAAAACTCTGTAGTGCAAAAATTTTAAGTTAAAAATGTTCAAAGTCAAAAAATCTAGTCTCGCAATGTGCTGAAAAACTTGTTTTTTTCACTTTAAATGCAGATATCTTGCAATCTGTGCAATCAAAAATTCTGAAATTTTTCCACACACTCTCATACTAGTTAGGTGTAAGACCCTACGGTTAGATGTGAAAAAGAAACATCTTTCAAATTTTTTTACTTTTTGCTATAGAAATGGTAGTTTTGAGTGTTTTTTGGCAGAAAAAGGGCCTTGGTCCTTTAGGGGTTAAACTTTGGAAATGCCACCTATATAGCCTTAAACCTCGGTACCCTGCATCATCCAAGATCAATCAGACCCACTAAAGACTAAAATTAATTAAACCATGATTTGCATGTAATCATTTTCCTTTCATTACACAGTAGGTCAGATGGGAAAATGGACTCCATTTTCTGCCGGTTTTGGTCCACCCTAGCTTTCTTTTGCCCCATGCAAATTTATACTTTTCATGAATAGTATAATGTTTGTAAATCAGAATTTGAAGATTTGAAAAAAGATTTTGAGTAATCTAGATTGTCTATGTAGTTATTATAATGCCTTTGAAAAGCATATGGATGTATTCTAAACCATATATTTTCCATTTTCAAGAAATGGATTCTTGTAAAAACAACTTTGAAAATGACCGTATTTAGCATAGAAAATGTGTACAATACCACTCTACTACAAGGTTTTTTTTTGCTTGTCCAAATTTGTTCTAGGGATTATTCTACACTAGTGCACCCTCATTTCTTATCTCAATATTGAAGATTTGGGGCCCTGTAGTTTTCTTTGAAGGAAAAAAATTAAGCTTGGAATTGGAAAAAACTAAGATTCAATGTTTTGGGGGGTTTGATGCCTTTGTAACATAATAAGGATGATCAGGGTCGTGAGAGGAAAAAAATGGGGATACCATGGTTATAGGTCCACGGTCATATAGCAATAATTATTAATAGTATTTTAATAAATCCTTCTTTTTTCTATGGACTTTAAAATTTTCCAACTTTTTGGTGGTGGACACTTTGGACACTATGAGCAAGAAGTATTGCTTGTAGCTACTTAGCTCGCAATTTCAAGTTCACAAAGCAGCATCATTGTTTTATCTTCCAACCAACCACAAGGATCCTAATGGCTCAATGGAAAATCAATTTCTTTCATTGCTAATGCAATGAGTTATTTGGCAAAAGTAGTTTTGGTGCAATTGTTGTCCTTGGCAGAATTGCAATTTATGTCATATTAAAGAGATTATTTTGACAAGGTCAAACATTTATTGCCTTGACCCTACATTTAGATGATAATAAGTGTTAATATTGATAAAATTTGGTAAATAGAACATATAATACATTTATAAAGCTTTGATTCTTTTAAAGTTGATTTGTTCATAAATATGTGATTCATTAGCATGGAGGTCTCCAATAGCAGGCCTAAAGTCTCAAAATGTGCATTTTGTCTCAATTTAACAAATACTAGTGTGGCCCTGTGCCGTTGGCCCAATTTTCATCCTGATTTAGATATGCTTTTTTTTTTCTTTTATTCATATTTTTCATATTTTTCCATCATGTAATAGAAATTATATTGTGCATATCATACTTAAATGTTTAGAAAAAGGGATTCAAAGACAATTAGCATTTGTAGAGTGATGATTTAGAGTAGTAGACAAAAACACTCTTAAAAATGATTTCTGCTAGTTAAAAATTTATATTAAAACTTTCTAATTTTAATTTCAATTTTAATTTTAAATAAAAATAACTCTAGTGTGGCCTTGTGCCATTGACTCAATTTTCATCCACTCTCGGTTCCACTTCTGGTTCCACTCCTAGAAGCAAGAACGCCACCAAAATCAAAGCAAAAGCAATTTTCTAACTCTCGGTTCCACTCCTAGTAGCAAGAACGCCACCAAAATCAAAGTAAAAGTAATTTTCTAATTTTTTAATCAATAAATACTTTGAAATTCAATAACTTTTGCACCACCGCTCCAAACGCCACGAAACCAAGCCGATGCATCCCTCCTCGGCGAGAGCTTTCCGACGGTACCAAGCACGCGGCCAAAGGACGCACGATCAGGAAGTTGTCCATGCTACAAACAAAACAAAACAAAACAAAACAAAACAAAACAAAACAAACAAACAAACAAACAAACAGCCTCATTTAAGGTATTGATGGCCTTTGACTATCTTTTCCAAAGAATGAAATAGTGTCCCAACATGAATGTCTATTTTGGCAAAAATGTGCCAAACTTGAATTTCCGCGTCACCTTACACGTCACCTTACAGCAATTGTAACTGCAAGATGATATGTGACACTTTTTTACAAAAAAGGCTTAATTTATGTCAAATCTAACCCTCGCTTGTCACTTGTAAAATTGACGCACCCATTCCCATCCATGTACCTATTTTGTCATCATGTACCAAAGGAGTACATTCTAGACCTTAAACCCTAAAGTGCAAGTGCAATACGGCTAGCAAAGACTACACAGGAGATCAGACAGCATCGTCCGAAGGCAGGATTCAGCAGTTTTGGACTGAATTGGCGAGCTCATGCGCGGCCCAAATGTTTTAGGGTTTTAGGGCTCCACGCCCGCACTTTTCTGTAGAGGTTGTAGGGTTTAGCGGTGCCTTAGCAAGCGATGGCGGCAGCAATTGTGCGATTGCGGGGTGCTGCTCGCTTGCTCAAGAATGCAAGCAAGACTTCTTCGACTGAGGCTGTTCTAGGGCGAGGTTCACCTGGATCGGAGGATTTGGGCGGAATTCCGAGAAATCGTAGTGGATGTTGGAGGGCGTTCGTCGAGCTTGATGGAGGAGCGAGTAATCGGAATGCTGCTGCTGGATTGGAGGTTCCTTCGGTTCGCGTTTTTTCGTCGGTGAGGAGATTTGCAGCTGTGGCTTCGGTTGGAGAGGTCGAAGAGGATCTTGTGGAGGAGCGTGCAATGGGGGAAGGGGAGGAGAGGCAGGTGGACGAGGGCTTGGCGATGTTTGCTTCGGTGGACAGTCTCGTGAATGTCAGTGGGGAAGATGTATTGAAGTACATCACGTTCAGGTAAAAATGCACTTGGGCACTCTACTCTGTTCTCAAACCCTGAGAGCTTCTGAGACCCCAAAGACATTCCATGTAATGGGCAGCAGTTATATCATTCATGATGCGGTACAAGGAAATTAAGGTAGTGGATGCGTTCAACTTTCACGCATTTTAACCAATATGTAGGTGTTTGCCTGGATTGGGAGATAATTGTAGAGCCCACTGGAGAGATTACTGTGGGTACAAAAGCCAAATTCTTTGAGATCAAAAATTATTTTTCTCTCAATATATGATGATTTCTTATGCAAGATGAATATTATAGACCAGTTTTGAAGGGGCTGTAGACGACCCCCTTTCCATTCGAAAGATCAGCTGCCATCGACATCTTGCCAAGTCATGCTTGCACCCAATTTGCTAATTGAAGGCCAATCAGGTGTGTGTTGGTTACAGGATCCGTGTAGGAGACAGGATTAGGTCCGTAATCGTTTAGTATCCTGTACCTTATACATGCAACAATTAACCTCGTTGTTTTTACTAATTGTTTGTAGTGAAGAGGACGTATTGAAGTTTTTCGGAGAGGGTTTACCAGGAGGGGTAGTGAAGGAGTTCGAGGCCACGAAATCCAACTCTTTGATGATACGGTCACGAGTATTACAGTTGTGCAACTTTCTGGAGAGGCACGTTACGGGAAAGGACGCTTTCAAGCTGCCTGCCGAAGATGCAAATTGTAAGTGCTCAAAGTTTCCGTAAGTTGAGGGTTGTTTTTCGTCCTTTTGCAAAAAAGAAACTTGTGTGGTTCGTTTTTTTTTATATGTTTGTTTATTGTGTCGGACTGCGGACAGTTCTGGCTACGTACTTATTTTGTGTAGTCCTCAACGGCGTAGACCCGAGCAGTAGATTTGAATCTTACGATCGATTTCCTCATTTGTGCAGCTACGAAGCCGAAGAAGCACATTTTGTTAGACGGGCCAGTAGGTAGCGGAAAGAGTGTTGCGTTGGCTATGCTTGTGCAATGGGCCCGGGCCCGAGGGTGGCTTGTATTCTACATCCCGAGTGGGAAGGGTTGGACCCACGGAAGTTTGTACTACAGGAATGAAGAAACAGACCTTGTCGAGACGCCCGTGACTGCTCAGATGGCGTTGGAGGTATGTTGGACGATTTGCAGGGAGTCCTCTGTGAAACTCTACCCTATGTGTAACTTTTAAACTGTGCTACTTCCTGGTAATTAGAAGTACAATTTTACTGGCACAGCGACCACCACATTGAGTGGTACAAGCTTAACCAACTCCTAAAGCACCATGAATTCATGATTTTAAATGTCAAACATAATTTAGATGGACCCCTTTTTCTCATCACCAGCATCAGTGGAGAACATTGCATTTGTTGGCCAAAACATAAATTAAATTGGACTAACGAAAGTCCCCATACTATTTATTCGAAACTCCTTCTAAACATGAGGCTCAAACGAGCTTCTAGGTCCTCTAGAGGTTAAGCTTCGTTTCTGTTATTCGGTATTCCCTTGTTCAATTTTTTCCGGAAGTCTTTTCATTTTCGTTCGATCGTACTTTTGAGAAGTTGTTCTCTTTTTTCTGTATCTCATTTCTTTTTTCTTTTTTCGCATGCATGTGGGAGCTCTTAATTATTTCAATGTTGTGAAATTCGTTGATGTAGGGATTCCTCAAGAGCCACTCGGAGCTCCTAGACACTCTGCCATGCAACATTCCTGACCCGGTACCGCTTGGCGAAGGAGCAGGTGTGCCTCGCGTCCGTGGTCCGCAGGAATTCACTTTACCTGAGGGAGCTACACTGAAACAATTGGTGGAGAAAGGTCTATCAATGTCTCATGCAGGAGTCGGTACTGTGGTCAGGCTGAGAAAAGAACTTTCTCTTATCAAGGATGTCCCTGTTCTAATTGCTATCGATGATGTAAGTTCACCCTCCCCGGTTTGGGATTATGATACTCGAATAGCGACTCGGTTCCAACCCCTTGTATCCCATTTCTTTGTTGCATGTCTCCTCTTGGTATAGCAGTCTAAACTAGCATATGAGCCTGTGTGTGGCAAAGAAGTTTGACCCTAAGTGCCAAAATGGCCCCAAGCGGCCGCTTTCATGTCTACAGGAGTTCATGGAAGGTCGTAAAACATAACAATAAAATTGGAAACATTGATAATATGTTTTGACAGTTCCTGTCATGGTAATCAGTTTTCTGAAGTGGACTTTCGAATCTTAGTTCAGGTGCTGAGGGGTCGGCTCTTGCACTAGCTATGTCAAGCCTTATGCCCTCTGCCGGGTACTATGTTTTCATTAGAAGAAATTCACTACACTGCTTTTTCCTATTAGAGAGGGTGCCAAATTTTTGTCCCCTACAAAATAAAAGCCTGCACTAATTTAACGTAGTATGGCTTGGTAGTTTAGTGACACCGACTAAGGGGATAAATCCGTGTAGTTCTTTGGTCCTCAAGACTTAAGTCCTTGTATTCACTGTCGTACAGCTTTCTGAGAACTTCGGTTCTGCATGAGGACAGAAGTCCTATGTGACAAAAAATACCTTGCTGGCAGAAACTTTGAATCTTGATAAGTGTATGACTTTTTGACATATCGATGGTCAATTACTTGGGACCTGGATCAGGAATCAAATCTGCAAACATTTCTTCTAATTTTTGTTGTCTGGGTTTTCAGTACAACAGTTGGTTTGTCTTCAGCGAGTATGGAGTGAGAGCCAGGAAACCCATACATGCTCATCAACTTGAAATGGTATTTTCTCACTTTACTTCGCACCTATCTCTTTTCTGTTTGGGGTTTGTCAGTGATGAGTGACTGGCAGTTTTTGATACAACCTATTCAATTTACGTCTGTTGAGGCTATGTCGCTTATATCAGACTCTTTTACTGTTGTGACAGGTTCGTGCCTTTCGACCAATAGCAGGATCGAAGGAAATGATGGTCGCCGCATTTTCTCATTCAAATGCCGTAGGAAAACTCCCTCTACACTTACCGGATGTCCCAAAAGGTGCACGATATGAATTTCCTCGGTACCTCCCTGTGGAGGCCAACACCGCTCTTCAGTACTATCACAGGTATGTATCCCGGATGCTATCTATACGGATATCGTATACAAACATGTGGCTTGAACTCGCGCTTTGATCTTTGGTCATTGGTTCAATTTGTTATCGAAGGTAACTGCACCTAATTGCGACACTTGCCTACGTGTGACACTCCAAAATCTTGCCCAATGAGTTATTGATTTTGATGAATTACACCACCTTGACATCAGAACTCTTTTTCAGTTTTAGATTATCTACCAAGTAAACTTTGAACCCTTTTAACTTCTGTATATGCTGTCCAAATGCTGTCCAAATATTGCATTCTTTCTTGAGTTAAAATCTTCTTTGATTGCTAGTAACAAGAAAATTTTGAAAATCTCACTATGCCAATAAGAGCACCTATTCTCAGCGCTAAAGTGTCACATTCACCTTTCGGCATTTATTGACCGTTGGTCTTTTGGGATGCAGTCGGAAATTGACAGTAGAGGAGCCAGGAGACGCAGAAGTGATCAGGCTGTACTATCTCACAGGTGGAAATGGGAAAGAAATTAGAACTCTTTCTAGGTTTTTGTGATTTATTTTAAAGATATTCTCAAGCTGATAGAAAAGGGCTGAAATTTTTGTAACCAAATTTGCTTCACATCTCTGCATGTCATCTTACACAGTGAGCAGTCGGGTAGAATAAGTCGAGCCATTTATCGAAGATTCCATTGGCATTATTTTTTTGTACATCAACTTCAAGTCGTTGTGTGAGTAATTGATATATTTGAGATTTTCGTAGGGAGTTTGGTGTAGAGATCCATTTTCCATGGGTTGACATGAAATGGGTTGACCAATTCTATAAACAACATCATGAGATGACATGGTCCATAAAAGGTTGGCCTAAATTAGAGAAGTAGCCATACATCTAGGATTGACTTGACACATGTTGACTTTTTTGGGAGTTTGGTGTAGAGGTAGGCATACTAATGGATATCTCGATTGATTGGCAATTATTTCTAATTAGGATAATATTGCTGCTTCTGTATACGTTTAAGTTGAATCCTTAATCCCTAAATGTCTCAATCCTTTTTTGAATTTTTGCACATTTTTGCTTATATCTTTGTACGGAAATATCATTTACCGGAATTTCATGAATTTGATCATTAAAGATGGTTGTCTTTTCTAGCTTCAAATACTACAATGGATGAATGAGAAATTAGTTAGATGAAATTGGACCTTGAAGCCCTCTATTCATCATCCAAAATATGGACGTCGGAGTGCTTTAGGGTTAAAGGATTAAGGGTAGGCTTGATGTGTTATGAAGTTGAACTTTGAAGAAGAATTCAATTAATAGTATCTTTTTAATTCTTTGTTATTAAAACCACTCTAAAATTGCCCATTTCAAAATGCAAAGAGCAACACAAATGATGGTATTTAGTATTATCCACACTACTTACTTTCAAAATGTCATAGATTATTACTCTTGATGAATATTTTTACCAACTACATTCGTTGAGGTCTACAACTTTGGAACATATTGATACCGATGTTCTTGGTAAAAATATTCATGAAGGATAATACGTTATAACATTTTTAAATCAATTAGTGTAGGTAACACCATTTATCATTATTAGTGTAGTGAAAAAAATGGTTTTGTATTACACTTAAATATCCAATATTATAATCTTGCTCTTTTGACTATATGGATTGCGTGTTAAAGTTAAGAGGTATTTTCTTACATCTTGCATAATTAGGTTATGAGACTTTGTATCCTCTTAACCCTAGAAGGATATTGTGGACAAAACGTGTTCGATGGATGACTTCATTTAAGATTGTAGGATAGAAAAATATGTTTTGTCATCCAATATTTTTTTGGGAAGTTGCTTGAGTACATTAGTAATGAATAGTATTGCAAATTCTCTCATTAGGATATTATTGACTTTTCTTTAGAAGAAGATGCTTTATCCATGGTCTCCCTTGTTGGCAATCTTGTGCAATTTAGACTTGATGTGAATTTTAGCAATAAAAATAACTTTTTTAAATTTGTTTTCAACTAATGAAATGAAGTTTATCAAGTGTAATTTCTACTCTAATTAGAATTTTTGAAGTTTTTTTGAAATTTCAATATTTTATAGAAATATAAACTTTTGGCCTATAACCATAGATTTTTAATTTTTTGATTTTAGAGTAACATGGTAACTTTGATTTATATCACGATGTTATATACTATAATATATATAAGCGGTAGACTAAGGCCTCTAAAGGCCCTAACTAGTGTAATTGGAATATCCCGTCATGATTGTCTATTGCCCGTTGCCTATGTTATGTTGTACAACCAATGTGGACAGATGTTGTACAAGTAATAATAGCAAGGCTAATGAACCAATGATGTAATAGTCCATGTTGGCCATGTCAAAATCATATACACTCTCCACTTCTTTGTGAACTTTTTTGTAACCACACTTCTCTTCTTGCTTCTCCATTATTTTTTGTTATCTATTTCAATTTCACATTTTTTCTTCTCTATTTTTCATTTTTAGGTCCAATGCTTATTTTTTCGGCATGAATGAGGCCACACAATGAGTTCTAGAGTAAGATTCTTTACAATAGAATAGATGTGGACACAAATTGAATACCCATGAAAGTTGAAGCAAATTTGTAGATATCTTGATGCCCGGGAAAGTTGGTTAACAAGCTAAGTTTGCCAAGAAATATGGGACAATGCTTCTAAAACTGTACAGTATTTTCTCAAGTTTAGATAATCGCCAGTCTTGGCATCTCAAAGTTGCCTTCACTCATTTAAAATCAAAAGACATTCTTTGCAATTTTCTCTCAAGCTCTTCTTTCAATGTATCTATCTCTATATTGGAATTGAGCTTAAATTGATTTTGAATTATAAATGCTCATCAGATTCTCTTGCAGAACTTCTAATCAAACTAGCGAATTTTATATAATGTCTTTATTCCATCAATTTTGATTTTGAGAGTATCACTCAATTAAAGCATAGCCTTGTGTTCATCCTACAATTTTTTGTCTTTTTGTAGCCTCTAAATTTGTGAACACCAGCAATCTTTCTTTTTAAATCCTTACGTAGTCTGAATTGGACTAATGGGTTTGTGGACCACAAATTTTGAATATACAAAAGCAAATCATTCTTGCCATCACCTACAAATTCTAAAAGCTCACTCACAAATAAAAACAGATGATGCTTTCTATCTATTGGATTGTGTAGATAAATAGAGACAATGAAGTTATTGATCCAATGGTCTATATTCATCCCACTTGCTTCCCGGCTTATTGGAAATTCAGACTTCAAAACTTGTGCCTCCAGCTCACAACCTTGTGAAATTAGTAGTGCATATTTTTGTGCAATTGTCGCAAAAGTTTTTATAAGCATTTTTCACCATGCTAAAAAAATGCTAAAAAAATGCTAAAAAAATGTTAAAATACACTAAAGTATGTGACGTCAATGACAACATGAATGGTGCAAACAAACCATGCAGGGCAAGAAGTTCAGAGCAATGTTTTTTTTTTGTGATTTGTCGTCAAATTGCACCAAAATAAGGGGCCCGGCACTAAGCACATAGAACAAAATAATACTTAAAGGGTGGAAAATCGTTAGAAAAACTAAAATAAAGAAAATCTTGGATGAAATCGCCAGAGGTGGATGAAAACTAAATTACGGATATTTGATATGTGCTAATGTGATCTTTTCTATCCAATATGTGGATGAATGTTGAAATTTGGAGCACCACGATAACATTCAATATCGCCACTTTGACACTTCATTGAAATGAAAAAAAAAAAATTGGTTCAAAGTGGGAAGTTGCACCTATCCTCTGAGTAGGTGAGGCAATGATGGTGGGATTTGACAATGTTTAAAACATGCCGCAAGATCAATAATGGGCAAGTTAATGGCGATTGTCCACTTGACTCTAGGCAGTCATTTTCTCCGAACGATAGGTAGTTTATAGAGGTGTCACTCTATCCCTAATGCATCTATGATGAAAATTTTGGATTTTTCAAGTATGTTTTGTATTTGATATGAGTTTCCTTCCTTCTTTTTTTAAAAATTCACAGTAATTTCAAATTTTTACAAAAAAATTTGAAAATTTTATAACTTATAGTAGACATATAATTTCATTTCTAAAAAGTAGATATATAATTTTTCATTCATATCTAATTTCAAAATGACAATAAATAAAGTGATGGACTATGAGGCTTGAAAGAAGTGGTCATAAGCCTGTCCTTCTAGGATTAACTTCAAACTTTAGGAAAAAAATGAACCCTGGAAGGGGCTGCATCATAGTGTAAGCTTCCCCTCCAGGGAACTCAAGGGAACTCAACAGTGATTTACAATTAAAAAATATTTAAAAAATATTTAAAAAATATTTAAAAAATATTTAAAAAATATTTAAAAAATAAAAATATTTAAAATAATAATAAAATAATAATAATAAATAATAAAAATAATAAAATAATAAAAATTGTAATGATTGCAGTCTGACATGGCATGTGTAGTGCTATGTCAGATCTGAAAATTTTGTAATTTTGAATTTATTTTAATAAAAAAAAAATTTAATGTTTTTTTAAGCAGTTCAGCTGCACTATTCCCTGCTGTTCCGCGCTGTTCCGCGCTTGCAGTTCGCTGTCGTAAAAAAAAAAAAAAAAAAAAAAATTATGATTATTTTTTTTTTTTTTCTTTTCCGGCTTGCGTTCCCTGCGTTCTCAGGTCTCACGGCCTCTTCCAGGGTTCAACTTTTTCCTAATGATTTGCACTATAGATTTTGAATTTTGAATTCTTTGTACAGAAGAGCTTGGAGTTCAAAATCTAGGAAAAAAAATTCAATTAGGACATCATGGTTTCTAATTAAATATTTTAAATAGATGTAGACATAAGTGGAAGGAAAAAATCAAATCATTAATAGCTGTAATTAATAGCTTTAAAATGGAATTGAAACGTGCAAATCCTAATGGTAAGATTATTCTAGCAAATAGTCTAAAGCGTATGCAGGATTATTATTTATTTTAGGATTGTAAAAATTGAATTCAAAATCAAGTTCTACTTGTTATTTTTCAAGAAGATGATTTGATTGTCCACAAAACAAGACTCTTCATGAATTTCTCATCACTAACCCCAAAATGACCAAGGCAATCTTTTTCTTAAAAACCACTTAAAATTGCCAATGCTGTTGCATTCATCCAAGAAAACAAATAAAATATTTTTTTTAGAATCTAATCATAGGATATTGTAACTTACTTGTTTGTAATCATGTAGTAGAATTTTATGAAGTTTGACCATACAAAATAGAAGATATTAGCATTCAAAGTTGGACAATTTTTTTTTAACACTGGATTGCAATTTCCAGTGACTTTGATTTCTATTTGAAGAATTCTTTTGCACTGAGGACTTTAAATTTAAAAAAAATTGTGTTGAAGAATTGAGTAGAAAGTCTACGGAAATGTTTTTGAAAAAAAAATACTTGATTTTCATTCTTTAAAAAGTTATAGAGCATAAATAGGTCCAAGATTGAAAGAAAAACTAAATTGTTGATAGCTCTAAGATGGGATTGAAATATAATAAGCCCAATGGTAAGATTGTTTTAGCAAATAAATTAAACCTTATCAAACATTTTTTTTGAAAAATTGTAAAAATTGCATTTAGAATTGAATCTTGTAAGTATGTTTTCAAGAGGATGCTTAGATTGCCTAAAAAACAAGATTGTTCATAACTTTCACATCACTATTCCAAATGGAATGAATCAAAGCTTCACATGTAGACAAAAATAAGATCTATAAGAAATGGTTTTCCGAGAATTTTATTTCAAGTTTTTGTGGATTTCTTTTTTTGCCCAAAAATGTGAAGATTATATTCAATATGGCATAACTTTCGTTCTTGAGAACTGATTGAAATAAAAATTATATTCCAACAAAGCTAATAAGTTTTTCTATCTTAAAAGAAAGTTTTAAAATTTTTTATTCAAGGTCATAGGAACCTACTCCATATCCATTTTGTCCTCCAAAGGGACAATGATCCTTTAGGAGCTAATCTACATAGCACAAGTCAAGGTTCCAAAATTATTTTGGATAGTAGGAAAGATATTAGGACAAGCAATTGCCTGATGCATTTGGGAGGCAACCTATTTCTGATCACTTAACCCCTAAAGGACCAACATGCGTTTTTTGGCCGTATAGAGATTTTGGGCAAGTACGTGTGACTAGAGATATCCATATTTGAGGCTGAAATTTTAATAGAAGGCATTAGGAAAAAGTTGAACCCTGGAAGAGGCCGTGAGACCTGAGAACGCAGGGAACGCAAGTCGAAAAAAAAAAAAAAAAAAAAAAAAAAAAATTTTGCGACAGCGAACTGCAGGCGTGGAACAGCAGGGAACAGTGCAGCTGAATTGCTTAAAAAACCATTAAAATTTTTTTTTATTAAAATAAATTACAAATTACAAATTTTCAGATCTGACATGGCACTACACATGCCATGTCAGACTGCAATCATTACAATTTTTATTATTTTATTATTTTTGTTATTTTTTATTTTTATTTTTTATTTTTTATTATTATTTTATTAATATTTAAAAAAAAATTATTTTTTAAATATTTTTTAAATTATTTTTAATTGTAAAGCACTGTTGAGTTCCCTGGAGTTCCCTGGAGGGGAAGCTTACACTACGAAGCAGCCCCTTCCAGGGTTCATTTTTTTCCTAATGTGGGGGCGAGGAATATCTTCATGTGCACCAAGTTTCATGACATTTCGAAATACGAGTCAAAAGTTGTGACCTGATATGTTACTTTTTTTTGTAACCGGGCAGTTTGGGCAGATAAAAAAAATCATTTTTTCCGGAAGTTTTTTTTTGAAATTGGTTCTCTACATTTATATATACTTAAAAAGCTTTGATTCACTCCATTTCAATCAATGAGTCAAAAGTTATGAGGGTTTTTGGTTTGCGGGCAGTTATGGAATCTCTACTCTAAAAAACCCTTTAAAGTCGTTTATTTACCTCAATATTCAATATTTTTGGAAAAAAACAAAACCTTAGGATGTAGATTGATTATTACAACATTACAACCGTTGGGATTGGCATTTTTAAATTCCATGATTAAATTTTTAACAATTTAGTATTTTGAGTCATTTTCTACTTCTTTCTACTTACTATTTTTTTCCTATATGTTGTACAATTCCAAACGAAGTGAAATTTTTCATGCATATAGACAACTTGTTTAGGAAACTGAATTCAAAGAAGCACCACCTTTATCGGCATTTTTTCATTGCAAAGTGAGCTTGCAAAGTGCAGCTGCCCGGTTTTTCGCAGGATTGAAAAAATGGTTTTCAAGACTTTGAATGCTTATATCTTATGATCTACACAGTGGCTTTTTCTGAAATTTTTACCACATGTTTTCAAAATATCATACTACAAGATCCTATGGTTACATGTGTCAAAAATTGTTTTTTTCCAAAAATTTGGTAGTTGTATTAGAAATGGCAGCTTTGGAGCATTTTTGGTGATTGCATAGTCATGAAACTTTAGGGGTTAAGCAGTTACACGTACCTGCAAGGCGGGTTTCCTCAATGGGGAAATTTATCCATGTGCAGAAATAGAGTTTCAAAGGGTTCCATAATTTTCCAAATTTTTTCTTACTCCAAAGAAGATTACTGGTTTCAAATGGTAAGTAGTCCTACTTTAATATAAAAGTTTATGTACAAATGACGTTTCAGGATGTTCGTAAATAAATTGTCGGGTATCTTTCTTATGCATCTATTTGAATAATCTCAATTTTGCAAACACAGACTCACATATTATCGAAAACTGGCATTTCCTTGGTAGCTCCCTGACTAATCTAGCGCTCATAGAAATATATGAGAGTGAACTTGGGAGCCCGGCCTGTTGAGCAAAGCTGGAAGGGCATACATACCCTTGATGGATTTCTTCTGGAAAAAAAGGTTGGACACACTTGCTGGTTGGCCTAGTTGGCCACCCTAGAATAAATAAATAAAAATCCGTCAAGAACTAAATCAAAAGAAAACATCACATCACTTTATGCTTCCTTGAAACCAAAGGCAAATATCATTGCAGTAGACAACCTCCAAATAATCACGGTTCAAAAAAGAGGAAAGCAGAAGAGCTGTCATTTTATGTTCCAAGTATCTTCAAGAGCTATGAATCATTTGTGTTCCGAAAAAATTCAACCATGAATCCAATATGCTCACCTGAAATCCGCAATACTGCAAATCTTCTGCAATGAGAATTGCAATAAGAATTCGGGCAGGAGGGATATCAAAACTGCACTCACTAGGATTGAAGTAAAAGAATGTGATATCAGAAAATTTCTATTATTGTTGCGACACTGACGAAATAACCGAAGGAATTTGCACAACGAAAAGGCTTTGATTGATTCCAGTACACTTTCTTTGAGTGTACGCCTACTTCTCTCCATCCTTGGCACATCTGAAGTCCTTGAAACAGAGTGCTCAGTGGCGCAGGATCAAGATTATTGTTGGAACAGCTTGTCAAGAAATGAAAACAAAGACATTTGATCCCGAGTTGCGGAATAATAAGGTCTTAAAGAAGGCGTCGCGTGCTGGCTGTTCCATGTCCTCCATGCTCCTACTCAATTCCATCGCTACCATGGACATAAAAATTTCTAGAGCAGTGTTGTCCGCCCACCTTTCCCACTGTAGCTGCACTATGGTTGGCAATAACTACGTTTTCCTAATGTATATGGCCGAGTACCAGCGCCATCCTTGCTGAACTCCAGATGCAGTTGGATCTCTGCCAAAGAACGAGATATCACGTTCTTGGATACCCCAATTCTTTCGTCGAATTCGCAAACTGGTCAGAAGCTCGTTTCAAGAACGGAATCGAATGAACCTCCTCAGCCTCATCCTCAAGAAAAAAATTCACAGACAATCGACCTTCGCGTGCTTAGAGTGCAAACCCTTGCAGCCACGTTTCGTTTTTCCCTTTCTCGAAGTTCTGTTTCTTCAAAAACTCCAGATACTCTCCCCACGTGAAGCTTTTGTACCTCCGTTTGTGGTCTGATTCCACCAGCTGCTGTGGAGCGGAGATTAGGGTCTCAAGCGGAGGCGCATAGAAGAACACCAGTGACAGACGGGGCACCTTTTCATTTAGCACTGCCCTGTGCTCCACGCTCTTGAACCTTCCATTCGTCCACGCCTGCAGATTGTCCCCCACATTCACCACAAACGCCCCACGTCGAGGCTTAACAGTAATCCACTTCCCGTCCTTGCACACCTGCAATCCGCCCACTTGGCATTGATGGAGAAGCGTCAGCGTGTGAGGGTCCGTGTGGGCGCCCAAACCAAGAGTGCGATCAGGGGTGGGACACGCCGGATAGTAATTCAAGCGCGCCATAGACTGGCAGGGATTCATGAACTGGGCGAATGTCTCGGGATGCAAGCCCAACCCGAGTGCACAAAGCTCCAGAGTCACCTTGGCTAAGCTTTCGGCGCCCGTGCAAAAAGCTTCCACTGCGGAATTGAAGTCGTGAAAGGCTTGACCCTCAAGTAGCCGCTGCGCTTGCTCCCGGAGATTGGACTGCGGTGACCAGCTGCATTGGAAGCGCTCGATCCAAGGGCGGCCCGCGTACTTGAACCCCGTGGTGTTCAACCCATACCCGAAGATATTGCTGGCGTTCGCAGTCTCCAGAGTCTGAGCTCGCTGCTTAAGCTCCAGAGGCTGCTCGAAGAAGCGTCGAGATTGCTCCTGGACGGCGTCCAAGTCGGAGATGGGAATGCCGTGGTTGACGAGCTGGAAAAAACCCCAATCCGTGCACGCGGTGGCGATCCGAGCGGCCACTTTGAGCCTCGTCTCGGGGTTTCCGTCGTGGAGGCAGGAGAGGTCGATGACGGGAAGCTCCCGATCTCGACGGTAGTCGTTATGGGGAATGGTGGGACGGTCCTCCTCGGGCCAGACGAAATCGGCTAAGTCTTGAGAGCCTTGACTTAGCAGGGATTGCAAGGAGCTGTGCGCCGCGGGGGTGATGGACGCCGCGCGGATGAGCGAAAACGGATGATCCGCCATGGCTACAACTACTAATTAAGCCCTCTCCAGAAAAGGATCAGTGAAAAAAAACGGGAAAATCAGGAAACAAAGAGATAGCCCTGAGAAATCTTCAAACGCAGGATCCTTTCCGGCATGTCCTCAGCAGTGTGCTACGAGCGGTGACCTTTCACGGTCACTGTAACATTTGCTTCAACCCATCACCCCGGCAAAGCACTCCCAAGTGCTCCCAACAGTGATTGCTACAGTGAATCTCCAGGCCATCACCGCTTCTGGGCTCAAAGCGGCAGAGTAAAGATTCTTTTAGCGTTTAGTTCACACAACAGGCCCAGCTGAAAGCGAAATTATTCCCTTTTCACGCAACCGCCCTAGCAGCAGCAATCAAATCACATCACAGGAAGAGGAAAGTGTGTCCCCACTCCACTTCACAATTCTCAGCTACTACTTAACTTACACTGAATCTGATCCATGGCACTCACATCCGGCGGTTCCTAAAAATCTGATCGAGCATTCACTGAATGTCCGTGCTCCGCCCAGCACCATCGAGGGATCAGCTGCCACATTCCAGGAAATTGTTGGTCAGGGGCTCTAACCAAGTCCACTAATGCGGGATCGCCATCGCCAGAGTCGGCATCCCAGTTTCATTTGTTACCGAGATCCCACTTGCAACCGACGTAGCTCCACTCAGTGCAAGTTGACCAGAAAGGAGAAGCTCTACATCATATAGCGGCTTCGATCATAGATTCCACATGGTACTCCGACAATATACGAATTTATGGACGCTCTGAGTCCACACGGTCAGGAGACGAAGCTAGTGGGGATTGCACTACTGCAGTTCCAACATCGGTGCAGGAGAGATGAGAGGAAAGCATGTAAGTTCGAAATCGAATTGAGCTGCAGAAGCTCGGTCTAGTTTGGAGTGGTTGAGACTCTTCAGTTTGGTAGCTGGAGAATGATGGCGACGAGAATGGAAGCATCGAGTCGATGGCGGTCCTGACGCCACGTGGTGACCCGCCTCGTCACTTTGCTACGGAACCTTACAAGAGTATCCGGCGCAACAGCTCCCATAGGTTCCCCTTGCTGCGGCTAGCCTGGCTTTTCCGATCAGTAGGGTCCCATGACCATTGCCCCCGCCTGGTTTTCACGCATCAGTCTCTTTCCCAGAGAGCGTTATTACTTGACTGAGTGCTCGTTCCGATTGCCAGGCATCGAATAAAAGCTCAACTGAAAGGAAAGATTGTGCTTCCGATACTCGAACACGGAACAGGCGTAACAATACGACGTGAAACTTGAGTCAACAGCTTCACGCAACCATCGCAAAACATTAATAAAAGTTCACTCGGGAGGTTCGAACGCCGCGACGTGAGCTCGCAACCTTCGGAATGTGGTATTGCCGGGTTTGAAAACATGCAGGTCGAAAGTACTAGGGTTTAGCAGGGAACTGACACTGAAATTGGATGTTATTGTCTCCCGACACAGCTTTAAAGATAATCACACGAAAGTTTAGAACATTTTAGTGATCATACAAATCGTCTTCCAGCTCGGTTCACAGAAGCACACCCATGAACAGCCACATAAATCGAAATCCTTTAGCAACGAATACTGGCGAATCTGAACGTTTTCCTGAACATATCCTTCTCACTTGTAACAGGTTGTCCTGTTACGCCTTCATAAAAGTAATTGCTACCACTAAAAACGTCACAGCAGTGTCAGTCAAAGGAAGGCACTTGAGTTGGACGAAGTGTAAGTTTACCGACTAAAACTGCCATGTGTAGCTTAATGGGAATCTTCATTCGATGGGTAAGTTAATCTCCACTTTGGACATATCGCCTGTTCGCGAACATTCTGGTACAGAACCTGCATAAAGTATGCAATTCAAGTCATTCAGTGTATTACCAAAGGAATAATCTAATCAAAGACAATCTGAGATTAGGAACAGCAGCATAGAAATCATGTAAGTCTGCGTTGGGCATGTATCAAACTCACCACTTTCTGATCATCACCACCTGTGCAAATAAATTGATCCTTAGGTGATACAGCGATCTGCATTCAATCAACAATCAGCAAAACATTCAGTACAACAACATCCGCATTTCGATACTAGGTAACATATTGCTCATTGCAGAACACCGGCTCTTGCTTGCATTGGCACCTTGTAAAATCAATTCCACCAGAAGCTGAGACCAAGTACGCACCGTATTTACACAACGCGCATGACTCTTAAAATGCTGCACGCATGGCTGCCCTAAGGTGGGATCCCACATTGTTACGCTGCAATTACGCATATGGCGTCAGAAGTAGTAACATGGAGAACTGTACGATGTAAAAATCGATGCAAAATAAAGAGAAAATGATTCAACCAGTCATCCATCGTAAGCTAATCTACACATCGGGAGACTAACTAAAAACATGGACAAGTCGGTAGGGCGAAGAACTGACTGCACAAACTGCAAACAGAGAATTAATTATAGAAAAGAAAACAACGCTAATTAACTCTCTAGGCAGTATCGAAACTGGAATTTGCGTTATTATTTCTTACTCATTAAAACAAGAGCAGATATTCATGCCCACCTTCCAGAACCACTTGCTGTAACCAGAACGGCTTCACCTTGAAACCATTTAGCATCATTCACACCTTGATCTCCAACGTCAACAACCCTAACCATTTGAGAAAACACACCTCATTAAGCATTAGACTTCGGAAAATTAAATCAAACAAGACGCAGGAATACTTAGCCCTCGGCAGGTTATGCTCTCGTAAATATTGGTGTTCTCTAATCACAGGGAAAGTGCAGAGCACATTCCAGACTCATAAGAACGGCATGTCAGCTGTATTTTGTGTTGCATACTACAACCATTAAAAAGAGCGAAACGGATCGTTCAAACAGATAGGCGAGGACATAAGCATGTCAAAACCCATAAATATTATCTAAAAGCTAATCAGGAAATATTTTCATGATAATAAACATGTAGTGCATGGTAATAAACAGGCATGATCGAGTCGTTAAAAATACCCAGGCACTTGAAAGGAATTTTCTGAAGTCGGCATGGGATTCCCATGGCTAAGCTGGTGAAGAGCTTTGGAGGCCCTGCCCTTAGCCACTGCTGGAGGGCGTTCCACACATTTTGGTCCGGTCTCCAAGGGCATCATCCTCGTATCCCAAACGAAGGTGCAATTGCCAGTGCAGGAGGCTTGAAAATAGGTGTCACAAGCACTGAACGAAACTGAAGTAACCTGCCAAATAACACAATTCCAACCCAGATGACTTCAGGCGATAATCATCCAAATTGAAACTCTGAAAGATGAGCGCAGCCAGGCCAGCACCGACTACGAGTCCCTATGTAGCGAGCTCTGATAGAAAAACGCTCTGTATAATAATTGTGAAGAAGATTGCAAACAATAAACAAAAGGGCTTACCTCCCAAGTTGAGCTTAAAGACAGTCGAGAAATTGCACCACTAGTCCTGATGTCAAATAAACCAACGCTCCCATCTCCAGAACCTGTAAATCAAATTCCATATAATACTAGATTCATGGATATTTTCATAAATCTGAGATTCCGAAGTCATAAGATCGCTTTCAAGGGACCTCAAAACCCTGACGATTCGCAGTAAGACAAGTAAACCCATATGAAAAGCTAGATAATGCACACGCTTGACTCCAGCTGTAGCTGATACATTTACATCCTAAACTGTTATTACGATTTCTGCGTGACCCCACCGACAAGATTAAATAACCACTATACATCAAGATTGTCAATGAGGAAATTAATGGACATTCAGACTTACCTGTAATTATGGTAGATCCAGAACTACTGACATCCAAGCACGTGATATACTGCAAAAGCATTCCACGTCATCAGCAGTCAAATCCAAAAAATCATCCAGTGGACTTCTTTTTTTTAAATCTGTCACCTCAACTCTGCATCTAGCATAGCATACGCGAATAGCATGCCAACACCAAAAAACATGCTGAGGCACGCTCACTACCGAATGTTTACATTGCCTTTTAAAAGCTTTAAGACCATCAATGTCATACTCACTGAATCATGAGCAGGGAAAGTAGAAACATTGATACGGGCATCTATGTCCCACATCTGCACGATCGCCGGTTTGCCACCAGGAGAGTCACTTCCACAGATCAGAAGCCTGTCACTGCTAAACTTCAATGCGTCCATCGAGAGGAGGTTTGATTCTTGCTGCCTGTCACGACAGCATAACGTGTAAAGAAAATCTTATAATAAAGAGAAGGCTTTATCCAGATTTCTTTTATAGATTACATCGCAAACGATATGAAAAGACACACTCTGTGTATGTTGTCTAGAGCAGTTCAAGCTTCGACATATGATAAGAATGCCAGTATCGGTATTCAATTGAAATCAAAGGGGACTACAGTCGGGACCAACCTGTAACAAGCATTGAGATCAGATGACATTTCTCCATTTCGTACATTCCAAAGCAAAATTTTATAATCACCTTCTCCACCGGTGGTTGCAACAAGACCTAGCGTGACAACCTCCTTAGTCAGTTAGGAATTGTTAACTACAGTCAGACCCACAACTAAAAATTGGATAGGTGACAACCACCAAAAATATCAGCGCAAACAGAGATGAGTCAACAGGGATGTATCCTAGAGACGAATAATGCCCAACCAAAACTTATCTATTACATGGTGCAAAAATGTATCACATTGAAGAAATAAAATCATACATGATTGAAACTGGTTGACGCTTAAGGCATGAATTTTCTTGACGTGGCCGGAAGTCTCATGTTCTGATCGAGACCCCAACGTATGTAAGCATGCACCTGATGCTGCATCATAAACCTGCAATAGAGGGAGGAGCAGCAATTTAGTTGCACCAGCATGGTTTATATTCATTACTAAAGCTCATGCAGTAAGTTTAGAAAATGTAGGGTTACTACGATTAAAACATGAGAAATTTTTAGCGCTGTGATGTACCTTAACAATGTTGCTGGCACACGACACCACGCTAGCTCCATTTGAAGCAAACTCAACTGCCTGGATCTGAAAGAATTTTTAAAACGTTCATAGTGAATACCAGTGACGGTGACATTAAAGCGTGAAGAGATATAAAACGCAGACAAATTGCAAAGCAAACGAGACTGACGAGCAAGAAGGACAATAAATATCTGCGCAAGGTTCTTCTTCATACTTAAGTGTCATGCTTCCTTTTTCAGTGGTTTCATTTTAAATTGAGCTCAAAGACAACTGTAGAGCGAGGAAGGTGTTTTCAGCCAAAAGACCTGGGTATTAAGACCAGTCAGCGGTTTTCCACGCCCATTCTCAAGATCATATAGCAACAATTCATTCGGTGGCTGCATATTCAACAGTTCTCATTATTAGTACTACGTAATAGCACAAAAGTAAAACGCAATATAAATAAATCGAAGCAATCAAATATTATCAGTGCAGAACAAAATAGTATCAAAGGCGACCGCTTACAACCTAAGGATGAAACCCTTGAAGACGAAGTATGGACATACCTCATTGCAACTGACAACCAACAGCGGATCCCCACCAGGATGAAATCTTACATCAAGAACTTTTTGGACACCTTGCTGAAAATCACAGTAAAATCAATCCAAAAACGAAACTACTGTGAGATGCTGCAAAAACCAGGTAACGATGCTGGGCCTCAGTAAACCCTGAGAAAGAGGCTTCGCGGATAGAATATGTAAATATCGTGTCGGCAAGGTTAGGATCGAGACTTAATTTAACAAGCCTACCGGAGGATTCGAGCAGAAACCATACAAGACGCATTGACTGAAAGTTGAAAACATTAATAAATAAACATTAATTCCAATTGCAACACAATCTCATGCAATCAGGAGAGATATTAACTCACATCCATTCGAGTACCACCCAAAGGATGAGCTACGGCACTACTGGAGGTGTAAGCACACCAAGTAGTTTTCCAAGTTGAATACGCTCGCTTCTGTAACCAGTTTGTTGGTCCCAAATATTGTTTGTCAAGGGAGTCCCAACCTACAAAACATCCACGGGATTAGTTACACTTGAAGTAGCTCTAGAGAAAATGAGTTCTTCATACTTCAAGGACACAATAAGGAAATCAAACAAATGATATGAACTACCCATGATAAATAATTTCTTGAGCACACTATTTGAAACCCTCTTAGAAGGGATGCTGAAAGATATACATGACCCACCTGCTCACGATGGTCGTCAACTGCAACATCCATTTGAAATAGCGCATTAAGACGACAGCCATTAGACAGTGTTTTCAGTTTTCATCGTTCATTTTTCATTTTCCATTTTTTCGTTTTTCCCTGAGGTGGATCCGAGGATTTGGTTGAAGTTATAAATTCTGGCAAATTTGCATAATATTTCGTTACTTTGGTAGCTACAGTACAGTTTCTAGTTATTTACAAAAAAAATTCAGTGAAATCTGGCTAAACCATTTTCCTCCTTAAATTTCCTAAGGGGTTCTAACTAGAGCAAAACAAATTGTCGAAATATGACAACATTTTTCCGATAAAAAAGGAGCACTGCATTAGAGTTGGTAACATTCTTACCATTAAGCGCAGTCTTCCAACTCTTTCCACGCCTTCCAATTTCCTTCGGTCGGTATGCACCTGACCCAGAATTTGCACCCTGCTCGCGTTCTATCAAAAAATCGACCACACTGGGTGTAGCATTTTTTTTCCCTGCAACGAGGCCTTCATCAAATCAAACTTTAGAAAGAGGCGATTCTCAAAAACAAAGAATTACACTGAAGCTACTTGAATTCGCTACAGCTAAATCTGTGGTCGATCTGGAGGTACGTGGTCAATCATAATTTACAGTAGTACCTGTTGGTGCCTCACAATAAGCCCACGCTTTTGCTGTGTCTGACCCTACCCGGCTCTTCCTGCCAGACCTGGCTCCAGGATCTGCTTTACTGAGGCCATTGAATAGGATAGGCTGCTTCCTGGAATTGGAAATTATTTCTTTCAACCGCATCTCTAGACTCAATATCCTGTACCAGAACATAACCCACTTACAGAATTCTTATTACAACACAATCCATAGTCTGAAAGATCAGAAAAGCATGTCTCCTGGTCTGTCCTTGATGAGGACACGACCAAACTGGAATTCTGGAACATGGTGGAGCACCATCCAGAAATCCAAAAGGTGTAGAGAAGCCTGAGCATAAATTGCAAATACTCAGCTGATTCGCCACTCATGAGGATGATAGCAATTTAGCATGCAAACAAGAGTAATTGAGATGAGAAAAAAGAAAAGAAAAAAGAAAACATGCACAATGAATTGCTCAATCAATTGAACTCCGGATATTTCCAATTTTGCAGAATAGAAAAAGTGCAAACCCTTATGCTCGGCAAGCCAAGTCCACATGTTTGACACAGTTTATGCCTGAGATGCATATTTTGTCGCTTCATGTTGTGGTATTTTCTTACTCCAGAAAATGATTAAATATTACAGAACGTATCCATCTAGACCGATTTCCCAGATTTATACATCACAACTTACACTGAGCATATACATGCATGAGTACAGAAATAGATGCCAGGGACAGATATTCGCAGGTTCAACGAACACATTACTTCATACATAGAGCTTCTCACCAACGTTCTGAAGATATATGAAAGAAAATCACATCAAGAAGGATGTGGTAAGGACCCAAGATGCAATTAATGCCTTGGAGGGCTACCAAAACTATGTATTTACTCACATGTCGAACTTTCAGTACAGTTCTGAAAACCTACAATTCAAATTTGGTGAGAGAATCCATTTTATCCAATGGCTCCGGATTTGAGTCTCTCTCTCTTTCATGAGTTTGAACACGCTTATCTGGATCATCTGAGTACCAAAAACACCAACAACACCACAGGAGAGGGTTCAGGATCTAAAGAACATATGAACAAAGTCAGCAAGCACTGAGTGTGTCTATCTTCAAACATTTTTAATAGTCTTAACCAATTATTCGAAGATCTTTCTCGATGTAATTAATCTGAATGATCGAAGGCCACATCAATGTAATGCACTCAAATTCACGAAGGAAGAGAGAGAATAACCACTAGCAGTCAACCCCCACCCCCACTCCCACTGCATACCCAATAGTAAGGATGAGCTTCTTGCCTGGAGTGTAGAATTCACGTTGCCGTTTATTTCTCGTAGGGTACGGGCTACCACTTTGCCGTTGCTCATGGTTCACCGCATCGATCTCTATCTGGTTAATGCAAAAGATACATCCACAACACAATCAGTAGGTGAAAGAGCCCGGAAATGACTAATCAGTTCATCACACGAGAGGTGCTCACGTTCCACTGAAAATAGAACTGCAGGCCATGCCTTAGCTCACTCCAGTAGTAAACATTATGGGGTGACAACTATTGGAAAAGAGGTAGTATTTTATTAAAGTATATCGTTTGAGATTACGGACGTCGTGATCTACCTCAGAGTCCGTCTTCTTGACGTCCAGAACCTTTCGCCAATGATCCCTCCACGTTTCTGGATCAAGGACACTCCCCTCATCTGTGCCACAGAAACATTGAGGAGAATATAGAATTATTTCCAGATTAACACTCGAATTCCTCCTCACAACGTTCTCTCCACACTACTGACTCATCATACGCAGGAATTTTAGAATTTCATGGTGGAAGAGTATCTCTTCAACTCATAAATCGGAATTGCATAAATAAAATTTTAACTTGACCAAAAAAGTGAAGCAAAATTCCCCGGACGAGATTATCTGAGACCTTATCGTAGGACAAAGCCTCCTGTGAAGATCGAGTTGCTGGAATGTCTCACCTTCTCCATGTTCAAACTTGGTACTTGTTGACGCGGCCAATTGCTGGTTCCATGGTTGCTGGTGAAGATCTTGATGTCCGTTTTGTGAACTTTCGATGATGGCAAGTTGTCCATTTGAGTGTTCTGCGTCATGAATAAGACGGGGAGGTCGCATGGGCCGGGAAACTCGATTCTGAAAAAATGAAATTTTAATAATTACTTATACGAGTGATGCCTTCAGGTCCAACCTATGCAACAAGATTTAAAAAGGATCGATTTCTTAAAAGCAACAAACACGAAACAAACAGCTGAACTAGAGTGAGGAAAGCCTTCAAGAAACTGTGAACAATTCTGAATGAACTTGCAACCATCAAAGAGCGTGAAAATTCAGGGAGGTAGCAAACGAAACACGTCATCTGCGTCGTAACAGACTAGAAATAATGAAGAAAACTTCAGATTTAAGAAATACCTTCTTAGTCTCCACTTTGTTGTGGTACTGACCGAATATCAATCTCTGATGGCACTTTTGGGCATAGGCAACAAAAACCCCGTTGGTATGATGCTGGCGAATCTCTGCAGCATACTCTGGATTACTGTCGAGCCACGCAATAACCTCCGATGCTTGCACAATTTCTGTTCGATTCAATGATTGCAGCCACAACCACACAGGCTTCCATTTCTTGGACACGGGCTTTCCACGACCAGGTTCTCCGTTACGATCCCTTCTACGCTTCTTCTTCCTACCAAGATGCAAAGCAGATGATGTTTCACCGTTCATTGCAGCTAAGTACCTGCACCAAATTCAACACTTGGTCAAGTGAAATTGGAATAAAAGCCTCTAGCAAAGAGACGCACCAGGAAATTCAAGCATTCAAGATACTAAGCCTTACATCAGGCACCTCAAGGTTAGAGGAATAAAGCGCTTATCAAACGAAATAAAAGTCAAATAACAAAGACAATGTAACCTATAAGCCCAGACAATCGCGCAAATGTCATAACCTAGTAGCGCAATAAAACATAAACAAACGTGACCTAGAGTTCCACACTGACCAGAAGAGAGCCGCAAGTCCGGAATACCTACAGAGAAGCATAGCACAAACCAAGCCCTGTAGGAGCACAGACAGACTGCGTTTCTATTCCTCTAAAAATCTAGCAACAAAAAACAGTCTAACATCACTTGCAATTCTATCTGGAAATTACATGTCCGCGACCTACATTACCGACCGCAGTATCTAATAACAGTTACAAGAAAGTAATCCTATAAAAAGCACTCCACATCATTTATATGATATTCATTACCGCTCCTTTCGTGTACACTATCACGAGAACTACGTGTGGAACCATCGGAGGACACAATACAACCATCGGAGGACCAGAAACAACCGAGTCTACACATCGTTAAGAACGCCTTCCCTCCGAAATCCTAATAAATCCACGTAGAGAAAAACGAAAAATAGAGACTTGAACCGAATGAGTTAGACGCACCGTGAACTGAGCCGGATGCTGCAATACGTCTCGAATTTCCAAAGGAGCTTGCACGTACTTAGCTTCCAGTTTCCTCACCGCCCTCGCACTAGATTACTCATCGCAAAGCTCAACCGAAGTCGGAACTAGAACAAGGATGCGGGGTAAGTGTGAGAAAAGAGAATCACGGTCTCGGCGAAGGAGACTGAAGCTGCGGAACGAGGACTTAAATGATCAGGGTATGGCGTCTCGACAGACATCGGCCATAGACAGACACCACCAAGGTCCACACTCCCGAGTCCCAGCTCTGTTTCCGATGCTTTATTCAGGGAGAGAGACGAAGTTCCCAAGTTCCCAAAAGTTCCCCGAACGTTCCCCCCGGACGTTCTCTGGGTTCCTTACCCATAATTATTGTCATATATATATTTATTACCATTGAATTTAAAGAGCTCTTAATTTTAGGCGTTTCAAAAGCTTGTTCTTCAATAAATATTCATGAATTGATTTTACCAAGAGAAACATAATGTTGTGGAACTCCTACTTTTTTTTGTTTAATTAATTAGTTCATTTTTAAAATATATGTATTGTCTTAGTTGTAATGTATTATGAAGTTAGACCTCTATGATTGTTTTGGTCAAATGTCACTTTCAATATTCAATATTCAGTTTTTTCAACACAAACTATACTTTCACTTGAGCTATTCAACTGTACATTTGTTTTATCTTGCTTTAAACTCACATTACAGAAGAATAGAAAGATAAGGCTCTTTAATTGTTGTATGTAAGATGTGACTTCTTACGTACAAATTTGCTTGGTTAAATGTCACTTTCATTATTCAACAATTTTTTTATATGAATTATACTTTTTCTTGAATTATTCAATGGTGCAATCAATTTATCTTGCTTTAAATTTACACTATATAAAAATAGAAAGATAAATCTTTTTTATTATTGTATGTAAGATGTAAATAAAGAGGTCAATATAGACTTGTTCTATCTATGAATAGAAAAATATGGCATGACGGACAATATACATGTTAATGCAATAGAAAGATGTGGCCTAGTCTTAACTTAATTCTAAGAGATTAAAGAGCCTTTTGGGATTTTGGAAGTAATCAACATATATCATGTGTTTTTGTTTTTATTAGAAGATCTTCAAAATTGAGCTCCAAAAACAACTTTGTATATTTTTTCTAGTTTCACTGCCTTCAATATAAAGTTCCAAGTAATTTCGTTCTTACTATTTAGAAGTGAATGGTTCTGATGATTTTGATTAGGTATTAATCTAAAGACCCAAATAAAATTAATTAATCATTTTCACCATTGGAATTTTCAACTCTCAATTTTTTGCCAAAATTATTAGCAGTTTAGTATTTTCTTTCATTTCCACCTTCTTCTTTATAATTTTTTTGAAAATGCAAATGAAATTTGTTTTGGTTAAAAAAAGGTTTGTATTCTCAATTGATTTTTAAACATATTGACTAAAACATACAAGTCATAGGTAATACATGTTAAATTTCATAAATCTCATACTTTTAGCCAGTGACATTAGAACTCAAATTTTTTTTTTAAATGTTGTTATAAAAATTTTGAATGTATTTAAATGAATTTTGAATATGATAATGTTTTGAAATAATTTTGAAAATCCAACCATACAAATCAAAAATCTCAATTCTTTACAACAATTATTTCTTACAATTTCATTGAAAATTTATTAAGAATCATCTCTAATTGCACCTTTAGTTTTGGTGCAAATACCTAGGCATTTAGAAGTTAACCTCTAACTGCCCAATTGACCATATATGGTTGCTATAAAATTTCTAGCTTGTTTTGGTATAGGCAATTAAATTCTTGTAACTGTTTTGAAAAATTTTACGGGCAATTTTGAAGGTTGACTATTATAATTTTTTATTTTTATGTTGAAAAATGGAAAATATTTGATTTTTGAGAGGTCTTTAAAGGTAGACATGTACCATTGTAGAAGAGTAAAGCTTACAAATTTTACTAAATTTCTTGGCTTTAAGTAGAGCTTGCCAATTTCACTTGAATTGAGATCTTAAAAATTGTACTTATCCATTTGCTTTGAAAATGGTCCCATTGGAAAGAGTGTAAAGTGTTTTAATGATTTTCACCATTGAAAATTTGAACATTCAATTGTTTGAAATTATTTGCAATTTCTATTTATTAAAAAAAATGGCATTTTGATAATTGCAAGGTGGATTGTGTAATGAGTTTTGATAGCTCTTCATTTGAACTTAATTAGTCTTTGGAACTGCATTTTAATGTGCTAATACAATTTTTAGTTGTTCATGTTACCTCCAATCCCAAAAAATCTTATATAAATATATTCCAAACATTGTAGAGAGCGGTATCATATTAAAAAGAGCATGCGCACATTTCTCTTGTTATAATCTTACAATTCCTATGCAAATTTGCACTTGAAATTGGCGTGCATACTAATAAGCAAGCATCTATACGTTTTGATTTTGAAAAAGAATCAATATACTTCATGGGAAATAATTGTAAGCCTATGCTCTTTTTTCATAGGAAAAGTTTAGGCACTTAGTGGCTAAGATACCCTTTGATGAGAATGCGCCTTTAGAAGATAAGTCAAGCATCATGATCCCTCTAAAATATCTTTATAATATTTCATCAATGAAAAGGTCCACAAAACCAAGTGTGTCTTAAATTGATAAAAGAACAACAATGATTGTTGTCATTGATAAAGGTCAATATAGTACTTGGTCCTAAATAGAGTGTTTTGCCTAAACTGCCTAAATCTACAATGCATGTATATTGAAAGGAATAATTACCAATTAGAAAATTATTCTACAATGTAATAAGTTCAAACCAAGGGAAGCTTGTCAATGGAAATTTTATATCAATAGAGAATTGATTTTTAGCCCCTAGTTACAATTAGGAATCTATTTCCAACTCAATTGCTCAACACTCCAAGTAAATATAATTCAACTTCAACAACACCAACTCAAATAACTCGTGCAAATTCAGCAATTGCGACTATTGCAATTCCAATTTGGCTTACACATAATCACACAACAAACAGTCATAGATCTAACACAAACTCCTCAATCACAAACACAAAATATCCAAATAGGCAACTAAATTCAATTAATCATTAATTTATAACAACAAAAGAGTAGCCAATTTGAGTTGGACTCTATGCTCTCCTTGCAATGGGTGAAAGAAAAATGAACCACACCCCTCCTAATAGGAATCAATAGACACATACTAACCCAAATAACCTAGCCTATCCTTTAAAGTCTTTTCACCTAGCCTTTCAAATCCATAGGAATCCGCTGTGAGTTTAGAAGACAACCCAACTATTACTATTTAACACCCAATTAGCTATTTAACCCTTAAATGACCATGGTTGATTTGAAGGATGAGCTCAATTTTTGAATACAACTTTGGAAAAGGGAATTTCATCACTACTCTAAGGAAATAATCCAAGGTCAGAGCGTAGAAATTGATGTTGAAGGCTTTATCCATGAAAATAACAAAAAGTGAACATGATCTGACGGTGCAATTTGTTATGAGAGATCTTCAAGGTGAGATCCATCGAAGTAGCCTTCAGCTGAAGCAGCATAATACATTATTGCCTATAACTTTTGAAACATGCCTCTACAATTCATGGGATTACTAAGCAACGTTTCTAATGTTCTTAAGCATCAATTTCAAATAGAATTACATGAGTTGCTGAATATATATGCAATTTAGAAGGTATGACTCAAGTCGGCCCTCTTGTCTTTGGACAAGCATAGCTACCTTGTTACACTACAGAATTCTTTGAAACTAGATTTGTTTAGAGCGCATGCTGAAGCTTTATTTGCATTACTCTTTGAGTTTTTTCAAACACCCTGTATTGAGGGCAGTAAAAGACAAAGAATCTAAAACTTGACCCAAAAGTGGTCAACCGGTCACTAAAGGGTTAATATCCAAAACAAGATTAATAGAATTCCGAAATTGAAAATTGAGACATCAAAAATTAACTAGTGACTATAGTGAATCTACAATGTGACAAATTATGGCTAAATTGATATGAAAGGAACCTATGTGAGATCCCTAAAGCAATTCCTAAAGAAAGATTTCAATTTCCTAGTTGATTGTGTAAAATAGTAGAAACTCCAATTGTTAGTCTACAGGTGTTACGAACTTGAGATGTACCAATGGAGGGCATCTACGGTCAAAGTGCGGTGTTCTAGGGTGAAATTCATGCTTAGAATTCAACGACAAAATTGATTTTTCAAGATTCCCTCTGTGTGAAAGATTCTTTGGTTACCGAAATTTAAAAGAGATAGCAAGATTTGATTTTTCTTCTTTAAATGCGTAGAGTAGGTCTTTTTCATATTTCTTGAAATAAACAAAAAGGAAATATTTGTTGGTAGGCAGTGCTGATGTAGCAATTTGCAAAAGTAGTCCAAAGTTTTTGCTGTGGCAATCATCCTAAAATTGTGGATGTACTAGTTGGCAATAGATTTTTTTTCTTTGTTCTTTTTGGGGGCAAATATAATTCAAGCGTGTATAAAAATGGCAAAGGGGAGCAAAATCTTAGTGTGCATCAGGCAAAAAAACTCAAGAACTACAAAGCTTGCAAAACGCCAGTTCAAAATTATGAAGAGGCACATATTTGAACACATATTGTGTAGAACTAATTTGAAATGCAACTATTTTGTAATCTCACTCCGTTATTTGAGATACATAACATAGATCTACACACATCCAAACCAACTTCTAATGATGAAGTCAACAAAATTAGCAAACGGATTTAGCATTTGAACACATGCTGTTGGTGCAACAAAACAGTGAAGCTCCTTCATACCTATCCATGATTCATATTCCGCACATATTTGCCCATATGCACTGCAAATGGATACTCTTTTTCAAATCTCAAAGCATAATATGAATCCAAAAAATACTACAACAATACAACAATATGAAAAACACACAATTTTCTTACTTATTGAATCTGAGATGAACAAAAACTCAAGTCATTATTGGTTGTGGCCACGAGCCTTATAAAAAAAGATTTGAAATATATAATTTCAGATGATGAGGGTATAGAAAAAGGTTGAATCAAGCCTTTTAAAGTGAAGGAAGTTGACATAAAAAAAATACTCACTGACAGCATGCTTTCACTTGCATGGTGTTGAACTTCTGAATCTCATGTGAAACTAGAGTGTTGTGCAAGGCTACTCCAAAGCTACTTGCCAAGTGCACAAACACTTATCCATTCTATCTGCAGTTTACAACAACAAACAAACTCAATATAGACACAAGTAGTTCACCCAAACTTGCATTTTGTCTGTATCTAGAAGGCCTTGCCAAAGGTGAGAGAGACACTAAACTGTAAGAATACTATAAATACACAAAAACATGCAAACATACAAATGAATGATACCACATTAATCCTCTAGAATTGGAAACAAAGTCAAATAAATGGTGCCTACAATGAAACCCTGCAACCATTAACTAATTGCGCATGTCTATATGTCAATGACTTGAAGTGGGATATAAAGAAACCAAGCCTTTGGGATGAGAATGATCAACTGGCTTATCCCATGATGTAGGAAAGTTCTCCTTCATCGTTTTGTTTGCAATGAAGTCTACTCCAAGTACCAAGCCTTCACTTCTAATTTGCAAAAAAAACTAAATCTAATAAAATATATATTATTGGTGTCTTTCTGAAGACCACTTCCAAGTGCTATTTTTGAGAGACGGTAGCCAAGCAGACAATATACCTCTCCAATGAATGGTTTGTTAGTAAGCTTCCCTTTTCCCTTCTAAAAATGGGTGCTCCTTTGTTAATATGAACAATTATATCCCTCTCCTTGCAAGAACTTTGCAATGAATGTTGCATCACGATAAAAAGGTAATGATGCTAAACCCTAATTTCCAAGGGTAGAGTTGAAAGAATAGCGGCATCATGAATATAAAATACATAAGAGGTAAAAAGGGACATATACACATAAACCATTAACCCTCTTGAACTCAAAACAAAGAAAACCAACACTATTTAAAAAAAATTGATTTAGCTCAAGAAGTAAACGATGATTTTATATTCTCCTTTGTAGAGATTGAGAATGGTGGCGCAATTTTTAGACCCAAACAAAAAAGACAAAGGACGTTCATGACAAAAACAAGGACCAAAACCTAATTTAATTTGCATGCGCCAACCAAAACATGCATGAAGCCGCGGGGACGCCATTTCTCCAAACCCCAACCACTAAAAACAACAATTAATAAGTACTATTCAAATGGCAAGAGGTAGAGTGGAACTTCACAACATACACCCTTAGAGAGAACCTTGGCGAAATGCATAGCTACTCTAAAACTGCAATTGGCAAGCCATAGCAATAATGGAACAATGATGGCAAAAACATCATGAACAATTGCACGTTTGTCAATCTACAAATGCACTTATACGCAAAATCCAATAAAACCCAGGAGACAATGGCAACACAACTATTCAAAGTGAAGTAATTGGAGCACAAGAATAAAGAAGAATGGCAATAATTCAAGCGATCGTGGACTCCAGGGTAGGAAATGCTGGCAAAAAATCCCTAACGTTAAAACCTAGCATGCGCTGCCCTACTGCTAGCGGATCAAGCTCAGCTACCAATGTGGCAAGCTCCATAGATTTTTGATATTCAAAATATTATAGTCAATTTTCCAAAGTTGATTGATGAGTTTTCTTTGGCACTACAACGCCACAAAAAAAACCCCAAGTGTAGAGATGGCCAATTTCATTAAAATGGCGGTATTTTTAATGCCATGTTTTCCTTGTGCCATATTCCTTGTGCCATTTTTTCAGACCACTCGCTCTGAACATCTAGTTTAGATATAGATTCCAGACATCTAAGACTGTTGTAAATTTCAAACATCTAGGAACTATATAGATTTCAAACTGACCGTTCTAAAAAATCTAGGATTGATATAGATTTTAGATATCTAGGACAAGCGTATATTTTTAGAATGTACGGCGAGTGTAGATTTCAAAACGGTTGTTCTGAATTGAAATAACGTGCCATTTTAATGGAATGCCGCCATTTTAACAAAATTAACCATAGAGGAAGAATATGAGCCTATACATCTTTTGTGGAATTCCATGAGAGGTTCCATAAAAAAATTCTAAACTTTTTGATATTCAAAAGATACTCTTCCGGACAATCAACTCATCAACCGCCAAAATCTACGATGAAAAATTCTTAAAAATTATTGAGATTGCAATAAAACCTCACTGGAAATTCTTATAGCTTCTTTTATGCTAATAACATGCTCTAATGAGTTTCATAACATTTGGACTTTCAAAAGTATCTGAACCAACAAGATTATTCAAAATGGACAAAACTGAAGAAAATTTGTGGAGTTCACCAGCATTTTGGGGGTACAAAAATTTGGAATGAGGTTCAAGCAGGGTCTTGTTTTACTCTTTTATACCTCTCAAAGAGCCTAAGCTAGTACCATTCTTAAAAAAAAAATAAACTCTAATAGTTGGATTTATATCCCTTTTCAATTTAAACTAGCGCTAGGTTTTGATGAGTTTTTGGCAATGGAAAAAGGGGTTGGAAAAGGATCAGATTTTGATGGCGCGTAGGATGGCTCCGTATTTTTTGGATCTCAATTTTCTCTCTTTGCAAATTAGTTTTTTGCCGTTTAGACGATCGACTTAGGATTTCTTCAGGGCGGATTCACTAGATCCTTGCAGCAGAGGATAACACAAATCTTTAGACACTAATATTGTTAATTTTGGAGCTGCTAATCGCTAGCTAGAGAGGGAGGAACATAATATTTTGAAGCAAGCCCACCTCGGTCTTGGGTTTTGAGTGACGACGACGGATCACGAACAGAGCTTATGCAGCTCCTTTGTGGATCTTCTTGTGAATCAAGGACGTCACCGGTCTTTGGAAGAGTGAAGCATTTCAAGTAGCTCTGCGCGCGCTTAGGGGGTGCGGTTGGTGCTCCGATTCAAACCAAAGTACTCAGATTTACGTCGCCTTGCTACTCATCCCTCTTCCTAAATCTCAAAGTACTAGCTGACTCTGTAGTCTTTCTACCTGTGACACAAACTAGCAAGCATCTCTCTTTTTGAATCATAGTAGTACCAACTCACTTTGTAGTCTTTCTACCTGTGACACAAACTAGCAAGCGAGTCTGAATACCAGTTATATCTATAGATTTACAATAGGAGTTCATTGAATATAGATTAAAAAACTAAACAACTAAAAGCAAAGGCAAACAAAAACTAAAAACAAAAGCAAACTAAACTAAAACTAGCATTAGCATTCTCTGTCATTCTCTCTGTCACTCTGGTTAACCTAATCCAACCTGTTTTAGCTTAGAACCGTAACTACAACTTAGATACAGCTTAAGTCCTCCCTATAGTTGCATTCTGCAACCTTAATCTGCATCGAGAACTGAAACTAGTACTACAGACAACCAACATTAAGCTAAATCTAGGTCAAAGACGCTTAGCATGGAGTCGTATAAAGATGTTCTCAAAGGGAAAGCATGATACTCTGGGGATGCATACTTGGAACTACACCGCTTACATGCCAGACAAGTCACGCTTCAACGACCTACCAACATTACTAGAGCTATGGAGGGACTGACGTCAAGTCAACACTAGTGGCAAGAGGGGAGGGCTCCGGTTGTCAGACACAACCTCCCAGGAGCGGAAGAACGTGCCGCGGAGCCGCACAGCACCAAGCCGGCAAACTTTGCAGCAAATCTGCACACCACCAATCCACACAAGCTTGTCAGCGGCAACTTCAACAAAACGCTAGAGGAACCACCATCGACAAAATTCAACCCTTTCGAAGCTGAGCCAGGCAAAGATCTCCCATCCAACCTGAGTTGCAACTGGGCAGGCCGTCTTCTACAAACACATCAGGTACTCCCATGCAATGCCATTGATTCCGCTGCACTCTCGCAAGAAATCTTGGATCTTCATGAGCGTGTTATTATCGCAAGCTTTGTAGGAGGACAATTTGCTGTGAGAGACATTCCCGTATGGCTGGAAGAGTTAGGAAAATTGATTTTCCCACAACCCATTCTACTTCACAAAGATGCTGGAAATGGTTTCCAGTACATTAAATTAGACAGCAAGGAGGCTATGGCAAAGGCTATAAACCTCTAGCTCCATCACTTCCCTGGTGGGGAAGCAGCATACTCCCATTGGAAGCCCTCCTTCAACCCAATAATCCCCATTGGAATTAGTCATCTCTGCTGGTTGACACTAGACAATTTACCACTAGAACTAATCCGTTTCTCACTCCCCATTGCCCAACTCCTTGGTAGAGTACTCTCAATTGACATCCACAACCTTGCATTTAGCAACTATAGATTTTGCATTGCCCCTAACTTCACACAAAGGTGGACTTCCAACATACACATAGAAAACCGGAACAAGGAACCCACAGCTATCCACATCACTTACGAAGACCATTCTCTAAGTTGCCACAGGTGCCGAGCATCCAACCATCCCGCTTGAGAGTGCCCACTTATAATGCAGGCATCCACACAGAGACTGACCAAAAGCAGCCAAGACACAAACTCGGTGATGCCACTTATAAACCCTATTTCAAAGGAATCACAGACCAATTTCCGCCCTCGTCCACCAAGAACGGCTCTATTGAAATCCAACTCATCACAGAAGTTTCACAGACACAGTAATAAACAGCACTGCTCCTATCGCTCTCCTCCATATGAATCGGACGCAGATGGTTTTCTCCTAGTTGTTTACAGAAGACGTGGCCGTGCACCAACGCCCGCCAGTTCTAGTCACTACTGGGCCAGGAGGGTTTCCGTTGAAAGACGCAGAGATGAGCAGGAGCAGCAGGAACACAATATTCAAGAACAAATGTAACTTTCTCCTAAACAAGACTCTGAAGGAGAGAGCTAGCCAGGTGTTCACAATCCCGCAACTCCTAACGTGACGCAACACAAAGGAAAGAGCTCCTCCATCGCAGATACGACCAGTCGACAGCCTTCAACTTAGCTTCCCTCGCTGCCTATTCTCAGACTAGGCAATAATCCAACACATGTATCCAATCTAGTCTCACCAAAAAGCCCTAACAGACACCGCGAGGCACAAGACGAAACCATAGACAGAACCACAGGTAGAATCCAGGAATCCAATCTGACACCCTTATGCGTCTCAAACCCTAGCAACACACTCGACCTCGCAAACGAACAATCAGTGAATTCACAGACCCAATCCCTGACTAGAACACCCCAGTTCCCTCAATCTCCCCGTCTCCAAATCCCTAACCCTAGCTATCTAGAGATCACTAAAAACCCAACTCCCAAACCGACCCCTAATACTCATAGTGATCCAAGCTCTAGTATTCCTTCGTATACTAGACCTAATGTATACGTAGCCCTACACCCCCCAGAACAATACCACTAGCCGATACCCTAGCATTACTAACCTAATTCCACAAAACCTAGAAATCCAATTACAAAACAACATACATGATAGCATACTTAGTGATTCATTATCCTTTCCTCCCCTTAGAAATGATAGATTCCAACCAACTTCTCCAATAGCAGAGAACAATGTATCAATAGCAGTTAGGGTTTCCAATCACACAAACAGATTGCCCCAATAATGGCGTGTAAATGAGGAGAACTCATCCATACTTCCACTAGCAGGCAATCAATCCATGCGGAACATCAAGGCTTCAGCAAAGAAAACCCAAGGTAACCATTCCCCCCCCCCCCCCCCCCCCAAGATGTGTGTGGATGTAGTTTCTATTGCTCCAGCATTGGACACCTCAAGATATAGGAGGGTTCTTTCCCCTGACCGCGAAGAGAGTGCTAGGCAAACTCTCGATCCACAGCCTCTATGAAGATCAAGATCCTCTCACAAAATGTTAGGGGGTTGAACAATCCAGCCGCAATTGATAACCCGCGGCACTATATCATCAAAAATCCTGTAGACCTCTTATTCTTACAGGACATAAACTTAGAGGACAAGGAGCACTAGATCTAGGTAGAAAATTAAAGCGTAGAGCTACTACCCTTTGCACTAATGCTAAGTGTGGGCGCTTTTACGCTTTTTCACTCACCCTTGGTAATAACGCAAACATTGTCTTGGTTCTAGCCTTTATCCACTATGTTCAAATATACGGGTGTTTTTACGAGCGCGGTCCATTGTGCCTTCCAAGCAATGGAGCTTTGCTAAGTTTCCTAGTTTTGTGGATGGCAGTAGGTGTAGCTATGATTGGCGTGCAAGTGTCCACTAACTAGTTGCTAACCCAAGAGACCAGCCTAGGTAATAAAAGGACAGAAAAAAAAAACCTATTTCGACGCTTCTTCTATCCTACGTCCCTTCCATGGTGTTTTGCCCGCTTCTTTTCTACACGTTCACTGTCTCAATGGGTTTGTGACTTTCAACCTTCTACATGAACTTCTATGCTTTATCTTTTGAATTGTTTTACTATTCTATTTTGACTCTAGGTTTTTTACTTCTTCTTTACTTCTACTTCTAGGTTTTGACTTTTAACTTCAAAAATTTACTTCTAAATTTCTACTCTAACTTTCTGACTTCAAAATTTTACTCCAAATTTCTACCGTCTAAATTTTACTCCAAATTCCTAACTTCTAGATTGACTCTAAGTTTTTACTTCTAAAAATTACCTCTAGATTTTAACCCCTAGTTTAACTCTAGATTTTGACTTCTAATTTACTTCTATATTTTAACTTGTAAAATCACTTTTTGATTTTTTAAACCCCTAAATTTTATCTTCTAAATATTACTCTACCCTTTTAACCTCTAAATGTTACTCTAAGTTTTGACTCCTAAATTACTTTTAAATTTTAATTCCTAAATTTTATCTTCTAAATGTTACTCTAATCTTTCTTAACCTCTAATTTTTAATTCTAGATTTGTATTTCCTAATTCTAATTAAATTTTAACCTCTAAACTAACTCCAATCTTTTTACTCCTAAAATACTTTTAGATTTTAATCCCTAATTTAACTCTAAATAAACTCTTTTTAACTTCTAATTTAACCCTAGATTTTTACTTCTAAACTAATCACTTCTTCTAAATTTTCTAACCTCTAAATAATTGGCCTCTAATTATTTTAACTCCTAACTTAATCCTAGGTTTTACTTCTAAATTACTACTAAATTTCGACTTTTAATCCTAATTTCTACTTTTGAATCTAAATCGCTAATTTGTTACTATTTTCTACTCATTAACGCTAATTAAGGTTAATTAAGAAAATCAAAGGGTAATTAGGGAAAAACACCAAGGATTAGCCTAGTGACTTACCTCGTCACTGTCGATGTTGGAAACGACCTCGTCCACGTCCACGTACACATCCTCGTGTTCCATTGTAATCCTTTGTTTATTTCCCAATTATGCCCACGGCTTAAAGTAGGAGTTTACAATTGGTTTTGATCTAATTTCCTTCTTTCCTCCTTTAGCCTCTTTTCTTTTTCTTCCCTTCTTCTACTTTGGAACTATTTCACCAAAAATTTTGATGGCAACCCCGCGCTACCAACCTTGACAACTATGCAACATAAATGTGTCCACTATTTTCTTACAAAGCTCTTACGCGTCATATTTCAATGTTCCTCCAACGGCTACCAAGGCTCCTTTGCGATTTCTCCTAGTCTACCTAACTTACCTAACTTAAGACATTATTTATCGTCTCTCTCCTACGTCACCATGTATATAGCCATCTTCTCCTTCACTCCTCCCTGCATCTTTGAGTATTTTTGGCAGGTTTTGGACAGACAGCTATCCTACATGGAGTTTATTCTGGGCTTGACCCGATCTCTTCTATTCTCTTTTCTTCCCTACTTTGTTTCTTCCCCCCTACTTCTAATGCTTCCCTAGTTAATTTCACATTTTTGGACAAGCCCGACTCTCAACCCAGACTCTAGACCCCCAAGTAGTGTAGAATATTTTTTGTGAATTTTTTAGAGTTCCAACACCCTGGATTCTAGCCACTCGAGTCCAATTCCCTGGACCCCAGACCCCGAGCTGGTTTGCCTTGTTGACCTCCGATCTGGACTGGCCCCTTTGAACTAGTTTCGTCCTATTGACATCCGATCTGGATTGGGCCCTTCGGCTGGTTCGCCTTGTTGATTTCTGATCTAGACTGGGCCTCCTTGGGCTGGTTCGTCTTGTTGATTTTTGATCTGGACTTGGGCCCCTTGGGCTAGTTCGTCTTGTTGACTTCTGATCTGGACTTGGCTAACTAAGGATAAACTGGATTTTTGTTCTAACTAAGGGAGACTGGGTTTTTGCTAACTAAGGGGAAACTAGATCTTTGCTAACTAAGGGAAATTTGGGGGAGATACACTTGGAGAAAATAAAACTTGGGAAACAACTACACTCACATAAAACTTGGGGGAAAACTAAACTCACTAAAAACTTGGGGGAACCACTTAGACTCACTAGATGCAAAAGAAACCTACATATCTTGGAAGCTAAACTTTGGATGTTTCCACAAAAGTCTTGGAAACTAGAGTTTGGACTTAAACACCAGGGAGGTTCAAAGCTTTGCCGCTAAGTTGGATTTAACACCAACTTTAGGACTTGGTGGCACTCGGGGGGTTCAAAGCTCCACCGTCTAAACTTTTAACACACACTTTAGGACTTCAACCTTGTCACTAGTTCAAAGCTTCGCCATATCCAAGGGGGATCCACACAATGAGAGAGACTTTAGAAGAGGGAAAAAAACAAGACTTTTAACGAAAACACACATAGGATTAAAGCTTCGCCGTCCCGTAGGGAGGTCCACTCAACAAGGAGAATGTTAGACGAAGGTTTGAGATAAACTTAGAAACACGCAAAAATGAAGTTCAAAGCTTCGCCGCCCCATAGGGGGTCCACTCAACAAGAGACACGTTAGAAGAAGGCAAAACTTGACTTAAGAGAACGCGTGAGTTAGTATAACAAGGTAAAGCAAATGACTCACACTCTAAAGGCCCCCAATGGCGGCATACGCCAAGGCACGGAAAGGGATGGCTCTAGGGTTAGTAGAAACACAAAAGACCCTCAAGACACAAGGGTTAGTTCACAAGAGCACCTAAAACACAAGAGAAAACGCACAAGGAGTACACAAGGCAAAATAGAAGAATCCGCAAGGACCTTCAAAGCTTGAAAAACAACAACAAAAGGAGCCAAAAGTGCTCCAAAAACACCGTAGAGGTTTTTGGCTTCAAACGCCAAATATCCAAGATGACTTGGACCCCGGACCCCAAAACAAGTATGGAGATGATTTTAGAGAAAGTAATGAAGCCCTTTTATAGGTTTCCAAGGGCTCACTCCCCCCCCCCCTAAATTCCTACTAGTAACCTTATCAACTTGGATTTTCATCCTCATCCTCAAAGATTTTCATCCTAATCCTAGATTTTCATTTTCTACTACCTATGCTGGACCAACCTCCTAACTTTTGGAGATTAACTCTGAATGTCAAACGGACTACGCCGTTGGATCAAGAACACCATTTTTAGTCGACGACCCCCTACTCCCCATACCGAGATCAAAAACCCAACATAGGCTAGCCTAGATTAAAATCCCAATTGCGGTAAATTTCCAACTCTTGAGGTTTCCTATTTTGAAAAAGGTAACTAGCCTGAGTCTCCGGAAGGTGAAAGGGAATAGGAAAAGACTCCTAGTTGACGTTGTTTCGCCGTCGTGTGCCCCCAGAATGCCGGTCAACGTCGCGGGGATGTTGTGACGTGATTAATTTCCAAGGAATCTTGCCGGTTCGGATAACAGATGCTATTGGAATGCTGCAAAACTTATTGAAACGCATTATTAGCATAAAACAAGCTATCCTAATTTTTAGTGAGATTTTACTGCAACTTGGATAATTTACAAGAAATTCCTGTTGGAGATTAGAACGGTTGACCGTCCAGAAAAGGTTCTTCTGTAAGTTGGAAGATGCTGGGATTTTTCGTGGGACCTCTCAGGGAGCCTTGCAAAAGATGTGGAGGTGCATTTCTGTACTTGGCACAATTGGTCAGTGGAGACTTAAATCAGCCGTCTCCTCGAATTGTCAATGGCGCAAGAATCTTTTGCAAATGAGAAAATCTTGGCAAATCAATTTTGCCGTTGGACTCCTGGCATGGGATTAACCTCATAACACCATCCTTGGGCTATAGATTCCTCCACAGCCTCATCTTGAGTTTAGTGGCTCATGCATGCTAACAATTGGATTTTTTGGAAATTTGTCGATCTAATGGGGAATTCAAAACCTAACCTAGGACCTGAAATATGAATCACTGTGAATCCCTAGGACCAATCTAGACATACATCACCACCTTCCAATGGGATTTAGCCTTGCTGGGGCTATGTGACTAAAATCCTCTAAAATCTCCTATCTTGTGGTTTAGACTCTATTTCTAGGCGAGGTTTGGAGATGGTTTAGGTATTAAATCAAAACTAGACCAATTACTATAATGGATATGGTACAACCCTATTTTGGTTCTACACTCTTTTTATGTCTTTTTGTATAATTTTACCTATTTTAAATTGCAAATTTCAAAAAAAAAAATCCAGAGTCCCAAGTGATGATTTGGGAGCTTACACTAAGCCAGGATATACATTGGAGGGACGGAACGCTAGTAAGGGAGGGGTAGCAGCACTTATTTCTCCCAATTGGGCAAAATGTATTTCCCAGTCAAGATCCTTACTTGGGGGTAAGGTCCATTGGCTTATTCTTAGTCGATTCACAGGAGGAGATATTGGCTTTGCCAATATATATGCCCCAAACAATCCTCAAGCAAGATGCATATTATGGGAGACAATGATACGTGAACTACCTACCACATGCAAGTGGATCTTATTGGGAGACTTCAATATGGTTGAACGACGGAGTGACAAATCTAGCTCTTGTGGGAAGGTATTGCCAGCTAATGAGAGACTCCTATTCAACGGCCTGAAAGATGCTCTCCAAGTCTCAGAACCTCCATTGACAATACCATCTCTTTCCTTCTCATGAGACAACTCAAAAAATGACAACACTTAGATTATGGCCCATTTAGATAGGTACTATGTATTTTCAAACACACCGACCAGACAAAGGAAAGTTCTAGAATATAGGATTAGAGGAGACCACACTAGATCCAATCATAGCCCGGTTTCCTTGGTGATAGAGCTAGGTAAACCCTTCCCCCACCCGAGTAGGTGGGTCATGTCATCGGTATATTTTGAAGACGCTGATCTTGATATTCGAGGTATTTGGGCAGCTGCTCCAAACACAGCAACCTTCTTCACCAAACTTAAGCGAGTCACCCGCTTTTATTGTGGATATTGTATCAGATGGGCCAAGTCCAGTAGAGTACACGAACAAATCTTATGCGTAGATCTTGAGAAGAAAATATGCCAACTCCAAGATCACCCTCACTCGTCCCGACTCCAAGAAGAGGTCAAATTCATGCGGTCTAAGCTTGCCGACCTTGAAGACAAGAAGATCAAAGGGCGCAAGGTTCGATCCCGAGCAAACTGAAGACTATATGGAGATACACTATCCACGGAGTTCTTCAAAAATGTTTGAAAACCCCCAGCCACGGCATCAATTACGGAGCTCAAAGATGACAAAGGACAACTTAAGTATGATAGAGATGAACTTGATCACATCTGCATCAAGTTCTACACTAAGCTATATTTTCAAGAAGCTAGAAGCCCAGAGGCGATAACTGCAAGTGAAGACATTCTCTCATGCATCCAAAATAAATTCTCTCCAGCTATGGCCCAGCAACTTCACAATCCCTTGACACACGAGGAGCTACACAAGGCATTACAACTAATGGCAATAGCTTGATCCCCAGGCCCTGATGGAATAACAACAGAATTTTTTAGTAGATTTTGGGACATAATTGGCCAAGACTTCATTGATATGGTAACAAACTCTATTACCCAAGGCCGCCTACGGCCTACCCTTTGGTATGACTTTGGGAACTATTGCACTCATCTTCAAAGCTGGTGACTCCGTAGACTTCTCCAACTGGAGATCCATTACTCTATTAAACGTATCATATAAGATAGTTGCCAAAGCACTTCAGGTTTGTCTTCAAAACTTACTTAGAGAAGTTATTAGCCCGAAGCAGTCGGCTTTTCTTCCTTCCAGGCACATTCTTAACAACACCTTTTTACAATATGAGACGGTGGAATGGGCACTTGAATTGCAACAAGACCTTATTTTCCTCAAGCTAGACTTCACCAAAGCTTATGATGTTGTATCTTGGGATTTCTTATTCCAAGTTATGCAACAAATAAGGATACCAGAATCATTCTCTCACGTGGTCTTGATGTTACTACAAGATGCATCTGCAACAGGGATGCTTAATGGGAAAGCCACGTCTACCTTCCCCACTCAGCATGGTGTGAGACAAGGTTGCCCCCTAGCACCATGTACCTCTTTCTACTTATTGGTGAAGCCCTTAGTATGGCCGCTACTAAGGAACAACGTCTTGGAAGGATCCACGGTATCCAACTACCTAATAGCAATCTTCAACAATTATTATCACAATATGCCGATGATACTAACTTATCAGTTAGGGGCCAAGAGGAGGACCTAAGAAATACAACCACCCTTCAACAACGATTTGGATCTGCCTCTGGATTGATCATCAACTGGACAAAAAGTGTTGCATATTGGTTTTTGAAGACTATACTATCAGCATGGTCAAATCACTTCGGTTTAACATGCGCTCCACCGGGATCTCTCTCGAAATTATTAGGTGCCCCTTTTGGAATTACACTAGAGACATCATACATTGACGGGTTTCTTCAACAAAAGATAACCAAGAAATTGACCTACTAGACTACCCAACGACTCTCACTTGTAGGTCGGGCTACAGTGGTCAATGTTATCCTACTATATATTTTATATTATTTCATTGCCATTTGGAGCGGCTCAATCCAAGTTATTAGGTCTATTTGAGGGAGCCTCCGTAATTACTTATGGAGTGGGACAAAATACACATCCCGTATTAGAGTTAGCTGGGATGACTGCTATCTATCCAAAGAGATTGGCGGGCTAAAACTTCTTGACCTGAGATTTCTCTTACGACACTATTAGCCAAGTGGATTGTATATGCAATTGAACCAAGTATATCAAACTTGAAAATCCTTCTTAGGTATAGGATTAGTAGAATGAAACCTAACCCATGATGTGGCTACTGGTTGCCTTCATATGCTTGGCTCATGGTAAACAACCCATCTGTTACTTGTGGATCCAAAACTTGGAATAGAATCACGGCGGCATAGAGGTGGCTCACTACCTACATTGAACCTTCTCCTCCATCCAACTCAGACAAGGTGCTCACAACTAGCCTCTAGTGGTCCACCACTTACATAGGTTCTAATTTCAACTTTTCACTAGACAGAGCTAGAGAATTGGCAAGGAACGGATTGAAAACAATAGCAAATCTATGGGATACTGGTACTCAAGACTTCAAAACATGGGAGGAGGTCTCAACATCATTCTCATTACAAGACAACGAACAACTCAAGTGGACCTATCTTATTGCCAATATACCCAATGACTAGATGGCAATGCTAATTAGATAGTATGACCTCACTCAAGACGGAGAGTGGCTCGAAATCTTTGCTAGATTAGAAGATCCAGTCCCACTAATATCATGGCAGTGTAATGGCCCCGTCTCTAGGCTATTAAGACCGGAGCTCCAGCATCTCACTCTACCTAGCCACGTACCTAGGGCAAACCCTTGGAGTCGTCTCACGGAGACTTTTTGTTCTTCCAACCTCTTCTGAAGTTGATACATATGATGGCTTCGTTCGACGTATAAGGATACTAGAGATCCAAAAGAGTCATACTGGAGGCCCTGATTTGTTCTACTTTGGAGCTACTCTTACCCTAACTTACAATCCTAGTCGATGGCATTGGAGTAATGGCAAGCCCATTTTGTCATATTCAACCACGTGTGGACGGCAGTTATTGACCGAGCATCGCCAACTTGAACGAAGCATCCCCTCGAAATGGGAAGGCACTCTTCATCCCTCATTTTCACCCGATTGGAAAGAAGTTTGGCACAAAACCCGTTCACAGAAGGAAGCGACTTTCATGTGGTCAGTATTTCACAATGCTGTTGCTGTCCACTCTTGGCGAGTGCATATCAATCCCAATATTGACATTAGATAAAACTGCTGCTCAACAGGTATGGATGAAACTCCCATATATACATTTTATGAGTGTCCAAGAACCCAAGAAATATGGGAGTATGTGCAATCCATCATCCACCACATATGTGGCGTCCAACCAATTATGGGACCACATACACACTTTAGCCCGACCCAATGCATTTTTGGATCGCCGATTCCCCGAAGGTTCCATAGCATCACCATTTTTTGGTCTTTCCTTCGAGGCTCCGCTCTGTGACTGATTTGGACCACCCGCAACAACAAGGTCTTCTCATAGTCCCATTGACCTTCTTACAATGTCCAACAGGCCCTTTGCATTAGGAAAAATTTCAGCCCTTCAAAAGGCCGCGAGTTTGGCACCCGCCCGGTGCAATTATGGAAAAAAAATAAAAAATAAAAATAAAAATATATATATATATATATATATATATATATATATATATATATATTTTTTAATATTTAAAAATTGAATGCTGACGTGGCACTAGTGCCACGTCAGATTTATATTTTATTTTAAAAAAATTCAAAAAAAATAGTTTTTTAAGAAATAGTATTTTTTTATTCATTCTAAAATTGCACCAAAGGGGTCCCGTAAATCAATTCCTTAGCGGCCTTCTGGAGGGCTAAAATTTTTCCTAATGGAACTCATTACTAGACTCTGGACGGGCTACGTTCCTTAAAGCTCACAGTGCTACTAAACTTTGTCCGCATCAAGCTGACTCTATTTGGCTCAAGTTTGATTTAGTTTGGGCTCAGTCTCAAGTGCTTGCTACCCATATTGGTAATCAGATTAGCTGGAACCATGAGGGCCCTCGCCCTTGTTCATTTATTTAGGCTTTTGCTGTTACTTGTTTCCTTTTTGCTTGTTCTCTCTTCATTGTCCAGCATTTGGCTTGGCCGTTTTGTACTTGGTGGGTTTTTTTAATGCTATGGGTTTCCCATTTGTTCAAAAAAAAAAGGGGGGGGGGGGTTGTAATACTGGTGAATCAAAAATGGCCTTCGAAAGCCAATAATGCAATCTATTTGTGATTTGGAGATTTTCATCAAAAGTTACATGTTTGAGCTAGTGTGGAAAATAGAAAAATTCCATACCTACCCACAAACTTAAAATGGTATGGAGTTTTACCATACCTACTACTACAAACTTAAAATCCTCAGAACTTTTGACTTATAGATCCAAATTGAATGATTCAAAGCTTCACACTTCTATATAAATCTAAAGAACCAATTTCAGATTTATTTTTTTACTAGACAAATTTTAAATCCTAATTCTTTATTTTCATACTTGGAGTAATTTTTTAATTTTATTTTTTGTTTAAAGTCGTTTTTAAAGAAGCTTTTTGAGCTGCCCGGGCTGCTCGCCGACCAGTGAAAATCACATATCATGCAATGACTTTTTAACTGTATAGTCAAAAGTTATGAAAATTGTTGGGCCTTAAAGCTACTCTTTGGGCACATATTTCGTGAAATTTTCAAAGAAAAAAAATAGAAACTCCGTTCATAGTGAGCTGCCCAAAATTGCTATGTTGCCAAAAGACGGTGTTTGGTCCTTTAGGGGTTAAGAGATTGAATGTCTATTCTTCATACAAATTTATTGAAATATGTCTCATCTAAAGTCGAATTTGTTAACTTAGAAGGATGCCAAGAACAATAAGTGTCCAATGGATGATTTTCACTATTTCTTTAGAAACAGGGAATGCAACTATTGGTTCGAAAATTGAATCATTTTTTACTGATTACCTATCAACAAGAGTGTGTCTTTCAAGATTAATGTATTTTTCAAATGAGTCTGCATCCTTGAGGAAACAAATCCTGGTCCTTTACTGCTTAATTGTAATCCCTCAATCATGTCCAAATGAGTTTGAATTCATATTCGTGCCTCCATTTGCTATTTTGTTGTGTCTAAAAACAAAATGATTTTTAGCAAATGAATCTAAATGCATCAATGAAAGTGTTATTCTCCAAAGTAACAACCAAACACGTTTAACGTTGTAAAGAAGCTAAGATTGAAAAGAGGTCAATGGATGACTTTTGAGATCATTGTAAAAATGGCAAATGCACCTAACTTACTGATCCAATAATCATAGCAGTTTTAGTAACTACCTTGGTCATAGGGGGCTATGTCCTTTAATAGATAAGTAATGTTAAGGATTCCCTTTTGCCCTCTCAAACAAAGGAAATATCCCAACGTTCTCAATAAAAGAGTGCCTGAAAACCAGTGTAGAATTGAAAGTTGTGGCCTATCAAGCACTATAAATTAGCTTGCAGTCGTAGCAAAAAGTATACTGGTGGAGAGATATACCTTTCATTTAAAAGGGGCGAAGAGGGAATTAACCCCTAAAGGACCATAAGAATACCAGGTGGCTTCTGCAACATGGATTTTTGCACCCCCAATCCTTTAGAGGTTAAACAATGTTATGTTGTGTGGTGTATTTCATAAGACTTTGGATTCATCCAAGCCATTAAGGCCTAGCGGGGTCACAAGTGAGCAATTTCACTTGACCATAGAAGAAGGGGACAATGACTTGTTTTTGCCCCTTAAGAACTTCACTTATTTGTATCTAGTATGGGAATCCTTGCAATGAATTCTTAGATTTTTTTAAATTTTGTTGTCTTTTATTTTGCAAATCAAATTATCAACTTTAATCAACTCATTCCAACCTACATTCTACGTGTAATAGGTCATTTCTTTATTTACATTACAAAAAAGGAGGTTTTTTCAACTACAAGAACAATTGTTTTTTAGTCACACAAGATATATGCAATTGGTGCAAATTTGGGAGTTGGTAGTCACTATGGACAAGTTGTTCTTGGAATTGTAGTCGTAAAGGACAATGGGTTTGTTTCTCATCCGACAACCTAGTTGGAATTTCATCAACGTATTCTTTTGATGTAGTTGCCTATATAGCATACACTGCCACGTAGATTTTACAGATATTCATAATTTTCAAACTTTCATCTCAATGATATCTAGATTTCAGAAATTCACATCTAACTCCTTTTTTAGATTTCAAAAGTACAAATATTAGAATTTAATAGATTTTACTTGTTTAGAAAACTTTACAATTTCACAATTTTACAATTTTTTAGATTTTAAATATTTTTAGATTTCTCTAGATTCCAAAAATCCATAGACAATAGAAATCTAGATTAGAATTCTATTAACAAAAATTCATTCATAAGAGTACAACAACTTACAAGTTTTCTGTCTAATCTAATGGTGCTCTTGACAATTGATATAAGACAATCATTTTACAATGGCAATTGTTTCTAGTTTAGAAACAACCTTTAAAGATGAGCCTAGGTCCTATGCATTTATATTATAGGTACCTTCTTTAGTTATAGTTACTTTTGTTGTAGGTGCCTCTAGTATAGGTACTTATATTATAAATACCTTACATGGTTATAGATTACCTATGTAATAGGTACCTACATTATCAATAAGTATGTTATACTTTTTTTGTCCCAAATTGATTGTCCATCTTTCCAAAAATAGATGTCCAAAAATGATTGTCCACTACTTCAACTTTAGTTATATGAAGATGCAATTCATGAAATAGTCAATATATTACAATAAGAATTTCAATTAAACGAAGACACAATTCATGAAATAATTAGTTTTAATTACACAAGTTGCTCAAAACAAGCTGCTTACAAGCTGAACAAGAAAAATCTAACCCTAAATTAATCTTCACAAAATTTTCATGTGGTACAAAGACAAGATGGACAACAATATGTTGTTATGCTCAATATTCATTTTCAGTGAGATATCATAAGCTAGACATCAAAAGAGATTTGAGGCCTCTAAGAGACCGCGAGTTATACTGCATTTCCAGATTGCAAGCATGCAGGATAACTGTTGGCTGATGTGGTCAAGAGAGTGCCATGTCATTTCCATAAAAAAATATAACATTTTTTGCCTAAAATGATATTTTGGTAGAATTTTTGTTTTGCTTTGTTTTGTTGAATTTTTTTTTTGAGAGCTCGTATTGGCTGTTCACAGATTTGGCCAGATTGTGGTACGGGCCTGGAACGGCCCTCCAATGCCCTCCAATCTCTTCTAATAAAGTCATTTATCACGTGAACTTGCAACGTCAATTTTTCCGCTTTAAGTAGTTCTTACTTTAAACTTAATACTGCCATTTTTTACAAACTGTTGAGCAAATCAAGAGTTAGTCTACATAGTTGCATTCATTACTTTATCAAATTCTCAAATTTTGCCTTAATCTTGAGAAAAGTTTGTCATGGGACAATCATTTCAAGATGGAGGAAGTAAATACCTTTCATGGTTACAGGATATCTATGATACAGGTACAAATATTATAAGCACCTTCAATGGTTGTAGGATACCTTCTTATATTACTAAGCTCAAGGCTCCTAGGCTTGAAATTCTAAGCTCACATGCTAACTTCATTGAGTTATTTCCTACTCAAATTTAGCTTTTGTGCAATTATAGTTGCAATCGTTTTCTAGTCAAATTTAGGTATTGTAGAACTGCAGATCAACATGGTGGATTCTAGTGAGTGTAGATTTGTCCACATTGACAACTATGATGAATATTGCGAACTTCTCTCAAACCTTTCAATCTCTAAAAAATATGAGAGTTGACAAATAGCTTCTCCAAGGTACATAGATAGCAAATTTGTATAGTCATAGGCAAATCTACCTTTATTGAAAGTTAGTCAATGAAATTGGAGAAAAAATAGATTGCATATCATTTGAAAACATCAACAAAAAAATGATGAAAAAACGTATAAAGTTTCTATTGAGACCTAAAAAAAGAAAAATAACAAAGTGTGGTATTTAAATAGCTACTATAGTAAAAAATAATCCAATTATTGTATAGGACATAGTGACACACTTCTTTTGGAAATAAAGTATTTTTTTTGCCACTTTGTTCTAAATCTACCTCTATTCTAAAAAGTCCCACTGTTATTATAATACCTTGTGAGCGTCTTACCACCACCATTGAGATAGAACAAGCACAATTAGGTTGTTTTTGTTTCCAATGTTAACTTCCTACGGCAAATGCATTAGAAGAGATTTGAGGCCTCCAAGAGCTCGCAAGTTATCATGCGTTCCCGTAGCATTCTGATGCAGGAAAGTTGCTAGCTAATGTGGTTGAAAGAGTGCACGTCATTTCTGGAAAAAAAAATGGCCTGAAATGATATTTGGGAGAGAATTTAATTTTCTTTTTCTTTTTTTTCTTTTTTTTTTTCTAACAGCCTGTACCGGCTGTTCATACATCTGGCTAGATTGGGGAACGGGCCTAAAACTTCCCTCCAATGCCCTCAAATCTCTTCTAATGTCTACGTGTTGTCCATTATGCCTTCCAAACAATGGATAAATATTTGATGGCTTCTTAATTGCTTTAAGTAGTTCAAATTGCAAAGAAAAAAGGTTCAAACTTCAATAGTTAGCATTGTTGACCATCCTTGACTAATCAAACCAAAAACTCTGGTTCATCAATATGAAGTTGCCTAAATCAAATATCAGATATCCTATGTCATGTAATATGGTCTAACATTCCCAAAATGATACAAAGATTTCACTGAAATTGAAGATCCTAGTGAAAATTATAGCCAGATGAAGTTCTACCTTGAAATTGTCCTTTTAAACTTCATCCATCAATTCCTATTGACTTTTGAATCTAAATGTTTTTTATTAAAAATTAATTAGTAGATAATCATGGGGTCAAAATTCTAAGTTTAACCTCTAAAATCCCAAGGCCAAGTTTTCTGTCAAAAACCATTCAAAACTGTCATTTTTGCTGCATTTACACAAGAAAGCAAAAAATTTGTTTTTTTTAGAATCTATCCATAGAATCCACTATAGGAAATCCCCATTTTAGGTGATTAGCCCTAATTTTTTTATGACAAGTTTTAGGTGATGTCAATGTTGACAACCCAACTTTTTAATGTCAACAAAAATGTACAACTTAACATCAATATTGACAATCCAATGTTTTTATGTCAACATTGATGTTACGTTGGACATTTTTGTTGATATAAAAATTTGGGGTTGCTAACACTGACATCACCTTAAATCCATCATAAAAAATTAGGGCTTGTCACCTAAAATGGATATTTCTTATAGTGATCTTGTACTTCAATTGCTTAAGATCATGTGGTAAGAAAATTTCATCAAGTTTGACCATACGGATTGGAATATATTAGCATTCAAAGTCGAACAAAAAGTTTTTTTTCAAGAACATGCTTAGATTGCCCAAAAAACAAGATTGTTTATAACTTTCTTATTACTAGTCCAAACAGAATGAATCAAGTTTCACAAATAGACAAAAATATAATATTTTAGGAAAAAAATTTAAAAATAAATAATTCGATTTTTTGTGATTTTTTGGGCTACCCGCCGACCTTTGTTTTTAGCTTTTTGTGCCATAACTTTTGCTTCCGGACACTGATTGAAATAAAAGCTATATTTCCAAGAAGCAATTAATTTGAACTGCCGTACTTTTACACTCACTCTTCAGCACTTTGTAAGTAGGGGCAACAATGCTTTTCCCATACCTAACAATCAATAGCTTACATTTGGCCTATGTATACTTCTGAATGGCATGACATTTTTCCCTTGATTTGTGTGAAATTCTCGCTATGTATTTCAATGTATTGCAATCTGTTTCTACCAAAAATTAGATATGGGGCATAATTGCTTTAAATTCCTCAACTATACAACCCCAAGTTGCATTCTAGTAATAGACAATCTAATTTGAATCCAAGGATGAGAGAAGTTAACCTTGTTGAAGTGATGAATATCACCTTCAAAAATCAGAAGATCCAATTTCCTTTTGCTGGACCCAAAAACCGCTTTTCCCTCCAAGTGCAGAATTTGAATGCAAAAGTCTTTCACTTCAAGCATCTTGTTGAATGCGTTTGCAGTATTCTTTCCTTTTCAAATGCCATAGCTCTCTTTAATTTTAAATCCTTTTTGGAGGGGCTTTTCCCAAAAGGGCCTCTATAGAGTAAGTCCTATAGTTGGTCATCTGCATGAATGCTCAAATCCAATCATTATACGTGGCAATTAACATCACATTTTACAAAAGCTTGTATTTGTTTGTAGTGCACTATTTCTTTAAGGTTGCACATTGGGACATCTATTAGTTTCTCATCTTCTAATTTTTGCAAAGAGGTTAAAGGTAATACCATTTCTATGAATCCACCCAACTGACGGCATCAAAATACCAAAATGCAATCCAAACTCCTAGTTGACAAATTTCTAGTTCTAATGCAGCTCCAAAGGAGTACCACCCTAAGCTCCGATTTCTAGAAACATCTTGTCCACTTCAAACATTGATGCTCCATCCTTGTACTATTTGTTAGAGTTGGATATGCTAGTTCTATAATTCTTTGGCAATTAGCTTCTTTGTATATTTGTGCATGTTTATTGCCTAGTGGAACAAGCAAGTCCTTTCACGATCTACCATTGGAATAAATGGAACCCGTGACCCATACACAACGCAAACTGCATTAAATGGGTTGGATTAGACACCCCATTTTCTACCATGACCTATTCAAACAACGCCAAAAATCACTAGTAGAAAATTCAATTTTTTTGTTGTTTTGGTCGCGTTGACCCAATGAATTTTTGATTTCAACAGATTTCTAGCAAAAATTGACCGGATCAACGTGACCAAAACAACAAAAAAATTGAATTTTCTACTAGTGAATGAGCTAACCTTTGGTGCCCTCAATATATGTATCACAATCAGCAATGATTATGACTTTGCAATAAGTGGAGTCATAGATGTGACAAGCGATAGTTGTCTATGATTTTACCCTTTTCACATGATCAAATATGACAAAGCGATTCTCAAAGTTGCCACTTGATTGCATCTGCTTTACAAGGTCAACTGCACTCTCAAGTCCATCCACAATCATCTTGAACAAATGCCGTATTCAGATAGTAAGCTTGGCTTAAATTAGCTAAAAAGAAAAAAGCCATTTTTTGGCTAAAAAATTAGGACCAAATTACCAAATTTACATATAAATGTAAAGATGGTTTGCTCCAAATCCAAAGAACCCAATAACAATTTATTGAACCAGATATTAACTATCATTTGATCATCTATCATCAAGAATTTTTTTGATGGTTGAATGAAGGAATTACTTCATTGATATTTAGTGAGATTGAATGACTGAGAGATTGTTTTTATATTGAAATTCATTGTCTGTCATGAATCCGCAAAGAATGTAAGATACTTCAAAAGTGAGAGCTTGACCACTCATTTTCAAAATGCAAGAATTGTGTTCAATATAGAACTATAGACCTCATTTTGGAATAGTAGAATAACTTTTTCTAAAATCTTTAGAGTAAAAAAAGTTGGTAAATCTAAATCACATTCAATTTCAAAAATCCATTTATGGTTTTGAGCCTTAAAAAAAAGTTATGGATAAAATTTAGAGAAGATGTTTGAAAATGTGAAAAAAGTGTCCCTTCCTACCCCTCTCAGAATTTTGTTAATAACTTTTGATTTAAGACTTCAAATCTCAAACAGATTTTTAGAAATAAAATTTAACTTCATTTACTAACTTTTTCAATTTCAAAATTTCTTAAAAAGATTATTTTACTTTGCCAAAATGAGGTCCAAAATCATACATTGAATACAATTCTTGCTTTTGACTTAATTAAGTATAAGTGGTTGAGCTCCTAGTAATCTTAATTTACATATCCTACATAGGTTGTTTTATCTCTTACCACCCCACTTGTATAAAGAGCTTGTCTTCTCTTGTAGATGCACTCACAATTAGTCCTTCAAATCTACATGAATTTGCTTAGATGTTGCTAAACAGCTTGCAACATATGCTAAAATTTGGTCAAATATTGAATTTTTTTGCCTTCTTAAACACCAGCCGTTTACGATTACAATTTTGGGGGTTTAAATTTGCTTGCAATATTTAATACAATTTGGTCAAATGTTGAAATTCTTTTGCCTTCTATAGGTACAGCCATTAATGGTGACAATTTTATGGATGAAATTTGCTTGCAATATGCAATACAATTTGGTCAAATGTTGAAATTTTTTGAGACTTTCTAATGTACAAAAAGTTAATGACCACGGTTTTGAGGGATTGAAATTTGTTTGCAATATATGCTACAATTTGATCAAATGCTGATTATTTTTGCCTTCCAAATGCACAACCATTAACGGCCACAATTTTTAGAATGAAATCTGCTTGCAAGATATGCTACAATTTGGTCAAATGCTAAAAAAAATTTGCCTTCCTAATGCATAGCCGTTAATGGCCACGATTTTGGGGGCTCAAATTTGCTTACAATATTTAATACAGTTTGGTCAAGTGTTAAAAAAAATTTGCCTTCTTAAATCCCAGCCATTAATGGCTACAATTTTGGAGGTTCAAATTTTTTTGCAATATTTAATACAATTTGGTCAAGTGTTAAATTTTTTTTGCATTCTTAAACCCCAGATGTTAACTAATATGTTTTTGAGGATTCAAATTACTTTGCAATTTATGCTAAAATTTGTTCAAATGCAAAAAAAAATTGGGCTTTCTTAGTGCACAGCTGTTAATAGTTGTTATATTGAATTATATATTGTGCAATACATATACATTAATTACGAAATTAATTAGAATTTTTTTAATCTTGATTAAACATTATTTTAAAGATATTGACACAAGAAGATCCACAAGCACGGAGATTAATTGTTGTACTAAGTTAGCTTCTCTTTGAAAATTAGCCGGAGTTACATTTGCATAGCTTTTTAAAGAAGGAGAGTGTAAACATTTTTCTTTGTCTTGAGAGGTTAAGGTATCAAGGGCAATCTCAATTTTAAGGTACCAAGGGCAAAATGAAAAATCAATATTTTTTTATTATATATGATTTTTTGGACAAGTGTCAGGACTTTTTTGAAGAATGATGTCATGAATCTTGCTGCATACTTTGTTACTTGTGGTCGTATAGAAGGAAATGGAGCTTTTTATGTGGCCTTAGAAAACAATAAGGAAAAGATGGAAATGTTACGAATGATATTAATAAATCGTGGAGTGCCTAACTATGTGCATGCAAATGCTAATTTGAGAAAAAATTCAAAAATGGTGACATCAAAGTTTTTCTGGCAAGATGTTTTTGGTGTGGAATGGCAACCACCGTTTACAAGCATGATTTCTTATTATCAACCGCAATCATGCAGACAACTTAATGTGGCATTATGCTGTTGAAAGTATTGTTTTAGAGGTCAACAAGGATACTGCAACTATATTGACAGGATTATATAAAGTCAATTGGTAATTCCTTATATTTCATTATCATTTTTTTAAAATTTCGTTTCACTTTTTAGTTTCTAAACTTTGTTTGCTTTGGACTATTGCAATTGTCACTATTCAGCTATTCTACCTTTTGTTTGTTTGATGTTCACTTCACATGTTTTACCACAATAAGTCTTATTTGGCTAGGAGAACCAAAAAAACCATATTTCTATAAATCTTGTTCACAAGCGTTATTGCATTTAAAGTATTGCTAGGCAATCACTCTCATATTTTAGAAAACTTGTCTCCATAGACAATCTTGTTGCAGCTGAAGCCAAGCAGAAGTCAAAACAAAGAACTTGGTTCACTTTGACTATTGAGGCACTAAATGGAATCTTATACTAGGTTCATCTAAAAAGCTTTATTTTCCATTTCATATGTTTTTTAGTTTTTTGAGGTCTTCACTCTGTTCTTGTTAATTTGAATTAGTATTATGTTGCTCTACTATGCATAACATTGTCATCATGTGCAATTTTGCTTATTCTTATACATCATTTACTTTGCACAACAAAAATTGGGGGACATTGCGATTGCAGCTCACAAATTTCTTATAAGAAGTATCCCAATCTAGCAGATTAGACTGCAAGGGCACTTGATGAATGGAACTCTAAAATTGTTGAGAAGATGAAGGTAGCTTCTCATTTAGAATTAAAGAATTAGCTCTCCATTGCAAACTCTAAGCACACGGCACCATTCTTGGAGCAGGTGAAGTGTCACTATGAAACTCATGTTGAAAACTCAGAGATGACTAAAGAAAAGCTTTAGATGTTGACAACTTCAGCAATGTACACATCTATAAAGAAAGGGGGAGTGTATAATAGTTGGCTATTAAGACATAAATGCTTTTTAATACTATAGTTGTTGATCTGGGCATGTCTATTAACTATCTCTTAGATGGTATGTATCATTTACCCACTCTTTTTTATTATGTGGAGACAATGCTTATATTGTTGTAGGGTACTGCATTCTTTCATAAATCATGAGCCTTGAATTGCACTTCACCACTGAACTTTATAAAATTTCGCAAAGCAAAGTTTAACTTGGAATTCCATAAAATGACTACCATTGGATTTATTATGTACTCTATTTTTCTAAATCATTTTTATTTTCTAAAAAAAATAAAATCTAAAAAAAAAAGTTAAAAAAAGGGGGCATTGACTAGAAAATGGTCGTTTAGATCATTCAGGGTTAATACATTTATTTGGTGTATAATATATGACTACTATGTTTATTTTAAATATTTTATGTCGAAGATATTTAAAAATCATAATTTAAAACATAGTTATAAAAAAATATAATAGGTGGACCATTTTCATCCTTTAATTTTGCATAAAGGCCATTGATTAAGACTACATTTTTTACTTAATCAATGTTCATGATCTAGTGCTTATAATGTTTAGAGCCTTTGCTTGTTGCCACTTGCTAGATTGTAATTAGCTTCTACGGCCTACATTTGTTGCTTCTTCTATTTTAGACCTCATAAATGTCACCCCTTATGATGGTGCTATGATGTATTTCAATTTTATATTTATGTGATTTGTAGTGAGACATCCTAAACAATTACTTTTATTTTCATCGTGTGCTTACAAATATTATCTACTTTGACTATATCTTAATTTTTGGAAATATATTGATTCAATTTTTTGGTACAAAATTGCATAGTGGCATATTCATTTGTTGTTCATTTGTACCAAAAATCCTTACATCAAATTCTACGGTCAAATTTATAAACCCTAAATGGAATAAAAACTGGAGGCTCATAGGCTCATAGGCTCACGCTCACATGCTAGCATTCCCGCCAAGAAAATGAACACTTTGATGTTTGATTCTTAGAATACATTAAAAAAATATAAAATATAAAATATAAAAAAATATTTTTCCTAACTTGAAGATGTTCTTTCTCAACTACTTTCATCTTTGAGAAAAAGAATTTGTGTTCTTTACATTTGTGTAAAGATAGTGCACTTTGAACACTTGTAGAAGGTGAATAGTTTATTACTTTTAGAAATTTTCTTTGTGATCTTGTGTAACTTTTGTAGAAGTCCATGAATCCCAATTTTGAGCTTCAAATTTGTATTTTAGGGTCAAAAATGACCAAGGTAGACATCCAATCAAAGATTCTTGAATTTTTTTTTTTTAATTTGAAAAATCACTCAACATCTATAGCTGTCATATGTACCTTCATTTTAAGTCTTATAGAAAATGAACAAATGATGCAAAAGTTATGAGCAACAAAACACCTATCCATTACAAAAAATTTGGACCCTCTACAGAGCCATTAAGGTTTTGGCAAATGTGCAATCATAATGATTCTTTTTTTTAACTAATAATAAATAATTTTTTAATCAAAATGTTGACGGGGTACCTTGGCTGACTGCTCACCTTACAGATTGCTTGACAGCCTTTTTGGGCCGATATTTTTCCTAATTGCACATTTTCATGCATTAATCAACCCTGTAGAGGGTTGATATTTTTTCTAATGCTGCGGTCAAAGGGACAAAAAAAAAGACAAGTATTTCTTGCAATCACCCCCTCACCAAAGTAACTACATTATGTAACCTCCCACTTTTTAAGTAGGAATTGATTCAACACAAATGTCCAAACTGCACCCCGCACATCTGCGCCTCGATTTGTAACAATCCATTGCCAATGTTTCCATAGTGCGCCTTCCTTCATTGTAATAGCTCCTTACACTATAATTACAAGAAGAATGAGCCTTGCAGAAGGTGGTTAGTTCTTGAATAGTAGGCAAGAGTGGCAAAAAAAAATTCAAAAAAAATTCAGCAAGCTGCACAGCCTAAATTACATAGGACAATGTAATGAAATGATAATTTATTTACTTTAATTTTCAAATGGAAAAAAAATTATATTGAAATGATTGGGAGCTTTGCCACTTCAGCAACTTGACATGGCATTGCTACTACCATATTAGATAATGTTTTTTTATTAATTTTTTATTAATTTTATGAATCCTTTAATAATTTTTATTCAAACCAATAGTTCACTACTTACAACTCGGGGAACAACCATTAGAAGTTTTTTGAGACCATAAAAAGACCGTTTTAAGGTTGTTTTTCTTGGTGGAAACCAACACACTACTATTTGAATAAAAAATTTTAAAAAATTTTAAAATTTTAAAAAACTTGAAAATTTAAAAAACAAATTATTGTTTTTAAAAACTATTTTAAATTGTTTTTAAAATTATTATTATTTAAAATACTAAAAATTAATTAAATAATAATATCTGATGTGGCAGTTTTTTGACCATGTCAAATTGCTGATGTGGCAATGTTCCCATGTTCTCCATAGTTTGGAAACTCGGGGGAACTAGCGGTATTGTGTAGGCCTCCATAAACCTCTATTGCCTTTTGTAGCCTTCTTGTGACCTCTTTTTTTGTTATGTAATGGGATTTATGTTGCCCCAATATGTCTTTGCTTGAATGTAAGAATGTGATAGAGTTCTCTTGAATTTTGTGAGAGATTACTTGGGTTTATGGTTTTGGATGTTTATTACACTGTGGGATCTAGGATCTTATTCCAAAATACTATATCTTGCATAGGGGTTCCAAATTGCATTTAAGGATCACCTTCTATTTAGTTATAGAACACAAGCTTGAAATTTCACATCTTTGAATCTTTGTTTAGTATATACATTGGAAAAGTAGGCTACTTTTGTACAATTTTTTTGGATTATCTTTACCAAGAGAAAAGGAATTTGTATAGATGACTTTGGAATTTTGAGTTTTTTTCAAACCTAATGTTTTCCTCTAATATACATGATATATATGATATATATTTACATATGATATATTTGCTTATTTATATCTTCCAAATGGAAGATTTTGCAACTAATGCAAGGATGTTGTATAGATTTAGAGTCTAGGATGCTAAAAGCATGTGGAACTTCCATAAGGACTGCGTGCATCTACCCTTTGTACAAATGCAACGGCAACCTTGTTTTTGCCACCGCAACCAAGGGTTGTTGCATTGACAATGTGAGTCCTGTTATTACCTCTTCCAACTCCAATTCCTGTGCCTCCCACTCAAACGCATGTAGTAAGCTTGCCACTTGCAATTGTATTGCCACAAATGCCAACCCCATCCCAGGACATTGCCGCCTCCCTGACCCAAATGGCAACAACTCAAAATGTTGCCCCTGAAACTCCGTTGCCACATTCTTCCCTCCCTCCAGAAACCTCTCTGGAACAAACTTCAAAGGCTTCTCCCAATTGTTGTTACTATGCCCAATGGCATATGCATTCACAAACAAGCGCGTTTGTGCGGGGATGTCATAGCCAAAAGCTTTTGTTGTGGCCTTATTTTGGTGTGGAATGAGTAACGGAGCAGGAGGATGCAAGCGGAGTGTCTCTTTGATGATGGCATGGAGGTACTTGAGGTGAGGGAGGTCAGATTCTTGCACGGTACGGTTCATGCCAACCACGCGATCAACCTCTGAGGTAGCCTTGGTTAATAATGTTGGGTTGTGAATAACCTCTGCCATTGCCCACTCGGTTGTGAGTGTGATTGTCTCTGTCCCTGCTAGTAACAAATCCTGGCAATAAAGGGATTCAACATAGAAATTCAATCATCCCGCACACATACATGACTTCAAGCAATTCTACGTCTAGCAATGAAGGAATCCATCTTAGCAACTCATTTATCTCACATATGTGCACAACTTCAAGCATTTCTAGGACTAGAGATTTTAGAGCTTGGAATTTATGTCACATCTTTTGTAAGAGCATATGGTTTCAAGCAACTGCGGGCTTAGGGCTTATGTCACAACTTTTTGCAAATGTATAGTACATGGTTTCAAGTAATTGTGAATTTAGGGATTAGAATTTGTTATAGAAATTCAATCATCAAATGTCTAAGTATTCATGATTTCAAGCAATATTGGATTCAAGAATAAGTTAAAGAAACAATATAGAATCAATATTGGAATGGAAGGATCTAAAGGAAGGGGCCAACTATTGGATATGGATCTTTAAGAATCTATCCTCTTTCAAGTTTCAAATGAAAGGTACATAAAGCTCAGTTGTTGGAAGCATAAAAATACTTGTCATTATAAATCATAAAATTCATTTTTTAATGTTCAAATTTATTATCCACTTTGAAAATGACAATTTTCAACTTTGAAAGATTTGTTTCAAGAACGAGAGTGCATTACATTGCAATTCTAAAGGAACAATGCATAATAAGCAATTGTTGAAACAGCTGAGTATTCAAGCAATTATAATATTTAGAATAACTCCATTGTCGATGGATTTGTTAGCAATTGAAAGATGAATTCAATGCAGTTTGACACCTACGTGTTAGGTATCAATCAAGTTGAAGTAATATTTTATACAACAAAGTTATGAATTTTTAGATTTGATGTATATATGTGCTAAAACTTGACCTTAAGCTCAAAATAATAGTCATGACTTTGAAAGCATTAATAATAGAGATAGAGCTCAAGATATAAGACTTTAAATTTGGATTTTTGGCTTTACTTACATAAATGAAGGCTTCAATGTTTTCCTCAGTAACTCCATTCTCTGGAAAATCCAATTGCTCTAAGAAAATGTCAAGGAGAGTTTTCTTTCCGTCTTTGGAGGGCTTCTTCCTTTGATCTTCCTTGTATTCATCAATCATCTTCTTGTAGAACCTATCCATACAAGCTCGAATCTTTTGAAATTTCTTATTCAATCCTTGAGGGTCAAACCACTTTGGAACATTGAAGAAGTCTCCAATGTAAATAGCCTGGAAACACGTCTTCAATTCTCCTGCAATTTCTATGAATTCCTAAATCCAACCAAAACAAATTGCGTGAATTATAGCCAAATGACAAATATAGAGGATTCTTGGCTAATTTCAATAGTGATACTTTTGGAAGCGCTTAGCTAGTAGAGTACAAATGTTCTACCAGCAATGGCTATCAAGAGTTAAAATTTTTAGTAAGGGCACTTTCTATGTTTCTTCAAATTGCCATTGAATTGATATTGACTTGAAGGAAGAATTGGAAGGACTGAAATTAATAGCAATCTTGGCATATTTGGGAAAAACACAACAATCGTCACTACCTGGACCATTTTATTGTCGTTGTCTTGTTCCTTCACACCCGATAACCGTTTGTTGAAGATCATGCGTGATACAACATTTGTATTCATGAAGGTCAAATGCGTTCGCATACAACTAGGGCCATTCTCGTTGGCTATTTTGTAGAGTGTGGATGCTATTTCTTCCATTCGTATATATCTAGAGGATTCTAATTGCCTTGTGGACATGAGCTCTGTTACAACGATTTTTCGTAAGTGTCGAATTGCAGGTGTGACTTCATGAAATACCATATCTGAATTGTCAAGAATGAATTGAATTAGTAACAATTGTCAGTTTTGTTACATTGGCAAGATTCAGGGCACCAAAAAGTTGTGACATTCATCCACACAAAGGCTTTAAAAAGAAAAACTCTATACTACACTAATAATGATATTTAGTGTTTGCTACACAAATTACAAATTCTAACATGAATGTCAACATGAATACTATTTGTTAGCTATTGTTAGTAGTGATTATGTTGACATAATATACCAAAAGTCAAGAATGTCCAACTAATTTTAGCAATACTCAACATCAATCTAAACAAGAATTACTATGAATCAAATAAAAAGATAAGCAATACTAAATGTTAATAATTATAACATTATTACTAAATCTAGATTTCTGCTTCGAAATTACTAAAGCCGTAGAATTCCACCAAGTTCTTGAAGTTGAAACTAATGAGGACATACACCAACTGAATCAAGTAACAAATTCAATACTTGGTGGCACACTTCAGGACAAGGTACATAGAAAACCGTCAGCTACTTACAAATGAGCTATTTCACTTTCCCAAATAGCCAATTCATAATGTGAACCCTAGGCAAATTATCAATCTACAATTGAATAAGTTTTCTAATTCAAGTAAAAATGAAAGAAATGAAAGATACCGTACATAGCAAGTTAGCAACCCATAACCGCAAAATCATACGGAGTACAAAACTTGAGATTTTTGGCTGGTTGGCCCTAAATTTCTGCTTCTCAATCTCATATGAAGCACCGCCAGCAATTCTCTAATACATTTTTGGGATGGACTTTGCTGATGAATTAGTATTTCGGGTTTCGATGCCAGGTTCTTCCTTTCAAACCAAGAATTAGGGTTTCAAGCTTCGATTTGAGGTTCTCTTCTACTCTAACCAGGAATTATGGATCATTCAACCGTTTCGCAAACTTCCGTTCTTGCTTTACACCTTGAGGACTGCCCTCTTCCAATTTCTGATTTCCTTATACAAAATGGGGTGATTTCCTTATACAAAATGGGTGTACCTGCAGGTGCAATGCTTTCGGCAGCTCCCATCGAGGGGCGGAAGGCAAAATTGGCATCCTGGAGCTTGAGAAACTCTTTGGCCGCCTCCGCCGTGCTCGCCACGATGCAGAGCCGCTGCCCTAGCCACACGGACATGAGCGGACCATACTGCGCAGCCAACTCCGCCAAGTTGCGGGGCGGATGCGTGCCCAACAAATGCAACGACCCCACGATGGGCAGCGCTCGAGGACCTGGCGGCAAGTTCAAATACTTGCCACATTGCCGTCTCCACAGCAACATGCTTCCATAGATCACCAGCAACGCCACAGCCACACCCTGCAAATTAACATTCATTCACAGCATGCACGCAAGAGCGTCAATTTCGTTCAAATCGTCAATGTTTTTCATGTGGCGTGGCCGGTCCTGTGCCAGAAATTGTGACGCAAAGCTATACAAAGCTCTGCAAACGAGGTCAGGTGTAGGTTTATGTTTCAAGCCGTGCGGCCTGAAAGTGCCGAGGTCGTGGAATACGCCAATTTCATGCGCCAGTTTAACAGAATGGACGTTATATTGGTGTGATTGGCGTTGTCGACGTGATCGACGTTAAATTGGCGTGATTCTTGAAACCAAAAATTGTAACATTCATGCACTCACAGCTTACAGCTTAAGAAAGTATAGGACTGATTTGGGTTTTTATGTTTCAGGCTGCGCGTCCTGCAAAGTGACAAAGTCTGTTGTGAAATAAGCCCAGTTTATCGAAATTGAGGGAGATTATGTATCTCTGATTCCTGGATTATCCTGCTCCTACAGTGGTGCAAAATCCTCCGGGAAACCTTGAATGTCCCTTTCAGGAAAACTACCGATGATCTCCCTGTGCGTCGGATCTTGTGATTCTGTTTTACAGGGTTGTACCAAATTGATATCTTCCCCAAAGTACTAGCTTTTGACAAAGTTTTGAAATGTAACTCTGAAATCACAAACCAGCTTTGACACCCCTACGTTGTTACCATACATGACAGTTGAAGAGATGCCCTCAACACCCTTGGCAAAGAAATTTGGATTCTTTTTCTCTGCATGAATCCCAAGAGCTACAAGAATGAAGGGATTGAAGAACACCTCTCATACTCTAATACACTTCATTCTGTCGACACATAACAGACATACTCTACCGCATACTTCTGATACTCCCCTCAGGAGAACGATGAATGATAATCTTCCTTTGCATTAAGGACAATGTTTTTCAAATTGAAGAGATGCCCTCACCCTTGGCAAAGATATCTACTGTAGATTCGTTTTTGTGCAAAATCTTTAGTACCAGATGCTGACAAGAATCGCACAGCACTTTGCATTCTCTCTACACCAGAAGAAACTCAAACTATTGAGTTTCTTGTGGGTTGACATCTACAATGGAGAAGCTAAGGGTGAATCCTCACAACTGCTAGAAAATGTTTTATGAGCAGAATAGTCTCAAAATACAACCAAACTTTCGTGCCAATACAGCGGGAAGGGTGAGTTCTCACTACTAACTGCTACAAAATAGTTCTGTGCACAGGAGATCGAGTCTCCAGGCGCTTCAAACGGAATTTGGCACCGATACAAATTAGAACATACAAAATAGGAGCTCCCTCATTAGCAACGCCCAGTGTACCTCAGTTAATTACAACACCATTTTCCTAAGAAACGTGCAAGTGTACCCAATTAATTACAACACCATTATCCACAGAAACGTGCAAGTGCACCTTCATTACAGCATCATTTTCCCAACAAACTTGCATACATTCACCGACTGTAAGGATGCTTACGCATTTCGAGCTCGTTTTGGCAATTGAGCAAACAGACTGTTCAATTATGTGGAGACTGGACAGCAGTATGAAGTTGAAGGAAGTTAGAAGAGCATTGAACTTACCAAAAGTAGAGTCTCAGCAGAGGGAGCCATGGTCGGCACCTACAGTAGTTGAAGTTGAGGATTTTCAGAGCTCCGGTCCAGACTGTGTCAAAGGAAAGTTGATTCTTCAGAGTTCAGACAAGGCGTCTTAAGTTTGAGGCCACCAGTACAAAATATCTTGGGAATATGCTTGACGTCACCCATACGTCACATTCATGTGCAGAACACCTCGTTTCTAAAACCGCCCAGTCCAGTCTAGATTCTTGCCTAAGTGTACAGTACATCCGCTATCATGAGAGTCTACAGTTGGTTACTATTTTCAGCACTTTAAAAACTCATAGTTTGTTCATATGGTGTTCAAAAAATGCATTTTAACCCTTAAAGGATGAAGGGGTGACGAAGGGGTGACCTTGGAAATCATCCTTCGTCATTACCGTGTGACATCATCTACATTAAAAAATCCAAAAGTATCTATTGGAAATCAAGCTAATGTAGAAGATCTCTCCTTTCCACAACAAATTCTAAGGATGAATAGTTGCAGCTCTATCCTATACAATTTGATTTTCTGTCATCCATCGGCCACAAAATGGCCTCCTTGTCATTAGATGAGATTCGGGGTATTGGAGGGCTCTGAGTTCCCTTGCTGTCTACTGCGTTCCCAGACTGCGGGAACGCAGCAGCAGCAGCTGGCTGACGTGGTCGAGCGACTGTCACGTAATTTGGTAATTCACTTGAAAAAAAAAAAAAAAAAAAAAAAAAAAAAAAAATTTACTTAAAATGATATTTTGGTAAGGATTTTTTTTTTTTTTTTTTTTTTGGAAAAAAAAATTCTGACACACCCGTACCGGCATTCACTGAATTTGGGCAGATCAGGGAACAGGCCTGAAACGGCCTTCCAGGACCCCAAATATCATCTAATGTGTTTAAGGGTTAAAAGAATTCAGAATCCCTTTTTTGACTACTAGTACTAATAAGACCCCACAAAAAAGTTTTCAATATAATAATGGGAACATGCGAAATTTGCTTTTTTGTGTGATTTTAGGTGTAGTTACCATAGCCTTCTTGAGAGTGGTTGCCTTTTCTTCTCTTAAGTTCTCATCCACAATATTCATCCATACATCATGAAAAATCAAAGTAAGCTTCAGTACTACCAGGATAGTGATAGAACATTTATGATTTGGCCCATTATTTTGCTAATTCTAAGATCATACAAACAAACCTACAAATAAATGTAAAGATGGTTTATCTTGCATTGCACAACCAGTTTATCTCCATACCTACCTACAAACTAAACTCCTCATACCTTTCATATATATATATATATATATACACACACATAAACACTTTCAAAATTTTATTTTCTTCATAATACGACGACGTGCATCAAATACCTCCGCCATACACCGCAAAGCTTGACAGTTCTGCAAGATCAAATGAGTTATAATCTGAAAATCTACCCTGCTGAAACTAGCTAGATCAGCCAAAAGCATCTACTGAAGATTGAAGGCAACAATTAACTGTAACGGTGAGTTGAACTCGTTCAGCAAAAGTAGGCAGCACACACAATATGATCGTCGAGCTGATGGAGGAGCTTCCTGAGCATGCTGGCTGAGTTTCGGCGGTAAGGGGTTAAGAGAGTTGGTATCCTGTGGAAGGCATTTTTTCCAACATCTTAGGACAGAAAAGACTAGGGACTGATGATTTTAGGAATCCAAATATCAAAAACAATAGTGATACCAGTAGAGACTGTGTGAGTATAAGGTGTGAGTATAAGGTAGGCACAGCAAAAATTTGAAAGGTGCCTAAAAAGTGCCACTTGAACAGATGTTCTCATTATGTGCATCTCCTACATCAATTGTCTATTGCTGAAGAAACAATTTAGGGCATCTACCCAAAAACTAAGATCCCTCATATCTTCTCAATATCCAAATGATGCATTCTAATGGTGCATTGAAATCTCTGTTCATTTGCCAATTAGAATATAATTTTTTTGGATGAATCTAATAATAGGAACCGTGCCAGTAGAAAAAAAAGTGGCGCTATTAGGTGATCTTCTCTTAATATGCAGCGACAGTTAGATTTCAAGAACATATCGGACACATATTTACAGTAGTCATATAATCTTGCTGAGGTCAATGAGAGGGGAAGAAAGGGAAATACACATCCCATGAGATTCGAAGACTTGAAAAATGCGAAAAAAAGAAGGGCCAAGGACAAAATTTCAGCCATGAGAGAACAATTGCACCACGCTCATCTGTGCAGTGCTCTGCTGTAATTTGATATTCAATATATCAGATTTCAATCAAATCAGAACAGAGACTCATAATCTTCACATCCTAGTTTATGAGAACCTCCAATTACAGTATAATCTATCTGTTGTTTGCCAAGGATTCTGTAATTCATCCTGCACAATGTGCCAGATATGTCGTCAAACAGTACACTTCACAGATGAGCATGTCCGACTGGAGAAGGCAGCACATCCCTGCATAAAAGCGAAAGCCCTTAGCACAGAAACCGGATTCAACAAGCCTTAAAACTCAACAGTGCTTCATCATATCCAAGATTGAATCATGTGAAGCCATTAGCATAAATTGTGAAGTGCTACACTACCGTCAAGGGCTCGCACACACTCCATTGAAAAAGTAAAAAAAATTTACATTCAACGTCACCAGGATGAAAAGCTGAAAGATTGTCAAGAAAGTTTACAGAGATGGCTAACCTGGAAAAGGGTTAGGCCATGCAAAGCTTACATGAGCTCTACCACAAGGGCAGATGCACCCCCACCACCATTGCACACGCCCGCAACCCCAAAGTGACCCTTTTTGTCCTTCAGAACCTGGCAAAGATTTCCATTCGTTCAGAAAAGGGGCCACAAGCGAGTGCCAGAGATCTGAAGAAACTCCAGCCAGATGCAAGGTAGAATCGAAACAACCAAGCAGCGAACATAGCACTGAGAACATTAGATTACTTGAGGAACTAATCCATAATTCATAAAAGTTCCCACACGGTCACAATGTTCATACGAAGGCCTGCCGATGCATCATGGGTCTCCGTATGATCACTGTGACCATAGGTAGACCACCCCAAAATTCATAAGGAAGATTTTCTTTTTGATGTCTTCAAGTTCCTAAAAACAGTAAAAATATACTAAAAACAATGTTACGCTACTTATGGGCCAGTTTCGAAACTAATTATTCAAACAGTGAAGCATGTCCAAACTTTGATAGATTAGTAGATCAATATCCCCCAAACAAAGAACTAATTATTTAAATATATTTAACTCTTTCTGAAATCTGAAACTCCAGAACTAGTTATTCATCGGAAATGACATTTTAAAAATTATAAAACGTCATTTCGGATATTCCGAAATTCAAAAGTAAATTGTTTCGAAACACAAAGTATTGAAACCGAACTAGTAACTCTACTGCCACAAGGAACCAGACCACGAATCTCTGATGAATCAGCAAACCTACTCATGATTAACGATGAGACTTCTGGAATTTTTCAATTGCACAACTGCACAAAGTTTGAGAACTCACTCCCAGTAGAGTAACAATAATTCGTGCTCCACTGCACCCCAGCGGATGACCAAGAGACACTGCCCCACCGTGAGCATTCACAGTTTCCTGTGCACAAGCAACGATCACGGTTGTAAGATCTAATAATCTTTAACATATCTAGATGTTACAATCCTTAGGAGAGAGTTATCAAATCCTTAAATAACAATCCCATAGGACTTGGCGGAGTATTGACGTATCTATCGGCCACGTAAGATAAGACACCAATGATGGAAAAAGCATTCGCCAAACGCGATAGTACTAGGATCGAAGGAGAAGAACATACAGGTTTCAGTTTCAATATTTGCTGGTTTGCCAAAGCGACCACCTGCACCAAAGAACAGGAGCATCAGAACCAGGAATAATAATGACTACAATTACTAAAACAAAAAAAGAAATAGCTGAAGTAATGAGCTCTACACTCACTGCAAAGGCTTCATTGATTTCATAAAAATCCACTTGTGATTGGTCAATCCCTGCCCTAGAGATAGCTTTAGGAATTGCAATTGCTGGCGATGTTGTAAAAAGTTCAGGGGACTGTCAACAAAAGCAAGATGCCATGTGAGTATGCAAAGAATGAAGCATAACCATGAAAGGTCATATGTGCATGAGCTCACTTAAAAATAAACCACTTACTACTTATCAAATATTAAGGAAACCTCAATAGGTGTAATATGCACATGTGAACAAAGACTTCTAAGAAATTGCGAAGAAAAAGTAAATTAATGCATTAGATGTTCAACCTGAGCAGCATCAGCATACCCACGGATCTTCGCGATAACTTGAAGTCCTAATTCCTTCGCCTTTGCACCGCTAACTAAGACCAGTGCAGCAGCTCCATCACTACACATTCGAAGCACAAGAAGTTAAAAGCGACCCCTCAGCTGAAAGTGTGTCTACAGTCCAACTGCAGAGAATCAATCTAAAACTAATAAAAATATATGAAAATGCATAGAAGGCTCAAATCACATGACAGACAACAAATCCTGTCAGAACAGTTAACACATAGACAGAAACCATTCTCTCCAGCAATAATGAAAGCATCATGACAATCAAAATTCGCCCACCGTCTGTCATCTTTAGCATCATGGTGATGGTGTACTAAAACGGTGAAGAACGAAATCTACGCAAGAGACTATGATACTAAGTATGATTGTTATAAATATGTTAAGTACACGCTATCCAAGAGAGGGATCCTTAATCCGCAAGAAGTAGCAGACCTAATACTCGATGCGTTTCCAGCTGTAACAGAGCCACCATCCGGCTTAAACGCGGGTCTAAGCTTCCTCAACTTCCCAGCATCCAACTGCCAAAAGGTGTATGTTTGAGAGAACAGTAGTACTCAGCAAGACCTCAAACGTAACTCAAACGTAACAGACACGTGAGCTCAAAATCGAGAAACTCAATGTCAAAAGAGCACCTTGTCTACTCCATCGTCCTTTTCAACCAAAATAGATGGTTTGCCTCTTCCCCCAGGAATCTCAACCTGAAAAGTTAATTTAGACAACAGATCAAAATTCAACAACTGCCCTTACTATTCACAATTTCGACGTTTACCAACACGTTACATAAGAATTCCCATACAAAGAATGTGCACAGGGAACTCCTACTTAAACAAGTGCAGTCTGAGACAGGTAAGTGATGCGTATGCGTATAACAAATTAATTACTAAGAGGCTTTTATAATACAGTTCACCAGACCTTTTGGAGTCCTGTAAGTCATATAAGCAAGCAATGGAGGGTCAAGTATATTACAGGTACAATCTCCCATTTAAAGGCGCCACTGTTGTTTGCTGCAATAGCCTTCTCGTAGCTCTGGACAGCAAAGTCGTCCTGAAAATAGTCCACAAAATCAGGAGTGGTGCAAATCTAAGGGAACTTCTTTCCATGAGAGACTCACGAGAACATACAAAGCTAAGTGTATTGTGGAAGCAAACAAACCTGGGCTGCTCTAGAAACTGTGTGACTGTCAGCACAAAGCTCAGCACACATGCCCATGGCATAATCATTGTACACGTCCCAAAGACCATCCTTCAGCATGCCATCTACAACTTCTCCGTGACCAAAACGCATGCCGCTCCTGCATTCCGAGTTCAGAGCTTATTCACGACCTTGGGATACGTAAGAAGAACGACGGGACTTGACACGGACGAAACTAGACTGGATTTCTACACAAGCTCTTGACATCTCACTAGGCTTGTCTTTCCCGTGACATATAGTTTGCGGTAAGATTAACCATGCTGCCGTCTGGCTAGTAAACCAACCTTGCTTTGGGAAGGTAATACGGTGTGTTTGACATGCTCTCCATTCCACCAGCGACCACCACGTCATTCAGTCCCAGCTGAATGCTTTGAGCAGCAAGCATTGTAGCTGATCAAACAATAAATTGCATTGTCAGCTAGAACGGAGATACCGCATACCAAATCCAAAACAACACGACCTCTGTGGCTCATCACGAATGTCCACCCCCAAAGGATTGTTCCACACGAGAAACAGAGTATTTGACAATATGGCATGTCTTGAGCTTTCAGAGGCAGCGGAACATTTACTGAATTAAACCCATGAAGGACGAACGATTTAGGGTTTGGAAATTAACAACTTAATTGATATACTGTAAAATTAATACCTGATATAGGACCAGATCACCTTCAGACGTCTATTCTCGGAAGCAGAACAAGACAGAACAATCAGGTCACTAATTCCAACAAAATATGTGTAGGGCAGCAATACAACAGAGCGCAGAAACATTGTAATGACCTACCTTTCATGCCCGAAGCACAGACTTTGTTCACAGTTGTGCACCCAGCAGTGTTGGGAAGACCTGCCCCAAGGGACGCCTGCCGAGCCGGAGCTTGACCAAGGTTCGCACTCAAGACATTCCCAAAGAACACCTCCTCCACCAACGACGGGTCCACTCCAGACCTCTTCAACGCGGCTGCAGCATAAATCATCGGATTGGCTCTCAAACAGATCACACACCGATTTTTTTCCAGAATCTTGCAGACCCCACAATAGACCACAATATGCTTTCTATTCATATCTATAGGTTAAGACAGATTCTTTGTTGCTTTTGTCACGAGAGCAAAGATCTCCGCAATCGACGAGTACAAGACAGAGGCCACCTTAGTGCAAACATTGAAGCCTACCTTGAATCGCAATCGACCCCAGCTTGGTAGCCGACAAGCTGGACAGCGAGCCGCTTAAACCCCCCATTGGCGTCCGCGCCACCCCCACAATGCACACATCTGCAATCACACAACACGGGACAAAATTTCCACTACCACTGATAAACTCAAATGCAACCCCATATTAGGTTCGCTAATATCATGTTTAGATCGAAAGAAACAACCTCTGCAACTCAATAGAAACATAAGCTCGCCCGCCTACCCTCTCTCCCTCACAAAAGTCATTCCAAATTCCAACATGAAAATGGCGAAATTTCAATGACCGCGCATTCTCCACAAAAGAACGTCACAGCTCGTCACAGCTCGTCACAGCACGTCACAGCACTTTCGGTCTAAACCTAAAACCGAGACAGAAACGGAATAAACGTCGGAATAAAACCGCGCCTCAGAGTAGCGCTTAGTGAGCAGATCAGAATCTTCCTGACCTGACCTGACTAAGCACGGCAGCACCGAGCAACCACACCGCGAACTGCCCTGTCCAACTGTGTCAAGCACATTGGCAAGGTGCAAAATAGCAAGGAAAAAAATTAAGGAAAGGGCGATAAAAACCCACCCCGCATTTGCAACGAGCTCCCGTCTCCGCTGCTGATGCCATTCTTGGTGTCGCTCTTGTAGTCCGCCATAGCCGCGCTATACAGCAGCACACCCACACACAGAGTGAGAAATCTCGAGGAGAAGAAGAATTCTGTACACTGTGAGGCCGCTGCAACGCGGGACAAGGACGACGCAGGGAAGTGGAAGTGAAGGGGAATGGTAAAGATGAGGATTACGATTGAGATTAATATGGAGGGAGGGACCGGAGGAAATAGACAGCAGAAGTGTGGAGAGCGATCGAGAACTTGGTGCGACGAACACTGACAGTGGGCTTCAATCCAGTGCAAAATGGATCTCCCAAATAGAACTCGATCGATCTGGAATCGAGAAGGGATCAATACCTCATCGATCGAATGCGTGATCCGAGGAAACTAAGGCTTAATGTGGCAGCTGCGATGCACACACACACGGCGGTACATCTGGCTCGAGCAGTGAGCGGAGAAACCAAGGCTGCGTACTCAAAGGAGAAGGAAGGAACTCTTTTACAAGAAGTCAATTCAGGAGGGCAGGCAGCCAGGCTTTCGGTGTGATGACTGCATGAGCACGGGACCCGCTCACCCGCCGGAAGCACGGGTCGGGCGGGGCACTCCCTTTGGGAGATCTGAGCCGTTGAGTGGGGCGGGTAATTATCGACGGTGGATAGAGGTTGATGGTGACAGATACTGGGACCCGACTGGTGGGACCGGGGTGTCGGAACTGCCTGGGGGTAGTTGAACAGAACTTCAATGTCCGTCAGACGCACGTCAAGAAAGCCTGAAATGAAAGGCGAAAAACATTCAAACATGTCATGCTTTGAAAACGAATAATATATCGGTACGGCAGATTGCTAGAAAAATTCTACCTGAAATAACTCTAAAAGTAGATGCCGAAGTTTTTTGGGGAATTATGATTTTCAAGAATAGAATGTTTTATATGGTATACATGAGAGTTTTTGAGAATATTCATTAAATTTGCAAAAAGCAAGCCAATGTTACATGAATAAAGGCTCCGGTAGCATAGCTTCTTGTTTTATTTATAAGCTTATGGCATGTAAATTTTAGAAAGGGAAGAGTTTTAAAATTATTGAAGTTCCATTTGTTTAGGTGCAAATTCAACACATTTTTGTTAAATTCAATTTGAGCATTATATTTCAAGAAGTTACAACGTACCAACCATAATTTGGCATAAGTCTCTTTTTAATCCAAAAAATAAAATTATATCAAATTTGACATGAATGTAATGTATTGGTGAAACTTCACTTCTTCATGAAGTTCTCTTTCTTTAAAGAAACAATTGAATTTATGTCATTATATTGTTCTAGTTGCAAAGAAAAATCAATATCAACTATTAAAAAAAAAATTAGATCTATGATTATTATTTTTCTAATATAGTGTGTTTAAGCATTTGACTAATATTTCAAATCTAAAAACACTATGTTTGATTATAATTTTATATTGTAAGTATGTGGGAATGTTTGTCACCAAAACAATATTATAAGAAGGCAATTTGTGTTGCTTAGAGATTAATTATCAATGGCAAAATATTCTAATATTATACCAGAAAAATCAATTAGGCAACTAATCACTTGTAGATAGGAGGTCTTCTTCTTTAAATTGAAGTTATTAAATATTTTCTACCTCTATAAAATTGCTAATAATTTGTGGGAAAAATAAGGCTATTTGTACAATATGACAACATATTGTTGTCAACAAATAACATAGCAAAGACAATTGTGGCAACAACCAGTAAGTACAAATTGCATCATTTGCTTTTTTATGATGCATAAGCTTTTTGTCGCAAATAATTATAATAACTTTGTTACTAAGGTTTGCTTGTATATTACATTGGAAGCACATGAATGGGTTATAGTCATCAATTTTGTACCTTATCCTCGCTCACTATTCTAAGCACTAATTCCAGTTTTCTCTATAACTTTTAATTTAACTCCTAGAAAATGATATATATATTATTTTTTGACATGATCAAGATAAGAACTCTAATATATATTGAGTATATATCAATGGCATTATTTGCTTTTGATATTAACCATTTTGAAGATGTATCTAATTTAGTATCAATGAAACCTTTGACACTTGAACTTCAAATTTTGTAAATTGAATTTTTATTTATAATAAATTACCTAGTGGCCCAACACTACTCAAACAATATCAAAAAGTGCAGAGAAATGTGCATAAAGTATGCTTGACAATATATACTATACCAACAATGGTGAGGCCTAAAAATCAATTGTAATTAGTAATTGTAAATCACGGCTTATTGTGGCACTATGTGGGAGCAACAAAAGAAATTATCTCATAAACAATCCACAATGCACATAAGAAAGTAGTTAATGGTAATATGAATGTATGGATGCATGAAAACAATAAAGAATTAACACCTAATTGTCAGAGGCACCAAATTCTAGTGTTGACAAAACTTTGTAGTTAACCCCTAAATGCCCAAGGCACCTAAATCTGGTGTTTGCAAAACTTTGAAGTTAAATAAAACCTAACCAAATTGCTATTTTTAGTAGTTTATATTTTTAGAAAGTTCTTCTTGAAGTCTAATTTTAGCACGAAAAATCCGATCTTGAAAATAAATGATAGTAGTTTTTCTATTCAAGTATTTGTACAAGGGTACCCGTTGCAATCTTACTTCCCGTAGTGTTGAGAGCTTTTGGAAATGAGCCTCAAATACACTAGATCTTAGAGTAAAAATCACATTCAAAATTCATTTAAAAAAATTGTAGAGTAGATATTAAGAAGCTATAAATTGATCAGGGTTATACAAGTTAGGCCCTTTAACCTCATATTTTTTTGGTCACCAACTTTTCAGATTTGACTTGTGTAGAGAAGATTGAAAGTTTTTTGCACTTTTAGCACCCTCATGGTCAAACATTATAATCTTTCACTCCATGAGTAATATTGTTGTGTTTTCTTTTCCTATGAGATCTCTAACATGTCTAGTTTAAATTTGTACAGTTACAATTCAAAAAAAATTGGTACAACTTATCAAACTATTGGCATTTTGTTCAATTTAGAGAAAATTCAAGGAAGCCCAAAACAAGCCTTGGGCATTTAGGGGTTAAATAAAACCTTACCAAATGATCTTTTTAAAAAAATTCTTTTTGAAGTTGAGTTCTAGCATAAAAAATTCAATTTTGAAAATGAATGATTGTGATTTTTCCATTCAAAATTTTGTAAAGGGGTGTCTATTGCAAATCTTGATTTTTTGTGTTGATTGAAGGCTCTTGGAAATGAACCTCAAGTATACTAGATATTGGAGGAAAAATCCCATTAGATATTTCTTTTCAAAAAATCATAGGGTAGATTTTAAGCAGCCGTAAATTGATTGGGATGCCCTTTGACTTCATATTTTTTGGTTACTAATTTCTTAGTTTTGACATGTGAAAAGAGGATTAAAATACTTCAAATTACTTTTATAGTTTTAACATCCTCATGATCAAATATTATAATCTTTCAATCCATAGGTGATATTATTGTGTTTTCTATTCCTATGTGATTTTTAATATGTCAAGTTTCAATTTGTACGGTTACAACTGGAAAAAAACTAATAAAACCTATCAAAATGTTGGCTTTCAATTCAATTAGAGCAAATTCAAAAAGCTCAAAAAGGGGCTTGGACATTTAGGGGTTAAACATCAAATCATTGATAAGGCATTGAGTTTTTTTAATATACTTACAAGCATAATCATTCCATTTCAAATCTTTAATACCAAAAAGCATTTGTTACAAAGTAGATTGTCCATATATTTTTGTGCAATTAAATGGGCGGCATTTATATTATTGTTCCCCAATTTGTGTTGAAATGTCTATAAGGACTAAAGAGATCTTTAGAGTATAAAGATTTAAGCTTTTGTCAATTGCACTCTTTTTAATTATTATAGTCGACAAAAATTGGACTACAATGCTAATGTCTCTTACATGGAGGATTGAACATTAGAGGGGATTCGGGGGCCTTGGAGGACTGCAAGTTTCCTTGCGTTCCCAGACTGCGAGAATGCAGCTGCAATAGTTGGCTAACGTGGCACAGCAATTGCCACGTCATTTTTGAAAAAATAATTTTTTTTCTTAAAATGATATTTGCACACACACACACACACACACACACACACATATATATATATATATATATATATATACATATTTATTTATTTTGAATGAAAAAATTCTGACAGCCCGTACCGTTGTTCACAAAATTGGGCTTGATTAGAAAACGGGCCTAAAATAGTCCTCTAAGGCCCCCAAATCTCCTTTAATGATATCATTCATGTTGGTGAGTAATATATAGTATATAATCTATGTACTTTTCTATATTGAAGTCATATTTTAAATTACTTTGGAATTGATATGGAACAAGAATTAATTAAGTTATTTTTTCAATCTCCTAAATAGGCTTGTTGTGTTTGTGTACATTGATTAAGCATTAATTAATATGATGCATAAAAAGTTAGAAGTGAACATATGACATTCTAGAACATAATACTATTCAACCTCCATATGAATCTTCAATGCAAATATAAATACTTATTTTGTCCATAAAAATACCTCTTTGACTCTTAGTTATAGTCAACTTCATTATCTCCGAGCTATTTTTATTCTTCCACCATAATCTCTATTGCCATCCTCTCCGTCTTTCTAATAGATCCATAATTGGAAGGTTTTTTTCAAAAATTTGGTCTCACAAAAGACAAGTATGTATCCAAAATCATGCCCTAATAAAGTTAAATAGTAAAAAAATTGTCAAAACACCATGTGTTCAAAGACTTGGGAATTAAGACACTCAAGTAAAAAAAAATATCAATTCAAGTCTGAATATTTTACATAAAAGTTGTCTTCTATGAAAAAATTTCAAATGTAATTTTAAAACTTTATCTAAGATTATTTGCAATTTATTAGTATACAACTTTAAAAAATCTTCATTTACAATGATTTGAGGACATATGCTAGCTTGTATACAATGTTATGTGTTATATAAAGGCACCTACGGCCTTGGCTCAGTAGCTTTGGCCTTTGCACATCAATGAGGTGGTCATGAGTTCAAACCTAAGTGTTGGCGGAGTGCTTACTACCATAGTCCACCCAACTACCATGAAGATCAAATGACATTGTTGACATATGAGGCCTTGAAATTTTTTTTTATGGGATCTATGTTCTTGCTGGAGGCATCAAAGATAAATAGATAGTTGTGGTCTGCAATAACCTTGTTCACATGGGGGACTTGTTCTATTCCTCTTCTTATGTTCTCACAAATTGCCATTTGTTCTCAACCTCTAAGGTCATATGTTTTAACAAAGAAGAAGATAGTGTATTGACCATTCCCAACAGACGCTTCATTCTTTCTGGGCTTTCAATCCGGAGTTCTTGTAAAGACAAGCCTTTGACCATTGATTTCAAACTTCAACTATAATCACTATGTTTGCTACATTTTGTAACTAGATATGAATGAAATTTTTTAAATTTATTTTTCAAAGGTGAAATCATATGTCTACTACAAGTTATAAAATTTTTGAATTTTTTGGGAAATACTTGAAATTATTATGAATATTTTTTATAAATGAAAAAATTCATATCAAATACAAAATGTGTTAAAAAAATATGAAATCTTCACCATATAAGTATATTATAGTGTAGAACATCATGGTATAAACCAAAGTTAGTGTATAACTCTAAAATAAAAAATGGTTATGGACAACAAAGTTCATATTGCTATAAAATATTGAAATTTGTAAATTTTCTTAAATTTTCCAGTTGGAGTAGAAACTACACTTTATAAGCTTCATTTTTTTAGTTTTATTCTAATTCAAAAAACATCATTTTTATATTTGAAATTCACATCAAGAGAACATATCAAGAAATGGCCTAAAGACACTGGAAGGGTATTTAGTGGATTGAACATCTTCTTTTTTAGAACAGTCAATGAGACCAAAATGAGGGACTTTGCAATTTTTTTCGCTTAAATTGTATTGAAGTACCCTCCAAATAAATAAAGTGGATGTGAAAACATTTTTTTCCATCCTAGAGTGCCAAGTGAAGTCATCTATCGGACACACAATAACACTACATTGTTAATCCAAAGCGCTCTGACGTCTATATTTTGGACAATGAATAGAGGGCTTTAAGGTACTATTTAGCCCAGTTAACTTCTCATTCATCTAATGTAGTACTTGAATCTTGAAAAGACAACCTTCCTTAATGACCTAATTCATGAAATTCTTGTAAATGATGTTTCTGTACAAAGATATAAGCAAAAATCTGCAAAATTTCAAAAAAGGATTGAGGCGTTTAGGGGTTGTAATTTTGGAAGAGCAACAATACTTAGAAATTCAAGATTTCGTATCTCGTAAGCCCTCGTGTGAGGGCCTCCCGCTGCGTTAAGCAGTTGGGGACCTGGGACTGGTTATAGTGCTAGTGCCAGGCACTGGCATGGATTTTTTATGCTCCATAATCAGGTTTGTTTTTCAAAGGGACCGAGATCAAGAGTGCTTAACCCATAAACGTCGTTGTGGTCATTTTTCTGGTTGATGAATGAGAGAGAATCCTTTGGTGTAGAACAGAACAATAATTATTCATTCTCGGAATTTTGTGTGGAGAGGGGAGATCTTCTACAGTAGCTTGACTTCCAATAGATACTTTTGAATTTTTTAATGTAGATGATGTGACACGGTAATGGAAAAGGATGATTTCGAGGGTCACCCTTGCGTCCTTTAATCCTGAAGCACGTTGACGTCCATATTTTGGACGATGAATAGAAGGCTTTGATGCACTGTTTCATTCAACTAAGTTCTCATTCATCCAATGTAATACTTTAATCTAGAAAAGAACCTTCCTTAATGACCAAATTCATGAAATTTCGATAAATGATGTTTCTATGCAAAGATATAAACAAAAATGTGCAGAAATTCAGAAAAGGATTGAGACGTTTAGGGGTTAAGGGTTAACGTATCTCGTAAGCTTAAGTCCAAATTGCACGGAAGGGATTACAACCTCATTACTGACAAGCCCTGTTCGTAATCTCTTCGCCCTCTGGGAACACGCCCTTGAATTGGAACTGAACCGGGAAGCGCGGCCTTGGGGTACGTGCGGCGGCGTTCGCCGGAATCAGACTTCCGTAACCAAAGGGGCTGACTGATGAGCGAACACAGAAGAACGTGCCGACGGGAACGGTGTCAGCGTCTTTGCTTGCCGGGAAAATCACACGCCCTCCGACCAGAGGTAGTCGACGGCCACCCCTCACCCCTCTCTCTGACCGGCGGTCCTCCGCACACCCTCCTCTGTTCCTCTGCAGCGTTCAGCCCTGCCGCGCTCCACTCCCGTCGCTTTTTGCCATGTCGCGCTTTGCTTTGGGTTGTTGCATCCCGTTTCTTCATGGCATTGCGTGGTATCGGTATGTTGTGGTGCTCGTTAGTGGATCCCTCGGGTTCTTGTGAATCGTTTGATGTCTTTTGGTCCCGAAATGGTGCAGGACGGGGATGATGAGGGTCTGGCTCGGGGCCGCGTGATCGTATGACGATTTTTGAGCCAGATCAATTGCGGCCTGTGTGCAATAAGCAATTCCGGTATCTGTGTGTGAAGGTCTGGAGGATTTAAAGATCGTTTCGTGATGTGCGAGGGACCTGCATTGGCCGCTTTTTTAATAGTGCAAGGAATCCGATCCATGGCGTGTCAAGGTTTTGTGCTGCGCTGCTATGGTGCGTGTCTGTGGTTTTAGTCGAAGACATTTGGTCGTCACCGTCCCTGTCGCTTGGATGCGTGGATCTTATTATTGGAAGGAGGCGTATTGAAGTTGTGCAGCCTAGTTGTAGCTGCTTTCTGCGCCCTATTTATTCTTTTCTAACAGGAAAAGCATGGCGTCGAGTTCCTCCAAACCGCGTACTAGCTCTCCTTTCAGGTTTCGAAAAGCGGCGTCTGTTAATGGGAGTAAGACATCGCCATCGTCGTCAGGCTCACAAACACCTACTTCTGCTTACAAGACGATTGGAATTTCTTTGACGCCGGGGAAAGGGAGGAGCCATAGCATTCCGACACCTCCTTCCAGCGTAACTCCTCCGCCGAAATTCCGACATAGTTCTGCGTCTTCCGCATCAGCTGGCAGCCCGCGGACTCCAACCTCATTCCGCGAGGATTTCTTAAACCGTGCCAAGGAAAATGTATCTGTCACTGTTCGATTTCGTCCTCTCAGGTACTTCGCAGTTTTCTGAAATGCCGACTCTGTTTTGTTATTTATGACCTTGCAATCCTTCTCGAGGACCTTAATTTAGTGGACAATATTCCATGGTGTCTTACAGATTTCCCCCCTTTTCTGGAATTTGCTAATGAATCTTTACTTAATTGGTTCAATTGAGGATCACTGGAGCTTGTCTTGTCAGACTGGTTTGCATTCCGAAAGATTTTACGATCTGGCGCACGACTTTGTATCGATGAGACTTTGTTTTAATTGGAAAAATTCTACTCTTGATTATTCAGCTTTCCTGTCTCAAGCAGAGAAGTTGGCCATCTCGTGTGACAATTAGGCGCACTACGTAGGTCATTGCTTTTAAAACTTTTAAATTTTTTGATGTAAGCTAGGAGATCGTGTGAATCTCTTCCCTATTACGAACTCTCATTGTCTGTTAAATAGCCAGTGTATCGTAGTGACTAAATTTTTCATGTTTTGAAACTTGTAATAGAGATTTCAACACTCTGCATTCAACTCTTCTCACTTGCATTCTGAAGCTTCGCAGCTCTTTACTCAGTATTGTCAGATGCACATGGTTTCTCTTGACTTTTGGAAAACTGCTTGTCAGTCTTGCGAATATTCAGGAGTTTTTGTAATTATTTTTTATTATTGTACATATTTTCTCTTTTCTTGGACCGCTCCCTAACCACGTGTGTTACAAACTCAGAACTTCCTTCACATCTGCGTATGGTACCTAATATTCAAAGCTGTTAATCTTGCTCTGTAGATGTAATTTTTTATGCGTTAGCTATAATTTTTTACTGTCTTCCGGTAATATGCGTTTTATTAATTATTTCTTTTTCCATGTGTATAGCGTGGTCAGCGTGAAGTTATTCTCGAGGCTTGAGCAAATCTTGTTTTTGACATTCCAAACGTTACCTCTGTGCCACATTCTTAAACTGCGTGTTCACATCATAACCTTTATACGCCGGCACTAACCTTGAGCGTCATTCTTGTATGTGTGCAGTCAAAGGGAAATTCACAAAGGTGATGAAGTCGCATGGTATGCAGACGGAGATGGTACAGTGCGAAGCGAATTGAATCCATCGACTGGCTACGCCTTTGGTATTGGCACTAAACTCAATGTAGTCTACGATAGGCTGGTGCGGCAGAAGCCGCAGGATATTTACTTGATATTGTTCACTGCTTTGTCGTGACTAGCTATATGGTGGTGATCTTGATCGAAATTCACAGAGGTGACTTCTTGTTTGGTACTGGGAAAACAGACAGAGTGTTTGGGCCTGCAACAACGACTCGGGGAGTATATGATGCTGCTGCTCAACATGTCGTTAGTGGAGCTATGGAGGGTGTTAATGGTATTGTCTTATTCTCCACCATTTGACATTACTGTGTACATGGTCAATCACTTCAGATATGTCTTGGATAGTAATGTGTCGATCTAGGATCAGTGTGTGTAGTACCAGACTGTTGCTCCTCATGGTAATTATTTTCTCCATGTGGTATCTTTTGGAGTGTCAAAAACAAGTTGAGCTTTGCAAGACGTGATAGGCGCAACTGCAGCCGTCACCATGTATTGACCATGTTTTCTGAGATACAGGGTATTCTAGGGTATTGACCATCTTCTGAATGAATGGATGGGTATGTTCACTAGATCAGGCACAATGAAGGGGAGATAGCCTCTGAAATGAGTATAAATCGGTTCTTTTCTTTTTTTTCTTCCGCATTTGCAGTCTCTCATATATATTCTCATTCTGAACGTTTTCAAATTTGTATCCACCATACTTAAAGATCTGTTTGGGCTGGGTTGCAGGAACTGTGTTTGCCTATGGCGTTACTAGCAGTGGAAAGACTCACACAATGCATGTAAGTTTGAGTTTAAGATGCTTAAGAGTTTTATCGTATTGATTTTCTTCTTCAAAATCTGTTTTGTCAGTCATTTGTCCTGAGGGCTACGTGGCGGAGATTCAATCTGCTCTTTACGTATTTGTGACCTTCACAATGTATTGTACTAGAGCTTTCAGTGCGTGCACACTTTGTCAGGTTTGATAAGTAGTAATTCTGGAAATTTTCTATATCCTTGGATTGTACTGTCTTCCGGTACTCGCACCTTGTTACCCACCATAACACTTTACCTCCTTGTTGTGATGTCAGGGTGATCAAAAGTCACCAGGAATTATTCCGCTGGCTGTAAAAGACGTTTTCAGCATCATTCAAGAGGTGAGACATGTTAGATGCAGGTGGAGCTCTTCTATTTCGTAATTTTTTTCTGTTCTCACAGTGTTAGATCCATGTCGATCTTAGGAATGCAACACTATTGCCAAACGAATTTTTTGTGAGTACTTGATATTACAAATGCATTGTATGGATGTGCTCCTTAATCGTCACATTAACGTGCATGTCAGAGACTGAAGCATTGTTTTTGTTGCTTTCCAACAGACCCCAAGTCGGGAGTTCCTTTTGCGAGTTTCTTACCTTGAGATCTATAATGAGGTAGACATACATTTCCACAAGAATCTCCTTCTTCCCTATTTGATGTGTTTATCATTTGACGTTCTGAAATCTGCAGTTAATCCTTTATACTGGGTTATTGTCAATGTCGTTACGGATTCACCCTTCTGATAGATGCGAATTGAGCGTCTCATCAACCAACATGCAAAGGTTTTAATGTATATTTTTTGGGAGTTAAACGATACTTGCCGTTTGGGTGGCAGGTTATCAATGATCTACTTGATCCTATTGGCCAAAATCTTCGAGTGAGAGAAGATAGCCAGGTATTAAATATTTGGATTCTTACTATTGTGTTCGTTTGAGATTGTTTTCTTCAGTGTTCGTATAATATTTATCTAATTAATCTTTTTATTCATTCTATGGTGTAATGACAGTCCGGCACTTATGTAGAGGGCATAAAGGAGGAAGTGGTTTTATCACCTGCTCACGCCTTATCTCTTATTGCTGCTGGTGAAGGTATATTTTGGTGCTAAAATTGCTCTATCCTTTCAGCAAGTGGCCTTTTTGCTCCCAGTTCTGACCTTGAATTGACCGTATTTCTGTGAAGTAACCAAAAAGAAGAGAAGCACATTTAATCGAAATGTAGTCGAAATACTCTGATGATTCATGCATTGCTGCGATGAACACACAGGACTTCATCGTATTTTTGTAGCACATCTTCATCTTGTTTCTTCCCATCAGTAGACTATGAATCACCTCTTCCTCTAATTCACATCGTCCATGTCCTTTCTCTATGTAGTAAGGTAATTCAAGTGGAAAGCTGCAACAATTAGGGGGGTGTCCATTAAGATGCAACTGATAATATGTTTTGATGAACAGAACATCGGCATGTTGGTTCGAACAACTTTAACCTCCTCAGCAGCAGGAGTCATACAATCTTCACAATGGTGTGTATTTGCGCAATATTCCATTTTGTATTCGATGTGTGAATAGCATCTGAAACGAAAGCACACTGACGGATTCAGCGTTTTTGTTGTTCCGTTGCCTGATTTATTCTGCGTCTTTTGCATTTTCTAGTCCCTTTTGTTCTTACATACCATTGCCTTGCCCAAGTCTATTATTGCCTGGAATTTCTGGTACTATTGACATAGTTTACAATGATCTGTATCAACAGTGAGGCTTTTTCGTTTCGTACCTTGAATTATACTCAACATGTCGGTACTTGTGTTTCTGAGTGTGCAGATTGTAGAAAGCAGCCCTCGAGGGGAGGGCTACACAGACGATGACGTCACACTCTCCCAACTTGTACGTCTGCAATAACGCTTTAATTTTCAGAGAAAACGAACCTTTGGCTCTGTATTGTGCTTTTGAAGTATTTGAAGTACAGCAACTTAAATGTGTCATACACTGGTCTAATATGCTGCATTTGTTGATTTTGCAGAATTTGATTGATCTTGCAGGTTCAGAGAGCTCAAAGACTGAAACAACTGGTCTGCGCAGGAAAGAGGGGTCATACATCAATAAGAGCTTATTAACTCTTGGCACTGTAAGACTGACCTTCCTTGTCCTTGCGCAATTCAGTAGTGATTTTAATACCCTTATCTGTCTTCAGTTTTTTAGTCCTTGAGAATGTAAATATGACAAACGGTAACTAGTGGTTTCCTGGTAAGGACCCTTTAACTGTTGTCAGTTGATTTCCACATTGACCTGACCTGATCGACCATCACAATCCTTTTGCTGTAAATTTTCCTGGTCTCCTGCAGTTATTGTTTGCTTATTGGTGGATTGATATCAGGTTATTTCGAAGTTAAGTGATGGAAAAGCATCTCACATACCTTATCGAGATTCCAAATTAACCAGACTTTTGCAATCCTCCCTGAGTGGTCATGGCCGGATATCGGTGAGAATCCTTGGTCCTATTTTCTTCCTGGCTGTCTGACTTGATTTCGAAATTATTCACAGTCAGCAGTTGAAATGTGTATTATCTCACACTTTTTTCCTAAATCGGGTTGTACACTTTGGGAAGCTCATGAACTTTAATTTTGTTTTTTGCAGTTGATATGTACAATCACCCCAGCAAGCAGCAACAATGAGGAGACACACAATACGCTCAAATTTGCACACAGAGCTAAACGGATTGAGATCCATGCTGCTTCCAATAGGGTACGCAATCATTTGGAGACCTCGTATGTTTGATCTGGCCACAATTAAAGAGTATCAGGATGTTAACAATTTGTTATCCTCATTGATCTGTTCGTTTTGCTCTTGAGGTGCCTCATCGGCGATTTGTCAGCTGTTTTTTAGATTAATCCAACCTCTTTGAATGTCTTTTGACTGGATTGAACGCCTTGCACTTTTATTGCAGATTCTTGATGAGAAATCATTGATAAAGAAATATCAGAAGGAAATTACTAGCTTGAAAACAGAGCTGGAACAGCTGAGGCGGGGCATTATGGGGCAGCCATATTCTGCAAGAGAAAACAGCGAAGACCTGGCCCACTTGCGCAAACAGGTATCGAATTGCAACTGTAATATCTCAGCAGACTATAATTGCAAAAGAGGTTGGGTAATAATGATTTGCAGTTCCATTTCCTGTCCAATTTAAATTGTTGTTTTGTTACATCACTTGGGTACAGCTGGAAGCTGGACAAGTAAAAATGCAGTCACGGCTTGAAGAAGAAGAACAAGCTAAGGCAGCCCTGATGGGGAGAATCCAACGGCTTACAAAGCTTATCCTGGTCTCGACCAAAAACACTATCCCACCTGTTGCAGTTCCTGAGAAACCTAATCACCGGCGAAGGCATTCTTTCGGCGAAGAAGAGGTAGAAGCAATTCCTCACCCTTAATGGCATCTGGAAGTTGATGAGAGTTTTTGAACTTCGATGTAGAAGTGTGATCCTAAGAAAAGTATGTTCAGCTCAACCTGCACCTGTGCTGCCTTCTCTTGCTCTCTCTGCTTCGTAGTTATTACGTCTAGACTGGAGATATATAGTGTAGTGCGCCATTAGTAACCTCTTGTATGAAACACAATCGACAGTCATGCATTGGCATCAAATATTGGAGTTAATTGGTCTCTTCATATTTCTTCTTAGATAGTGCATCGTGCTGGGCTAGTTTTGGTCCACCTTTTGGTGGCGTCATTATTCGTGCACTGACATTGGAATTATTATTGGCAGTTGGTATATTTACCTGACAAGCGTAGGGACTTACTTGAGGATGACGACGAGGGAGATCAAGGTAGTGAATTGGAGGGAAGAGGAGAAGGAAGGGATGGTACTGGGGCTGAGGACGGCTGTAAGGATGAAAAGAAGGCTATCAAGAAACGTGGCATGCTCGCTTGGTTCAAGCTTCGGGTATGTCGATGCTTTTCTTCATTGTTCACTAATTTATTTGCCTGCTTAAAGAGGTTTGAGGTTTTCTATATTATGCACTCCTCTATCCTTACTCTTACTGCCCTTTTATGAGTGAGGTCGCTTGTTATCTATTTGCTGATGCAGTGTTTTGGGTGTATCAGAAAAATGATTCTCTCACTGCAAGTTCCTCGGGGAGCTTTGATACAGATAATCTGGCGAATGGAAATGCAGGTGCTATTGTCCCTTACGATTCCGTCATGGACAGTGGCACACGCAGACAATCTTTCAGTCGCAGAAATGATGAACTGTCTGCCCTTGACACTTTTCCGGAGGCCACTCAAGCAGGGGAACTGTTTAGTGCTACTGTTCGAGGGCGAAGGCCACCTCCGGTGAGTACCGATGACACTTTTGAGAAAATGCAAGGACCAACTTTGTGGACTTTTAGCAGATATCATAGTTAGTATTATAACGTGAGGTTTTAACAGTCTGTATGCCGAATATCTGAGCTCTGATAATGTCATTTCAGTGTATGATTCAGTCTGTTGCTACTCAGGGTGACGAGATCACTCGTGTCTTGTTAAGATTGTCATGGCTCTTCCATTTTAATCCACAGAAGCACCTCTTCCCCTGCGTTTTCTTGATGTGAACTCCATTCAAGTGAAGCATTAGATATCACTTTATTATACGTCTCCTTAGCAACAGGCCATTTTAATAGTCATCTACTCGTGAAGATTTGAAACTTCATATCGTCAGTTTGGATCTGGTTCTATGTCTTCTGAAGGGTATCGATTTCTTATGATGATTCAATCGGCTACAGACAGGGACAACTGTGGCCGATCAAATGGACCTGCAGAGGGAGCAGGCTAAGATGCTGGCTGGAGAGGTCGCTTTTTGTACAAGTTCTCTGAAACGCTTGACTGAACAGCTGACTAATAATCCTGACGACACACAACTTCAAGTAAGTTCGGACAACTTGCTCGCTCATTGAAAGAGTATGAACCATGGATTGGGTATCTAGTACTGTGTTTTGCAAGGTTCTTATCTTTAACATGATGTACTTCCAGAGCTTTGTTCATTTATTGTGGACGTTCCGATGGTGGTATATTCGAAAGCATAGAAGCGTCTTCCAGTAGGAGTGAACGTCACAGGATTTTTATTTTGAGCATAATTGTTGCTTCTGTTCAGGTTCAAGTGGAGAAAGCTAAGGAGGAAATCAATGAAAAGAAGCGGCAGATACGAATGCTTGAACATCGGATCAAATCTGCGGTCACATCACAGCCTACTGCCAATACTTTTGAGATGTCACAGGTGCATTCAGTGGCATTATGACTTGGAAAACACTGCTCAAATCCTGTTTATGGCACTGGATGAGTAGGAAGTTCGGTGTTTTATATGCAGTTACATCTATTACATGGTGACTCTGGAATTACTTTCAGGAACGCATTGTTGGTGTATATCGGACTACTTATTCTGCCTTGTATGTGATTGCAGCAAATTGCAATGCTTACCTCTCAGCTCAATGAAAAGGCCTGTGACCTTGAGGTATGTTTGTTCCTCCATATTTGTAACCGTCTTCGTCTGCTTGGCTTAATTATTTTCTGTGTTTGATATTTAGTTAAGTTTTCTGTGTACATATGTCTCATTTCCAAATGTGTCTGCAGATTCAAAGTGCTGATAACCGCATATTGCAGGAGCAGTTGGAATCCAAGGTTCGTGACATTATTGTTCTCATCTATGCTTCCTCTCTGGTTTAGTGATGTATACTGGATGTGTACATTCCTGTTGTGTTATTAGGTGTTCATGTTTTATGACCTTCATTCTCTTCTGCCTTTACCGATTACATCTGTGGCTTGTAACTTATTTTTTAAACTGGAGAGGAACCCCTTAAATTTATGCTGATATTAAATTTTTAGTCTAAAGCATCACAATGACAACCATACAGTCCAGTCTCTAGGGCGGCTGTATTTGCAGGATTTCAAAGTGTCCTTAGATCTCAGAATCTGACCGTCTGAGGGCTCCGTTTCTAGCGAAGTTTACCAGGAAAGTTACTGGGTTATGTGTTGTGCATTGGTAGACTGCGGAGATTAACGAGCTACGTGAGACAATGGAGTCACTGCAACAACAGCTCCAAATTGCAATGGTGGAGGGCACCGTTGGTCGACATAAGCAACTCAATCCCATTCTTGACAATCCTGAGGATATTGGGGGTTGGCTGAATACTGGTAGTTTGTCAGGGGAGCTTCGATATATTGAAACAAACGGGTCTGAGAGCGATAAATTTGACCGTAACTCACAGTCCACCTCCAAGGATATAGAAGATGGGGACGCAGTATTACAGTCACAGGTCCTTCTGCAGGTACTTAAGTGTCTTGTCGTTATTACTGAATCTTGGTATACTTTGATTTTCCATTTGTTCAAGGAATCCTTTTCAGCATGTTTGTTTCTTTCCACTTTCTTTTTGTGAATGCTATTTCATGCGAAACTTTGTGCCTTAGACTTTTGCATGTCTAGTAACACAGCACTGTTGATTGTATCTCGGTGTGAAAGAATGTGGTAGCCTCTTTAAAGAGATTAACTTAACGTTATTACGGGTAATCGGCTGGAACGGACGGACCACTTTCATCTTTACTTACAATGTCGATTTACTATTAGGGCGAGGTGTTAATACTTCAGCAGTTTATTTCATAGTTTTATCCTTGCTGAGTAATGACTTATTGGAGGTTTAAAACCTGATTTTATTGCAGTCTGCTGAGATTGAAAATCTGAAACAAGAGAAAGAGAAATTGAAGCTGGGCAAGGAGAAGCTAAGGCAAGAGAGTCTACGTCTAGCTGAGGAGAGGGATGGCCTCCGCAGTCGGAATGAGAAATTGGCAGAAGAGTCAGCGTACGCAAAAGAACTTGCTTCCCAAGCTGCTGTCGAACTCAAGAATCTTGCTGAAGAAGTGACAAAGCTCTCGTTTCAAAATTCAAATTTGCAAAATGATTTGATACAGGCTCAGGAAGTCACTTTCCAAAACGCGAAACTGCAAGCGGAGTTGGTGAAGCTGCAAAGTGAACTTAAAAAGTCACAAGAAACAGCATTTGCTCTGGCTTCAATGAAGTCACCTACTAACCCTGGACGATCAAAAACATTGGCCAATGGGGATACCCACATCGATGGAGACAACACAATACCCGGTCGTGGTACTGTGGCTCGAGCTAATGGTAGTGGGAATAGAGGCTTCAATAATATGACTAGTAGGAATGGAAAAGCGAACAGCAATGGTCATCACGTGGACGATGTCGACGATGCAGCTGTTGATGTACTGAAGAGAGAGGTTGAGGAGGCCAAAGAGAAGGAAGCAATAATGGTAGCAGCCATGGCTGAGAAGGAGGCGTCACTTCAGACAAAACTAGAAGAAGCCAAACAGCGAGAATCGAATTTGGAGAATGATCTTGCAAGTATGTGGGTTCTTGTGGCAAAGCTGAAAAAAGAAAAGGAGGTAGGCACAACTCTGCCAACAAGGGCAGAACTTCAGAGTTCACCTCAGGACTTTCAGATCAATGCCAAAAGCACCGAGGAAGTTCTCGATACAGACAAAAGTACATCACAAGCCCCAAGCAATCATGTTAACAGCAAAGACGGAGATGCATTAGCCGATCAGTTGGCAAGAACAGAGCTGTATGATTCACTTGGAAATAATTTCTGGAGCAATGGGGGTGGTTCTACAGCAGGGGATCAAGAGGAGCTGTATTCTTATTCAAACAGTGCATTTCCGTCAACCCAGTCCACGAGTTTTGGCTCAGCTGATCATCAACCAGCTGACAGTGCACTTGACCAATCCAATCCATTTGCTGAAAGACCGGAGAACAATGGCCCAGCGTCAAAAGGAGGGATGCGTTCACTCGACGAACTGAAATTTTTTATGGAAGAACGGAGGAGAGGTTCCGAACTAGGTACCCTAGTGTCTCAGCTGAAGGCAAGCTCTGTTCCCACTGCATCTACCAACCCGTTCTTAACCCATCCTGTTGCACAACAGAACGGCTCACCACTTGCAGGTGGTGACATTGATGGAAGTTTGTGGGCCTCCTTTGAAAGCAATTCCTATTACAAGTCATGACTCATGAACTTGTGAGTTTGATTGATGGAGAAGTGGAGCTTAACATGTTTCCCTGGCTTGCCAGAATTTTCTAGTTATCCAAAGACATGCCTTTACTATCATGTTGAAACCTGTCTCTTGGCAATTCAAAAGCCAAGGGTGCTTAATGTTGGCTATTGCAGCTCAGGTAGCTTGTTCATATGTGTAATGCCCCATTTTTTTTGTTAGGTTTAAGCCATTGTTTAGAGATTTTTCCTGCACTTATATCTCATGTGCGGGTACGTTTATATTTTTCTGGATCCATTTTATCAAAGGCGAAGCTCTCTGTTGAAGAGCTTTCTTGCAATTTAGTTATAATGAAGATACCATCTTTATTCTTAATTCATTTCAACTTTATTCTGCATTCTTGATTCTTGATTCATGCGGTTTGCACGTTCATAAGAATGCTCAGGTAAGCTGTTCTTTCTACAACCTTGGGTACTTTTACGTGACTTGTACGTTTTACTTACGTTTGATAAGATGAAGCTGGACAGGGAGGTGCCAACAGAGAGCCACTGAAAGTCTCAAACTTTCAACTTGATTACTGAAGAATATGGCTGTGGTTTCCTTAGAGAGATTGACAATAGAAGGAAAAAGACTCACTTTTGCTACAGCTAGGAGACCTCAAAGCAGCTGTAACCTGGAACTCAAGGTAGAACTTCTTGTGAAGTCCTTCAGTACCTTACATATTTTCTCTGCATTCTGTAGTGAGATGCAGTCATTCTTTGAGTAATAGGCGTGGTGTAAGGTAACTACTCCTAAATGTGTCCGAATAAGCCATTTGCGTTCAAATTGTGTCCAAATAATTATTGAATTGCCTAATTTTTTTGTTGGGCCTTGTTGGGAGTCAAAAGAGTCTTCTTAGATTCTCTTCTTATGCATTTTCTGGACACCATATGAGTAAACTATGACTTTTCAAAGTGTTGAATATAAGTGTGCTTAGAAACAACCCTAGGCTCTCATGAATTGAGTCAAGGAAAACTTTGTAGGGTCCGGGTTTCAAAAGGGGTCACAATTAGGTGCAGTTATCTCATTAGTTTTTGTGCGCTTGGGACAACTTGAACTGGGCATGGCTGGGTCATAACTGAGGTGATTCTGTTGATAATTTGAGTTTGAAAGTTTTAGCTTCTAGGTTCTGGCTTTCTACAATTCTTAGCTGAGTACCCTGTTTGAAAATCATGTTTTGTCAATATTTTCCAAGCCACCAAACTAACTAGAAATATGTGTAGCTAGAGAATCACTTTTGGGTTAAGAGGGGCCTATTGGCAGCTGTCTGATACTTGTGGTTTGGGATCTCATTCCTACTGTGCTTATATTCACTCAATATGTTAGATTCTCTTTATTAACCTCAACTTTAGTGCATGTTATGTAACAATGCAGAAACTCATGATGCCAGTTACTGTACATGCTTCAATCTGATATACCAAGAGAAGATAAGGGAGGCTATGCAGAATTCTATCAAATACTGCAAATGAGGTGCAGCATTCTATTCAAATACTGCAAACGAGGTGGTCTCATTGACACTTTCTTCTGATAGGATTTCCAATCTCTACCTTGAGATGTACAGTACAGTACTGTACTGTCCTTGTCAGTCAGCATTTCATGCTCCAACAGTAAATGTTATTTGTGGTTCAAGAAGCTTTTGAAACATTCTAGCACAGAAAGTCATACAATACAATTTAAGTTCAGAGGACATTACATGTTGTAGTTACTCCTTTCACATCACAAAGTCGTCATTCATCATTTTCATATTGTGCACATTGACAATGAAGGCTGTGATGCACCAAGAGCTGATCACATCTTTGATCAGCTTTTGCATGTTGGTCAATTGAAAACAAAAATCTCTCAAAGCACCATAATCCCTTTAATCAGGGTAGCTCTATAGTACAGGAGGCTCAAATGCATGATGGGAAAGGACAAGGGGCGAAACAGGACACATGGAGAGAAACCCAGGTAAGGCTGCCATCACTGCCAACCAAACTGAAAGCAATGTGTGACAAGGAAGGTTGTGCCATAAGTTACAGTTGAGAGGGTCCCAAATGGAGAATTTCACCTTCTCGTATGCATTTGTGCGTTATGCTCTAAATTCAAAATGAGAGAACTTGACTGTTCCTACAGCAAACCCAAACAATTTTCATTCCGGAGATCCGAACCTCTGTCGCTTCTCACTTATCATAGGCTGGAAATGATCTACACAAAAATAGTGAAATTAGATTGCCCCATACAAATTTCTCAACATTCAACACTATATAAATATGTACAATCATTGCAAAAGAATGCAATAACTATATGTGTTGTATAGGTTGGTGCACTGTTCATGGCTTGGGCTTACAGAATTGCATGCGCCTCCATGTGGACAAGCAATGGTTCATGAGCTAACTTCTATCAGTGAAGGCAACCTAATTGTTGAGGCAACCCAATTTCACTATTTTGTGTAATGTAAGTAGTCAAGTCAGCCTAACGTTTTGTCGTATGTGATTTTGTCACTCACCCCATGTTTCGTAACTATTTCAGGGAATGAAAAGCGATGGGGTTCACAGTACTGTAGTGGTTTTAGTTTAGCAGACCTTGAATAACTTATCTTTTTGCAAGTCAAATGTAGAAGATATTATTCTGTTTCCCCTGTTTATGGTGCAGTCCTGTGATAGTTGATCAGATCTGGCCTGATTGTGTTAGGTTATGTTCAAAGTACGCCCTTCTTGATGCCTGTGGGGGGAGGGGGAGGTGTGTTGGGTGCTGCAGATGAGCCAGCTGTTGAGTTATGCCCTGATTTGATATTCGAAACCTGTAAACATTTCTTCCATCCTCAAACTTGGGTTCTGTTGCAAAAAAAATTTAGCTGTGATGAAAATTTGAACTGTCGTGCGTTTTTCAGATACTGGCATTTTCGTTTTCAATGTAATAAAATAGTTAATCACATCTTTTAAGAAGTTGCAATGTAAATTGGCAATGAGTTGGAAGAAATAGTCAACTTAGCAACTCTTTTAACCAAAGGATCCTACCAATATTTTGAATTAGTTTTGGGCTTCTAAAATCTAAACATGAAAAAATTTTAAGGGTTAATATTACTATATGTATCACTTTCTATTTTTTCTACAAAGATAAAATTTTATGGTGACACTAATTTTTGAGATGAGGCTAATAATTACGCCACACTGATAATAGAACAAATCAGTGAGCCGTGGTCAACAGATCATTCAACTGATTATCCAAACCTGTCATCAATGAATTCATATCCATTCCGGATCGTGCATTTGTGGCTGCTTTAGTAAAACGAATTGACACGTGTAACGGTATCTTCTAAAGTAAGCAGGTCTCCAAACATAAAAACTAGTGTGACTTTCTAAAGTCACCCTAAAAGTAGTTGATTCTATGAAATGATGCTATAAGTTAGCGGTATAGCTTATCATCCTAACCAAAATTTAGTAAATAGTGTACCTTAGCCAGTGAAAAGGTCGTCAAATTTGTGGCGAGTTTTTTGTCAAAATTTTACAATACTGGAATTGAAAATACAGTACAATAATGAAGGTATTTAGTATTACCCACACTACTTGCTTTTAAAATGCCATAAATTATTACTCTTGATGAGAAATTTTACCAACTACATTTATTGAGAACTGCAACTTTAAAACATATCAATACCTATGTTCATGGTAAAAATATTCATAAAGAATAATAAGTTATGATACTTCAAAAACAATTAGTGTAGGTAACACTATTTACCATCTTTAGTGTAGTGGACATTGTTACAAATTGAACATAGCAAGTCATGTGCGTTGGGGTTGTCCCCTCCTTTTTGCAATGAATTTTCCCTTGCATTTGCACACAAATAAACAAATAAAACACTAGAAAATTTTAGATGAAGGAAAAAATAAATTGATAATAGCTATACAATGAAATTTGATCTCAAGAGTGAGATTGTTATAGCAAACTCTTTAAACTAATATAGCTATGTGGCATTGGCCTGTATTTCAAAAATCCATAAACTTTACACTGTATGTTCAAATGCCACAAAACAAAGTGTGTGCACCCTGGCCTCCTTGCAAAGAGTTTTGTAAACAATACCAAGAATGCAACTATGGGACGCACATTTTCAGATATTTTTATATAACAAACAAAATAAAACAAACAACCTAATTTAATGTATACTAGTGTGACCCTGTGCCGTTGGCCCAATTTTCATCTACTCCCGGTTCCACTCCTGGTTCTACTTCCGATTCTACTCCCACTTTTACTCCCGGTTCCACTCCCAGTACCAAGAACGCCACCAAAATCAAAGTAAAAGTAATTTTCTAAATTTTTAATCAATAAATACTTTGAAATTCAATAACTTTTGCACCACCGCTCCAAACGCCACGAAACCAAGCCGGTGCACCCCTCCTCGGCGAGAGCTTTCCGACGGTACCAAGCACGTGGCCGGGGGACGCACGGTCAGGAAGTTGTCCATGCTACAAACAAAACAAAACAAAACAAAACAAAACAAAACAAAACAAAACAAAACAAAACAAAACAAAACAAAACAAAACAAAACAAAACAAAACAAAACAAAACAAAACAAAACAAAACAAACAAACAAACAAACAAACAAACAAACAAACAAACAAACAAACAAACAAACAAACAAACAAACAAACAAACAAACAAACAAACAAACAAACAAACAAACAAACATACATACAAACAAACAAACATACATACATACATACATACATACATACATACATACATACATACATACATACATACATACAGCCTCATTTAAGGTATTGATGTTACGAAACAAAGTCTGAACACCACTCCTTGCAAAGAGCTTTTTGACGGTACCAGAAACATGAATGGGGATGCACGGTCCAAGAGATCTCACCATAACAAATAAACAAATAAGGTACCTACATATAGTTAAAAGACCATGCTAACTTAATGTATGGATAGAGTACCATGTGAACCAAAATAAAAGTAAAAATTAAATTTTTATTTTTTATTTTATATAAATTTTGAAATTCAAGAACTTTCACACCGCATGTCCAAACACCACAAAGTCCATGCACCCCTCTTTGCAAAGAACTTTTGAACGGTCACCAGAATCGTGTTGGAGGACTCACGGTTTCTTAGATCTCTGCTTATAAAAAGAAAACAAAACAAACAACCTGATTCAAGGTATAGATGTATACTAGTATGCCCTGTCTTTGCCACAATATAATAAATAAAAATAAAAATAATTTTTTAATTCCAGTTTAGTATCTTTTTTTTTCATGAGTCAAAGCGCCACGAAATAAAGTCTATGCACCCCTCTTCTTAAAGAGCTTTTCGACTTTCTCAAAAATACAACCAATAGAAGAACAGTTTCGAAGATCTCACCATAACAAACTTAACAAAGAAACAAACAACCTTATTTAAAGTATGGACTCGTATGCCCTATGCCATTGTCACAATATATGATATAAGAAAAATAATAATTTTCTAGTTTTTTTAATTCAAAAAAACTTCAAAATTCAATATTTCCTTTGCCATGAGTCAGAATATTGCAAAATAAAGCCCCAGGCACTCCTCCTTGTAGAGAAATTTTTGACAATACCAAAAACATGACAAGGAGATACACGATTTCAGAGACTTCTTTAAAACAAATAAACAAACAACACAAAATAATACAAAACAAAATAAACAACTTCATTTAAGGTATAAATTAGTGTGCCATATGCCGCTGCCACAACCAAAATACATGGAAAAGTAATTTTCTCATTTTTTTATTCATAAAAACTTCCAAAATTCAATTACTTTTGCACAATAGGTTTAAATGCCACAAAACAGCGCCCATGCACCCTCCTCATAGAAGACTTTCCAACAATACAAAAAACGTGACTAGGGACACATAGTTATGGAGATCTCACCATAATAAAACTATACAAATCAAAAAACCTCATTTATAAGGTATATAGATGCTTCAAAAGTAAAATATTTTTTATTTTTTAATTTATAAATAATCATTTTGAAGTTCAACCCCTAAAGTCCCATTGTCCCTTTGGGGGACAAAATGGATTTTGGGTAGGCTACTACGGCTTCAATATTCATCATTAATTTTTGAACTTTTTTGTGAAGATAGAAAAATACATTAGCTTTATGTAAATATAATTTTTATTTCAATTGGTGCATGGGAACAAAAGTTATGACACAAAAGGTCTTTTTTTTCAATGCGGCGGGCAAAAATCTTCTCACACAAATTATTTTTTTTTCAAATTTTTAAATTATTTTCTCATAGATTGTATTTTTATCTATATGAGAAGCTTTGATTCATTCCATTTGGATTTGTTCTGTGAAAGTTATGGACAATCTTATTTTTCGGGCACTTAGAGCATCTTCTTGAAAAAATAACCTGTAGGACTCATTTTTGAATGCAATTTTCACAATTTTTCAAAAAAAAATTGTTTGGCAAGGTTAAGTTTGATTATTAAAACAATCTCTCTGTTGGGATTATAATGTTTTAATCCCATCTTAGAGCTATTGACAATTTAGTTTTTTGTTCAATCTTGGACCTATTTCTACTTAATAATTTTTTAAAGAATGAAAATCAAGTGTATTTTTTTGGAATTTTTTTTTTCTTAGATTCTCAACTCAATTATTCAACATAAAAAAAATTGAATTCAAAGTCTGTAGTGCAATGTTTTTACAAATGGCAGTCAAAGTCATCTAAAATTGCAAGTCAGTGTTCAAAAAATCAAAATTTTCCAACTTTGAATGCTAACATCTTCTAATCCGTACGGTCAAACTTTACGAAATTTTTACCACATGATCTTAGATAAGTTAAGTACGATATCCTACACATAGATTCTAAAATAAATAAATAAAATATTTTCTTTGACGAACGCAGGAGAATTGACAGTTTTGAGTTGTTTTTGACAGAAAAAGGGCCTTGGGACTTTAGGGGTTAATATCTTTCACACTATAGGTTCCAATGCTACAAACAAAACTCATACACCCTTCTTTCGCAAAGAGTTTTTTGACAGTACCAAAAACATGACCAAGGGGACGCACGATTCAAGATCTCACTGTAACAAACAAAATAAAACAAATATATGGACTAGTATAGCCCTTTGGTGTTGGTCTATAACTCAAAAATATGTAACTTTCACACCGTATGTCCAAATGCCACAAAACAATGTTTAGAAATCCTTCACTGCAAAGAGCTTTCTAATAATACTAAAAACACGACTAAGGGACGTACGGTCCAAAAGATACATAATGGAAGATAATTAAGATCCAAAAATAACTCAAAAATCCATAATTTTTACAATAGAATCACTTATTATAATCAAATGCATTGCCATTTATTCAATATTTTTTCATATATTTAACTAGTAATAATTAGATGATGTAGAAGATCTAAACAACCAAGAATTCATTGCTTTTACTTCAAGAATGTAAGCTTTGGTAGACATTGAAGAGTTATTTTTTGTCTGTTATAACAATTTCCACTTGTCAAGTCAATAAAACAATATCTCTAGTACTAGTACAATTAACAAGTATAAAAGATTATTTTATTATATTTGTTTGTAATGTTTAAGAGTGGTAGCATAGAAGTGATGTACATAAAAAGTGACCTATCTTTTCAAATATTGATTACAATAATGAGATTGCATGCCCTCCTAATCTTAGTCACTTTTTGTTTGCATTAAAAGTGATACAACCAATCAATTCATATTTGTGTACAATGATGAATAATGAGATGGTGTAACCTTTATTTTGGCAGCATAGAAGTGATGTAAAGAAACAATGCCTATCTTCCCACGTATTGAATACAAACACTTAGATGACATGTCTACTAATCTTAATCACATTATGTTCGCATAAGAAGTGAGGCAACCGATCAATTCATATTTGTGAACAATGATGAATAATGAGATGGTGTGACCTCTAATTTTGGCAACATGAAAGTGATGTAAAGAACAATGGCCCATCTTCCCACGTATTGAATACAAACGTTTAGATGACATGTCTTCTACTCTTAGCTCTTAGTCACATTATGTTTGCATTAGAAGTGGGGCAACCGATCAATTCATATTTGTGTATAATGGTGAATAATGAGATGGTGTGACCTCTAGTTTTAGTCATGATATTTCTGCATTAGTAGTGATGCAATCTATCAATTCATACTAAAAACAACTCTACACATATACCTTGAATGTGTATTGTATACAAGCTCTATAATATAAGTCTTATTGTTGGTATGACTAGATCAGCCTCTCAACTTCCAGCAGCAAAGTCATTTATTGTAATGCATATAAGAAATACAAATGTGGTAGAGATAACTTCATTTCTCATACAACTTGATTTGATTACAAAAAATGAAGGTCTTACATGTAATCATTAGGAAGGTGGACTTTATAGGTGGGCCAATTTAGTAGAAACATCTAATTTTGTTCCTAAATACAAAAATTGCTTAAAGAGAAATCGATAAAATATGCATAATTGTATTATTTTTGAAGCCACTCAATTACTCATAAGAAAAATAATTTAAATTTTTTTCCATTGAAGTCCGAGTGGACTCTAGTATTCATTTTGTGTTTTTTCTTTGATCTCCTATAAACAATGGAACTCATTCTACTATTTTAGTATAATCTGTGCCTTTTTTAGAGTCAATCCTTTAATTGATTCAAACTTTGAATGTATAGAATAAGAAATATTGAGTTTGAAAAGTAACGATAAGTTCATCCGACTTTGAAAGTTGCAAATCCAAACGGACATGCATCAAATTAAAGTGTCTAAACCTGTCCCTGCTCCTTCTATTTTTTCTTCCCCAATTTTTTGGATTATGTAGAAGGCACTAGACAACTCTTTTGCCAACTACTGACAACTATTTTGTCAATATGACAAAATAGTTGTCAATTATTTAAATTGACAAAATAGTTGTTAATTATTAAAGACAAGACAATTATAAAACCGATAATCATCATACAAGATAGTAGACTTCAACAAGATTAATTCAGTTTCTTGAAATGTACACCATGAATACATGAGGGCATAATTGAAAAAGGTGGGAATAATAGGCTTGATCACCTTATGTGCACTTTGGCACCAAACCCAGACACCCTTGCTTAGTGCTCAAATACCTTCTACTAGATGTTACAAAGAGGCAAACCAATACGAACCAAGATTGGAATTGAACAGCTTTTTCTCGTGTATGCATGCACCAAAACCCAGACACTATTCCTTGGTACTCAAAGACCTTCTTTCTATTGGTGTATTGAAGATGCACACCAATATGAGGCGCTATTGGAATTGAACACCTTTTCCTCGTGTGTGTATGTATGCATGACTTCCACCACCATCATCATCGATGGCAATTCCACGACCACACACTATTTTTTTTTTCAACCCCCCCTCCTTTTACGGCAAGTTGGAATACACGTTGCGCGTACACACTCAGGTGTATTTGAACTGAAGGATGCATTTGAAGAACAAGACTTGTGTGCTGCGAAAAAAGGCTTTGTATCTTTTGGACGGGTGGTAGTAACATGGACAGATCAATGATCACTTACCATGCCCCCTTTTCTGTTCTTATTTTACTGGCCTTATCATAAAGAGGAAAAGCTACAATTGTTGGGCTTGGAAATTGACTGCAATATCATAAAATTCCAGTCTTTCCAGATTTTTCTCCCCTACTCATAATTCCTCAGTTCATTGAATACCAAGTCTGACCCATTGATGAAATTCCAGTTCATTTGTTCAAAAAATGAAAAAAAATGAAAAAAAATGAAAAAAACACCCAACCAAGTCTGACCATTTTATCAAACTTAGAAGTCAGTCATGCTCATGAATTTGCTTTCATTTGTGTCAAAAAAAGAAGAAAAAGAGGGTGGGACCTGTGTTGGGGATTTTCTTTAGTTTTACCAGCTATTTTTTTGCATAATTCCAATGTTGAACCAGGATTTTGAAGTATCAAGTCCGTTTTTTTCTTTTTCTTTTTCTTTCTCCAAATAGGAATTATGTAGATTTTTATACCATTTTTTTGCTAAAGTTTTTCGAATTGCAACTAGTTTTTTTTCCCAATTCTTTCGGCTAACAATAAACTAATTGGCAATTTAGGGGGATTGACCCCCTCATTGCCTTTGCCAAGAATAAATGTAAAAAACTGTCCCCTATTTGCGTTGTGTTAATTTTGCATTTCATCACCTCTCCTAACTAATTTGGGGTGTCTTACTCCAAACATGAATTCAAAATCTCCAAATTTTATCATAGGTGGCAAATAAAAAATTCTAATGTTTACTTAGGAATAAAACGCAGTGGCAATGAGGGGGTCAATCCCTCCAGCCGACTCTTGAGTTGCTGCTGACTCTTGAGTTGAGAATTAAAATCACTACATGTTTGGGTTTATCATTTGGCTCTAGCTTGGCTTTTTTATAACTTAGAGTTGAATAACTTGAATTGGAATTATGATAAGTGAGCCTATTGACACTCTCATCTCAATTCTGCCCAAATGTGCACAAGAGCATACATTTCATAACAAACATGTACATGTAGACATAATTGGAATTTGGGTAATAATCGGCTTATTCATCTTCCCATATACTCATTTACACTAATAACGAAGGAGGCAGGGGATTGAAATGCCAATCTAACCATATTGTTTTCGCCTAGGATCGTTGGCCTACCGTCCTTCTCCACACAAATCCATGGAGTGCCCCTCTTGACTCAGGATGGGTTGCCACTCTTAAACCCCTATAGGCCCAAGGCCTTTTTCTGCAAGAAAAACACCGTCAAAATTGCCATTTCTATAGCAAAGAGTAAAGAAATTTGAAAATTATTTTTCTTGCACATCTAACCGTAGGATCTTATACTTAATTAGTATGAGAATGTGTGGAAAAAATTTCAAAATTTTGACCGCACAAATTGCAAGATATCTGCGTTTAAAGTGGAAAAAACAAGTTTTTCATTACATTGTGGGACTAGATTTTTTGGCTTTGAACATTTTTTACTTGAAATTTTTGCACCAGAAAGTTTTGAGCTTTAAATCATTATGTTAGAGAATTGAGTTGAGAGTCCAGTAAGAAAAAAATTCAAAAAATCTTAATTTTCATTATTAATAAAATTGTTAAATAGAAGTAGGTAAGAGATAGAAGGAAAATAAAAAATACTAATATATTTAATATAGAATTAAAATGCACTATCCCAATAGTGAGATTGTTCTAGCAAAAAAACTAAACCATGTAGAACTTTTTTTTTTGAAAAATTGTAAGAATTGCATTTAGAAATGAATCTTACAAGTTATTTTTTTTAAGGAAGATGCTCTAAGTGCCCAAAAAACAAGATTGTCCATAACTTTCTCATAACAAATCCAAATGGAATGAATAAAAGCTTCCCAGATAGACAAAAATATAATCTACAAGAAAAAAAATTCAAAGAAAATTCAAATTTTTGAAATTTGTTTTTGCAGCCCCCTCTCCCTTGTTTTAGTTTATTTGGGCATAACTTTTATTCCCGGGCACCAATTGAAAAAAAAATTATATTCCCACAAAGCTTATCAAATTTTCTATCTTCCAAAAAGTTTCATAAAATCAGGACAAAAAACATAGGTACCTGCCCAAAATCTCATTTGTTCCTTGAAGGGACAACGGTCCTTCAAAGGTTAAGACGGACCTTGCTTCTAGACGTAGTCCTCAACATTCAGATAGAATTTGGACCAAGTTTTCTAGTATTTGGTTACAATCTCCGGTTCTTGCTACTAGAGTTGGTTACTCTATTAGGTGGAATAAAGACAATCCTCCCCTTTGTTTGTTCTCTTAGTTTCTTGTTTTCTTTTGCTGCCCATCTTTTCTTCATTTGCTCTTATTCTCTTCATTTGTCTAGCCTTTGGCTTAGCTGTTACTTTTTTTTCTCTTAATACAATGGGCCCCATTTTTTTATCAAAAAAATAAAAGAAATAAAAAAGTTAGGTTAGCCCCATGCAATGTCACTATCCCTTAAAAAGGGACATAAGTAGATTTTATGAACTAATTACCCCCACCCCCACCCAAAATCAAAAGTAAATAATAAAACACTTGATTCACCCTCCAAAACCGAAACCAAACAAACCTTTGATATAGGTACGATATATTGAATATACACAAAATACATCTAGAGGTATGATATATTAAATATGGATGTGTTATACAAAATACTAATATAGTACAAAAGTTAGGCACATAAATGGGATGTGGTTGTGTTAATCCCACACTGATTGTAATCAAGCACGTCTAGAAAAAACATACATATGGTATGTGTGAAAAAATATTATTGTAATTCATTCACTTATTAAGTGAGGGAGTAACTGAAGTAAATTCACTCACTATCCCATGTTATGGACACTTCTATAGTACAAAAAAATTATCTTTCATTGATTATTAGTATGCCTCATTATACAAATGAGGTATCTAGACCCTCTCCACTTATTATTATCAAAGGGATGTAATGGAATTTAACTAATGTGAAAACACCTAAATTGTCCTTGTACCCATTTTTGTACAGTAGACTTCTATAAAAGTGTCCTCAAAAAGCGGCATTAAACCGTTCCAGTACTTAATTGTAATTAGTTAATGTTGATTTTTTGAGATTTGGTTTTAGATGAAGCTATATGACAGTTGTAGTGGTCTAGGGAACTTCCACTTTCAATTGAAAATTTATAGAAACTACATGTCATATCCAAAAATTATAGTTTTATTTGAAAATTCATGATTTTCAATTGCTAATACTACAAAATTAATTTTTTCTAGAAAAAGGTGCCTCCAACTATGCTGAATTGCTTATTTTGACGGATTTAGATGTTTCCACCTTACTTGTGTCAGCTTAAAAAAAAAATTTAATCATAGTAGAACAAAGGGGAACCTCTGATTGAATAGGATGTGCAGAATGGACAACCTCTATTTTGTATGTTGTGTTGTATTTTACCTTCAACTCTTTTTTGAGCAAAAGGAATAAAAAGACAAATCAATTTTCCAGTTGTACTATTTAAGGCAAATTTTCAAAGTCAACAATACTACTGCTTGACAAATTATAGCAAAATATTTTTGTAAAATATTGAAAACTATAGAACTTATCAAAAAAAATTCAAAGCAAAATTGCATTGGTATGACTCTAATGAAGATTGTCAGTTATTATCCTCTGAAAAGAGACATCCCCGATTGAATTGAAAAATAAAAAATAAAAAACCTGATTTGCCCACCCAGCCCCCAAAACCAATTTTTTTTTTGATACAATACGGTATATAAATATGTATTAGTATGATATTCGGATGCTAGGTTTGGAATACTAGTATGGTAGAATATAAGGTACCGGTTTTATTGTAGAGCAATTTTATCCTAATTAAAAAAGTCAATAATGTTTAGCTATAAGTAGGAAATAGAAATAATATATTTCTTGGTTTACTTCAAAGAAAATGTATGAGAGTATTAAGTTATTTACATAACATTACAAATCTTTGCATAAAACTCCTTTAAATACATTGTCAAGGATTGAATATTTCATTCTTGTAATGCTGTTAAAACTAACTCCATTAACCCCTAAAGGCCCAAGACCTTTTTCTTGCCAAAAAACACTCAATACTGCCATTTTTATAGCAAAGATTAAAAAAAATTTAAAATGTTTTTCTTGCACATCTAACCGTAGGATCTTACACCTACTAGTATGAGAATGCGTGGAAAAAATTTCAAAATTTTTGACCGACAGATTGCAAGATATCTACATTTAAAGTGAAAAAAACAAGTTTTTCAGCACATTGTGGAACTAGATTTTTTGACTTTGAACATTTTTAACTTAAATGTTTTGAGCTTTAAATCTTTATAGTGGAGAATTGAATTGGGAATCTAGCAAAAAAAAAAAAAATTTAACTTAATTTTCATTATTAAAAAAATTGTTAAATAGAAGTAGGTACAAGATAGAAGGAAAATCTGAATTTTAAATATCTCTTAAATGGAATTAAAATGCACTAATCCCAATAATGGAATTGTTCTAGCAAGCAAACCAAACCATGTCGACTTTATTTTTTTTAAATTGTAGAAATTGCATTCAGAATTAAATCCTACAAGTTGTTTTTTTCAATAAGATGCTCTAAGTGTCCAAAAAACAAGATTGTCCATAATTTTCTCATAACAAATCCAAATGGAATGAATAAAAGCTTTCTAGATAGACAAAAATATAATTTGTAAAGAATAAAAATAAAAATAAAAAATTCAAATGATTGCAAGTTTTTTTTACTACCCTCCTTCCCCTGTTTTGAGCTTATTTGGGCATAACTTTTGTTCCTGGGCACCAAGTAAAAAAAAATTATAACCCCACAAAGCTTAGCAATTTTTTTATCTTCAAATAAAGTTTCAAAAAATAAGGACAAAACTTGCTCGAAATCACATTTGTCCCTTGAAGGGACTATGGTGGGCCTTTAGGGGTTAATGTTTGAGAATTTTACACAAAATTCCTATAGGCTACAATATATAATTTCTTCAACTAGTTTGAGTTTAGCATTAAGATTTTTTTTTTGTTAAAAACAATTATTAAAAAGTATTCATACAATTTTTAGAGTGAAAAAAACTTTATTAATTTCAATTTGTCAAATTACTATAGGAATTTATTACTGTTTGAAAATTCATCCAAAATGAAATTTCTACTTTTTATGGTCAAGGCTTGGTATGAAAAGCTATACTTGCAGTGATCATTATGGTAAATGATGAATGCAAATTTTTTTATTATATGTTTTCAAAGCATTAAAATTTTCATTATATAGAGAAATGTTTAACAAAACTTAAGCCTTTGGATTTTTACCAAGTATAATACCTAAGTCATTTGTAAGAAGCCATCAACATTTCTATCATGCAATGATCTTGTGCATTCAACAATGTCAATAACAAACATCTTAGAAGCTTTCCACAAGATGGAAATGATTTTGAAGAGAATGAGTGCTACTTAAAAGTATCACTAGACAATTAGGAATTAAATCAAATGTAATATGGGTAAATTACACAAATATTTTTAGGTCATACAAAAACCTAAAATTTGCATACAGCTTAAACAATGATTTGCCTACCCTTCATGCACAAAGACTTCATGCATATAGAGTACAATTTGAAGTCTTTGAACTTCACAAATAACTTAATAATGCTAGTAAACAAAAACAAGTAAATTTGAAAAATAAATGAAAACAAAAAAAAATAGACCCAAGTATAAAACAATGTGTAGCCTATAATACTGCACGCAAACAAGTTTATCACATCCATGGCAAATAATTATCAACAAATAATTATTTTCTTTGAGAAAATTGAACAAACATTTTTGAAAATTCCTCATAAAATACTTCTTTTTTTGAAATTTCAACTTAGAGTTTTAGGAACATTTTATGATGAATGAACCTTCTATCATTAGAGGATTTTCGGGCCTCCTAAGAGACTGCGAGTTCCCGGACTATGGGAACTCTGCAAGAATGCTGGAACGCTGCCAAATGGCTAGGCTGACGTGGTCAAGCGACTGCCACGTCATTTTTATTTTTTATTTTGTTAAAATGATATTTTGGTAAAAAAAAATATTTATTTATTTTTTGAAAAAAACAACAACTGACTTGCCCGTACCGTCGTTCCTTGAATCTAGGCAGACTAGGGAACGGGCCTGAAACAATCTTCTAAGGTCCCCAAAACTCCTCTAATGTTAATTCCCCTGCAATATATACTTGCACTTTGTGGACTAACATGGCACCTCCAAAAATGCACCACTTGATCCAAAACCACCATCATCACTTTGGATATATCCCCCAAATCAATAAATACCTTTGTGGAAGAAATGATTTCACAACCTCTACCAAAAAAACTTTGACCCTTCATAATCTTTGCATACAATATCCAAATGCCGCGGTCTTTGGTGCATTAAAATCTCCTTTCACTTGCCAGCAAGAAAATATGAAAATCTCACAACTTCTACCAAATTTTTTTTATTCTTTATAACCTTTGCATAGGGTATCCAAATGCCATTTTCTTTGGCGGTTTTGGAGGTGCCCACCTTACCTAACAAAATTAAAAAAACTAAAAAGGCTGCAATGAGCACTGAGTACCCCTGACCGTTGAGTAAGAAGCAATTAAACTCCCCCCAGAAACACTCCAGCTAATCAGGCACCGCAAACACCAACTCTACGGCGTAATCAAAACATACAACAATAACCCCCTCAACCCCAAAATCCACCACTACAAAATCTATCAATCCCAAAATCTACCAATTGTAAAATCTACCGATCCCAAAACGAGACTCGTCTCTCCCCCGCGGCGAGAGAAAAGGGAGGAGTCGGAGTCTCCTGCCAGGGTAGAAGAAGACGACAACAGATCATCGCTACAGCAACACTCAGCGGCACTGCTGCTGCTGCCGCCGTGGATAGAATCATCAATCCCCGCCACCTGCATGGAACAGCACTTCCAATTCCAGCATCTGATCAGTATTGTCCACGTCCCAGTGAATTCGCAAAAATTCCATCACTGCTAAGCTTAAGTATACAAAGCCAGCGCACGGCACGAGCTTCATCATCCTACTTAGGGCCCACTTCTTGTCAACAAGCAAATAGTCTACTGCAATCCTGGAGACGCTTCATTCCTCGGAGTATTTGGGAGTTTTGATCCTCTTTGGGTTTTACATTTGCTGTTGAGGTGAGAGAGCAGGGAGCAGAGAGAGCGAGAGGAAGAGAAAGAGAACGAGTGAGAGCGGGAGCGAGGTTTTTGTCGAGGGGTAGATGATAGTACGTGAAGGAGTACCGACTTCTGGAGGTGGGTTTTCGAAGTAGTGGCGTTATTGATTTGATTGTGAGGATTTTTGAGGTTTTGGGTGAGGGTGTTGAGGTATTGGTTTTGAGGCATTTGGGTTTTGAGGTATTTGGGTTTTGATTGTGAGGCCACTTGATTGAGGGGTTAGTTTGTGAGGATGCAACTGAGGTGGTATGAGAGATTGTAGCGGGGCGAGGGGAGTTTTTGGCTTGTGAGGCTCCCAACGATGGATGCGGCCATTGAGCATGTGCAGCCGAAGCCGGTGATCAGTAATAACAGCCCGAGCGAGTGGGAAGAGTCGTACCGGCCGCTGCCTTTTCTTTTCTTTGGCCTCTTGATCACGTGGATGCTATTGCTGTTCTTGTGGACGCTCAACACTTGGAGCAAGCGGCGATGGCAGGTATGGTGCGCTTGCCAATCAAAGAGATCACAGGGGTCATTCAGTCTTTCTTTCTTGCTTACCCTCTTTGGGTCGCGGTGGTGGAGTTTTCTTAGTATTAGTGTGAGCGATTTTGAAATAGTCCGCGGAGATTTGAATTCTTGACTAATCTATTTGGTGTACTATTGCGGATTTGGAAGCTCTTGTTGACGAGTGGGGTGTTGGAATTTGCAGACTAGTCATTTGCAATGGATGTTGACAGCTGTTCCGTTGCTTAAGGCGCTTGTCCTCGGTCTCTCCTTCGTTTTCTGGTACTCCCATTGGTTCCTAACTTCGGTGTCGGTGCTGTTTCGCAAAATGTAGTGATCCTGAAATCATGTAAAACGCAATTTCTTATCGATGCTGGCGATTCACCTAATCACTTGTTAGCATTTGTTGGATTAGTGTGTGCATTTGAAATTGAGTTTCCAAATATTTGGTGAAGAGTTTCAATGTTTTGTTTGGTTAGATTGGTGTGATATATTAAATTTGAATTTTACAAATGCATGTTCAAGAGTTTTGAGTGTTGTTTCTGAATTGTGCGATTGTGCTCTAGGTATTCGTGCTTGAACTTGAGCACATGCTCATTCTGGGTAGCCTTCGGAGTCTTCGTGTCGCGAATCTTTTTCGAGACGTCGTGCTTCATTGCCTTCCTTTTGATTGCGCATGGCTACTGTATCATGCACGAGCAACTGACGATCGCTGAACGCCGCAGCATCGCTGGCCTCGCTTCGCTCTTGTACTTGACCCTCACCGGGTACAAGGCTGCTGTTCCACAATTTGCTGTGCGTTCCTTTCCTCGATCCAGTTTTGAGAGAGTATACTCTTTTGGTCAATGTTGGCTTGTGGTTTCATTGGAGAATCATGAAAAGAGAGATTACTTTGGGTACTACAAGAGCCAAACTCTCTTGAGATAAAAAATTCACTCAATGTGTTGGATGATTTCTTATGCAAGTGGGAGGTTCAAGGGACAGTGGATTATCCCTGATTTCAAAGATTAGTGGCCATAGACATGATTAGCTCACACCGAATGGTTGCTAATTGAAAGCCAAACGAGTGTTGATTGGAAGAGATGAGTTTCTGTTGGATTCAGCCGTCATTCTATTGGGGATGGGATCAGGCTCCCATCGGTTTTAGTACCCTCTACCTTAGACTGAAATTCTGGATCATCTTGCTGGCAAGATTTAGGGGGCCAGAGGAATTTGTTAAGAGAGTGTGAAGAGCAAACATTAAACCCGGTCGTGAACTTGAATACTTGATAAGAATATTAATCTTTATCGTACGATTCATTGTATTTGGCTGTAAGGTGATCCATTAGTTCTGCTGTTTGGGTATGTGCAATTTGGAAACTGTTCGATTGATTGACCGCCTTGTTGTTCTTTGATTGTGCAGGTTCTGGTGGTGTTTATCTATGGGTTGCTACTATACGTCATCATGGTGCACATTGCCCGCAACCTTGTAGCGCTAAGGGAGCAGTTACAGCAAATTCAGGACGAAGGCGTCCACATGATGCACACTGCTATTTACATCAAGTACAGCATGTTCAAGTAAGCTTTGTGGAGACTACCGTAGCATGCTTTCGATTGTTTTGAAAGTGTGGGTTTATTGCTCTGGAGTACAACCTAGTTGATCTTAAACCGTCCCCCCTTCTCTTGCTGCTGCAGGAAGTTTCAGCGTGCAATGCTGATGATGGTTGTTGCTGAAATTTTGGTAAGCTATCAGTACACTCTCTGATCGCTTAGTGCTGCGTAACTCGTACGGTTTAAAAAAAATATGGTCTTGGCCTTCACAATGTGAATACCTAGCTAGATTGATTGATTTACTGGTCAATCCCTAAAAGACCAAAGATTTATGAATTTAAATGACTATTTGGACTGATTATACTGTTGAGTAATATCATTCAGACGGAGCCAAAGTTTAGTCTCCAGAATTAGTGAAGAATATTGCATGTATTGGTCTATAAACAAATACAATTGGACGAATGAAAGTCCCTATGTGAGCTACTCTAGACTGGTAACAAACATGGAGCTCAATTTGGTCTTCTTGGTCCTTTAGGTGTTGACGTTTGGCTATATTATTATGGCAGATGCATGCTCGCACGGATGGCTTGGCTAATGAGTACTGGATGCGCCTTCTTGTTCGTGAGTTCACCGAGATTGGCATCTTCTTGTATATTGGGTTAGTACTCACCTCTGGTTATTTTAGGCGAATCTACCTGTTTGCGAGTTCATTTGTGTCGTTAAAGGTCGTTGAAGCAGATACTAAAAGATCACTAGAAACCTGTATGGTTCAGTTACGCTTATCCTCAATTGGAATTTTAATTCGTCATGTTTGACACGTTCCCTTTCCCATGATTTTCTGTTTAGCAGTAGAAGATGGCAGCTGTTTTATTTATGTCTTTCTTGCGACGCTTTGAGTGCAGATGGACCTTTAGATCAAGAGAGCTGACCCCATTTTTCACCGTCATTCCAACTTCACACCCCTCTGGTCAACGCATTTTGCCACCTATTTATAGTGTGGTAAGGCGTTTAACCCTTGCATTCAACTTTTGCATGATTTCACGACCGCACTTGATGTCTTCGAGTAAATAGTGGATTGTGCACAGCAGTCTGACATCTTTGTTGCAATTTGGCAGGAAATTAATGAGAAGCAGTTCAACAACTTGGATCATAAAGAGTGGCACATTGGAGTGGTGAGCTTCCTTCATTGCTATTCGTGTCCTGCTTAACTGGGTTCCTTCCATTTTTAAATACCTTTTCTGTACTCAGGAATATGGTTATCGTGGTCTCGGTTGTTCACGTGTGTCAGTAAAAGTCAGTGGTTGAAGAGGATTTAATACTTTTGCACCTATTTTTTGAAAGCCTTTATCATAAGTCGTGACAGACTCCTGCAGTTATGTGCCGTAAAGTTCATCAAGGGGGCTAACTACCAGAGACCTCGTGATAGTGTTACCACACAATCTAAACATTAAAGATATGTTAACTACTCCGTGTGAGATATTTTTATTTTGACAATTACTGTTGTTGAATCCCGCAGCCAACTTCAATCTCCAAAAATGGAGGTACAAACAGGCCGATGCTAGTGATAGTGCAGAACCCAGGCATGTCTGACTTTGCTTTCAACGATGATGGTTTTGTCCAAGAACCTAAGAAGCCGGAAGGCATCATCAACATGTCTCCCAACTACCAACAAATGTGTCCCTCCTCTGTGCCTCCCGACTCATCTACGCCCTTGATTGATCACGAAGGATTGCAGCTTCGCCTGCGAGGCTCCGGGGATCTTTCCGCAGAGTCTGGTAGCCGGAGAGAGAATTTGTTTCCTGGAGCTGTGAAAGAAGGAAGCAGATCTGTGGATGGCAAGGACGACAAGAATGCCATGTCATTTGTGGACGAGGTTGTGGTAGATGTGAAGGCATTGAAGGGCTACTCTTTTCTTCAGTTTGAGAATTCTTGTGGTGATTCACGGACATTGCACTCGAGATCAAATTCAAGTTTAAGCTTGCAAGGGTTTGCACCCAACCAATCAAGCATTGTATGATTCAGGTCGACCCCCTTTTTGTCCTTACAACAAGCTACCTATGTTACCCATACGGATGGTCAGTCACTGTCGTGTAAACTAAGAGCTTCATACTATATCTCTTGTGGATTATTCAGTCTGCGAACCATCTTTCATATGGATTAGGAGAATAAGTAGCTGTATATTTGTAGACTAGCCCGGTTCTTCCCTCGAGGACAGGTTGGATTATAAAGGTATAATCCTTCAGTATATGCTTGTTGATCCTCGTTCAGGGGACTGAACATGCAAAAGACAGCTTTGTGACTAAAAAGTCACTGGCTGTCTAGTGTCATCAGCTACAGAGCTGTGATCTACTTCGTGGCTATTCTGCCACTCTGAACAGTTGTACTATATCCCATGCATTCAAAGTATGCATTGCAATCGAATCTTAGTGCGTGAGTACTTTACTGACCACTTGTAGCCCACATCTTCTGAAACTGGATACCAGTGTGCTCCTTTTCTATTTCACTTATTTGAAAGAAGTCTTTTGCATTTTTCCAAGGTGTGACAGTGTACCTATCAAGGTCCTCGGTTTTCTGTACTCGGAGTACATTCATAGCCTCAAGACATGGTTGTGGCTCTACCGATGAATGGGGCTGTTATCACACGGGTCCAAGAGGTGCCGGGTTCACAAAGGTACCAATCCATACTTTGCTAACGTAGTTTCGTAACTTGTTCCCAGTGCCGTTTTGCTGCCCTGTTGATGTCTTTATTCCTGAAGCTACATGTCCTGAATCCTGCCAGCTTCCTAGTTGGAACAGGACATGATTTCTGCTATTGAGATGTGACTCACTGAAATTTAACCATTTATGTATACCTACTGTATTGCACTTTTTTGGATGTGAGCAGATTCCATTTCCAACCTGGCGTCCACCCAACACATGGCCACTGACAAGCACCAGCAGAATGTGCCGCCGGACGCCTTGTCGGTAAAGGTAAAGGCGGTTTGTTGTCTCTTGAATGAATGATTTGTTGCAATGTTTGCTCCTCTCCTGATTGCCTGACATTGCCTAGATGTACCCCACTGGCACGCAAACATGGACGCAAGGTGATTGCTGGCGCCCCTCCCCTCCTCCTGCTTGTTGCCAGTGCCCAGTGCCCCAGTTGTTCCTTGAACATGCGTTTCGGAGGTGTCATTCCGTTGGATGTGGCAGGAACTAAACTAGAGCCGGCTGCTATCCTGAGTTACTCGCGGCCTGGCCGTTATGTCCTGTTTGTATGATGACATTCTCCCAAGGATAAGGCCTTGCACGATTGTCCCCCGGGGCACGTTTGGATCCTGACTGGCTGGCTTCAATAATTCGGAGGAATATGAAGTCGCTCAGTTCCCCCTTCTTACAGTATTCTTCCTTCTCTCACAGCAATTTTCTCGCCTGCACAGGCAGCTTTTAGTTCCATTCTTCAGCCTTTATCCACTGATGCACTGCACCCAGATGAAAAGATAATGGACTGATACGATATTGCACTGACAATGCACTGACAGAACAATAGTATTCTTGTTTGGTTCTACTTGTTCTGCCCTTCATATCCAACTAAGTTATGTGCTTGTAGTTTATGCCCCATCATGTTCTTTTTTTAATATATTTTTCAATCTTCTTGTTGTTGTACTCCGTATCTTTTAACTTAGAGTCTTAGATAGAGTGAGCATCATCATATCCTGTACTCAAGATTCAGGGTATCGTAACCAATTCCGAGGCGTCGACTGTTCAAGGGCCTGCCTAAATGCGGTTTGTTCACACTACCTGTCATGAATGGTAATAGCAAAGAATGCATTTTGGAATGCATTTTGGAATACCTTTGGAATAGTATCACTTTGTTGTAGTAACACCAATCCTAATATCATCTATTTGGGAACTTAAAGCTGAGAAAAACGTGGCCCCCCATGATAAGGTAGTTGTTTAAATACTCCGATTATTGGATCAATAGGTGCATTCTGTGTTTCTATAGTTAACAATGAAGTCATCCATTGAACTTTTAGGTTTGTAGTGTCCTTATAGGGTTAATATTAGATTGTGGAAGGGGGGTTGAAAACCAAGTTTTGGCTTTCTTTTAAGGAGAACTAAGCATGTCACCCAACCATGTCATAGAAACCAATCCCTCTAGATTATTGTTGAAAATACATTCTATTTTAATACAAGAGCCTAGGATCAATTTTGGATACAATTATAATCCATACATTCAAATTCATATGGTCTCCAATAAATAGAGGTTAAAAAAATTTGGACTCTCCTTTCAGTTGCCAACAAGATTGAATGAAAATTAAAACATTTTATAATAGAATCTTGCTTAAATGCTTACTTTGATGATATTGGGTGTCATTTTCTATTTTTGCATTGTCTTGGAAGAAACAAATGAGATTTTATATACATTGTGACATGTGTTCTTTGTGAAAATTATCCAAAAGAATTTGAAAACAACTTGAAAAACAATATGAGAGGTTCTCAATATATACAAGGAATGTGTAGTACAATTGGTATAGTAGGGTTGAATTTACAAAATCCGCATTGGCAACTTGACTATCATTAACCCCTTTAACCCCTTTAACCCTTCAAGGCCTAACAACTTTTTGACAATGGAGGTTTTCAATGAGTCATCCTATTTTGATATTTTTAATTTTAATTCTACGAAAGTAAAGACTACTTTATCTAATATGCATAGAAGTAATTATGGGAAATAAAACTGTAGGATATATAGATTTTAACAATTTTTGGATGATCAACTTATTAGCAAAAAATGCAGCTTTGAAGAAGAAAAACGATAAAAAAATGAATAATGCTTCTTTGTCCGCCAAAATTTTTTGTATTAGAATTTAAGGCAAATGTTGTGTTTTTTAATTTTAAAAAATGAGATATAGAAACTGTCTCAAATTTTTATACATTTTCAAACAAAATGAGTAGAAAACCAAAATTGACCCTCAAAGGGGAGAACTTGAGTGCAATAGAAAACAACGTCAGATAAAAAATAGGGTCAATTTAATTCATTGAAGGAAAAATTTATACTTTTGGTAGATCTATCATAGCATTAGGAATATATACTTAAGGTGTTTATAAGAAAAATAGGATGTTGAAAAAAGCCTTCATTTTTTTGTATAGTAGAAAAAAAAGTAGGATGCCAAACATTGGATCCCCTTGAAAGTGCTTAGTAGGTTCAATTTCTTAATGAATGTTTTAGAAGGTGGTTGACATAGCTGTCCTGAATTTGAATTAGAATTAAGCGCCTAAATGGTGACTAGAGGGAAACGCTTCTGGATTGAAGCTGGCCTGGCGGAAATGCATTGGCGCTCAAAATTTTAAACAATTTAAGAGTTTCCTTCTAGCGCGCGTTGCAGTATCTTGGACGAATCTTTTGACTGTTGCTTGTGTGAATTCCAAATTGAATTTGTCCTCGTCGGTGCAATTTCTTTGAGCATCTTGTTCTACATTAGATTTCATATATTGGTTTCGGAATTTGGATTTAGGATTCTTTATTGTGCTTATACGTGGCTTTGGATTCAGGGGTTGTGTGATGTCAGTTTTGCATTTGTTCAAGCTATTAGGGTTTAGAGGTGTTTGGGGTGAGACTCCAAAGTCTGTAGTTTGACAAATCTCCATTCAAAATATGGTGAAGTTTGCTCTGCTATTGCTGTTGCAAATTTAGGATTTTGGTAAGTATAACAATGCTGTCTTTACCAGTTTGGCAATCAAGGCTGTGCTGGTGGGAGACCGGGTAGGGTTTACTACCTTTTATAAATTCTGCACCCCCGTAATGCATTGAATGTGGTACTCTCTTGCACCCTAAACCATACTCTTGCGTTTCTTCTTCTGTTTTAGTGGTTGGTGTAGTGTGAACTTTATCACTGCTATAGCTTGTGGTGGTAGAGTACTAGACATCCGCAGCTTGTCATTTTGGATTTTAGCAGATTTTTCATGTGCATATTAGCAAATGCAAAAATTGGATGATGGAAAAGAGTGAGAACGTTGAATTTCAAGATTCTAGATTTTGGGATGGGTTAGGTTGACTACTACCTACTTGTATTTGTGAATATAGCTTCTATATTCATTTGTACATGTTTTTCTATCATGTGTTTAAATTTAGTATCCTTCTTTCGAATTTTATACAACATTTGTCTTTGTTTCTCTATCATATGTTTGAATGTATTGTTATTCCTTGAATTTGATATTAGAGCAAGCTTCCATGCCACAGCTCAAAGGTATTGTATGCTAGATTTTATTTTTTTTATCATTGTTGTTTGAATGATATTGCATGCTGCTTGCAATCATTGTTTGAATGCATTGGAATGCTTGTAGATTGCATGTTTGCTTTTGCAGTGTCTTCTTGGTCTTCTCCGTATTCTATAATGTAAAAATATAAAAAAAACTAGGGTGCCAAAAATTTGTCCCTCTAAGAAAAAAATAGGGTGCTGAAAAATACACACCGACAGCTTTTTTTCTACAAATAGGGAGGGAAAAAGAATCAAAAAGAGATAAATATCCCCCAATTAAATACCCTGTTATTGTACATGCTTATCAAACTTTTAGGGGTGTGAAACCCCCGAGAACTGACTAAATTAGATCCTATAAAAGTTAAAAATATTTATATGTGCATCAATTTTTGAAATTTAATGGTGATATTATTAGCATATTATTTGGAACATCTTCAAAAAAATTGGAATCATTCTAAGTATTTTATGTTTATAATCACACCAGATTGAACCTTATATTTAAAAAAATGCTAATAATACAAATTTGAAAAAAATTCTCTAGATCTAGTTTGTTTAGGCAAATCAAAGATTATGTTCAAGAAAATGTTTTTTTCCCATCTCCAATATTCCTTTCACTGTAGAAAAATTACGTTTGCTCTTATTTTCTATAAAAGGCTACATTTTTTAATTAAAAGTTTAAATACTTTTCACATTGAAATGTGTCCTTGAGGGGCTGAGGACTAATAGCCCAAATTTTCCAAAGTTGTAGAGAAGTATTATAAAATATAATTTAGAATAACAAATTTTTGATGAATTTTCTTTTTAGTAAGAGTCAAAAAGTATTTGTAGAATTATTTTTAGAATGAATTTTTATAACTCTTACAAAGAATTTTTTTCCTTTAGGTTCAAATTACTAAGCCTACTTTAAGACATATTTTGAAGGTTTTGTATTGTTTATTTATTTAATTTATTTTGAATTTTATTTTTTGAAGTAAAATGTATTGGCAACCTTAGAATTGTAGAATGTTTGCACAGTAAATTGTAGAAAATATTTGTTGTGCAAACATTAGGAAAATAAACAAGAATTTATAGTCAATTGGATGATTGAAGAAACCAAGACTATGCTTGTTTGGGAGATGTTTGTGTTCATCCATAGCTCAAAATTAGACGGATTAAAGAATTCATTAGAGTGGTTAAAATTCACAAGAGCATTCTATAGCATGAGTGTCAAAATTTGAATTGAAATATTCTCTTTGCTAACTTATAAAATAAGTTTATCTAATTTCAACCTCAATCTAATTGAATCACAATGCATAATGTTCAATTCTTCATATTAGAAGCAATATTTAGGTATTTCATAAAATTTCTTTCTCAAATGCCACAACTCTCATAAAACAAGTATTATTATCCAAAATTTAGATTCTAGAATGAGTGAATCAATCAAGTGATTAGTGCAATTAGATGCTCTTACCTTATTGTTTTGATGCTGGAATGTGACTTCACATTTCTATAATTTAAGGCAAAGAACTCTAAAGTATTAACATGATCATGTCTCAAATATTGACCCACGTTGCCAACAACAACTCATATATTGATACACTTGGTTGGACTAATTCTTAGATGGGTTGACCTATACCCACTTTAGCCAGCCTTTCCAATTATGTCATATAGTGGATTTTTGGAAATGTTATCACTATAATCTATTATTGTGATGGTAAGTATATTCAATTATTTATGTAGTGCAGCTGGTTGTAAAGTAATAAAGCATGTAATAAAAGATTTGAGTCTTTTTGAAAATAATTCAAGGATTCACCTTGAGATTTATCTATATAATGGTTAAACTCTTAAAGGGCATTTTATGTCCACATTTCGTCAAAATTCATTAGATTTCTACATTAAAATACACCTTGCAGTAATTTGATATTTTATTTTATTTATCAATATATGTCTTTAATTTAACCACATTTTTTTCATAACTAAAAATATCAAATTGACTTTGGTATGATTTTTTTTTAAATCTCCTTTGTAAAAATCATAGTAATTACAAAAATATTTAAAGTAAAATGATTTTTTTTAAATGGAAATAACAGTGACAAACATAATGGTGTAATTGATGTATTCCTTAAGCTCACATCAAGAGAATTTTGATAGAAAACGTTCCAAAATGATCTATTTTGAGCTTTCAAAATACTATCTTCAAAGTGTTACAAAAATTACAATTTTAACAATTTTGAAAAAACTTAAATGGAGGAGAAAGTAAGCTATTGGAGCTACGTTTTCTTAGTATAGGTTATAATCAAGAACTATGAGTAAATTCAGATTTTGACTTTCAAAATGCCCATGGGTCTTTTAGTATCCTTTAAAGGTTAAGAGCATCTTCAAGTTTTGACTTTAATTTGTGTGAGGGACCATAGTCTTTGCAAGAGACAAATGAAAGTATGAGGTAGGTTCAGATGATCTCAAATGTTGAAATATTTTTTTGAAATATTCTTAAAGATAGAAAAATACATTAAATATTTGGAAATATAATTTTTTGAATCAGTGCTTGGGAGAAATAATTATGTAACCAAACCAAAGCTAAAATAGTTGATCCAGAAAAAGCTTTTCCATACAAATTTAATTTCCAGTTACTTTTTAAGGTTGACTATATCTATATGAAAACTTTGATTCATTCCATTTGCATAGTGATGTGAAAAATATGAAGACTCTTATTTTATTGGCAATTAAAGCATCTTCTACAAAACAATGTAAAAGATTTGAATTTGTATTCTATTCTCACAATCTTGCTATAAGAAAAGGTTTAGATTTCTTTCTTGAATTGATCATCTTTTTCTTGAGATTGATATGTTTCAATTCCATCTTAGAGCTATTAACCCTTAAAAATAAGACTCAATCAACTATATTTCTACGGTTGATATCATTTTTTGGTCTCTAAGGTGCATCTATCAAATATATTTTATTTCAAATTAGTACTAAAATGTGTGGTTTTTTCCTTGGAAAGTTTATAAGAATTAGTATAAAATTGCTTTCAGGTTGCCCATTGTCTTGAAAAAGGCAGAAGCTCATCACTGATTCAAGCTTTATGGTACCCATATAGAAAAGAATCTCAAATCCAAATTAGATTGTTGTACTAGGACCTAAAGTCAATCTAAATTAAGATAAAAAAATTCTTGTTTTCCAAATCAAAAATAAGAAATTTAAACTCAAAACCTACAATGCAAAGATTATAAATTAAGAAGATTAAACTTATTATAACCAATGAGATGGAAAGGTGGGAAAAAATGTTTTTTGTTTCATCCTAAGCTTTTCAATGTCACATCCAACTAGCTTTTCAATGTATTTTCAAAGACTATGACATTTAATCCCTTAAGGACCAAACTTTCAAATGTCAAATAACAGGTATTAAATGCAAATGACATTCCAAGCACAAAAAATTGCATTTTTTCATCAATCAATTTTTTTGAAGATTCTTGTGCTAGTTCTTTAGCATTTGTATGGTACAAATTCTAAAACTTTGATTTACAAATATTCTATAATTCAAAGGAGCTTGATAAATCTATCTTCAAAATTGAATAACTTTTTTGATTCAATAATGACCCTTCAAAAACGACTTGAATAAAAAAATAAAAATAAAGAATCTTCAAAAATCACCTTGATTAGAGCTTAATATTTTTTACTTAAAAGAAAGAATTCTTGTAAAATTTCCAAGCAATCAATATACAATTGATTTTAGAAGGAATTATTAATTGAAAAACATCAATAGTTGTGTATTAATTGATCTAACTATACTAAGATGATCAATGAACCATATTTTATAATTATTTATTTTAGAATCATCACTAGCAGTTGGCGCTTGCTATGCTACGCATTCATCATTAGAATTTTATATCTTTGTATAATTTTGTTTATAGATAAGCATATGTTGAAATGTACAATAGAGATTTATTGAATGATGAATGAAATAAATGCAATGGTGAATATTGTAAAAGATACACATTTATTGTAATGCATTCAAAAGTTGACTCAGTTGTTATGAACAATGGCAACCAAAAACTTGGTGAATTGAAAAGAAAAACTTGTAAATTTCAAAAACTTCATGAACAACTTAATTGTCATGAAATCCAAAATCGCTTCAATTAAATAAATTTCTCAAATCATTTGATAGTAGCAACAGAATTTTGAAATCATAAAAGCTGTAAAAGTGACATTACAGAGGTGATTGCAAACTACTACTCTATTTCTATCATATAACATTGCGTGAAAATATTATTTTTATGTGTGCATGATTGAAAATATTTTTACAAAATAATAAAATTTTCATTTCAAAGACTTATTGAAATCATTATCATGCATTCTATTCAAATATATCAGAATTTTACTAATATGTGATATAATGAATGTGTAGCATAGCAAGCATGAACCCCCATTATTAATGGTAGCATTTGTGATATTACAGAGGGAGTTATGATTTTAGTAGTATGATGAAACTATTACTCTAAGTTGCATTTTATAATGCATCTTTATTGAATTTTAGAAATCTTGACTATCCTAGTTTTTTTAAAGATTTAAAGATTAAATGCTAACATCTTGCAATCTAGGCGGTAAAGATTTTTCAGTATTTTTCTACGCATTCTTGTAGGTGCTTAGTTCAACATCCTACAATAACAATGTCTGTCTAAACAAAGCACCCTTGTTACCCTCCAAAGGTGGGCTCAAAGGTTGGATAGCTAAAATGTCTTGGTTGTCTTCATGTTGCTAAGCCATGGATTTTCTTAAAACTCATAATTTTTGCATGTGGAGTCTAAATAAAATTTATTTTAGTACTTTGGAATTGACTTGGAAAAGAGGATATGATGCATGTATCAAAATTGAAGGATCAAAGTATCCCATTTTCCTAAAAATATGAAGACTAGTTTGATCACTATACTTTATTAATAGCTTTGGTAGAAAATAATAAAAAATATACATGCCTAAATTTTTTGAAAATTACAATCCCTGGTTATCTAATTTGTAGAAATTGATTCAAATTAAGAAAAATACCAAAGTCTTTCATTATGGTATACCAATGAGGTCTTCAAAGTTGACAAATTGTTTCAATTGAGACTTTGCTTGTGCTCTACATACAACCTTGTGACACTCAGCGACAAATTTACAGTTTGAGTGCACAATATTATACTCAAGCATATTTATTCATGCCATTTTGAAAAGACATCTAAATAATAATAATATTCTTTTATTCTTGCCAAATCTTTTTTTCAAACTTTCAATAATTATTAGGTAGTTGAATTCCAAAATTGCTATATGGTACAATATGTCCGCAGTTTGCAATTTTAATGTATAGTGAATGGACCTTAGTTAAGAGCCTCTAATTCTTTGAGAAATTGATGAGAATGCTAGAAATATCCAAATCTTATAGGGAATTCCAGTAAGACGTAACTATGCTATTATTTATTTATTTATTTTTAATAAAAGAAACCATGCCAAAATGTTTATTTAAACAATTTCAAATGAGATTGTATCTTAAATCTCCGACTAAAAAAACATAATCCTACATCTATTATACTTAGATCACAATGTCACAACTCTAGTTACATTTCATCAAATTGAATGGTTGGTTATTTACCTTTATCTACTTTCATCCAAAATTTGAAAATATTAATGAAATTAAAGAAAATACTAAATACTTTTAATGCAATGGGGATATATTGATCTTTCAATTTTAATTCATGTACAGTATCATATATTGTACTTTAGTAGTAGCTTGGACACACAAGTGCCAAATATTCAACCCCTAAAGGACCAAGGCCTTTTTTATGCCAAAAAACACTCAAAATTGCCATTTCTATAGCAAAGAGTAAAAAAAATTGAATTTTTTTTCCACATCTAACAGTAGGATCTTATACTTAACTAGTATGACAATGTGCGGAAAAAATTTCAGAATTTTTGACCGCACAAATTGCAAGATATCTGCGTTTAAAGTGAAAAAAACAAGTTTTTTTAACACATTGCGGGACTAGATTTTATGATTGAAATTTTTAACTTAAATTTTTTGCACTACAAAGTTTTGAGCCTTTAATCTATATTGGAAAATTGAGTTGAGAGTTTAGGCAAAAAAACAAAATCAAAGAAAACTTAGTTTTCATTATTAAAAAAATTGCTAAGTAGAAGTAGGTATGAGATAGAAGGAAAATCTAAAATATTAATATTTTTTATATGGAATTAAAAAACACTATTTCCAATGGTGAGATTGTTCTAGCAAAAAAACTAGACCTTGTGGAGCTTTTTTTTTGAAAAATTATAAAAATTGCATTCAGAAATGAATCCTACAAGTTATTTCTTTCAGGAAGATGCTCTAAGTGCCCGAAAAACAAGATTGTCCATAACTTTCTCATAACAAATCCAAATTGAATTTTTTTTTTGACTGCCCTACGTCCCTTGTTTTGAGCTTATTTGGATATAACTTTCTTTCCCGGGTACCGATTGAAAAAAATATTTAATTCCTATGAAGCTTAGCAGTTTTTCTATCTTCAAAAAAAGTTTCAAAAAATTACGACAGAAATTCAGCCCGTAGGTTATAATTGCTAACCCTTGAAGGTTCATTTGACGCTCAATTTAGCCTTTTACTTTACAGTCAAGTTGCAATTTAAAAATTTTGTTACACAAAACTATCCATTATTTATCAATGTGAAATTTTTTAATTAGTATCATAATAAATTGTATTTACATTCTTTTTATGCTAATAAGTGAAAACAAACAAGTAAATAGAACAAAATCAATCCAAGTTGTTCAATAGATACAAGTTACCATGAAGAATAGTAAAAACATTTCTCAAGTATTAATTTTTTTTTTTTTACACCAATACACCTTGGGCAATAACCTTCAAGCCAGATCCCCACCATTAACCTCTAAATGCCTAAACACCATTTTTTTGGCAATAAAGAAATTTTGTGCAGCTCACTATTAATGGAATTTTTCCTTTTTTTCTTTGAAATTTTTACACAACATTTTTCCAAGGAGTAGCTTTAGTGCCCAAATTTTTTCATAACTTTTGACTGCATGGTTAAAAAGTTATTGTATGATATGTGATTTTCAATGCTCGGTGGGCAGCTCAAAAAATTCTTTAATAATCACTTTAAAAAAGCAAACCTGTTAAATTGGTTCTCTAGTTGTATATGTACATGGAAAGCTTTGAATCATTCCATTTTTATTAATGAGATGAAAATTATGAGGAGTTTTAGTTTGCGGGTATTTATGGAATCTCTACTCTAAAGTAAACTTTGAAGTCCATTATTTAGCTCAATTTTCAGTATTTATTGAAAATAAATAAAAAGATTGTGTTTAGATGTTTATTACAACATTACAACCATTGGGATTGGCATTTTTCAATTCCGTAATTAAATTCTTGACAATTTAGTATTTTGAATCATTTTCTTCTTCTTTCTACTTACTATTTTTTTCCTATATGTTGTACAATTCCAAATGATCTGTTTTTTTTTAAGCATGTAGCCACCTTGGCTAGGAAAATGAATCCAAAGAATAACCACCACATTAGGGGAGATTTGAGGGTATTGGAGGGCCGTTTCAAGCCCATTTCCCAATCTGGCCAGATCTGTGAACAACCGATACGGACTGTCAGAATTTTCTTACAAATAAATAAATAAATTCTCTCCCAAATATCATTTTAGGTCTAATTTTTTTATTTATTTTTTTGAAAATGACGTGGCACTCTCTCGATCATATCAACTAGAAGCTTTCTTGCGTGCTCGCAGTCTAGGAATGCAGGATAACTCATAGTCTCTTAGAGGCCTCAAATCTCTTCTAATGTTTTAGACATTTTTTCATACAAATGTGACCTTGTGAAGTGCAGCTGCCTTTTTTTTTGCATAGACAAAAAAAAAGATTTTTGTCGATTCAAATGCTGTTATATTGCAATCTACAATGTGGAAATTTCTGAAATTTTTACCACATCTTTTCAAACCATTTTAATACAAGATCCTACGGTTATATGTGTCCAAAAATAATTTTTTTCTAAAACTTGGTACTTGTATTAGAAATGGCAGTTTTGGAGCGTTTTCGGTGAAAACATAGTCACACATATTTAGAGGTTCAGCTAAATTAAAATTTATAGAATATTAATAATTATATTGATAATTATTATATTATATAATTTGTAATAGAATTAATAATTTTTATATATGAATAAACCTAATTTACTATGGATGTTGATTTTTTCAAATTTTTAGGAGAAAAAAACAATTTATTGTGATTTTTTAAGTATTATATATATTGTATTAATTAAAAAAATAATAATAATAATCTAAGAATTGAACAAAATAAAGTTTAGAATGAGAAATATAGAAATTAAAAGATCTATTGATTTTATAAAAGAAATACAAATGAAATGTACACACATTATCATGTTATTTGGATTTTAACACACATAGCTTCCAAGTGCAAGAACTAGTTGAATTTTTGGATTCTTTCAAAGTTCAGAAATGGGGAAGAAAAATAACATTTCAAGTTTCATTTTTAAAACTTCAATGAAATATCAAAATTAAATCTTTTGAAAGTTGAAGTCAAGATTGAATAAAGCGAATATAGGGACCTTTAGGGTGTTGTTTAAATTCTGTTTTTTTAAGCACAATATGCACCATGAAGTGCATTTGAGTTCAAACAATCTTCCATTTTTGGACAACCATCAATTACTAATCTATTTTCATCCACACTATTACCTAAAATATATAAACTTCATAACATGTCACAAAATTGTTTGAAATTGACAAATCAAATATTTATTTGAGATGGTTTTGATAATTTCATCTCTATTTCTCTCCATTTTGTATTATAGTAGTAGCTAGTATTCCAATCAAGTAAGATTTTAGCAAAATCCGTCAAAAATTTTAGATTGCTTTTAGTGGTTAACCCCTAAGGACCAAACATTGTTTTTTGGCAACATAGCAATTTTGGACAGCTCACTACGAACGGAGTTTTTAGTTTTTTTCTTTGAAAATTTCATAAAACATGTGCCCAAGGAATAGCTTTAAGGTCCAACAACTTCCATAACTTTTGACTACACGATTAAAAAGTTATTGCATGATATGTAATTTTTTGCGTTTGGCGGGCAGCCTCGGCAGTTCAAAAAAATCCTTCAAAAATCACTTTTTTGAAAAACGAAAAAGTTGGAAGTGGTTCCAAGGAAACATTTAAGAGTGGAAAGGTTTGAATCACTCCATTTTGTTTAATGAGGTGAGAGTTATTAAGAATTCCAGTTTGTGGGTAGGTTTGGAATCCAGAGACTCCATACCTACCCACAAACTGGAATTCTCAATAACTCTCACCTCATTTAACAAAATGGAGTGATTCAAACTTTTCTACTCTTAAATGTTTCCTTAGAACCACTTTCAACTTTTTTCGTTTTTCAAAAAAGTGATTTTTGAAGGAGTTTTTTGAGCTGCCCAGGCTACCTGCCGAACGCAAAAAATTACATATCATGCAACAACTTTTCAACCGTGTAGTCTAAAGTTATGGAAATTGTTGGACCTTAAAGCTACTCCTCGGGCACATGTTTTGTGAAATTTTCAAAGAAAAAAAATAAAAACTCCGTTCATAGTGAGCTGCCCAAAATTGCTATGTTGCCAAAAAACGGTGTTTGGTCCTTTAGGGATTGAATTGCATAAAGAGAAGCAAACACAAGCCTCTTCTAGGCTTTCGGTGGGTACCTTCAAATGTGCCACTAACCCAAAACTGCCATCATCATTCTATATACATCTCCAAAATTAATATGTACCTATGGGGAAGAAACTATGTCACATTTAATTACTTTTGGACTTTGGAAGAGTCTAGAATTAAAATTAGGAGAAAAAATATTAGGAGATAATCATTGGGAGATCATGCAAAACATTGGGAGATCTATACAAACATCTGGAGATCTTTAGATGTTATTCTCTAGAGATTTTTGAACGTTTTGTCCAAGAATTCAGTTTATAGTCCAGAAGTAGTTAAATGTGACTTACCTCTATGGTATCCAAATGCATACGGCATCCAAATGTCACATTCTTTGGTGCATTGGAACCTCCTTTCTCTTGGCAACAAGAAAATATGAAAATATGAAAAGTCTTAATAAATCTAATAATAGTAACGAGGCACAGTATCAAAAAGTGGAGGTTTTGGGTTTACCCACCTTAAAACAATTCGTTGGGAGCCTTTGTTTTTGTGGTTGACTTCCAGGTTAAGTGTCAGAGCCCTTGTTATGATCCGTTGAGACAGAATCAATTTTGTCAAGAAAACTTCAGCATCCGCAACACAACGACGTGCATATCAGAATAGATCCTGAAGTTACAGAGTCAGAGATCAATCGATCGATCTCTCCTTTGATCTCTCTGTCTACCTGGTTGGTATAGGACGACGTTGACATGCGTAGATTGACATCTAGTGACGTGCACATTACAAGCATCGACTGAAGAATATCCAGGTCCCATTTTATCTCCGAAAGGCCACTAACCTGGTGTGACAATGAGATGCCTTTAATTTCAATCGATTTCATGGTACCAATTGATTCCTTTTGGAAATTAAAGGTCAACACTTTCAATCGATTTGAAGCTAGTTCGTGTTGTACACATTCATGTCATAATTCTGATAAAAACCCAACCGGTGCCTGCAGGTGTCTTTCTCACTAGTGATGAGAAAAGCATGTCCCATTAATTTCTGGTTTGCTGACTTCCTAATCAACCAATTATGTAGTGTCACTAACCCAAGTTAACTAGTTGAGGATCCATGTGCGTGGAGGAGAAAGTTTGCAGCGCAAATGGGCGTTAATCAAACAGGGACTTACATGGTAGCTGGCAGAACTGAGGGGAGGAATTTGTGTTATTAAAGCTTCACCAATTGATCTCAGGGAAGTGGTCTCCGCGTGAATTGGTGACTCAAAAAGCGAACATTTTGGTGATGAAAATCGAGCGAAACTTGAGATGGAAATGGTGCTTCAGGCACACAATGCAAATGGTGGCAGTGGTTTGATAATTTTTCAATGTCAATCGAAAACTTGCCAATCAACTAATCGAAATTGCATCAACTGCTCTCAGTAGAATTGAAATTCGTGAAGGAAAAACTTGAATGGTCAAGATGCAACAATGACACTGTCACAAATAATTGTAGGCAATAATATTGTTTCATATTTTCAAGGATTTTAGACACTGTAATCGGCCTCACTATCCACTCAAAAGAACTGGATCTCTACAGAAACTGGCTGCTTGGTTATATCTCAGGTTAATTATTTCAGGAGCAGACATCATTAATTTCGTTAACCCTTAAAACGTCATAGCCATGGACCCCTCAGGTTAGCTTAAATTCAGTATAGTTTCACAAATTGTGACGTTTAAGGGTTAAATTCGCACAAATTTTTGGGGCTAAAAAGGTGACATCCATCTGCAGAAAGCTTTAAAAAACTACCACCGGAATAGATTTGCGTTTCGGGCTGCATACCCTGAAAACTGTCGATGTGAAATTCCCCCATTTTAACGAAATTGACATCTGACGGCTTGTAACTAATCCGAAACCCACTACTGTGCATGAGGTCTCACACATGAAGTCTTGGACGAGTTGAAGTCTCGCCAAGTGACATCGCTGAAGCCTTGGGACTTTGACTGAAGGCCCGTCTTTGGGCGATTTAAAGGAGCTCACCCCATCGCAGCCACCCCCAGACTCCTGCCAGCACTCTTAGCTAAGCTCTCTGAGTACGCTCCTCTCGACCATTCCCTCTCAACCATCCTTCACTTGTGCTCTTGCTTCATCTTCTTCAATTCTACTCTATCGAATTCAGATTTCAACGTAAATTTCTAACAGTTGCATAAATTCTGTACTCGTGTTCATCTTCCACTGCATCCTCTGTCTATATATCTGGAAACCTATTGAAATAAGAGTTCGATTGCAAGTTGGAACTCATTTTTTTATTTTCATGTAGTTTCCTCTGTAGTTTTGAGTAGTTCATATGGGGACTAACTTTCTATTGTCCAATTATATGTATGTTTTGGCGACTGCCAATGCAATGTTCTTCATTAATGTTAATTACTGAATTAAGATTTGGATTACGCATGTGCTTTCATCTCTAATGAAATTCCTGACAAATGTTCGAAGCACCCCTGACGTCTAGACAGCGGTTTCAGTAACGTCAATTATATTGTATCCAAGCATTCACACAGGAATGCTTCCAGATAATATATTGTAACGTATAGAATTTCGTGAAATTGGCGTTATTTTATTACTTTGGACCTGAAACCAAATCTGTACCTGTCCTAGTTTGTGGCCTGAATTTATACCTTCAGTGAAGATATATTTCACAGTTTAAATTGGCTTGTGGAACATCGCCAATTTAGTTAACGAAATTGACGTTTTGTGCAGGTGTGTCGATCCAACTTCCAGCATGGGATCCACGGGAGTTTGCGCGGTACTCCTGATTCTGGTCGCCACCCTTGCAACAGTGAGCTCGGTGGCGGCGGTGACGGTGATTATCGAGAACGAGAGCATCACGGTGGGTCAGATGCTGGACGTGCACTGCCACAACAACCGCGGCAGGGACTACCGCGTGGAGCGGGTGTCGCCGTTCACGCATATCTCCTGGAAGTTCACCACGGGATTCTTCGGAAGAGACGTCATGACGTGCACGTTCACGTCGGCCGGAAAGCCCACCACCACCATCGAAGTCTTCAAGGGATACTCCTTTAGTCGACCGCCGTGCAACTGCAATGGCGTGGGCACTTGCTTCTGGCAAGCCTTGAACGAAGGGTTCTGGTGCAACCACAACTTCATCCAAAAATGGGGTTGATCATATCAGTCAACTAGCTACTCCATTTCATGATCAGCCAGAGCATCGTAGTTGTGGTGCACATTCGGCACTTTGCTTGTCTGTCTGAATGAGTAACGTGCACATTGATCACATTTTTATGAGTCAATTAGGTGATGCAATGTGGTAGGTCTCTTAGTGTTTAGTGGCGAATCTGCTAGCATACCACGGTAGTTCGGCTGTTTTGAAAGAATTTCCAGGTGTATTTTCAAGTAATAAATGTTGCCCAATTCAAGGTCATGGATTATCTCCAGGGGCTGGTTGTTGTACTGCACAGGGTCTTAATTTGTGAGTTCAGTCAGATGACTTTGACTGGTAAGAAATTTCGGTGTTCAATTAATAAAGTGTCGACGAATTCTACACATCAAGGCGGATATATGTAATGACTTGAACATTCTGTTTGGTTTGAAGAGCTTCTTCTGGGAAATGACGTAGCGGCATTACTGATGTTGTGGTGGCATGGGTTGCAATACTAATGACTAAGAACTTATTAACCTTGTGTGTTCATTGAATTGACATAATTTGAGAGTGGCAAACGTTTTGGGAATCCAAAATCTAAGCTAGGAAAATAATTATTAACAAGCTCGAACAAGGTCCGTTTGCCGCCATCACAGATACGCATCTATGTATAGTGGCAAGTTACTTTATAGAATCGCTACCGTATACAAGAAGGAAAAATCTTTATGGTGAAATGTCGCCAAGCCCAAAGTGAAGAGCACTATGGATCATTAATTAAATGTTCTGGACAATCATTTTTGTCAAAATGAAATTTCAGAGTTCCGAAAATGACACCCAAATGCCTAGCTAGAGCTCTAAAATCTACTACTTATATAGTTTTGACTATTTTGAGACTTTGACCGCTTGATTCAGTGAATTTGATGGGCAAGTCAAAACTGTTGCAGTACCAGTTGGGGAGCTGATAACTTCGCCAATTGTAAGCCTTTGCCAATTTTGTCAAAGTAACAAGTATGAACATCTTTGCTACAAATGCATATGGATACCTGAGAGGGTCAATTGATCGATCATAGACCATCAATGAATAATGATAGACGTCATCGACGCATAGGTACCTTGAAAAACAACATATACCTTTTATCAGCCCTTGGAACTTGTATATAAAACTAAGGAGTTTCGTAACGCCATATCGCATTTCAACTTTCAAGAAAAATCCCACCCTCGACCAACTATCAGATCAAAACCAGAACTCTATTTGATGAGCCCAATTGCCCATCAATATATTATAAAATTCAAACTGCGCCACGGATATCCCAATGCTAAGCTTGTTCGTGAGCCTCGATTGAAACAGGATAGCTTGATGTGATAGCAAAGCTGGAAGGATCTAATGGTCTGGATCTAGCGTACAGTCTCAGATTGCAAGCAAGCCTGAGTCATTGACAGATTGCAACCAGGAGCATATGCTCTGTGACCATTGTACCGTTTTAGGTTTAAAGAATGATGCAATTCAAAGCGTCAAGGAGACTTCAGCTGCTCCTGTCAAGCATATTCCTTCAGGACGGAATTGACAATTTTCTGTTAAAATGACAAAAATTTAGCTCAACTACCGGTGTACTTACGGAACTTAAATTTACTCCAGTCCTTGTTATCAAGTGTCCAGAGAGAAATTGAGCCACACCGGTCAATATATATAAGTAATTATCTGTTATATCTCTTTTTCCAATTCTGAAAGTCTCTGTTACTCATCGGTTTTTACAAAGATGCTTCATAGTAGTTCTTTGAACTTTGGAATACATGTTTTTGGAAATATACTGCTTGGCAATTTGTTTAAAGTATTGATTTTTTTTTTAATCATTTTAGGAAAATAAACTGGCTGCCGCTTCTCTCAGTTCATTGCTAATTCTCCCAAAATATTGACTCGTACATCTCATTTTTGGCAAATGGATCGGAAGGTTAACCGAGATTGTCTTCAGAAACCATCCCTGCCTCATCACTCCGCGTTGCTTATGAGCAATTGATTCCAGTTTTATGCTTAATTTTTGAGAGTCAAACTTGAGATGTTCCAAGTTCCCAGAGCTTTTGGAAACTAGGGAAAGTAAAGATCAGAGGTAACTGAAAGCTGCTCCGATTTCATTAAGATTCGCCATCTTGATGAGCGTGATGCACTTTGCACGTTTTTGACAGCATCCACTTGAATGTGATTGCCTTGCTTGAAACTTCTTCAAATACTTGTACAAATGCAGCTGAGCAAAATAGACCTTGTCTGTGGGAGACCATGACCTGCAGCATGCGTAATTAATAACTCCCTCTGTTAAAAGTCTTGGGATAAAATCCGATATTAGCTGTGTCCGCGTGTCAATGTGTTCAGTTTGCGGACTTTGCAGGATGCCCTAATTTTCATCTTTCCTTGTGAGGTCCTTGTTTTACTTATGGAGTGCCCAATTTCACAGCAGTAGAATTAGGTCGACATGCTGCAGGTTCTTTCCACATTAACGGAAGTGAGACCTTAGCAATTCAGGTTTGTTACCAAATTCGAAATAGTGTGATTCGAACTTACTTTCTTCCAATTGCTAGCACAAGCTCTCTTAGAATTTTTGAATTCACCTCTGAGATCAACTTCTTCTGTACACCAGTTCTTACGCCGCTTCCCATTGTATGTTGACATTTTGCAGTCCAAATCGCAGGGTCAAGCTAGTTTTGGAGCTTACAAGAGCGAAACCTTGTGATTCCTGTTATGCGATTAGCAGGTTTGGTATCAGAGTAGGCACAACACAATTTCTTCTTTACTCGAAGTTCTAGCTAGCCCCTTGTTGAGTTTGGGAACAAACTTCTGGATTCGACTTCTTATGCTTGCCATCGGTAACACCGCAAACATACATAAGACCACAAATGCAATGGACACCTAATTAACAGTCTCTAACGATACTGTCTGTACGGCCAATTGAGCTTTCTAAACCCGCTCCCACATGGAGAAATTTTCCAATCACGTGTACACAACACGACAGATTTTGATAAACTATGCAATTACACTATCCTTATAGAGAACTCGGAAATACTCTCAACAATTAATGTTGGTTTATATCTCACACTGCCAATGACATACCAATTCGATCACAGCATCACATCCAACTCATCAGTGTCACATGGACGCGAGTTTTCCAATACTGAATCTCACTTAGAGAGATACAGCCAACAAGACATGCACTGAGTGGATTGACTGCAAAGATTCAGGATTCAGACCCCTAGCTAGCTAGCTTGTTCAAATCCTCGGCAAATCAAGTCTTCCTTAAAGAATGGAGCACCTTGTGTACACAAACAAGAAACACAACAACAGCAATGAGAATCTCCAGAGTCAGTTTCCCCATTTAGGCTTAACTTCGAATTCTACCAATTGAATGAGGCAGTCCATGGAAAACTAAACGTACACAACAACACTCCTTGAAGGTTTTGATCGATGTGTCGAAGATCCAGAGGACTGATAATGCAAGCTAGAGTCGTCTAATTAAATGGTGTCCCATGGGAACATGGACTTAATTGTTCACAAGCTTGAGCTGCTGGATAGTGAAGAGAATGCAAATAACTTCTACGAGTGACGCAGTCGCTGGAATACGAAACACATGCAGCGGCGCTCCTTGAAGCATTTGATATACCTTAAGGTTCAAAGGATTGACACTAATTGTTGCCAGAAAGGTATCTTTGGGTGGGTGGAATTTGAATTGTAATGTGTAGTACACATTCTTTGAGAGGATGAATTGTTCATATATAATCTATTCAAAAATATTATGGTGGTTGTTACTTGAGTCATAGACTCATAGCTCAGCTGCTGAGATTGTTCCATGAAAATATCATGCGTAGAAAGTTGCTTGGATTGAATATAGGGACGGTTACATTGTGTATTCTCTCCTGTGTGTTGATGCTTGTTCAAACACATTGTAATAGTGCTTCTATTGATGGATAAGATAGGAGCATTGTGTAGTGCACTTTGGATTTGTTTTGGGCCATTTTTTCAGCAGTCACTTGTTGATTGATTGAATACTTCTTCAAAGACTCTTGTTAGTGTTCTGAATGTACACCGTGTGGACCAAAATCTTCATTATTCGACAGTAGACTACTTTGGTGTTTCAATAAATGATGGGTGACACTTAATGAAGATGTGGTTTGTACCTCCGAACCCTTATGGAAGGAAGTAAAATAGGGTTTGATTGTAACGAGGTCAGGACGGCCACCAGGTCGTGAAGGTGGTCTGCTTGGAATCTAATAAAAAAAATACAAAACCTTGTCTTGTACTCGTAGCGATTGATCTCATTACCCTCTAATTATTACAGATTCCCTAACGTACAATCCTTCCTTTCGAAGTGACTGTGATTAGTTGAATTCAGCGTAGAGTTCTTTCTTATAATCCAGAGATGGGCTTGAGATCAGATATATGATCACTGCTGAACTTAAGAAAGGATTACCAATGGCTCCCAAACACTCCATAATAAACGCAGCAAGCATCCTGAAAGAGTAATCATCACCAAATGAATTAAGGTTCTTTGTGATCATGGGATATTAGAATCTTAAACCGGTTAAGTTACCCAAAAGCATTTAAACACCCCACGATTTCGTAAACTCTGTTTGGATAAGAGAGGCATTACGACTTTAGGCGCTTCCAAGTAACGAGCAACTAATCACAATGTTATGCCTTCCCAGTTCCAAGATACGAGTATTCCGTCCTAGATTCCAGAAGTCGCTGAAATTCCAAAGGTTTTTTTAGCTGAGAAGCTGCAATTACGACATCGCTTCAATCTCCTCTGCCAGCAGCTTGACCGTCGCGCGCGACATGCATGCAAGGTAATTCGATCAATACGGATAATTAGAATCACGACTCGATCTGTGAGTTTTGGAATTGTTGAGGAACTGTGGATTGAATACAAGTAGAATGGAGTACAGTGACGCTATTGATCGATCTTTGCGTGTTTCAAACGAGGAATTGAATGGATTGGAGAATTCGTGTGCACACTCGGGGAGATGGGACGTTGTGCGCGCGCATTGTGAGGCGCTGAATTCAATCACGAGTGAACACAAGTAGAATGGAATGCTGTGACGCTATTGATCGATATCCGCGTGTTCCAAACGCTTGATTGCATGGGTCGGCGAATTCGTGTGCAGACGTGAAGGAGATGGGGCGCTGAGCGCCCATTGTGAGGCTCTAAATTCGGTCGCGAGTTGCGAGCTAGCGAGGGGCCATGGACGAGGCATATAACGACAATCCAGGGCCTGGCGCGTACTGCACGCGCGACCGCTACACCACGCGCGCGGCGCCCATCTACTCCATCGGGCAGAAGTTCCGGAACGCCAACAACGCGGATCAGCCAGGTCCCGGCGCTTATGACCCGCGGCTGGGTCGTTGCGGCCCGTCCTACACCATCCCTTCCCGTTTCAGCGCGCGCTCCAAGGACCATTACCCCGGCCCCGGCGCTTACACCTCCGAAGTCAGCTACACGAAGCAATGCCCACCTTCCTACAGCATCGCCAGCAAGCTCTCCGGTGGCGCCGGCGACAGAAACCCCGGCCCCGGCAGCTACGAAGCCCGCTCGACCGTCGCTGGCCCCGCGTACTCCCTTGCGGCGCGCATGCGCGGCGCCAGGAAGCCCACCACACCCGGCCCGGGCGCGTATAACAGCCGGCTCACCTCAGGCGCGCCTTCCTACAGCATTGCCGTGCGCCCCCACACCACCAAAGGAGAGCCTCTGCCCGGCCCCGGCGCCTATGACCCCAGTCTCCACTCCTGCGTCCCCGCCTACAGCCTCGCCAAGCGCTGCGGCACGGCACCCGCGGACGTAAACCCAGGCCCAGGCTCCTACAACTTGGACCGCCACGACCGCGGCATCTCCTACTCGATCTCTAGAAGACTACTAGACGGCGCGAGCGACTGCATCCCAGGGCCAGGAGAGTACGACCCTTCGCGACGCTCGGGAGCACCCGCGTACAGCCTCGCGGCGAAGCCGGGAAGCAGGTCGCGTGACAATTACCCAGGCCCTGGAAGCTACAGCCACGGGATAATTTCAGGCGCGCCGTCGTACAGCATTGCCAGCAAGTTGCGGAGCGGGAGCGGGGACAAAAATCCAGGTCCCGGGAGTTACGAGCCGCGAATCAGAAGTGACGCGCCCAGTTTCAGCCTCGCCACGAGAACGATCGCGCGAGCTGGGGATGCGAATCCTGGGCCTGGGTCATACGATCCCAATGTGCATAACTGCATTCCTGCGTTTAGTATTGCGAAGAGGCTGGGCGAGGGGCGCGGAGATGATAATCCTGGACCTGGGAGTTACCACGTAAGGTCGAAGAGTGATGGGCCGGCGTATAGTATTCTCGGGCGGCATCCGCGACGCCGCCCAGATCAGCACCAAACAAGAGGCGATTACTCGTATCGCGACTGTGGGTCGACGTGACGGCCTCGTTGAGAGTGCGGAGAGTTTGGGTTGTGGTTTTTATTTCATTGCCTAGGATTGGTTTCTGGTGAACAATCCTACTTGTGCAAATTTCCATTGAACAAGCACATTTTTAGTGGTAGTGATCACATTCTATTATTGGTTTTGGATGAAAAGGGAGGAGGCTTTGCATTGACAAACATGCATGAAGTTTGAGCTACATGCGGGGGGGAGTTTGAGTAGGAACTTAATTGAAAAACATACAAGCTATTGCAATAGGGTCAGAGACTCTCATAAAGTAGCTGCTTGCTCAAACATGAGCCAAGGTTGTATTTTATTTGTTTGTATTCAATGTTGTTGAGACTAATGCATTGGATTATCATGCATCCAATTGCTTGTTTTCTGTTCTCCTTTCAAATAAATCACAATTATTAGAACCAACAATCTCAACTTTAACCCTTAAAGGACACGCATCCAAAAAGTGGATGCACTTTGGTCAACCTTGATTGTAGCTATGAAAATAACTATTTTTGGAATTTGATTTAAACTAAGGAAATGGAGCTTGACAAGTTTTTTATTATTCCATTTCAAAATTTTGAAGAATGTCAAAAATTGAAAAAGTTATTGCAATTGAAAGCTCCATGTGTTAAAATCCAAATAACACAGTATGATGTGTTTATCATTCATAATTTCTTTAAAAGAAAATTATTTTATATTTAAATTATAGAATTATGTTTCTCATTCCATGCTTTGTTTAAGGTTAAAATTACAGATTATTCTAATATATATTATAATTTATATAATTTGATTTCCACCTTTAGCTTTAAAAAATCACAATAATTTGATTTTTTCATCAAAGTTATTGAAAAAAACAACACAAATAGAAAATGCAATTTTCCACTAGCAAAACATATCAAAACTTTATACATCTATTAAATAAAAGGTTAAATTTGGTTTGATAGTCGAATTTGACTTCAAGGTCTTTGTTATGGTTGTTTTGGGTGTAAAAAATAAAATAACCAATTGAAATTTTTTCACTCTAATCTCTATTTCTACTTGTAACTTTTGAAGAAATTTCAAATCATTTGGATTGTTTTTGCTAATTTTACTTGTTTGTGGTCAATTTTTGCAACAAAAATGATAACAATTACAAATTTTCACGAAACAAATTGAAATTTTCCATAATGATACATAATTTAGAATCTCAAGTGATAAAAATATAAGATTTTTTCTTTAACACAATTTGAAATGCTAAATTTAGCTCAGAGAGGAAGTTTGCCCATTTCACAATGGATCAAGACGTTTAAGGGTTACATTGCATGTTGAATTGTATACCATTGACAGAGGATCGTTATCACTGTTGAGTTGTATATCACTGGTGCTGTTTGAGTGCGGCTCGTTATGCTATCTCGTTATTGTTCCTCTTGGAATCAATAATCTAACCCATTAAATAATGTTATGTATGTATGTTTTGTATAATTGTAGCAAATTTAAATCTATACCTGCTCTACGAGTTATCAAAGAAGAATAACCGCTTGTGCATCTCATAATGGTAAATCAGAAATATCTGGTAGTCAGAAACTTCCCGATTTACTTGAAATTGCATTAATTTTCTAACCAACCAACGCAGGCTTAGCGAGGGTGCTTGCAAGTTGATAATAATGTGCAAAAGCCACCTTCGCTGTATGTACTAGTTTTTATATTATTGCCGAGGCATTGTAGTTGTTCTAAAAATTTTGTGCAATGAACTGTAATATTTGGCTAAAAAGTGGTTACTTTCATGTTAAAAAAGGGGGATAACCTGCCTTGACAACAAGTAATATTAATGGTAAGCGTAAGCACATGTGCCGATCTGTTGACTGTAGAGCTAAGGTGAGCAGGCCTTGCATTGACAAAAAGCTACATCGAAAGTGAATGTGAAGAAGTTTGAGAACTAAGTAATTGTACCTGAAGCCTCTCGTAACGTAGTTGCTTGTTTGTATTTGTGATATATGATCGCACTCCACATACATACGTGCAGATGATGAGAACAGAACATTGTTCAAGCACCTTCTTTTACCCTTCAATAGATGAAACTCCGTGTTGCGAAGAGGCACTGCGAAAGGCCATGTCCGCTTTTCCACAGTGACCCATGATACCTTCCAACGCATCTCAATCGTTCTTGCACAGCAATACGGCGATATCGATCAACCAGATTCAGCCAAGCCAATGCATTCAAGACAACTTCACGAAAATCAGCAAGATCGAATGAGATGCGCATCGGTAATTCTCTCGATAAGTAGGACAGATTTCAGTTCAAGTTTCATACAATTGTGCAGAACTTTGCCATTTTACCTGAATTTGCCAATTTAATGAAATTTCTCTTACTCGAACTATAGCAAATCGATCAACAGCGATCAGGATGATACCAATTTCACGAGCTGAGCCTTACGTTCAAAGAGGGATTGATGGATCAACTAGTTTCAGCCAACTGAACGTATGAAATCAGTTCCGAGTTACAGCTAGCATTCACCAGCTAGAACATCATGAGCATTCAATAACAATCTGGGCTGTGCCCGTTAGGAGCACATTCAGCCAGTTTTTTGGCAATTGATGTACGAGACTCCGATGGAGCTCCGGCATTCATGAGCTCCAGCAATGGCAGTTGGAGAGACGCCAGTCTGAAGATCGGCATTCTGAATCCGTGAGCGCTTGGCCATGGGGGATGAGCTTTGGAACGACAATCCAGGACCGGGTGCATACTGCGTGAAAGACACAGCAACAACAACCCAAGCCCCCATCTACACCATAGGCAAGAAACTGAATTCCGATGAAGACGAAGCGATTCCCGGCCCCGGCACCTACTCTCCCCACTTCCCCGACGCCGGCCCTTCCTACTCCCTACCTGCGCGCCTTCCTGGCCTCTCCAAGGACGACAGCATGCCAGGTCCCGGCACGTACTCCTCCCACACGCGCTACACGCAGTCGTGCCCACCAGCCTACAGCATCGCGGTGAGGTTGGGCGACGCGTCTTCCAGAAAGAATAACCCGGGGCCAGGCGCGTACACTCCGCACTTGACTGCCGGAGGCCCCAGCTTCAGCTTGCGAGCTCGCAGTAATAGTGACGGGGCGTTGGACCGGAATAACCCCGGGCCCGGGAGTTACGACCCGTATGTGCATAACTGTATACCGGCTTACAGTTTGGGGAAACGGTTTGGGGATGCGGGGAAAGATGAGAATCCGGGACCTGGGGCGTATGATACGCAGGGGAAGCGTGGAGGGCCCGCGTTCACCATGCGCGGGAGGCTCGATCGTAAGCGACCCCCGGGACGTAATACGCGATAGTTTGAATGCACGTTAGTTCTTCCGCTGTGTACATTGAATTGCTATGATTCGACAAAATTACATCATGTGAATTGATGTGATACGACAAAGCCGTCGGGTTTTGATGGCGAAATGGAGTGGAGCTCATAACATTGTTAAGTGGCAAGGTTCATTTCCTCTGACAACAGGCACAATTCCTCCCGAGATGCTTGCTGAAAACTTCAATTAAAATAGGAGCCAACTCATTGGCCAGCTTTTCATCAGTATTTGCTGGCTGGCGACTGAAGATTGCCCTCCATACCGTTGGTACAGTAACGTGCAGCTTCCAACGTTGGAGGGCTCCCGCTTCTGCAGGGAGCAAAAGGGACCCCCACGTTGGTTAACAATGTTATGCTGGCTGTCGCCTTAGCTGGCGTTTCTTCTGCAACGCGTTCGCTGTCGAGCTCTGAACAGCAAGAAGCGGACTGTTACTTCATCGGGTGCAGTGCTGGCCTCGAACTTCTAATTATTAGACTATTCAAACTTGCGAGCTATGTTAAAAGTAAGTGACAATTTTGGATGGCCCAACTGTAAATGCTCTCATACATGTGTTCGCAACTTGTGGAAGTTGTTCAATTAGATTTGCAGACAGCATGAGAATTGATTAGAATATAGAAAGGAATGTGCAATTACAAAGTGTGCAATTTGAGAGGGTTGTGGGCATCCTCAATCAGACTTGTATTAGGCTCGGCAACAGTACCACACAATGGGCCAGGTGGAGAAAAGAAGGACCCAACGCCACCTGTAATTAAGCTGCTTATTGTAATGACCACAGCAGATTTGTCCTCCCACACAGTAACTTTTCTCTTTTTGCTGTGCTCGTCAACCCAAAGCTAAAGCAAATAACTGCATAACATTTTAGATCGCCGGCCCTTCCGACTCGTAATCTCAGAAGTTGGAGAAATTTTCATTCTGTTTCAGCATCTACATTGCGGCATGGTCGACGATGCAAGACTGATTTTGAGCAGAGTGGAGCAACACGATCGATGTAAGGATTGGAACTTTGGAGCAACGCGATGCAGACTTCTCCTCTCGTGCTATAGGCAAGCGTAGGAGTCTCAACACCGGCTCCCGTCTTTTTCCGCTGAAAGATCCACTAAGCTGCAGAATCGCGAAGAAATATACAACGAAGGGAATTAAACATGGGCCTTCAAAAACAGTACCGCCTGTACATCGACAGCTGGCTCCAGAGTTGAAACCCACCCGCACAATAGAATTCCTCACGTACCTGACGTAAAACTTAAATTACATGCATGCCAAATTTCTGCTACAGACAGAGACTGCAGTAAGTTATTATTGTTGCCAAAGCTACAGTGCCACACCCCTGTCCCTACTCCCTCCAGTAGCTCCAGTTCACACTGGCTGCCCGGCTCTCCTACGCTGTAGGAAACCTGAATAGAGGGCTGATGTTTGGCTCAAGGATGAAAATGCAGAACATAGGATATCGTCACATTGAGTCACACTGTATGCCGTAATCAATTGCCAATTGGCGAAAGAATTTGACTCAGCAAATCAATTTGACGCATGGAGTACTAGTAGCCCACTATCAATGTCACATCACTAGAAGAAAACTACGTTGGAACCTAGGAAAATGCATGGGATTGGTTTTGTTGAGTTCCTAGTTTCTAACGCTGATTTTTGCGTTCCAACGCGTTTCTACATTGAAATTGTCCACGCCGGGGGACGCACGGTCAGGAAGTTGTCCATGCTACAAACAAAACAAAACAAAACAAACAAATAGCCTCATTTAAGGTATTGATGGAGCCATTCCAAAACTTTGGCACTTTTATAGTTCAGAACGGCTATTTTAAAATCTATATCTGTTCGAGATGGTTCACAACAACCATTCTGAAATCCATACCCATCCTAGATGGTTAAAATGGCACGCCGTGAAAATGGCACACGGAATTTTCCATTTTTTCAAAATTTTCCATTTTTATTTTATGCTATTATTGGTTTATTTCAAGAAAAGTGCAAATCTACAATGGGCTATAATATATTTTGTATTATCTTTGTATCAATTTCAATGCAATTTGTATTAGCTTTTACATAGATTCAACACAAATACATTGTGGATCAGTACAAATGTTATTTTCTTGAATTTCTTTGGAAATCTTAATTTAGATTTTTTTTTATAACAATGTTTCTTTCTCCCCTGCATTTTATTGCATCTTTCTAATCCTTGATGTTATAAATTAGTCACCTCTCACAAGTGCAAGTTGGATAAATTCTGGAATGTAAGTTTGAATATAGGTACCAACACTAAAAAAAACATTGGTTTTTTTTACGGATATTTTTAGACAACTACTTGTTATTATATTAATAATAATGTCAAATGTAACATCAAAATGTTATGTTTGACATTATTGTTAACATGAAAACATGTGGATGTCCAAAAAAATCTTTCCAAAAAAAACATGGGATTCTTCTAGTGCTGCAACTGCACTTGTGCAAAAAAAGCATGAGTTGACCTTGCTCTCTATTATGTAAAATGGTGTTTGTATTCAAGAATTTAGTGAGAAGGACAATGGTTGAAGAAATGGAAATGTAAACTAGTCACAATGTTATACTTTTTTGATGAATCTATTGTTGGTTTGTAGTTTAAATATGAATTCATGATATTTGGGATGGAGATACAAGCGGAGGAATGAGTTCAAGCTTTTGGAAGCTTGCAAGAAACTCTCCACAGCATATACAAGCAAATCTTTTATTTGTCAAATTTGCACATCATCACATGACTCTTGGTTGTATTCTTCAATGTGTACCAATACAAAAAGTTTATGTACTTATCTTAGTCTCTACTACTAATACTCTTGCTTAGAAAAATAATTATATTTGTTAAACATTGGTCATGATCCACAAAAATGATTTAAAAAAAGATGAAGTATAGTTTGTACATAACGGGATTAAATAAATTTAGGCTTGGACAATATATATAGTTTTTTCATTTAGGAGGGATTGTATATTCTTCTTCATTGAAGTTCATAGTCAAATTGCTTTTAATACCATTAACTTCTATATAAATGCCTAGAGTCTCAAATTCCTTTCCAAATGGAAGAATCTTGTTTTGAGTCCATACAATAATAGCTTGAGTTGATAATAGGACTACAACTCAATCTCAATAGTGCCAATAAATTTATTAAGCAATTCAAAACTCTTTTTGTATACCATTGTACCCAAATGTTGATACAAATTATCATCTCTATTCTATTAGTACTTAACAAGCTATGAATTTATTTATTTATTATTTAAGATACTAAGATATGCAACAATGTTGTTGAAATTTTCTATATGATGATTCAAATGGAATGTTAGGTTGGCTCATATTTTATGGCTTTAAAGACTAAAATGAAATTAAGATATTGTTTATAATTTCTTATTATAATTATAAATATATAACAAATATACATTAGAGCTTGCAGCTAGGTATTTTGCACTAGAATTGGTCAATACAAATTTTAGGGCATTGGATTATTTTGATTATGGTGATAGCCTTTTCCGTATCTTTATTGCCATTGCTTCAAATTGTAAAAGCAAAAAGAGTTCATCTTCAAGAATCATATGTTTTGCTTCAAGTATTCTCTAGGGAATGTGAATTGGAAATTTTCCATGTATCATTAAGAAGTCAATAACTTTCAAACACTACTAACACAACTCGACGACTTTTAATGCTTCCAAAAGAATTGCCTAAACCATTTGTGCCACTACCTTCTTGGGACCCCGATAAAAATGTATAGACGGTTAAAAGACTGGGATCTAAATGTGCCCTCTTTTTTGTAAGCATAAATGTAGAAAATGTATCTTATTACCAGGATCTTAATTTTAAAGGTCAATTGATTTGGATCAATTGCAAATGGGATTTTGAGGACAATCAAAGCACATGGACAACGTGGATTCAAAAATTCAAACTAGATCAATTGCATGTGAGTAGATAGTGCTTTTTGGCAATTGAATAATTTATTAGTTTGTTTATGTGTTTCTAAAGTTGATTCAATCCACAATCTAGTCCTCTATACAATCATTTCTTTCTAGTTGTATTGAAAGGAACATTTGTTGACTAGAATAGGGAAAAAAATGATCTTTTTTATATACTTAGTAGAATTTTGTTGTATCCAATTGTTGTACTATTTATGGTAGGAGTAAGATTGAATGTTCTTAACAATTTTCAATCTATTCTCAAAACTTGGAGATTGAATTTCCACATAGATTGCATATCCCAACCAATGAAACATGGTGTAATAAGCGATTGTATGGACAATTATATACAAAAGAAAATATATAATCTTCATGTATAAAAAAGATCTGTCACTTTAGCACTCAATGTGGAAAACTGGAGACTATTGAAGGAATTCTAAAAAGGACAAAATTGTTTCTAGCAATAGTAGTAAATCTATCAGTGACCCAAATTACACACTCATGAAGATGGTATTTGGATATTACTTCTTGGGTAATTATTTTTCAACTCTTATAGCCTTTTTTCTGTGCACAACTTGAATTTCTCAAAGTCTACTATTTAATAACTGCATTGGTATGTTTTTTTATATAGCATTGACTTGGTAGTGGGTGATTTCATGAAAGACTGGTACTTAAACATTGTCACAAACGCAGTGCCAAAGCTTCATTTTGCAATAACTTTAGAAGCATGACTCATATGAATTCGAAATTTTTGGTGGATAGTCTTCTTATGAGTTTAATCATATCTCATATTTTTCAAAAAAATTAAAGAATCACTTTATACTTAAAAAGCATTTAAACTAATTTGTCATGTTTTGAGTTTTAGGATTTTTACTACGTAAGGAGTCCCCACTTTAATGATTTGGAGCTGAAATTTCTATGGCCTATTTCCATAATAGGAACTCATGTTTCTTCCAAGGGGCATTAAAAAATATTTTATTTTATATCCTCTACGTCCATGCAAAGAGGGCTCCTTTGCGCATGCAATTCTGAACATTGAAGATGGTCTTAGGATCATTTTTTTGGTGAAATCTCTTCACCATGAAGTCTTCCCTCAAATGTCGTTTTTCCATTTTTTTTAAATTATTTTTCCTATTTTTTACAAATTAAAATGTTAAAACATATATTTTCTTGCGATTCTGCACTTTTTCTAGTTCTCCTATTTAAAGAATTTGACAAAACATTGCTTAGAATTGTGTGTTTTTATAAACTATGTTGGTTTTTATTGTAATTTTTTTTCACTTGTGCAAGTCTTAATAATAGATTTTAGAACATTTTGAGTGCTAAAAGTGTTGGATCCTTTAAGTTTGAAATCTTTGTAGGTTCAATTATTGGAATTGACTGTAGTCCAATTTATTTGCTTTTTCATAGATTGGATGTGTCTAAATTGTAACTTCTCTAAAAATTGAAGTTAGACAAAAAAAACTTTGATTGTGTAGCTAACTAATATTCTTGATACCGTGCCACATCCCTAATATGTACTCACCTTGAACCAACCTTGTATGCCAATATGATGCTATATTCATGTTATTGCAGGTTTTATAAGGTACCATTGATGAATATCAAGTATGGTGATGAAATGGTATTGCGTAATGATATAGAGGACAAATTTGTTGATCTCATCTTGGATGGAAGCTCACATTTCACGTATTTAACCAATATCTTTATCCTTTTTGTAAATTTAGTAAGTTCTTTGACCACATCCATTTACAAATTGTATAGACTCTAATATAGAAGCCTTTTGACTTTGTGATTCAAATCAGAAAGATTGCAAGCAGGTCTAGATGAGGTAGTAGGAGCCAACTTGGACGTAACCATTGCTATTTCTTACCATTATTGAATGTGTAGCTCAAATTTTTTAAATTTCTCCAAAATAAATATGCTTCATGTTTTATAAATGTTATAGTGTCATGTTTCACTATTATATAGTCTATAATGTCATCATTTCATCTTAATTAAGTACAAAAAACTTTGTATAACTAGTGGTCTTTACTCCTTTGTTGAATTTCAAATTAGATGATTTAGAAACTTTTCTATTGAAAGTGATGATATTTTGAATAGAAGTTGTCATTGTTGACAACTTTGAGTAATTTATAGAACTACTTTTGGTGAAATTGATAAAGTTTTTGAACAGAATATTCTATTAAAATTTCAAAAGGAACTCTAAAAGGACCTTCTTCCATGTCCTTAGTAGCTCCTAATACCTGACTTTGATCCAACATCTACGCTATAGAAATGAGATCTTCTAAAAGCAGTTAAACTAACGTCACATGGCATATGTAAATTAAAATTCTTATTTTGTAGTAGAAGTATTTATTGATACTTATAAAATATGGGGTTTGTAACAAATTTTGGTACTCTTCACCAAATCCAATGAAAAATGGGCTAAAAGGCATGGATTTGATTTACAAATTATTGCAGGGGAGGTCTTGTTGGAGTTTTTGGAAGGCCACTACGTAAGATAGAATATTATCACATTTATCAATTCAATGGTAAAGATACAATCTGTAATATTACACATGAATTTCCATCATTCCATGTATTTGAAAATAAAATGTATGCTTAATGATTTTTTGAATTAGGCATCATTATTTGAAAAGTGTTCTACTTGTTCTATCTTTTGGCCAATGACTTCTACAACTTATGACTAACCATTTATTGATTCATAACATTAAGAAAAAATAACATCAAGAGTTGTCAACAATGGTTTCTTTCTTTTGTTGTGATGGAGTATTATATTAACCCCTCAAGTCATCAAAAAACACTCAAAATTGTCTTTCTATTGCAAAGAGCAAATAATTTAGAAATTTATTTTTTCCATATCTAAAAATAGGATCTTGCACTAGAATATCATTAAAATATATGGAAGAAATTTCAAAAACTTTGACTAGTTGGACTACAATATATTTGCATTTAAGAGTGGGAGCTTGACTTCCTCCCCAACCTTTACAAAGAGGGGAAAAAAGGGCCCATGTCTAGGCCCTTTATCTTCAATTAGTTAAGGCCAAAATAGACCTCGCCAATGATTATTTTTTGGGAGACTGCTATTTATTTATTTTTCTAAATTTTTTTTTATGTTATCCAAAAATGACATGTTTATGTTTTTCATCGTTTGAATTTTTGTTTTTTGAATTTATAAAAGTTATATAATGCTTGCAATTTTGCCTAGTATATGTGCAAATTTGAAGACCTTCTTGCATTGCAAGAATTTTTTTGATATGCTTTTTTCTTCCAACTGATTTGAAATTTGTTCTATACACATCTAAAATGGTCTTCAACGTGGAGGAATCAAAGCTCAACTTTGTATAGAGCAAGTTTTTTCCTATAGCATTGATTAAAGGCAGCTGAAACTATAGGATAGCATTCAAAAGAAATTCTCCAAAAAAATTTGAAAGCCATATCTTCCAATTTGGATGGCCAAACTTGATAAAATTCTTACCATGTGATCTCAAACAAGTAAAGTAAAAGATCCTACAGTTAGATTCTTAAAAAATAACTTTTTGTTTCCTAGGATGAACGCAACAAAAATGGCAATTTTGAGTGCTTTTTGGCAAAAAAAATGACCTTGGTCTTTAGGGATTAAATCAAAGGTAGAGAGGCTACCAAATGACCCTATCACTTTTGAGGGTAGTCTAAACTGCATTTAAAAAAAAAAGAATCAAAATTATTTTCTTCAAAAAGAAATTGTATTTTCAAAAAAGTTCCAAATTTTTTTTTACAAGATAGCTCCTTGGATCCAAGGAGCAATTTCTTGTTGCTAAAGACTCCGTTCCCATATTAATAACAGAAAAATTTGAATTGCTATAAATTATTATTTTTTTAATTTCAATTTTTTTTTCTTTAAATAATTTGTTTAATTTTTTATTAGGCTCTTTGGATTTTGAAGGGTCCTTTTTTGGTGCCAAGGGAAGGCTATAGGCCCTTCCTTGGTGCTAATACTAAAGGTTCTTTGAATTCAAGGAGTTAGTTTTGGGTGCCAAATGACCCTACTTCTATTTTGGGGGGATATTTAAAGGTCTTAGGTTCTTTGTAAAGGTCCTTTAGAGCCAATACAAGGCTTTTTAGATCATAACGAGGGCTTCTTGGATTCCAAAGAGCCGTGTATTGAATAATTATTTTTCTTTTAAATTCAATAAAAAAAATTAAATTAAATTTCAATTCAAATATTTCCCAAAATAATAGAGGGAGGGTTCTTCTGGCAATAAAAAGTCATTCTTTGGATCCAAAGAGTCATTTGCTGATTAAAAAAATTGAAAAAGAAAATTGAAACTTTTTATTTTTCCAAAAAATATTTTGAAATACTTTGAATTAGAAGGAGGGTCCTTTAACAACATGATATGTATCCTCAAATCTAATGAGCCATCTGCTACATAAGAAAATAACTTTTTCCTATTTATTGATTCTCTAAGTATTTGAAATTGTTTTCCATTTGTTCCCAAAAATGAATGGATGACATGGATGATATTCATTTGCATATCACCTCTATGGTAGTACCTTTCACGTTGTAGGAGAGGCTAAGCTATCATTCTTGGTCCTATCTACAACATTTGAATGCTAAAATAACTACCTTAAATTAAATTTTTTCTAGCATTAAATTGATTTCTAAAAACTCTATTTTTAATAATTTCTATTTTGGTAATTTTGATATTACCATTTTTGGATTTGACACCACTATTTATAACTTTGAGTTGTCTATTTTTAATATAAAAAAAAGGTTTTAGTGAGCGTTCAAGTCTAAATGCTCATTGCTCAACGCTCAACTCTCACATTCCAATGTTGTTGGCGAAATGTGTAAGGCTTGGGAGAAAAATTCTGAGTGCCCATATTGAAGAAAGTATTAAAATAAGCTTCACCGGGCACAAAATGACAACGGGCTAGCAAGAAGGAGGTAGTCATTCCGGACCTCCACTAGTGTGACCCTGTGCCATTGGTCCAATTTTCATCTACTCCCGGTTCCACTCCTGGTTCTACTTCCGATTCTACTCCCAGTTCTACTCCCGGTTCCACTCCTGGTTCTACTTCCGATTCTACTCCCAGTTCTACTCCCGGTTCCACTCCTAGTACCAAGAACGCCACCAAAATCAAAGTAAAAGTAATTTTCTAATTTTTTAATCAATAAATACTTTGAAATTCAATAACTTTTGCACCACCGCTCCAAACGCCACGAAACCAAGCTGGTGCACCCCTCCTCTGCAAGAGCTTTCCGACGGTACAAGCACGCGGCTGGGGGACGCACGGTCAGGAAGTTGTCCACACTACAAACAAAACAAAACAAAACAAAACAAAACAAAACAAAACAAAACAAACAAACAAACAAACAAACAAACAAACAAACAAACAAACAAACAAACAAACAAACAAACAAACAAACAAACAAACAAACAAACAAACTCATTTAAGGTATTGATGTTCATTAAAAATATGAAAGCATCTCATTAAGAAACTGTGAAGAGTCCCTTGTGAAAGAGAAAGTGGTGGATAACGCAACCATACGTCACACTGCCAACGTGTCCTTTATTTTGTAATAAGGTAGTATGCTCTTAAAGCGACCAATTAAGCCTACCTAACTCATCATTGACAGTAGAACATACTTCAAGCAACATGTCAATCCTTCCTAGATAGGGGTCGCAATTAGAACACGGTTGATTTTAGGTGTAGTTACCTTACATGATTGTTGATACGTATTGCTCTGGCCACTGTGCTCAAATTCCGTATCGGGCATGAAGGCGGTGTGGTCAGCTCACTGAAAAATGGAACTTCATTCACTCTTCTATGATGCATCTTCATTGCAAGCTCCATACTATCGCAAAGCTTTCATTTGCGTCCACGATTTTTTTTGTGGTGGCATTCATTTCATCACGTTCTTAGTACACCATTTTTTTTCAAATTTTTTTGAGCATTAACTGAGCGTAGGCTGTGACATGATTTCTAACTAGCAGACCACCTGCCCATGAAGGCCAATGCTCTAGTTTTGTCGGTTAAACATCTTGATCTTTACATGAAATATAATTCTTTTGAATTTCAGTTTGTATTCAAGGTTCTTCAATCATAAAATTCATTAGCTTTCAGAGAGGTTGCCTTTTCCTCTCTAGAGTCGTCATCCACAAAATTCGTCTTCTCAGCATTAATGTAAGTTTCGTTACCTGGGATAATGGCAGAAAATTTTGGTATTCTTCATTTATGTTTGTTGATTTTAAGACCAATCATACAAATCAACAAGTATTTGTAGAGAAAGATAGTTTGCCAAAAATATTGAGAATCCAATGAATAATACACTAAAGCAATCTTACCATTTGTCATCAATAACTCATTTTGGGTTTTCTAATGAGAAGGCAACTCTTTATATAAATATGGGGTGATAGGAGGTAGAACAACTCGTATGGGATAAATAAATTAGAATTTATAATTTCTCAAGCATTCATAGTTAAGTCAAAAGTAGGAATTGTGTTCAAAGTGGAATTTCAGACCTCATTTAGGCATAGTAGAATAATTATTTAAGAAAAAAATTTGAACTAAAAAAAGTTGGTAAGTGAAGATAAGTTTCACCTCCAAAAATTTGTTTGTCATTTAGAATCTTCAATCAAAAGTTATAGACAAATTTGAGAGAGGGGTTGGAATAGACAGGCATTTTCTTTAACATTTTTTCAACCCCTCTCTCAAAGTTGTGCATAACTTTTGATTGGAGATTCAAAATTCCAAACAAATTTTTGGAGGTGAAACTTATTTTCATTTACCAACTTTTTTTAGTTCAAATTTTAAGAAATGAAGTTATTCTACTATGCCTAAATGAGGTCTAAAATTACACGTTTAACCAAATTCTTTGTTTTTGACTTAACTATGAGTGCTTCACAAACTACAAATTCTAATTTATTTATCCCACATGGGTTCTTCTACTTCCTACCGCTCCATGTGTATATATACATTTTTCTTTTCCATTGAAAACTCAAAATATTATTTATTTTGTATAAATGCAAGCCAAATAGACAATAGCTTGGTTCATTCTTTTTTTAATTTTTTGATGTGTTTTGTAACATTACAAATATTTTGTAATGTTAAAAAAACACCAAAAAAACTAAAAAAAGAATGAACCAAACTATTGGCTTGCATTCATACAAAACAAATAATATTTTGAGTTTTCAAAACACACAATATATGGGTGTAGAATGTTGGTTATTGTGTGTTTGGTTTAATGGATATGAACTTTGGTTTTGTTTTAATTTTTAATGTATGTTGTACAGTTGTGGCCAGCTGACTTATTCTTTGATAAAATTGACGCATGTAAATTAGCTAATGATGGTGTGGTATTTTCCACACCATTTCATGTAGATGAGATGGTGTGGAATATACCACACCATTTTGTCCAGGGGAAGGCAGCCCATCACTTTGCTAATGAATGTTATGATGTTAAGACTAGAGATCCTACAGTTACTTCTTCCATCATTTGCAACAATTTCCAAAGGTAATTGTCCAAAAATTTTGCACTTTTAGTGACCACATATTAGGGTGTGTTTTTTTCATTTATTTTAGGCAAGAAAGTAATAATCACTGGAAGGATGAAGCTATTTACATCCTTAAAAATGGATGAAATTTGCAATTAGTGGATGAAATTTCATTTATTCATCCAAAATGATATACGTTAATCCAAAATTGAGCAATCTTGTCCCAAGATTTGGTAGCAAATATGCAATTTCATCCACTGGAAAGCAAGAATATCTTGCCTAATATTCCTTGGGAAAAAAAAGTATTGCTTTTGAGCGAAAAACCGCTCAAAAAAAATCCCTGCCGCATACCTCTTCTCAAATGAATCAAGTTGTTCTAGGGTTAAGACTGGTAATGTTCACTGCTTGCCTTGTGTCCAATTGAAATATGCCACGACGGCAAAATTGCTATAGATTTCAATTGTTTTTTATAATGCTCATTGCTTGCCTTGGGCAAGTTTTTAGTAGAAATTTCATTGGTCTACCAGTGTGAGAAATCTTAGAGAAACCTCTACTGCTATCAACCAGTATTAATTAACTTAGTGAGTGCGCATCCAATCTAAATTATATATAGAAGAATTTTATTATTGCTGCATGTTCTGATAGGTTAAGCAATTAAAGAAGTCAAACGGCTCAACTCTCTTGTATTCAAATTATATCCAATAATTGCAAAGCAGGCCAAGTCATCAAAAATAATCATTGGTTAGTACCAACCTCACCGCTTGCGACACGGTAGGTCCTCAACGGCAATTATTTTTTTATACATTAGAAGGAATTTGAGGCCTCCAAGAGCCCGCAAGTTATCCTACGTTCCCAAACTGTGGGAACATAGGAAAGCTGCTGGCTAACGTGGTCGAAATAGTGCCATGTCATTTTCAAAATAAATAAATAAATTTTGGCCTGAAATGATATTTGGGAGAGAATTTTTTATTTTTTATTTTTTTTTTAATTTTAAATTTTGGCAGCCCGTGCCAATGTTCATAGATTCTGGCCAGATTTGGGAACGGGCCTGAAACGTCCCTCCAATGGCCCCAAATCCCCTCTAATGACTTGGCCTATTTTGCAATTACCTAGTCCATAGTTTCACACCACAACTTTTAATAATTTACCGTTCATTGGGAGCAGATTCATTAGACTCCATACAAAATCATATCTTTCCCGATAAATTTTTATTTCATTAACTTGATTTAGAATTTTTGGAAGTTCATTATATAAAGTTCAAAATATTTTGTGACTTTTAGCAGTATTTACAACTTTATTGGTACTCAAGGTTTTGCCGATACTTGCGGCTTCAACTTTGTGGATTTTTTAGGATGAAGATTATTTTCATTAATATATTCTCTACCATTCAATTATGCCATGTTATAATTTTGAAAATTTCATTAGATGCCATATTTAATTAGATTTTGAATTAGTTTTTAACTCTAAAATTTTAGGAGAGTATACTCTAATAAGTTAACTAAAGGATTTTACAAGTGGATTTGCTGAATAATAAATATAGGTGAAAATTTTAGCCTAGCTTAGAAGACTAGTATTTTGAAGCAATTTTGGGCCTACAAGCATGAAATAATTTTAGGGGTTAACAAAATTTTGGTTCATACAATTTTTGTGTTTGACATCAAGCTGCATTCTAGTACCAGTACCAAGCCAGACATATTCTTTAAATACGGGTCTTTTAGTTTCCCCCTGAATGTCCTTTTGGTCATTAAAGTCTTTAAGGTAACTGTAACTAATTGCTACAGTAGAACCTCTCTAAGACGAACCTCTGTAAGCAAATAAACCTCTAAAAACCAATCATGTCAGGCTGGTCCTAGACTGGGCCACATAACAAAGGCTGTGACTAAAAATGACCCTCCAGAAGTCAATAAATCTCTATTAACCAATCTATTAGATTGGTCTGGGACTGATTAGCTTAGAGAGGTTCTACTGTACTTGTTTTCTAAACCCGACTTTGCAGATTCTTGTCATAATATACAACCTCTATCCTTGAAAGCAACCTTAGGTCAATTTGGAGTGCACTGATGTAATTTAGCGTTGGAAAATTTATAGTTTATTTATTTGGTGTCTAGAAAATGCCTCTAATTGCTACTTGTTTCTAAATCGGACCTTAAAATGCATAGCCTCTATTCATTGGAGCCTTGGGTCAATTTTTGTACACCAATAAAACTCTACACTTTGAAAATTCATAGTTTAATCATATGATGTCCAAAGAATGCATGCTAAAAGAATCTAGAATTCCCTTTTTGATGTCTATCTAGATTCAACTTGCATTAGACAATTCAATACAGAGAACCATTTTCATATGCTTATTCAAAGAATTTCACGTGTAGGCATCTTTATTGCTTGTTGAATTTGAATTTGAAGTCTCTTTGAAGTTCAAAGTTCACTCTCAGTCCAGAAAGTTATGTAGGAAAATCGATGAATTTCCTACATATTTTCATCCCCCTTGGTTTTCTTGAAATTTGTCTAGAAGTATGCTGAAAGGTGGAAAAAATTCCTGGTTCATTGGGCCTTTAGCCCCTAAATGCCTGAGGCACCCAAATGTAGTGTTTGCAAAACTTTGAAGTTAAATAAAACCTAACCAAATTGCTATTTTTATTAGTTTATATTTTTTAAAAGTTCTTCTTGAAGTCTAGTTTTAGTATCAAAAATCCAATCTTGAAAATAAATGATAGTGATTTTTCTATTCATGATTTTGTACAAGGGTATCTAGTGCAATCTTGACTTCTTGTAGTGTTGAGAGCTCTTGGAAATGAGCCTCAAATACACTAGATCTTGGAGGAAATTTGCATTCAAAATTCATTTAAAAAATTATAGAGTAGATTTTAAAAAGCCCTAAATTGATTTGGGTTATACAAGTTAGGCTCTTTAACCTCAATTTTTTGGATCACTAACTTTTTAGATTTGACTTGTAAAAAGAAGGTTGAAAGACTTTACATCACTTTTGCAATTTTAACACCTTCATGGTCAATCATTATAATCTTTTGCTCCATAAGTGATTTTGTTGTATTTTCATTTTCTATGAGACCTCTTACATGTCTAATTTGAATTTGTACGGTTACAATTCAAAAAAAATTGGTACAACTTATCAAAATGTTGGCATTTTGTTCAAGTTAGAGCAAATTCCAAGAAACTCAAAACAAGACTTGGGCATTTAGGGGTTAGGGATGAGTCATTCTACTGAGGTGCTGTCAAGATTTTGAAGTTTTGCCAAATAGAAGTATCCATCCATTCTATCCTATGAGGACTCAATGCACTTGCTGCCATGAGGCCATTGCAATTGCTGTGACATAAGGAAAATGACAGGCAGAATGACTGGTTTGTGCTGTTGGCATTGTTGAAAATTTAGAATTTTTTTTCATGTAAAGACAAATGTGAGAAATGGGGAGAGCAATTGAATTTTTTTTTATAAAGTATGATTTTATTATAAATTTTTTAAATGTGCTGCCCAATTGACTAAAAGAGTTTCTAGACTACTATCCCAAAACCAACAAAAAGTGTATCCATAATGTATCATCTTACTCACCTAAGTAGTCACAATATTTCCTAACATGGTCACAATGTGAAGGCCTAAAAAAGTCATGCAATCTTCAGTGCATAGATAAAGGTATCCTATATCTAGGGTTGCACTAGTATCTATTAGTGTTAATCCCTAAAGGCATAGAGTGTTCTCCAAAATTGATGATTTGACAAAATCATTGTAAAGTACTATTTTGGAATTGATATACAAATGAAAGTTGTACATTTGGAATTTAAATTCCATTCATATGGTTAGATTCACCAATGCTATTAACAATAATTTTTATAAATTTTGAAAGAAAATTTCAGAAGTCCTACTAAATATGATTATAAGCAAAGTATTATCATTTTTTGAATAAAATTTGTTGTAATGGATTTGAAATGAGGTTCTCTTCATGTGGTGATTTTTGTGATATTTTTGTGCTCTTAAAATGGCTATGACCTCAATTTGCAAATCCATTTTTGAACTAGAGTCAATGCAATTTTAGCTTGGTCTACCACTTAATATACTTCCATATAATGTGTAACTTTAGAAAAATATGTACTCTACTATCACGAAATCCAACCATGAGATAGGACAAGAACTTTATAAAGTATCTCCACAAATTAGGATGACTTTCATCCAAACAATAATGACAAAGAAACATAAATTTCAATCTATTTTTTCTAGAAATTGGATGCTAAAGCGTTAAAGGGTTAATTGTAAAGTGCTCAAGACTTTTGTCTTCAATTGCAAACTAAGTTTAAAATGTGGTTCTAATTACAAATGCATTGTGGTCCACCATTTGGTCTTGAATTAAGCTCTATATTCATGATTCTCTTCTAGAGATCCATTATCCGACATGCTGCATGCTTGTGAGATCTCATTAGTGGAAGCAAAATTGGGGACGAACGTAAATAAAGCTTCATTTTGAACCAAGAAAGAATTTCATCTCTAAATTTTTTTTTTCCTATTCAAGGAAAGAAAACCCAATTTCATCCCACTTTACAATTATTTCTAATATTCCATGCAAATTCAAGCATATGACAAGCAAGAGTGTGACTAAAAGGAGTAAAAGAGCAGAAGAGAAGGTGATATTAGAGAAGGTAATAACATTAAATAGTTCTGGTCAACGATGGGAACATCGTTCATCCGACAACAATTTCATCCGTCGTCTTCGTCATCATCGTTGTCAACTTGTCATCCATGGCCCATTTCGCTCTTGAGCTTTCATGTCCTGCTGGCGATGGAGTTGGAGTCTTGAATTGGCTTTCGATCGAAACCCTAGAGCGCAGATATCACACCCTTAGAGTATTTTTCCGGATTTTGCATGAAGCTCTAAATCGATGTCGCAATTTTACTGATCGATGTCTGACAAAATTTGGTGTGATATGGTGGCGTGATGACGAAGATGGAGCAGGACGAGGAGAGAGTGGAGCTCCTGCGGGAGATTGCGGAGCTTTTGCTGTCCGGGGGATACTTTCGAGCTCAGATATCGACTCTCTCTCCATTTGATATCCTCACTGGAGGATTGGCATGGGCGATCGCGGCTAGCAATGTGGATGTGGATTTCGACGTTCTCTACGACGACGATGCCACCCTGGGCTATAAGATGTAAGTTTCTGAATGTCTCGCTCTTGTGGAGGAGATCAAGGGGAGTAGTAATGCTGCGGGAAATTAACTGGGACTAGATCGTCTTCGTCATCCTAAACTCATTGATATGGTGGATGAAATTATTGAAGGTTTGTTGAAAATCACATTAATTAGGATTCAAAAAAAATTTAAGATTGAATTCGAAATAGATTAAAGTACGCAAAACAAAACAAATTTCACCTAATCTTGAGAATTTAAATTTCTTGGGGGGAGAAGAAGTATAACTGGAGTATTGCGGTCAGCATGCGACTAGATGTGGAGTGGATTTCGTAGGTTTAGTATGTCTCAAAGTAGTAAAGTAGAGCAGACTGGATGTGTGCGATTGATTCTTTGTCTTGCTATTCGACTCTGCTCATGGAATGGCTCTTTTATGAGCCAACCTGATTGTCACTCGCTGCACAATGGGATTCTGGTATATGTCTTGTAAAATCGGAATAATACTGTTACAATTTGGAGCTATGTTCCAGTGAAAATATTGCACGAGTTTTATCCAGATTGTTCTAAGAGAAAATAATAGACTAATATCATTAAAGGAGGGCTATTAGCTAAATATGTAAGATTTTCTACAAATGTTTTGTCAAACTGAGCCAAAAATGTATCAATCTAGCAAGCTGCTACAAATTAGTGAAAATCTAGAATATTCTACCAAAATGACTACTATTAGGCAAAGTCATTTAGTAATTTTTGCGAATTTGTAAAAACATAGCAGCATCACTGCTGTGTTTGGATGTTGCGGATAGACCTAGTACCTTTCTCTTGAGATTTTTGCTTGTCATGGGGAAATTTTCTAGGTCTTGGTCAAGTGAACATATTCGACAATCATGAGGTTCTTGACTGAATACCTTTCTTGCAGTTTGGAGTCATCGCAAGAATGTAACAAATGTGATTATAACTTCTGGAGAATTGTATGAATAACAGAGCTCTTCTGGTGATGTGCAGCAAGGTTGGGGAGGCTATTGAGGAGGCATTAGATCGCATGGGGTGCCCTTACCCGCTTCAGGCGCACCAAATTCAGGGTCTTGATTATCCCGCTGTTCTGTTAGTTGTCCAATGGCTGGTGAAACGAGTTTTACAAAGTAGAGAAGAATCCGGCGATCAGGTTAGTGCACTTGTAGACCTATGATTGAGATATTATATCTACGTTTAGTTCTGCTTTCTGATGACCACTCATTGGTAGGGCTCTCCTTTGCTAGTAGTATAAGTGAATTTTATTGTGATTTTGAGGGTATTCATAGTATCCTTGCTTTTGCTTAATATTTTTCGTTCATTCTTTCAAGTTTTGTGTGGGAGTATTTAGTGGGGCACATGCTTTCTGATATTTGTGAAACGGTTGTTTGATAGCTGAGAAAATATTCGCTGTGGACGTTTCATCGACACTATGAGCTCCCTGGAGAAGCTTCTGATGAGCATGCTCACCTGGTAGGTCTTTACAGCCATTCTACATTCCGCAAGCATACGTCCATGATGAGGATATTTTCAAGCTTGTTTCTCAACGTCTAGTTTTATCTTAAGCGTTGTCATCATTATGTAGTTAATCCGGCACTAGAGCCGCCTGAAAGTGGTGTTAGATTCACATGTTGTTGAGTTTCCTCGGACCGTGACTCATCGCTCACATTCGAAACAAGTACGTGATGTGTGATACAATAAGATCGTCCATTTTGCCTTTTGAAAGTACACCTTGCCACCTAAATTTATGCACATGATAGATTTGTTTCTTTATCAAAATGTAAGGAGGGTTGGTTGTCACATGCAGGATAGGATAAACCTTACACGGCAGTCTTCAGCAGCAGATTCTGACGGTGATCAGCAATACCTGCAGATCAAGTAGGCCTACTGCTTTATATTCTACTTCAGTTTGTACTTGATGTTTCATATGCTACATCTTAAGCCACATGCTTCTGACGGTTGACAACTTTGAGTCGTCATTTATTCGTTTCGCATGGTCATACACAAACAGGATAACTGTAAGAGGGGTAGAGTTGACATTCTCATATTATGTAATGAATCTAAACGTTCAGCATCATTTGTGTTGCAAAAGTGCACCTGAAACTGTCCAATTGAATCCCTTGTAGAAGTACTCTTGCTGAGCTGGTAGATGTCGCGTTTGCTGTTCAAGAAAATTCTTGTGACGACGACTTAGGATGTAGCAGGTTGCTGAACTATTCTGTAACCCTCCTAGTGTGTGGTCTGTTATTCTCTTACTGTGATTTTTATACCAGTTTGATATACAGCGAGTGCAGGATAGTCGCTCCTAACCTTTCTTCATGCTGTTGTGCAGCGACAGTCTTTTGGAATTTCAGTTAAATGATGCCAATGCTCTGCGTCCGGAATTAAAGGCTATGGATGTTAGTTCCTCTCACGAGCAACAGCTATACTACATTCTATAGCTGCACTGATTTCTTATTGAAGTGTAATTTAGCTAATCTTTACAGTACCAACAATTTTACAGCTAATTTTTTCTAGCTTCAGATTGTTCAACATAGAGTCTGGTAGTGGTGATATCAAATCCTTAATGCAATCTGCCGTAGATCACTTTGTGACGATTCTTGAGCCTGTTGGGCTTGAGCAAGCTTGATCTACTTGACTAACTCCTGTGAAGGACCCCAAGTCAGGATGATTGAGAGCCACGTCAAATAATCATTCTTTTTGTTGTCAGTTCTGTTTAAGTAGGTAGAAGCTATCCGTAGTAAGATGGGTACCTTCTGCTTCTTTTTAATAAATTTGTTGCTTTCTGGTGCAGACTGCAGCTCTTGAGAAACAGATAGAGTTCCAAAAAGCTAGGATTGAACAGCTGCAAATGAAGAAGGATTCTGCAGTTAGTGCTACTGAAGACATTGATCTTTCAATAAGAAAACAGGTGCTTTTCATGCAGCTTTACATAGTTGATTGTTCACTTCTATTTCACCTGGTTACCAAGATGAGATTTAGGAGATTATTTCGCATGTCATTCATACCTGAATCTGCTGCTTGTGCAACCTCCTCTGGTTTCTATCGAAGGAGAATGTTTTCTTCAAAATCTGATTGTCGATATCAAATCATTGCTATTATGTGACGATTTTGAATCACAGTGTTTGATTGAGAGATCTTCTTGCTTGTGTGCATTGTTTGCACGTGGGCCCCTTTTAGGAAGGCAGGAGGAGCATTGGGCAGAACTGGTTGCAGAGAGAGCAGAACTACACCATGCCGCAGATGATGCGGATGCAGGCCCAGTGGTTCAGGACATAATTTCTTTATTACAAGAAACGAATGTATGTCCATGACCATTGCACCGATTCTTCCTTCTTTCCTTCTATTGGTGTTGTAATCCTTCTCTTTGTCATTGGAGGTTGATGTATATTATCAGTCTCGATTCAAGAGATAAGATTCAGGAGATAGATTAAAATGAATTCAGTTTGGTTATGGCTGGCACTGTTTTCTTTTTGGATTTGTCATCTTTGGCTGGTGATAATGCTTGTGCAGTTTTGGTGTTATCTGATACATGGGCAATGTATGTGGTCAGAACCTTAAAAACATGGAAACTGAATTCCGAGCAAGCTGTAAAAAGAAGAGAGCGGAACTGGTTGCTCGTATTAAGCAGCTGCAAGATCCAGCACAAAATCTTGCAGAACAAGCAGAAATGCAAGCAGATGTTGGGACCATGTACGAGGCCGATTTATTGAAGCTCGGATCTGTTCGAAAAGTAAGATGAACTTGACTTTTGATCATTTATTTTGAAATTTGGAATTTTCAAAATCCCTTCTGTGTTGGAATTTACAGTACAATTTCTGTCGTTCCACTCAATGAGTGACTATCTACTTGTTAATAAAAAACCTATGCTAGTGGTTTACGGTTATTTCTTTTCATATAGCATCAATGAATCCTACCGTATGTTTCTTGATTGTCACACGTGACAAATTGCACTTTCTCCTTAAGCATACTTCATGTTATCCAGGAGCTTGCCAAGAAATGCCGGGAAGTTGCCCGCATGCAAAGGCAGTTGGATGATGTGCCTACGCAATCTGAGCTTATTCAGTAAGTCGCAAGAGAAACTCTGGATTTTGTTTTACTTCAATTGAGAAACTGCGTGGTGGAAGTTATGCCTTTGACCTCAATCAATTCCTCACTCTATTTCGTAGCCAATTGTTTCTATTGAGACCAACGGGAGAAGAATGTACTGCACCTCTTATTCTGTAGAGGAACTATTATCCTGACTAATTTTGCTTGCAGTCTCATAGATATTCCATGATCTCTGGGGTGGCAATTAGAGGTTGATAGTGCAGGATATCAACCTTCTAGATGCAAAGACAATTTTATCTGAATGTGTTGTATGTTGGAGGATTCAGATATGAACGTCGATTTGTGGAGCTCTATCTGCACATACAGGTTCAATGCTTAGACATCATTATCCTCTCCTTCCAGTCGCTAACAGCCAATTGTTATCATGTGATCCAAGCGCCCGTCTCTTTATTTTGGAAGGTTGTCCCCTGATCTGAGGTCTCATTCTGTTATTGTTTCCTATTTTCGATTATCACAGCGGAAGCTAGCTGAGACAAGGAAATATTATGCGACTTATAATGCACTTGCTGAAGCTCACGAGCTAACTATGAAAGAGACTTCTTTACTTAACTCGATCCATTCTCAGGTGTGTACACTTGTCACTCTGTTGTCCCGTCTTGCGTCTACTGTCTGGTGCAGCTTGGAATGGAATGAAGTGATTTGTTGCAAGAGACGCTGGTTGTCTGCATCATGTGAACATGTGTTCTGTTGATCAGAAAGGAACGTGATGCTCGGTTAAGTCATGGATGTCGTTTTGGTTCTTTTTTTATTAGTGAGATTTTTATCGCTTTGCAGTTTGAGGTTGCAATGACGACTCCTGGAGGGCGTGCCAAATTTATGGAGTCAATGGAAGGAATTGTGAAAGGGGTGAAGCAGGTACAATGACTTCTCTCGGCATTTCTAGTTGCATTGAGAGTGCTAAGCGAAAGTAAAGGTTATCCAGTGCGTACTATGTCCTGTATCTTTGCGTACACTCTGCTTTTAGGTTTTAGCAGTACGAAATAATTTGGACAAAATCTGTTTGCAACGCGCTCTAGCCCACAGGCTAAGAATCTTCGATTCCTTCTGATGGATTCCTAAGACTTTGAATGGAACTTTTTATTCTTCACATGGTGCTCTGTATAGTATGGAAATTTGTTCATGTGTCTGAAACAGCAATGATCTCTTGATATGATGCAGAAATTGTTGAAGATGGAAAAACGATTAGAGGCAGAGAAAGATACATACAATGCTTTAAAGGAGAAACATGTGGCATGCGTCACTGCCCAGCGAAATTACTTCTCACTTGTCAAGCAGTTCCAGGTATTTCATTTTTACTTTATTCTTTAAGGTTTTAAACTAGCTTACAAGAATACATCTAATTTGCTTCCAGATTTGAATTAGGTTTCTTCTAAGCGTGACAACCATTCAGTACAATACAAAAATTATCCACGTCCAATACCTTTTTTTCAGTCTCTCTTCTATCCTGGATCTCTTCTACAGAAGCATTGGAAGAAACCAGTCTCCTTAGCACTTAAAAAACGAAAAATGACAAAAAAAATCAGGTGTGAATTTGGATACACTTTTCTACTAGTAGTACATGATTACCGTGTCACATGACTCATTTTAGCTGGTTCACGTTGCAGGACGAATGCGCCAAAAATGAGAGATTGCGAGCAACTTTGGAGCTATACGCTGACGTTAATTCGAGCGATATCCCTATACCAGCCCTTGTGTCTCCCCTTGAACACGACCCCAACTCTTTTGTGCCCCCTCTTTGATGCTCGAAACAGATTCTTGTTGTCATTCGAGTTGATTTCATGTACTGTAGATCTGTTGCTCCATTTTACACAGATTTAATGTCCTTCGAATAGAAAATTGCCTCTTGTATTGTACCAGTATTCTGAACTTTTAAATTCAAACAGTGCTCGGCGGCAGTGGGTGACGTATTCCTCGTCGCTTTGATGTACAAGTATTAATATTGCAGAGAATAGACATATCGACAAAGGACCCGTATGGCTCCAAAGGCTCTGCTATGTTCTAGCGTGCGTTTGACTGATTATCACAATAGGAGAACGGTGATGTTCACATCATAAGAAAATTTTATAGTCATTCGATCCCCAATTCACTTAGACCCTAAAATCATTACTCCCTCGGTTTTGGAAGTATTGTATCCATTCTCAATGCCGTGATTACACTAAGAATGGATACACTATTTCCAAACGGAGGTAGTATTACACAACCATCATAGAACTTTGGTTTTGCACGATGTCAAATGTATTTGTCAGTATGCTAAGCACTATTTATTAACCCTAAGGCCATTGTCTCAATGCCTAAAATACAATCATGAATGACAAAAGGAGGCGTGTTAACACATCTTGAAACATTGATGAATGTGCTATGTTGTTGTCTCTTCAAACTACTTGTCTTCTTGTTGCCAGGTAATTCTTTGCAAGTAAGGAATGGGATAGATGTGGAATCAAGAATCTCCACTGCAATATTCTCCAAACCAACTCTTCAATAGAGCAAATCTTGGAGCAATTTGATTTTTTGATGATAGAATATACAAAACAAATTTTGAACTTTGACACTAGTGAATTTGTCATTCTTGCCATCAAATCACCTGGAAAAGAAGTGTATGCAAGAATATCGACTAAAATGTGAAAGAATTGAACTAAGAAGGATGTAATGTGTGGTGCATGAGGGTGTTATTTGTCGTTGACTACAAGTATGTGGAGGTGAGAAGTAAGTTTGGAAGGCTTGGAGCGTGGTAGAGTCTTGTGGGGGACTTTGACTTTGGAGACTTGGCTTAGGGCCTTGGCATTGTCTTTTGGCATCTCATTTGAACCTCCAAAGAGGTGTGTGGAGACTCATCTTTCCTAAATTGAATCTCCCGTGTGATGGAGTGGGACATTTGGAGTAGCTTCGTTATAGAAAGTAGTCATTCTTTAAGAACAATGTAGACCTGGCTTTGGTAGTCAATAAGGTCTTTTTAGCTTCTATAGGAGCTTCTCTTCATTTGTATTATTTAAAAAAGATGCCACTACATGCATGGGTATATTATTATAGTGAAAAACTGACATTGAAATGACTTAGAAACCTTGTTTGGAGATGTTTTGTTATGCGTTTTGGAAATTGTAGCAACTACAACTTGATTGATCTAGAGGCTGAGGAGATTGAGTGAGTTTTGAGTTTACACCCCTGGATGCTATATCAGGCATAGGCGATCTAGATCTCAAGATCATAGAGCTTGGAGGATTAACTTGACATATGAGTGATCTAAAGTCACCATAGTGGACAAAAGCATTGGTTGGCGACTAGTTGTCATAACAACAATTGATTAGCTCAAGTAATGCTTGATCAACACTCTAGACTCTCAAATAGTTGAAATCTCAGATATGTGAAGGTTGAGCTCAACACCAAGCAAGCTAGACAAGGTCAACAATAGGAGAATACTAACGACCAAGTTGTATGAAAACAACCAATTTGTAGTGTTAGTAGATGAATGGTAGATTTGAGATTTCCCAATCAGGCATTGCCAAACTATAGAGATCAAGGCAGTGTAATATGGAGGGGCGCTGATACAATAGGGGCACAGTTACCCTGTGCTAGAAGATTGCATGTGAATCGACATGAGCAAGAACTTGATTGTTGATGCATGTTGAGCAAGAGAGATCGCCACAAAGAAGACAACCATCAGTTCTTGGTTATCTGCGACAACGTGTTTCACTAGTAACCACCAAGGTTGTTTTTTCTGGCGATTTATTGCCACCTTGTCAACCCTGTAAGCCACTATGCCTAGCTCTCTCCCAAAATTCACCTTTGGTGGGAGGGCACACAGGGCTTTATTATAGATCTACAGTCCCAAAAAAGCCCCGCTGGTGACCACCGGTCATTAAGCTCGGAAGCACCACCCAGCTAGTCTTCATTTCACGTTGTTACCAAGTTAATTAAAAGGTGATTGCTGGAGTAACCTAGGGAATGGCTAATTTAGTCAAATTCAGTATTAAATAATTAACTAGTTGATTCAATTAAAAAATAATTATGTTAATTAATACTAATGAAGACTATTTAAATAACTCTTTAAAAATATAATAATAATAATTATTATTATTATTTTAAAACAAACTTCACACTCAAACATAGAAACTTGTGAATTAGGAGCTAATTTGGAAAGGAAAATTATGAGATGCTAGAAAATGAGCCCCATTTGAAAATTCCAGCACCTCAAATTGAAAGTAAATCCCTACTTTATGGTCTTAAGACCTAAAACTTGGCCTTGAATTGTGAATGCTATAGGCTAGTAGATAGTCTGGGTGATTTTGTTGTATTTTTGTAGGGGATATTGGAAGATTCAGGTGTAAGTTTAATTTTCAGCACCCTATTTTATCCTTTAAAATTTAATTAGGATTTCCAAATGCAATACTCAATTTAGACAGTCTCTCAACCAAACCAAGTCAAAATGGATTCATAAAGAAGTTAATTAGACAATCTCTCAAGCAATATTAGTATATAAAAGCTTTTGCTTTGACCCACTTGGTAGCGTAATCCATAGTGACTAAGTCATGTCGTACATGACTATCCATGTACTAATTGCCCATATACCGAGCGCAAGTAGTAGGGCCAACGAAGTCAAGTCCCATCTCATAAATGTTTATGCTTGGAGGCTTGTAACCAATTTAATAGAAATTGCCTTCAGTAGAACTTTGGTTAACTGACATTTGTCACAAGCGCAACAATATTGATGGGGTGTCACTATGGAGGGTAGGTCATCAATACCCAACATTGAGGATATTTTGTAATGGTGTCAAAAGAAAAATTGTTGTTTGTAGTGCTCTTGAGTAACTCTTGGAGAACATTGTAGACTATATCAGGAAGGATGTATTTCCATATGACTTTGTCTTTGCCTTTTGGTATATATGATCATCTACCAACTTGAATGGGATGGCTTGGAAGGCGATACATTTCTTGGTCTCTTTGAAAACACCCGGTAGAAAGGGACCGGTGGTAAAATAATCTGTAACTACGCTAAATCAGGCAAGTTTAATTTAGTATAATTGAGTGTCTCTACTTGTCATGACCCTCACTTCAAAGTGTGCCTATGACACTTTGGTGAGCAAGGGAGACCTTGGGGGTGACTTTCCAAGCCTTGCAAAAGACTAGGTGAGTAGAAATGAGGACTCTCGAGCAAACAAGGCACTATGGTGCTCTATTCAAGATGAAGAGCGTGATGTGCAATAAAATCTTGAAAATCTAGTGAGAGGTATATGGGTACAAAGGATAAGAGGATTCTAGTTGTGAGTCAAAAAATATGACTCCTCAAAGTTGGCAGTGTCCCAGTCACAAATCTAAGGTGTGTGAATTAAGAGTGGGGATTTAGGAAGGAATTCTTTGTCAAAATAGAATATTTCACATATCATTAGAAACTAAGGACACAAGGATTCTAAAATACTAAAGGCTCACAAACAGCTTAGTTATGAGCGAGAAACTATAGGCAAACAAAGGGAGTAGAATCCTGGAAAAGTACACTTTTTAGAGGATACAAATCTTTAGAAAAACACAATTTGCTCTATACTTGTTGTAGTGAAAAATGAATAGTCCATAGTAATCCACTCAAAGAGTAGATTGTGGAAATGGACTAACAATGCTAGATTTGGAATCTAGATCTAAAAATTATTGCAAGAAAGATAGGGATGCCTTTAGAGTTTTGTTTTGAAGTTAACAAAGGCATGGGATGAAATACCTTGTTAAAGAAGAAGTGTGTCTTTGATGTCTCAAATTCTCGATGATCTATAGAACCAAGGAGTCTGCCAAATCCCATAGAAAGTAATGTACAAAGGGAATGTCTCCTCTTCATACTTGAATGGTGCAGTCGTGAGCCAAAGTAGCCACAAAGGGATAAGGTTGCTATAGATGTTATTAGTATCAAATATTAGCAGTAATGTGTTATTTTCATTTGCACCATTACTTTCTGAATCACTTTGTGGTTGTTTCAGATGGCATAATGCATTTGTGTATGACAAAGACAAACTATAGCGCAAAGCAATGCAAACTAATTTCATGAACATAGAAGAGCATGCAGACATAGGAATGGAATCAATGGAACCTATGACCATATAAGGACAAAATCTATAACTACATCACAAAGTTTAGAACCTACGGTTTGTCAACAATTATCATATGGTTATCAAAGTAATGCATTGTAACAATGCGATAAATTATAAAGTAATGCATTGCGATGATGCGCTAAATTGTATATTAACGTGAAAACCCATCAAACAACAATAACTGTATAATAATTGTTGCCAAATTGTAGGTTCTAAATTTTTTTGATGTATGTAAGGAAACCTCAAAATCTTCCACTCATATGATCCGCTTTATCACAAAAGTTTATATATATTTATGTATATATATATATATATATTTTTTTTTTAATTTTTTTTAATTTTTTTAATTTTTTTAATTTTTTTAATTTTTTTAATTTTTATTTTTTTAAATCACCAATCTAACATGGCACTAGTAGTGCCCCATTAGATTCCTTTTTTCTTTTTTGCACTGTAATTGCATTGTTGCCATGCAATTTTACGGCCCTTCGCACACCCAATTTTTTTTCTAATATAAGGATTTGAACATGGGCCCTATTTCTAGACTACAAAAGCTTTTGTTGGCTCTTGCTTATACACAAGTCAATTCAATTAGTGCAAGATGCATATCTTATTTATACTGTATTTTCTGTTAAAAAAATTTGAATTCCCAAACTTTGATGACTTTAGGAGAAAGAAGATATTCCCTTTTTCTACCAACAACCACTAAACAAATAAAAATAAAAGGATTTCTAATTAAAAAAAGTCCATTTAAACAAAAATATTTTGTCTTGCACTGGTTGAATTAATTTTTGTATACTATTAATATATTAATATTTTAACAATTGTTAATAGATTTTAACATAATAAAAAAAAAAGGCAAATGAATATCAATAGAAACATAATTTTACCAAATCTAATGTAAATAGGAGTACTAGTTTTGTACTAGTTTTGTTGGAAATATAAAGCTTTTTTCAATTGTGCACGCATAAGACCAAACGTAATGCCATCAAAAGCTCCAAAATCACAAAAAACTTAAATTAAATTTGAAAAGAATGAAATTTTTTTTCATTTTTAAACTCTCAACTCAATTTTCCAGCTTAAAAATTTTAAATCTATAGTGCAAAAATTCAAATTAAGAAGATTCAAAGTCAAAACAAGGTACAAAAATCTTGTCAAACAAGGTGCAGAAAAAATTATATCCTTGACTTTAACCCCTGAAGGACCAAGGTCCTTTTTCTGCCAAAAAACACTCAAAACTGCCATTTCTATAGAAAAGAGTAAAAAAATTTAAAATCGTTTTTTTTTCACACCTAATTATAGGATCTTATACCCAACCAGTATGACAATGTGCGGAAAGAATTTCAGAATTTTTGACGGCACAGATTGCAAGATATTTGCGTTTTAAGTAAAAAAAACAAGTTTTTCAGCACATTGTGGGACTGGATTTTATGACTTTGAACATTTTTAGCCTTAAATGTTTTGTACTACATAGTTTTGAGCTTTTAATCTTTATAGTGGAGAATTGAGTTGAGAGTCTAGGGAAAAAAAATAAAAGCAAAAGAACTTAATTTTCATTATTAAAAAAATTGTTCAGTAGAAGTAGGTATGAGATAGAAGGAAAATCTAAAATATTAATATCTTTTAGATGGAATCAAAAAGCACTAATCCCACTGGTGAGATTTTTCTAGCAAAAAACTAAACCTTGTGGATTATTTTTTTTGAAAAATTGTAAAAATTGCATTCAAAAATGAATCCTACAAGTTAAGTTTTTCAGAAAGATGCTCTAAGTGCCCAAAAAATAGGATTGTCCATAATTTTCTCATAACAAATCCAAATGAAATGAATCAAAGCTTTTCAAATAGACAAAAATATAATCTATAAGAAAAAAAAATTATTAAAAAAAAAAAAATTGCAAATTGTTTTTGTTGCCCCGCATCCCCCATTTTGAGCTTATTTGGACATAACTTTTTTTCCCGGGCAACGATTGAGAAAAAATTATATTCTCACAAAGCTTAGCAGTTTTTCTATCTTCAAAAAAAGTTTCAAAAAATTACAACAAAAATTCAGCCCATAGGTACCTGCCCAAAATTCCATTTGTCCCCCGAAGGGACAATGGTCCTTTAGTGGTTAACTGCTAAAGGATCAACATGCATTTTTGGAATACATAGAAATTTTGGGTAGATACGTGTGACTAGAGATTTCCATATTTTTTCCCCAAATTTTAATAGAAGGTGTGGACGAGGAATATCTTTTATATGCACTAAATCTCATGACATTTGAAAATATGAGTCAAAGTTATGGCCTAATATGTTAATTTTTTTGTAAATGGGTAGTCCAGGCAGATAAAAAAAATCACTTTTTTCAAAAAATAAAAAATGAAAATGATTTTTTAGAATTATATATACGTGAAAAGCTCTGAATCATTCCATTTTGATCAATGAGTAAAAAATAATCAACGTTTTTGTTTGTGGGCAGTTACGGATTCTCTACTCAAAAATAAACTTTGAAGTCCTTTATCTTACTCAATTTTCAATGTTTTTTGAAAAAAAATAAAACTACAGGATGTAGATTGTTTATTACAACATTGCAACCATTGCAATTGGCATTTTTCAATTCCATAATTAAATTCTTAACAATTTCGTATTTTAAATCATTCTCTACTACTGTCTACTTTCTATTTTTTTCTTATATGTTGTACAATTCCAAATGATATGAAGACTTTCAAGCATATGGCCAACTTGTCTAGGAAAAAGAATCCAAAGAAGCACCACCATTTGGGACATTTTTTCATAGAAAAGTGAGGTTGTGAAATGGAGTTGCCTTGATTTCTACAGGGCCAAAAAAATAAATTCAGTGAATTTGAATGCTTATATCTTGCAATCCATGTAGTGGAAATTTTTGAAATTTTTACCACATGTTCTCAAGCATACTACAAGGCCTTATGGTTATATGTGTCAAAAAAAAATACAAAAATGTATTACTTGATCTAAAAATAGGAGAAAAATTTGCGTTGTTCAGTGAACATAGTCATAAAACTTTAAGATTAAACACAAATATCTTGCAATCTAAAAGGTCAAAGTTTTTTAAATTTCTTTCAAATATTTTTAAACTAGTCTAATAAAAGATAGATATGAAAAAAACTAGTCTAAAAAAAGATATGATAAAAAAAAAATTAATCCCTAAAGGACCATTAGTCCCTTCAGAGGACAAACGAGATTTTGAGCAAGTACCTACAGTCTCAATTTTTGTCCTCATTATTTGAACCTTTTTCTAAAGATAGAAAAATTGATTATCTTTATGAGAATAATTTTTTTTTTCAATTGATGCCTGGGAACAAAAGTTATGCTCAAATAAGTTCAAACAAGGGAGAAGAGGCATATCTTTATGAGAATAATTTTTTTTTCAATTGATGCCTAGGAACAAAAGTTATGCTCAAATAAGTTCAAACAAGGGAGAAGAGGCAGCAAAAAAAAAATTCAAAACTTTCAATTTTTATTTTTTATTTTTATTTTCTTATAGATTAAATTTTTGCATATATGGAAACCTTTGATTCATTCCATTTGGATTTGTTATGAGAAAGTTATGGACAATCTTATTTTTTGGGCAAATAGAGCGGCTTCTTGAAAAAATAACTTGTAGGATTGATTTCTGAATGCAATTTTTATATTTTTTCAAAAAATAAAATCCACATGGTTTAGTTTGCTTGCTAGAACAATCTCACCATTGGAATTAGTGCATTTTAAATCCATCCCAGAGATATTAATAATTTAGATTTTTCCTTCTACCTCATACCTATTTCTATTTAACAATTTTTTAAAGAATAAAAATTAAGTTTTTTTGAAGTTTTTTTTCCTAGACTCTTGATTCAATTCTCCAAGATAAATGTTTAAAGCTCAAAACTCTGCAGTACAAAAAGTTAAAGTTAAGAAGGTTCAAAGTCAAATAATCTATTCCTGCAATGTGTTGAAATACTTGTTTTTTCCACTTTAAATGCAAATTTCTTGCAAAATGTGCGGTTAAAAGTTCTGAAATTTGTTCCACACATTCTCATACTAGTAAAGTGTAAGATCCTACGATTAGATGTGCAAAAAAAAAATCAAATTTTTTTACTCTTTGCTATAGAATTATAGAAATGGCAGTTTAAAAATTTTTTTGACAAAAAAAAGACCTTCAGTTGGTACTTTAGAGGTTTAATTTTTTTTTTCTTTGCAATAGCAATGGTAGTTTTGAAGATTTTTTGATGAGAAAAGCCTTGAGACTTTAGGGACTAAGAAAAATTGACCATCACATATAATACTGCCAATGCAAACAAAAATAATGGATTGCTTCAATATAAACACTAAAAACAACATACCTACACTTCAAGAGGCTTTGTCCTTGTAGCATTGGTTTGCTTTTATCGAAACAAAGCCTCCTCCCCTTCGTCTAATAATAAGGGCGGGCTTATGGGTGAAACGAAAAAACAAGGGGCTGAATGTGAACGGGACCACAGAAGGATGCCTCCATCTCCAACAGGTCCCACTAATAGAAACTCGTCCTCATCTGCACCGTTGGATGCCCCAAATCATCCAACGGCTCCCGATCTCCCATCCCCTCGTGTCCGTGTATGGCAGAGCTTTCGGACTTACGGAAGCAACGGACTTACCAACGGTTTTCGGCGATGAATGTCCCTCACGTGGAAAGTCCCATCCCACATCAGGCAACAGAACGAAACTGAAGAAGCACTCAGGCAAGCGGCGGCCGCAAGGCAACTGAAGCTTTCCTTAACTTAACATCCTTCATTCCCGAACATCTCATCGTTAATCCGAGAATCAGTTGCTGTTCTAGAGCGTCGCGTGCATCCTACGCACACAACACACCTTATTATCACTCATACCCAGACAGTCTGCGGAAGAGCTCTTCCTCTTACTCCCTGCAAGGGGACGCAATCTAGGGGTGCAGTAATCATCTAGTCGCGAATTAAAATTTAGTCGAGAGGGTCCGATTGATCGAAGAGATTCGTTGGCGAGGGTGTCGCACCGTTTGGTGCTGGGGAGATTAAGTTAGATCGCTCTCGGCGGGGTCGGAGTAAACCACATTCCGTTCAGGAGAGAGAATTTTCGCGGCGCCGGCGCCAGGGAGAGGTTCGAGAAAGAGGAACCCTGGTTTGGGGCTTTTGTCGATTTGGGTGTTTGGGGGTTTTCAATTTTGGGTTGGAGGGTGGAATTTGGGAATAGAGGCACTGTTTTAGGTTTCTGAGAGGATTAGGGTTTTGGGGTGTCGCGTGGTTCCTACGCAGGGGCTGGGTGTTGGGAAGTGAGGGCGTTACCTTGGGCTGTTTGTTTATGTGCGGAAGGTGGGGAGTGTCGACGGGATTTAATCTGACGGGGAAAAGTTGCGTGAGGATTTCTGTTTGTTGGAGAGGGTTTTTTGGGGGAGAGGTATTGGAGGTGTCGCGTTTTTGTTGTTTGAGATTAGAATCGGAGGGAGGAGAGGGAGGAGTTGTAGCCCTGGGGAATAGATAGGGCTTTCGAGGACTGAGCTTTTTGCCTCTGTATGCCAAAGCGAAAAGCTTCAATGGCTGCGTCCTCAGCGAAGCGACGGGTGAAAGCGGCGTCTCCTCCGGAGGATATCACCCTCAACACGTCGAAGCTTTCGATTGCTAATAAGGAGGATTTCGACGACGAGTACCGACCGTTCGGCACGTTGTGGAAGGAGGCTTTTCCCGTGGGCACGGAATGGGACCAGTACGACAAAGTATACGAGATCGACTGGGATTTCACCAATCTGGAGAAGGAATTCGAAGAAGGCGGCATACTCCACGGTAAGCGTGTGTATCTCTTCGGATGCACGGAGCCTCAGCTCGTCCATTTCGTCGAAAACTCGCGAGTGATTCACATTCCTGCTGTTGTGGCCGTCACGTCCCCGTTTCCGCCTTCGGATAAGATCGGGATCAAGTCCGTGCAACGAGAGGAGGAGCTCATTGTGCCAATGAAGGAGATGAAGATGGACTGGGTGCCGTTTATCCCTCCCGATGTGCGAGACTGGAGTGCCGTGGAACGCGTGAAGACGCAGATATTCACCCTCAAGTGCACGCAACGAAAGGCGGCGTTGAAGCAGTTGAAGCAGGAGAGGATAAAGAAGTACGAATATTGCCTTCCTTACATCTACTCGCCATTGAAGGAGGACGAGACAGTGGACGAGACGGTGGTGAACATTATGTATCCTTTCGATGACGAAGCTCAACCTCCGGTGGTGTGTGAGTACGACTGGCAATTCGATGAGTTTGATGAGTTTGTGGACAACTTGGTGACCGAAGAGGAGTTGCCTGCTGCCGAAAGGGAGAAATTCATGACGCATTTGAAGGAAGTCGTGAGCGAGGCGAGGAAGAAGGTGCGAGAGGCCAAGCAAGCGAGGAAGAAAGCGCTGGAGGACATGAGCAAGGAGTCGATGGAAGGATTTCAGAACATGAAGTTCTTCAAGTTTTACCCCATTAAGAGCGAGAAGTACCCCGACATTACGGAGATGAAGAGTGCTTTTATCAACAGGTACTACGGGAGGGCTACAGAGGTCTTGTAAACCAGTCCTTTTTTCTTTTTCTTTTTCTTAGCTGTTGTTGCCGAGTCGTACATCCATGGCTCAGTCTTTCTGGAAAGCGATTCGACCTGTTGCAGTTGCACAGCATTATATTGTAGGTTGGCTTGTGTTGGGGCCCTTATGTGGCTTGGTACTATGGGAAGCTGTCCTGCCAATGCATGGATGCTTGCCTGATCAGGTGCACTCCTGCCTCACTCCACCTCGGAGGGTTGGCGTTGTGCGATTGAGTTTGTATTTGCGGGGTTCACATATGGGTGAGCAATCCCAAAGGTGGTGTGGACAATGTAGTTAGTGTGTAGCTTATACGAGGAAGTAGATAGTCAGCAAGTTTTGGAGAGATAGAAACCTTCAAAATGCTCCATTTGGGCAAATTAATTCTTTGTAAACCGTTTTACTTTTGATCAAACCTATTGCTACCAAAACATGCTTCATAATCACATGTCAAGAATCGTTCTATTTCAATGAATATTCGCAACTACCGCTAGTACTTTTGATAGATCCTCCAGTGCAATGGCAGCATTGTTAGCTCCAGTGACTGGTGCATGTCGTTGTTATAGCTGCTGTATGACACTCTTCACATTTCTTCAGCATTTGCTCTTGGAGATGAAGACTTACACTAGTTCTTCGTCAACATTACACCGCCTACCCCTGATTTCAAGATACATTGAAGAAAGAACATAATAGTCAGCTGAGTCTGTTCTGTTCACGAGACACAATTTTGACTTTAAAAATGCAGGGCATCTGCTCAATCATCAGTTCATCACCTTCCTTGCACGTGCAGTCCAAATCTCTGGAATCTGCAAATGTTTTTTAATAATGGAAGGTGAAGCATAAGCTTGCCCATGCTGTTGAAACTGGTGCAAGCCAAGCTTGTACTGTAGTGCCAAGTGATGAAATTTCCTTGGTTCTTTATGACAGGTAAGCAACTTCATTTTGTGGCCCCACTTATGCCCATGTGCATTGCTGCCTTGCAGACATTGGTTGTCTTGTTGACAAAGCCACTTGATGCAGTGCCCTAACGAAATGCATTGCATCTCCTTATTCCGACTTTCTAAGACTTTTTCTTTTTTTTTGACACTAAGTTAGTGAAAGCTTTATTTCACTGCAGAAGAGGCACACAACAGTCCAGCGGCACTATCGCTGAACAAAGACATTCTAAATAAGACTTTGGCTCCATATGCGATCCCTACTTCAGCATGATTTTCTTCCCTATGAAACCTAAGTCGCTCTAATTGAATTCCTGTGCTTAGTTTGAAGGAATAATCGCTGCAAAACAGCCTTCAGTGTTTGAGGTTTTGTGAGTGACGAGTCTATGCCATCAGAATAAGGTTCACGCAAGCTGGATAATTATGACACCAATGTGCACTTCTCGTCAAGTATCTTGCCTTAATTAATTATCTGCGTGCAGAGGAGTTCGTGTGGCAACTTTTGAGGATATTGATGTGTCAAATTTAAAATTCACAAACCTTCAATTAATTCTTAGGGCCTCTTCACACTATGGTCGTCCAAGTCGAGAGGCCGTGGGACTCTGCAATATGATTGGTGGAAATGACGGCCTCTCGACTTGGACAGCCATAGTGTGAAGAGGCCCTTATTCAAGAAATGGTGGGTTACAATCAAATATTAATCCTTTGGTCTGTTGCTATATACAACAAGATGCTATTCGTCTCCTTTCAAACCCAAATCTCAAGAACACTTTAAGGTAACTACACCTAAAATCGCACAAATAAGTTGTGTGGCATGACCAATATGCTTTAGAAAATGAATAACACTTTTTGTATATAGGTGGAGGACTATGAATCAAAATGTAAGTGGTTTCATAATTTTTGGATGCATTGCAAATTAGTTACAAATTTTCAAAGATGCAAGTTGTAGGGTGCTAAAAGTGTCATGTAGATGATACCAAAATTCATTTGATGCACATGAAGAAATGACACTAGTAGTATCATAACATGTCATAGAGAAGAAGTTAAAACATTTGAAAGTGTATCCAAAATGGACCACTTGTAAGGTTGCCACCTCCATAGTACTATAAATAGAGTTGCACACTACTCAAAATGGACCGCAACTCCACCTTACAATTGTCTTTGTAATGTGCACCATTTTGGATATCCTCCCTATTCATTTTCCTTTCAAAAATAGGGGTCAATTTTGAGGAGTGGTCCATTTTAAATGTAGTGACCTTTAATACCTCTAATCACTTGTGGCAAACATTTCTAGAAGAAGAAAATTTTGGCAAGGACAATGCATCTCTAACTCACATAATGTAATTTCTTAGTCTCCCTTCTAGTCTCCCTATCTTATCTCCCTTTCTTGAGGATAGTTTCATCAAAAATAAAGAAAAGCTAGTTTAGTTTTGAAAAAAGGAATATGATGTATGAAGTTCATTAAATCTAATTGAAATGCAAATCTTGAATTTGTACTGAACAAATCCAATTGTCACATCATTTTCCTCTTATTCATGCAACAATCAAGAAGATTGAATTGCCACCTTACATAAGGTAATATGCACGTGTACATTCAAAAGCTACATCATTGCACAAAATTGCAAACCTTAAATTTTTATACACGATCTTGTATTTTCTTTGATCAATCTAGTCATTACTTTGGCTTGCCAACTTCCCTAAGATTTAAAATGAAACAAGCTTGAAAACAAGAAACACAATTCAAAGTGCAATCTTATTCTAAGCAATATTCTCCTATCATCTTGTACTAAGTAAATTTGAATCCTAAAACATCTGTCATTAGTGCATCTTGAAACCTCTCCCATCGACTTAACCTTGAAACATCCCTCATTGTGCTACCATGGCTACAGTAGCCTTGGACCTAGCATCCAAAATTAGTTTGCATGTGTATTTGAAATGGATAGTCATTTGCAAAACTATACCATCAAGTTACCTCTATTTACCCTTCTTGATTTATCAATTATGAAGCAACCACACCTAAACTAATGATCAATAAATTGATCAATCAATTATTATGCATATTGCTAATTGAAAAAAATAAAAATAACTATGATAATTTTTACTTCATTTTTTTTAGAATTGTACTCCGTAGTACACAAAGGACACTGCAACATTTATGTTTATTCATTTGGATTTTATCGTTCTTTTTTATGGAAATATTTGTAAATTTTTCTATAAATGAGTATATTCTATAGTCAAACTTGACCTCAATATTACCTAGAGTTTATCAAAGTATTTAATGTTTTCTAATATGAATATAAAAAAAAGTGAAAAACAAAATTAGACTTTCAAGATGGATAGATTCAATTAGGATACTTTATTCAATCCTAAACACTTAAAGAAGCATTGAAATATTTTATTAGTGCTAGGTAATACAAGCTTGGATAGCCAAAAAATAATTCTCCCCATACATTGTTGTCAAAAATCCAATAAATCTTAGTTGCTAGTCAATGTTTGATTTGTCATTGTATATTGGTGATTTTCAAAAATAAAAAATTGAATTGGTTTTCCCTAATATTCTCCATTTATTTATGAACAAAATTGTCAAAGATCACCCAAGTTTTTTTTAGCAAAGTAAGATGACATCACTACATTTGAATAATAAATGATTTTCATCCACAATCTACATACTTATATATGCAAGCAGCTTCATCAATCCACTCACTGCATTACATCACAAGTTATATAATATTTGACTAATTATTGTATGCAAAGCAAATGTACTAAAATCACACTATTCACTATATACTAAATTAATACAAGGTTGAAATAATATTGAATACTCTAACCTCTTTAATTTGACTACTCAAGAGATTGTCACATAACAAGTCAAATCATTTGAATGTAACACATGTGTGCTACATGCAATGATAGTGTAACAAGTGTATAGGATAGTCTAAGAGAGGGTTTTAAATGAATAGCCAAGCCTATTGTGCCTGGTTTCAAATACTTAGAGCATCTTTATGAAAAAAATAACTTGTAGGATTCATTTCTAATTGCAATTTTTACAATTTTTCAAAAAAAAGTTTCACGTGGTTTAGTTTTTTTGCTAGAACAATCTCACCATTGGGATTAGTATTTTTTAGATATTAATAATTTAGATTTTCCTTCTATCTCATACCTACTTCTACTTAATAATTTTTTTAATAGTTAAAATTAAAAAATTTTGAACTTTTCTTTTTTTGCTAGATTCTCAACTCAATTCTCCACTATAAAGATTTAAAGCTCAAAACTCTGTAGTGCAAAAATTTTAAGTTAAAAAATCCAGTTCCACAATGTGTTGAAAAATTTGTTTTTTTCACTTTAAATGCAGATATCTTGCAATCTGTATGGTCAAAAATTTTGAAATTTTTCCACACATTCTCATACTAGGTAGGCATAAGATCTTACCGTTAGATGTTAAAAAGAAAACAATTTTCAAATATTTTTTACTCTTTACTAAAGAAATGGCAGTTTTGAGTGGGTTTTTTTTGGGTAGAAAAAGGCCTTGGGCCTTTAGGGGTTAAGATGTTTTACTTTATTCTTTTATTTAAAAAAAAAATACAAGATCAAAATTATTCTACATTATCATGTTTAGAGGCAACTTGATGCCTGTAAATGTTCTTTTTCTTTTTCTTTTCTTTTGCAGGAGCATACGTATTCCCTTCATCTCTGCAGTTTACAACATAGTATTTTACTTCATTATTATAATTGTCATTGATTCAAATACCCAATTTGTAGTATATATGAAAATTAGATTTGTAGATCAATAGCATATCAATTGGAAATTTGGAAGTTTGCAAACCAAGTAAAGAACTCGAAGTCTATATGCTTTCACTTGAAGCCATTTTTGAAGAACTGTGGGAGCAGTTCGTGGGATCGTTTTGGAGACGATATAAGCATTACATGAAGAACATGGTTGCTCTCCCAGACCTAGTGATAACACAATGGACCGACAATGTCATTGACCATCTAGTGTAGACCCCTTGTGATGTCTAATAGATTCAATTTTAAAATTGACTTTCAAATAAATTATCTCCCATTTATGAATTTGACATATTAAAGTCTCATCATAGTAAAGTGTCTCAATTTTTTCATGAAAACACATTACATTATAAATTTAAGTTCATAATTATACTGAAACTTCAAATCGTTTGAGCTGTTTAAAATAGCCTTATTAGACCAAAAAAAAAAAATGCACAAAACTTCACATGCGATGAACACTATAAGCAGTGTCAAATGTCCAACACGTCACCAAAATCTGATTTGATGTCAAACAAGACAACTCTTATGAAGAATGAGGCGCAAAATTGGATTCATACTGATGTCATCAATTTTTTTAAAACAAAATATCATAGTCCTAGTTGTTCAAATTTCAGCAAGTAGGGACTGTGATATTAAAAAAAAAAATTCAAATCATATTTTGGAATTTAAAAAAAAAATTGGTAGGTGATGTCTCTGCTCGTCTAGTTCTACGGCCCTATTTAGGTCCCATTTCTCTTGTAATGGATTTGATTAGCTTTTTTTTAATTCGCTTGGTCTACACTATGGCATCAAAACTCTCTACTGTTTCTAAATTTGAGGTTCCAAATCCTATTTACAACCGCAGTCACATTGCACAACACGGGTAGGATTTGGTTAGAATAGACAAAGCCTAATGGTCACACCATTCTTGTTTTGGTTATCTTCTACACAACCTAACAAAATTAGGTTATCCTCCATTAATTTTTCGACATTTGACACTATATAAACATTTATTGTTATTGTACAAGAATACCCTACTTTTGAATAAGTTATTATTGTAACTGGAACTCATGAACCTCCATGTGTGCAAATAGAAGCATTTGTAGATTGAAATATTTGTTGACTTTAATGACTTGTAGAATAACTTTCTTGGGTAAGGCAACCTAATTATCAAGGCAATCTAATTTCACTATTTTGTATAGGTAGCATGACACACACCTTGGCTTGAAGATAGTTTGAAACAATCATCCATTTTTTGGACATCCATCCATTTGTTTTTTGCACTTTCATCCATATTATTATATGGAAAATCATTTACTTTATTCACCATTTGGCAAATCTTGAATCTATGGCAAATTTTTGCAGTGACACTAATCTTGCTCCTTCACTCTTCCAGATGTTTAACGCCCAACAAATTTCTTCAGTCCCCTCAGGATTTCGCAAAGCTTTGTGCATACAATTTGACGGCGAAGTGCGAAGACAACGAGATTACGACGGGGAGTTCGGAGGCAGCAGCGAATGATACTAGAATACCGGCGCACTTGCACAATTCGGCAGTAGTAACACCGGACTGATTGTTTCATTGCAGCGACATTCAATCGCATGGAATCAGAGAATAATAAACCCAAAGAAACGAGTCCGAGGAAGGATGATTCTGTGACGCCTCCTTATTGCAATGATGCTTGCACTTCGGCAGACGATCTATTCGAAGTTAACACTGTTTCTGGAAACAAAAGTGGCGAGGATCGCATATTTTTCACGCCCCTGAATGTTCTTGCAAAGGGAACCCCTCCTCCCACCTCGGGTGATCCAAGTCCCGGAAGAAATCACGTCACTGTTACAATTGTGAGCGGTGATGGTGGTAAGGATACGGTCATTCTCTTGGAGGCGATGGAGACGAGCACGTCACCTCAGTCTACGGGTGATTCGAGCCGCGGAAGGAATTCGATCAATTAGGGCTCAAGTTGGGTTTCAAGCAGCTATGACGTTAATGAGCACACAGAAGGTGTGAAAGAAGAGAGCACGTCGGGTGGCAATCGCAGTAATCCTAATCACGAGGACAGAAGAGGAGGTTGATTATAGTTGGAATGAAACGCGTTTTCCGAAATTTCAAGGGTCTGTTTCAAATGGGATCCGTGCTTCCGACTTACCGCTTTTTGCATGTCAAGCAGTGCATTCACTTCCACCCAATTGAAACGGACTCTGGAAATGTCAGGAAATTTGCAACTATGAGTTTGGTCAGCGCCCTGAGTTAGGGTTACAATTTCATCATCAATGGTGCTTAGAGGGCATGAAACGTCTGAGGCTCACTCCAGGTACATCGTTCACATCACTTGGAATGTTTTCCTCTCTTTTTTGAAGAGTTTTCCTACCGGAATTCAATGGTGCATACTGCATTCCCAACGTTGGGAGGTCTTTGCTATGAAGTCGTCATTTGATTGAAGTCCGTTTCCAAAGAGCTTGTGGACTGCGAATTTTGTGCACTTGCGTTGTATTGTACAATGTTGTCAACACTTCCTCTATCCTTCGCACATGTGTTTCCTAGGATTTAAGGGTTGTGCTTTAGAGCCTCCTCGCACCGGAAGTCATTGACACATGTCACATTCCTAAAGGAATTTTTTGATATTTTGATTGAGGTGTCTGTCCTAGCAATTGAAGGAGCTTGTAGAATGCGAATGCTACGCTCAATGCATTGTACAAACATTGTTGATTTGACACTTCAGAGCCATTCTTAGCACCTACTTTTGCCTGCTTTGTTGGTTTGAAATTGGGTCATAGGTTTCCGTTTAGAGAAACCTCACACTGGAGCTTAGTGTGTAGGTCACATTGCCGAAGTGTGCAAGTTGATAATTTGATGAAGTTTGTGTCCAAGCAAATGAAAGAGGCTGTAGAATGCCAATGCAGTGTACAAACATTGTCAAACAACGCTTCCCTCTCACCGCCAACCTCAGAACTGGGATTCCCCTGCTTTGAAGAATTAAGAGTTGAAATTAGGTCTCACGACTCGCTGTTTTTTTAACCTTCACTTGCCACTGACTCTACCCACTGTTCCGATTAGACGTGATTGTATTTTCTTGACAATGACCATTCGTTGCATGCTTTCACTAATCTTTAAATGCTCTGTCTTCAAAGTCAAATCTTATCTGTACATTAGTCAGGAATTTTTATTATCGTTGCCTAATTCTCTTCCATATATTCTACTGCCAAAAGGCACAATCGCGCAACCCAAAATTTCTCTGAAATGATCTACTCTGGAAACCTGCATCTTGGTGAGGCTGCAGGAGTAACTGCGGAAGAGATTTCAGGAGTACGTGTGGTACAACAATCTTAGCAGAAGCATGCCCCGTCTGCAACTACTACAGACGGGGCACGAGATTTGTCTGCAACTACTACAGCAGTTGTAATGAGCTCTAATATTCAAAGGAACAATTAGTTAGTGTAGTGAGATATTTTCGCATGAGATTGTAGTAGGTCAACTGAATCATTCTTAGTGTGGATAATATGAACCGGTTTGCAGAGTTGGAACAAATGGGCTTAAAGAGTGTGGAGGGGGGGGGATTGAGGGAGCATTTTGAAGGGTTCAATTAATGTCTTTTAAACTTGACTATGTCGATCATCTTCCATGCCGCACTCCTGGGATTTTTTGTAATTCAGATTTACTCACCCAGGTGTAAAGTATTTTACAAAGTAATTGTTCGAATTCGGTACCAGGTGTGTACACTTCCATACGCAGATGGAGTGACTATGCAAGTGTCGGTGCAGGCAAAGTGGGCCCTCGCAGCTGTGGTTTTCATATCCAGTTTTTTTATTGACTTGTCTTTCTCTGTTACGTACTGCTTTACAATTCTTAGTACGTGCTGGTGGGGCTGCGGGTTGGTGCTTGGAAACTCAGCGTCGCCAATCATATGGTACAATGAGTGCTGCTTGATGAGATTCAAAGGCGTTCTGATGAGCTTGGTGGTAAAATTCCAGTGATAGATCGTTTCCAAGCGAGTTTTTAGAAGAGCTTGGAGGAGGTTGCAGGTGGTGGATAAGTAGAAGAAGGTGAGCGTGTAGATCTTCAGGAAGCTCACCCATTCTTTTGTTCTGTGTATTTTCGTATGTCATGATGGGTTAGGCCATAATGTACTCTTCATTGAGTTTATGTGGCGGTAGAGAGCCTTACGAGGTTTAGAATTTGCAAGAGTGACTGTTGCGCCTTGAGCACGTTTTTGTTTTTTTGGTGAGGGAGACAGTGGACATGGCAAACGTCGGTATCTGATTTCATCACCGACTAGGTTAGACAACTATTGCTATTTTGTCAAGCGCACTCAGTACCAAGGCCATTTCTGAATTTAGATGATTACGCTCCTGAACTATTTCCACGTCTCTCTAATCTCTTGAAAGAAATCACGTTTGCATGCCTTCGCTACAGTGATGTCTGTTTTTCTTTCGATACCTTTGATTGCACAGGTCAAGGCAAGAAATCCTTCACCTTGCTTCGTGCCAAAATAAAAGTTTTGTTCACGTTACCTTGTTTTTTTCGATACCGACTTTGAACTAATTTAAGTAACTAGATGAGGCGGCCTTTTCATTCTCATATGTAGCATCCTGAAACAGTAACGTCAATTTCGTTAAATTGGCAGAGTTTCTAGGACATTGCCCCTTCTTAGGGCGTGTGGTCTGAAAGGAAAATTTGTACCAATCCTAGCTTTGTGTAATACTATATCATAATTTTTGGCTCCTAGAATCGTGCTAATTTAACAATATTGAGGATCATTTCAGATAACAAAGGTTCACGTTACCTTTGTCAAGTGGATTGGACACTTATTACCTCAAATGCTATATATGATGTCATAAATGCAATGGATGGTTTTAAGCTTGTTATCTCACCCTAGTTGTGCATGATGGTTCAAATTTTATGATTCTTATCTCGCTCTTGCCGTTGTTGGTTCAAACTCTTAATGTTTGAAATTAAGCAATGTTTATGTTGCATTGATCAAAACTGCACTTATTCATGCAGAGCAACAATTTGAGTTTGGCTAAAGAAGCCTAGATATCAGCCATGGCGACTCCCTCAATACTGGATGTTCCCGAGATGATGAAAGCTTTGAGCTACTCCACTTACGGTGGTGGGGCAGAAGGGTTGGAGGTGATTGCCCAAACTTTTTTTGCATGCTCTTCATTCTTATGGTTATCTTCCAATGCAAGCACATTCCTACATTAATTAGATAAAATTGCTTAGAGTGACGGAAAGAGTATCCTCCACCTTACTGATCACGGTCACTAGCCAGGAAACTTTTTTACCTCCAAATCTTTTCTTGGAATTTGATCATTCAGTGCTTTGAAATTTAAAGTTTCGCAGTGAATTAGAAGGTGGATGTGAAAATGTGCGCAGCATGTGGAATTGCCCGTTCCAAAACCGAAGAGAGACCAGGTGCTGGTGAAGGTGGAAGCTTGCAGCATTAACCCTCTCGATTGGAAAGTTCAGAAAGGCTTCATGAAGCCTGTTCTACCCTATAGATTCCCGCATGTACCAGGTGAGCTTCAAACTGACTTGGGAGATTAAATTTTTGCGTATGCTACACACCTGATGCCAAATTATCACTCATGACTTGAGGTATAGTTGAATAAGAGCATTCAATTTAAAGTTTTCAGTGAAAACAAGAATTTTGATTTGCGTGACTGTGTTGGATAACAGACAAAAAATCATACATAGATTGAAATAATCTAGAGAAACAATAATGGGAATTAGATGACGACATACTTCCTCTATCACCGTTTAAATTTCAGTAAAGTAAACGATAGTATTTGTGTCCCTTAAGAGCATTCTAAGGTACAGAAACACGAGATGTACAGAGTTGTGGAGAATCTTTGGATTCTACAAGAGCCAAGTGAACCTTTCTGACTTGCAATCCCTCACTTGTACAATTCCTTGTGAGGACGAACCTAATGCTAGCTGATTGTTTGCTCTTTGCTTGTAAATTGATATCTGAGCAGGCGCAGACATTGCTGGTATGGTTATCAGCGTGGGTCCAGGAGTGTCAACATTTGTACCTGGTGACAAGGTTGTGAGCTGCCTAGGCAGGGTATGATCTCAAAAACTTGGAATCATTGACTTAATTGTGATCGCATACACGGTAATCCCTTAATTTGAGTGCTTGGAAACAGTCATATTAAAGGTCTAATAGTTTGAATGTGAGATCCGTTGTGCTGCAATCAATGGTAGTGAGGCAAGAGTGCAAGATATTCTAGAATTTCATTGAAGAGAAGGAAAGATTAAAGAGGTCTAAGTGTTGCTGTGTTCCTCCTGATTAAGATAGAAGATACTCTTTTTGTCACGTTAAGCATTTTAACCAATTAATATGTAGGAGTGTAATTTCGGAGAGATCCGTAATGAACGTCAATTTCGTTGAAGTGGCACAATCTCAGCACCAAAAATTGTGACATATATGCACATAAAGGTCTAGCATCTAGGACACCATGGATTTATATTTCAAAACAAGTTTTCTGAAAGGTGACTGGAAGTAACAGAATACCGCCAATTAAACGAAATTGACGTTCAAGATTGTGCATAGGTCACATTGGGTCCAAGGTCCAAGTTCTCTTGCAATGAATCAAATTTTTCTCGCTCACTGTATGAATCTCTGGTTCTATTACAAAAAGTGGGAGGTTGTAGACCAGTACTGAAGAACAGTAGACAACTTCATTTCCATTCAAGCTGATAGGCATCTTCCCAAGTCATGCTTACACTTGGTTAATAAGTCCAAATAAGTGTAGGAACAACTTTCCGCAAGAGTATATGACATGTTCAATTTTGTAGAAAACTCCTCCCCCAATGCCTATTTGAAGTTGTAGATTTTTCTAGACAGTAAATTTGACAGCAGTGGCTTGAACCAGTCGGTATTAAGTTTTGAATTGAAGACCTCTAGTTATGGGAGCAGTATAGGAGATCTATGCGATCGAGTCCCTGGCAGTTCTAGTATCCTCTACTCGATGGCCATTCTTGTTGGAATTCAGTCATTTTCAAAATCTGCGACAACAAATTCAGTCATTTCCAGTTCCCACCAATAAACTTGGTGACGTGCTAGCTCGCTTCAGGTTGGTGGGGGTCTTGCTGAATATGCAATTGCACCAATAACCACGACAATTAAAAGGCGGCAAGGGGTCACACCAGCCCAGGGTGTTGCCATGGGTATCAGTGGCTTTGCTGCTCTTCAAAGCGTCCGGAACTCGGCAGGAATTGACATTGATCAGGAGGGTTCCATGGAAAGGAAAAACCTCCTCATTAGGGCAGCATCTGGTGGAGTTGGAACCTTGGCAGTGCAGGTACTCTTGCCGTTCTTCAAGTATTTCCTTAAAATCAACTACATTTCGACATTAGCTAGTAGAAAAGAGGGTTTGGGTTTAGTGCAAGGTCATGTTATTACATCAATGGAAAGAAGAAAGAACGTCTCACGTAACATCCTTGAACAAAGTACTTGACCAATTTATACTCCACTTAAAGCTACCATAACCTTCCTTGACAAAAGCATTTTTGTGTCAAAAAGTTGTCCTGTATTCTCTCCTGGACGTTTGCTTGTTCCACTATCGTATCACGCTACTCTTTGCATCATTCTAAGAGCTCTAAGTAAGCCTACAGATGCAACCTTTCTTCAAAATGGACGGTCTCGCAAGTGGTTCAAGAATGTTATGCGTGAGTCAGTGACACAACCTAACATTCTTGAATAGGAATGGACATTCTTGCCAGTGTCAGTGGACCAAGAATTATTCCTTGTCCAGTGGGCTGTAGACCACGAACCATGTAAGGTCTTGAATTCTAGATTTCCTATAGTAGAAAGAGCCTCAATTCACGAAAGCAAAGGCTCCCCTCCCGCGATTCCGTGAAGTTCAAGAATGTTTTATTTTATTTTGGAGGATATTAATATCTAGGATATTTTAAAATATTTGTAGTTCACGCACTCAAGTGTAAATAATCTTGCGGTGAGGTTGCAGATTGCCAAGGTAGGAGGCACGCATGTGACAGCAACCTGCAGTCCTGAGAACTTTGAACTCCTCAAGAGTTTAGGGGCAGATGAAGTCCAGGCTCCGGATGACATACCAAGTCCCAATAGGAAGTACGACGTGATCATCAATTGTGGTCCTCACATGTCATTCCGTCACTACAAGTCCTCCCTCGCACGCGCCGGCTTCGTGATCGACTTGAACGCATCCCCGCGAGGCTTCCTCACCACAGCTCTGCACATGCTCTCCCTGTCGAAGCCGCGCTATTTCCCCTTCATGCACATCCCCAACAGCGCCGACATGTACCGTCTCTTCAACCTCCTGCACTTGGGGAAGTTGAGGGTAGTGGTGGATTCCTCGTACCCTTTGGGGAAAGCTCGGGAGGCTTGGGCAAGGTGTATGGAGGGCCACGCTGTTGGGAAGATTGTCATTACGTGCTGTGAGCCCTTGCCGAGCCTTCCTCGTACCCCTCGGCCCCGAACTCTACTCTTTAGAGCTCCATCGTTCACTTGACAAAGTTGAAGCTTGTTGATTGGATACTACCTGGAAGGCTTGGGTTATGTGTATTGAGGGACGTGCTGTTGGGATGGTTGATATTACATGTTGTGAGCCCTTGCTAGCCTTCCCAATCCATGCCCCTACACCTATACAAACTTCACTTGGTGAAGTTAAGCTTGTGAATATTTTCTTTACTCCATTGGCTAAAATCCCGGAGCGTTGGGCTATGTATATTGAGGGACCACTCCAAGTATGCCTCCCATCGAATGCATCTGCATGGCCATAGAGATAGACACTCGATCTTCTAAGTTTCTTAGAAGACTCAAATATTGTAGATACACCCAAACCTCTTCAATATATAGCACCTTCTGTAATATTGCATTCTTTGATCAGTAATCAAACCCAAGGCAATGAGCGAAGCGCCCATGTGGAGACGGGGAGGGCGGACGTACCCACCTCGAAGCCGTATGGTGTTTTCAGTGCCACATTTTACTATTTCACAAGAAATTGAACACAAATGTGATAATCAGCAGTTTAAAAAGTGTGAAAAGAGTCATAGAACACCTTGCGACCCCAGATGTTTGTTTCATGTCACTCTTACAAGAAACGCTGTAATATCACAATGCTATAAAATCCCACATCATCACGCGGCATCTCGCGTGCCTAAGTTGCGACATAAAAAAATCTCCGTTGCTTTTGCATGTCTATATGAGTCCTGCATTTTGGCTACTCATCTACTGTTGCTGCTCAAACGATAAGCTACCTCTGTATCAGAAATGACCATCTACCAACAATGGGTCGCTGTTGATGCACTTCACACAAGTTGATACCATACCCTTCAGGCTCCCTGTACTGTACAATTTGACCAATTCTACTGAATTACAGTGTACAATATACACCTGGGGCGGTGTCAAAACTAGCAGTACAGAACTAGTTTCCGCTCCAGAACTCTTTAGCTTGTCTCCAAACCCCGCCCTGCACAAGTCTGAGCCCCAGAATCTCATATATAGAACTTTAAATCAAACCTTTTCTTACTGTCTCGTACTCTCGCAACCTTGTGGGGCGTTGCTTGGGGGAGAATCTGAGGTTGAAGGGCTAGTATCCTTGATTTTTTAGGATCAACCATGCCAGTAATTCGGTGATGTAACCCAGTTATTTCCTTTAGTTTCACTACAATAGATCAATTCTCTTTAAGATTTCGACCGACATTGTGCCTGTGCTTGATCATATCAACTGGGTTTTTTCACAAATTGAACTGGCTAACTTACAACTAACCCCTGATTTTGCTGTGGAGTATTCGCACGAGTCTCCGACTCAAAGAAAGGTGTCGTCCAATCTCAGATCCAGTACACACCCCTGCAAACTCTGCGACCAGTCCCCGCCAATCGGGTTCTGCCGAATACACCGCCATGTGGGCGGGCTCTGCGCCAGATCACACAGGAGGACACCGCCCTTCGGATGGAAGACATACACAAGCTCCCTGTGGGCGGCGCCCTGAAGCTCGTACCTCAAATACGAGGTCGCAGAATCAGCCGTGGCCGTCGCGGCCGTCACGCCCGTAACGTCACGCACCGCGGGGCAGAGCACCTGCTGGAAGAGCGCACCAGGCATCACGCTCACCGTCCTCCACGCCTTGTGCTTCCCGATCACGACGAGCTCCCAAATCGCAGCGCCGGCGACGCTGCAGGCGGATCGGTCTTCCTCCCGGAATCCGATTAGCAGCAGGCGCTTGTGGGACTCCACCAGCACGGGAGGCAACACGTCCGCGACTTGCAGTTGCCCCTTCCAGACGCGCTTCAGCGACGGGTACTCCGTGAAGACGAGGTCCGGGGGGAGCGCCACTCGCAGCGGGCGCCAACGGAAGGTCTTGGTGTCGTACGCCATGAATGCGTGATTCTCTGGAAGCCATGGCAGTACGTGTCAGGGGTAGATGATTTCTCAGGAGTAGTGAGTTTGAGAGCAGTTTAGGAGGCAGAGATGTGCTACCGTATTTTAGGGTTTCATACTTGTGCCTCCAAAGAGGAGACGATTAGCTGGTGCGAGTTCACTACCGGAAGTCCTTACTTACGAAGGTCATAACGCGTTCAGATAATATTCTTGGATGATCAGATTAGGAGACCGATGAAACAGTAATGTCGCAAGAATCAGCCTCTGTTGAGATGACCAATGGTGGGGGACAAAACTGGTGGACTCGTGGGTACATGCAAACCCATTTTGTAATTAGAGAAGGAAAACATGAATCCCGACAAGTCGAATCATGAAGATGAGTCTCCGATCACAAGACAAAAGATGAGTTTGCAATGCAGAAAACTGTTACTCACCTGGCTATTACTCACTCCGGCAAAATACCAGCATAGGAAAATTGGCACACTTCCCAGAAACCCACTACATTACAGAAACGGAAGTAGGATTGGAAATTGGGAGTTTATACCATACCTCGGTGGGAATCGAAGGAGAGTCGTTGGTTGAAGCGCATGTGATACACCGTCCCATCGCAGAACGCCGTGGAGGTCCGCATCTCCTCGCACACATGACTCTCCGGCCGATTATTAAACTTCTCGCACGAGGTGCGCCAGCACTCTGTTCTGGAGTCGTAAACCTCCGTAGTACCTACTCGCTCGTCGTATTCCATTCCCCCCGCCACCACCAATTTGTAACTTCCATTCGCTTCCATGGACATGGCGACAACAGGCTGCTGACGCCGCTTGAGCAGCGGCGGCAGATTCTTCCACGACCGCGTCATAGGATTGAACACGCCGAACCGGATGAACTGGCTCTTCATGGCGCGGATGGCGAACACCATGAGCCCGGAGGCCGCGCCGCACAGCGCGATTTTAGGTACCCCAGTGGCGAACCTGGGCAGTAAGCCCGTGAGCTTTTCCCAGTCGTCGCGCGCGGGGTCGAACGCGTGCAAGTTCATGCCGGGTTTGCTATTTTCGAACAAAAACAGCCAAGAGCGTCGCCCGTCACGAATCTCACCACCAGCGCCCAGAATCCTTGCAGAGTAAATTGCGCGATCCCAACTCTGGCGGACGAGGCGCGCGTGAATTAGCGTCGTGAGCGGCAGCAGCGCGAGGATTCTCGCCACCAGCTCGGGTTGCAGGTTGCTCCATAGTTTATAATCCAACTCTACTCCAGCACTACTAAGGCTTCTCTTCCCTGCAGAGGTTCTAACCCTGTTTGGCATGTCGGAATTTCGGTAGTGCAAGCTCGAATGTGTACTCATTGATGCGCTGCTGGTTTCTGCAAGAAATATCTGCAAAGTCTGCACCATAAGCATGACGAATATATCTGTGACGAATCCCCAATCCCGCAGGTGGACACGCTTTCAGTTAGTTCATCTACTGCTGGGCGTCATGTCCACGGTCAACAAGTGACACCGCCTAAATTTGCGTGTACGCTTTGCCAAAACGCATTTTCACCAGGACGATGGGGACGCACTGGAGAATTTTTCAAGGCCTACAAGCTTAGAAAAAAAGAGGGTGCTTTGCGAGGCAAAGAAGATTAAAGGAGAGGCGAAAGCGGATTTGGGTGTGTACACCAGCCGATCGAATTAGAATTCGTCCCAACCGAGGCGGCCACGGCGAATTCCTACTAACTTGGTCATTTCTACGACGACATCTCTTCCGTCAGTACAACACACGACCTCTGAGTACTAACGTCCCAGCAATCTCATGACGTACGAATTCGCTACCTCGAACTACTGGCCATGGCTTCCAGGGACTTCGAAATGATACCCGCTTGATTTGCGAAGCTCTCGATCAGCAGAATCGTATCATGTGATCCAAATTGAGAGCTCGCTCGCTAGCTAGCTAGTTAGTGATGAAAAAACTTCGGATCCGTCCTGAATCATGAACTCTTGAGCTGAGGACACTAATAACGCCGCGTCGCGGCAACAGACTGAGCCAGTTGCTTACAGCCATGGTGCACAGAAATGCGCGCAATCGCAAGGACAGCCGACAATTTATCTTATTCTTCAGACTACTATCACCCCCCCCCCCTGCAGATTGTGACGGTCCATGCCATGCTTCCGGTACACCAGGCAATGCCGTCCTTCCGCTACTCAAGTCCACTTCTATCACCACTCTCCTGGTACTACTGCTTCATTCAAGCAATCTCATTACTCCATTAACTCACAATTTAACTCTCGCACTTACTGGAATTGAAGAAAGTGGGGGGCAAAGCAGGAATCGGCGCTAGGTGAATATTGATACATCCATCCCAACTCCCTTTCCTTCGCACTTTTTATAAAAAAAAGGGGTTCGAACGTCGTCTTGGAGCTTCTTCCAAGGATTAATTACTTACGGAAAGCCCGCCCCATGCACACAATTCGGTTGAGGCCTAGCTAGTTGTGGCACCATCTACCCACAGTGCACATTTCAGAATTTGACACATATGGACACTACACTAAAAATGATATTTAGTGTTGGCAACACTAATTACGAACCTTGACACTAAATATCATAAGTAAGTAACACTAAATCTAATTTCTAACACTAAATATGCTCTATGGTAAATCTGAAATCTGAAAAGGTTTACATTTAGTGTTAGAACACGTTAAAAAAATGAACTTGCAAAGGAAAAGATTGAAGACAAGTAAAATTGAAGAAAGTAAAATGGCTGGTAGGGGGGTAAAACACTAAATGTCATACTACACTAAATATCATTTTTAGTGTACTGGCTGGCACATTCACAGTACCGTTACTGTAGTGGCACTAACTGAATTGTGGCAATAGGATGGCTTTTTTGTTTTTGTTTTTTGTTTTTCTAACAAATGGAACGAACCATTGCATTAAAAAAAAACAGAATACAAAACAGCGAAGCCACGAAGGCTGGTCAATGAAGAGATAAGAGCAAAACGGAAAAGGAAAAGCGAAGAGAGGCAGGATGGCTCAAGTAGTTTGAAGTTTACCTTGTCAAACAGACAGACTTCGTCCACTCCCAACTTAGTTGATTGCGATTAAAACCAGCCTCAAAACCTGGCTTTAAAAGGAAAAAAGGGAAATAATTCAGGGGTAAGCCGATCATGCAGGGCTTTTCATTATTACTCGAAATCATGAAATAATGCCAATATTGGTTCGAAACTAGATTCACTGGGCTTCCATGATTTTCACCCTTTTTTTCGAAAATTCTGACTGGGTGGGTATTCATCATCATTCCGTGAGACAGTCAGTGGACTAGGATTTCACTTGAGTGATATGTCCGTCTCTCTTTTTGTCACTACCTTCGGAGGGAACGGAGAATTCACTTGATGACTCTTTCTGTCAATGCCTTGTGACTGAAGGGAGGTTTGGCCGTTGGGGTTGGGTTCACTTGCCTCGAGAGTCAGCCAAATTGTTTTTGTTTTTTTGGGTGGCAGAGCGACTGACTTGCTCTTGGAATGTATATAGGAAACATGAGATAGAATCATCATATAACGTAGGGGTGATTGCAAAAAACAGTTGCCGATTTTGTTGCGTTTGGAATAGTACTCATGATTCTTTTCTTGGAGTACTTTAAAATTAGAAAAAAATAACTTTTGAAAACTTTTGAAAAATATGTTTAGTGTATACAGCTTGAAGATGAAGGTAACTACCAAAGAAAATGTCCATAGAAAAATTCTCTAAGTAGGAGAACTAGAAAAGTGCCAAATCTCAAGAAAATAGATATTTTGATGTTTTAATTAGTTAAAAATAAATAAATAAACAAATAATAAGTAAAATGAAAATTAGAGATTTGTAACAACTCTTCATTCACCAAAAAAATACCAAAATCATATTTCATATGTTTCAAAATGCAAGCAAAAAGAAGCTGACTTTGTAGATTTCTACACCATATACAATTGATTGTTTTTAGAATTTCTTTGGATAGTAGCTATGAGTCTACTAGAAGACCATCCCTTCTAAATTTCAGTTTGAGATTTGTTTTTTTGGGTACTAAATAGTACTAAGAACCTCCAAATTGGCAAGTGTGACATACAATTGGGGGCTATTTTTGGATAGTAAAATATTTTTGAAAATTACCAAATTAAAATTAAACAAGGCTTATAATAATATGAGTACTTTATTTGTAAATCTTGAGTTGTTTGGAGCCAAAACACAAAAGTTAAGGCCAAAAAACAAATCAGCTCACAAGTTGTGATGCAAAATAAGGCAGGTGTTTCTTGCAATCACCCAATAGACAAGCCTATTACCACCCTGAATTGCAATATGATTTCTTGTCCAACTCCAAGAGGGGTACATCTTTTTCAAAGGTGTACGCTTGTTTCACAAACCAAACCCCAAATGGAATAATAAATTTTCAAATAAAATTGTAATTTTAGTGAATTTTTGAAGTAGTTTGCCCTGAAATTACAAAACTACTTATAAAATAGAGTCATAGACGTCTTGTAAACAATCCATAATTGTCTTACCATGTATTCAATGTTACCCCTTGTTGGCATCAATGTAGTGATTTTGCCAAGAAATGAACAAATTTGGATGTTTCTCTAAACAAAATTGGGGCCAAAAGTAGGATGACAAAATTGGGCAATGAACAAAATTGGGCTAGTCTACCTTGTGTATTTGCATATACAAAATTATGCATTATTCACGGCTATCATCCAAATATTCACAAATCTAGTAATTTTTTGATAAAGATTTGGCGATTTCATCCATATTTTCAAGCATTTTTCTTAGTGCTAAAAGAGCCAGTGCCTACTCTAGTTAAATTCAGTTAGTATGAGATGACATGCATTGTTTTTATGTTGCATTTTTCTACAAGAAATCATTTGATTTTTATTTATTTAATGCTTACTGGGAAAAGAAAGTCCAAATACCTTCTTTGACATAATTTAACCCCTAAATGCCCAAGGCCTATTTTGGGCTTTCTAGAATTTGCTCTAAAATTGAACAAAATGCCAACATTTTGATAAGTTGTATCAATTTTTTTTGAATTGTAACCGTACAAATTTAAACTAGACATGTTAGAGATCTCATAGGCATTAGAGGAAATTTCAGGCCTCCGGAGGGCTACTCCACGGTCCTCTGAGGTACCCTGAAATTTGTTTTTTTTTTGCTGAGAAATTCATTTTCCCCCTCTTTCCGCCCTGTTGAAACTGCAGCAGCAGTGGTGTAGGAACCGAAATTTTTGAATAAAAAATTATTTAAAAAAAATAAAAATAAAATAAAATATAATCTTAAAAAATTTATTAAAAGTTAAAAAGAATTATAAATAAATAAATAAATAAATAAAAATTTGCGAAAGCTGACTGCTCCCCATAGCAGTCAGCTTGGTGTGACAGACCAAGCTTTTAATAGCTTGGTTTGTCACATTCTAGCAGCCCTCCAAAGGGTTCAGTTTTTCTCTAATGGAAAAGAAAACACGACAATATTACTTATGGAGTGAAAGATTATAATGTTTGGACATGAGGGTGCTAAAACTGCAAAAATCTTTCAATCTTCTTTATACAAGTCAAGTCTAAAAATTTGGTGACCAAAAGAATATGAGGTTAAAGAGGCTAACTTGTATAATCCCAATCAATTTATAGCTTCTTAAAATCTACTCTACAATTTTTTTAAATGAATTTTGAATGTGATTTTTCTCCAAGATCTAGTGTATTTGAGGCTCATTTCCAAGAGCTTTCAACACTATGGGAAGTCAAGCTTGCAATGGGTACCCTTGTACAAAAACTTGAATAGAAAAATCACTATCATTTATTTTCAAGATCGGATTTTTGGTGCTAAAATTAGACTTCAAGAATAACTTTAAAAAAATATAAATTACTAAAAATAGCAACTTAGTTAGGTTTTATTTAATTTCAAAGTTTTGAAAACTCCAGATTTGGGTGCCTTGGGCATTTAGAGGTTAACAGCATCTGAATTTTGAAAATGAATTTTGAATTTCATATTAGTTGAAACTTCAAGGTGCAATGTAAAATAGTTAGTATAGGACAATGCCCGACGACAAGAGGCATTGCTTGGCGTAAACCGCACCCATGAAATGTCCCGTACATGCAAATCGGGATGAACTTTTGGATGTCAAATGAAATAGTCGTATTGCACAATTACGCGGGCAAAACTGCATAATCGGGCATTATGACTTGAGTGGCCAAATGTACTAGAAATTTTCTGGTAGGGGTTTATGTTTGTCTCAACACTTATTGAGTTAAATTGAGTAGACATTGAGTCTAGTGCATATATTGACAATCAAGCATGAACTCATTTGACATTGTGGTACGGTGGGCACTGCAAAAACTGCCAATTCTGATACTATGACTAGTTACTATTATTAGACTATTATACTAGCTTACTTTGCGTATTTTCTAGTTGGCAAGTGGCAAGTGAAAGGAGGTTTCATTGCACCAAAGAATAAGGCATTTGGATATTGTATGCAAAAGTTATGAAGGATCAAGATTTTTGGGTAGAGGTTTTGAAATCATTTCTTTCAAATAGGTATATATTGATTTGGGAGATGTACCTAGAGTGATGATGGTGGTTTCTGATCAAGGGTGCATTTAGAGGACCCACCTTATGTCTCAATCTTTGGGGGTAGCTTTGGCCTAAATTTTGGTGCATATTCTTCAAATCTTATTCATTTTGTGATCATTTATATAAAGAAAAGAGCATAGGGGATTGAAAATCAGGATCATTTTCTTCATGCATCAATGTGTGTTGTAAAAACTATCCTATTCATTAGTAGGGGTGGCAAAATCAATTCTAAAAATTGATGCCAAATTTTTGAAAATTTAGTTTGCAGACTAATTTTCTGGTATGGACAAAGAAGGAAAAATATAGGATATTCCTAATTTTGGAAGCATTAAATAATTTTTCAATAGACAATGTTGTTGAACCTGTCTTCCAGGTATTGTATATATGTTGAAGAAACGATTTTAAAACATGTACCAAAAAAACCGTGACCCTTCATAACATTCGTATACGGTATCCAAGTGTCGCTTTCTTTGGTGTGTTGAAACCTCCCTTTTTTTTTTCTTGAAACACATGAACAATTTCCATTGCAAAAGGAAACAGTACACAGAACCAAAGGCCACCACGTCCCCAGCGGTATTTAACTTACCACAACTATTTTCTTTCCTTTTTTTTTTAAAACTAAGCTAAAGCCCAAGAGCCTACTCAAACCACCAACCACAAGTGTTGAAATCTCCTTTCACTTGCCAACAAGAAAATATAAAAATTTGACTAGTGTAATAATAGTCACTAGCAGCACAATAGCAAAATGTGGTGGTTTGAGGGTACCCACCTTCAATTTGGCCAGGGAGAATTGACCCCTCTAATGCCCCCAATTTTACCTTTGCAGAAAATACTGAAATTCTTTATTTGCCACATTTGATAAAAATTTGCAATTTTTGAATTCATATTTGCAATCAGAGGCCCTGAATTTTTAGAAGACGTGAAGAAACACAAAATTTAAGCGGCACAAAATAGGGGGCAGTTTTTACATTTACCATTTGACGGGGCAATAGAGGGGTCATTCCTCCCTGGCCCTTTGATTCCAACTTTGAGGGTAAATAACTCGAGAAGTATAAGGTAACTACACCTAAAATCGCAGTCCTTAAAAGTGCACAGAGGATATTCTTGCCTAAAATGTACTCCCACTATTCATATGACTCTGTGATTGCTTTTAGGTGCACCTATTTTCAGCACTTTGAAAATTCGTAGTTTATTCACACGGTGTACAAAAAATGCATTTTAAGAGAATCTAGAATCTTGTTTTGACTACCGATGGGACCCCACAATTTATTTTTCAATATAATAGTGAAAACCATGCTGAATTGCTTAACTGTGCGATTTAAGGTGCAGTTACCTTACTCCTCCCCTGCTTTTTGTTTGCAGTAACATAACTCTTCTTTTAGGATACAGTTAAGATTGTCAAACTCCATACCAATGCTTTGAGCCGATTCTTCAGAGGGGGAATTAGAGGGTTGCTCCAAAAAAATTATCTTGTGGAAAATGCAAGTACCGTCTTTATTTCTCATGGATGATCAGATTTGAAAATTTGAAATACATTTTTGGAATGTAGTGTAAAAAGGGTCTTGAGTACATTAGAAAGAGAATGGGGCCTCAAGAGGACCAACAATGCAAAAAGTGCAAATAAAAATAAAAATAAAAATGCCACATTAGACTAAGATTTTAAAAATAAATTAAAATTTTCAAGTTCTATTTTTTTGAAATTTTATTTGCATGCTGAAGATGTAGTGGTCTTCTTAAGGTCTCATTCTTTTTCTAATGCCACTTGAATATGGGGAGAGATTTTTTACTTTTATACCTAGCTCACTAGAAACTTCTTCCTCCTCAAAATGTAGGAGTACTACTTTAGACAACTCCCACCTGATGCCAAGTTGCTTGGACCTCACAAGAAAGTGAAGAAGACTCCTTATGCTAGTACAAACTTGAGCTATGTATACTAGGAAAATGACCCACAAGATGACCCATATGACAAAGGTGACTCCTACTAGATCTTCTTGTCATCAATTCCCCACTCTATATAGGCCAAGTTTCCACTAGTACTATAAGATATAGAGAAGAGGTAATAAGTATCATTTGAAAACTATGGTTCTAACCAAAATATTGCAAAATAATGGAGATGTGTCCCCAAGGTTGTAACAGGAAATGGAAAATACTCTTCCATAAGATACATATAAGGGTGATTGCAAGAAACACCTGTCGATTTTGTTGCGTTTGGCTGATTTTTTCGGGAATACTTTAAAATTAGAAAACTAATTTTTTAAAAATTCAAAAAATATGACTAATGTATACACCTTTAAGACGAAGGTTCCTACGGAAGGAATTTTATGGGAAAATTCTCTAAGTAGGAGAACTTGAAAAGTGCTAAGTCACAAGAAAATACATAGCTTCATGTTTTAATTAGGAAAAAATAGTAAAAATAATTAAATACACAAAATCAAAGCGGCCATTTGCAATAGCTCTATGGAGATGGTCATTCACCAAAAAAACCACCAAAATAATGTTTTATGTGTTTCAAAATGCAAGCAGAAAGAAGCTCACTTTGTAGATTTCCACACTACAAAAAATCAACTTTTTTAAAATCCCTTCCCTGTAGAGCTAGAAGTCTACTAGAAGACCATCTCATCCAAATTGCAGTTCAAAATCATTAAAAAAAGGTACTCCATAGTACTAAAATCTCCTAAACTGCAAAGTGTGACATTCAGTCGGGGTCTATTTTTGGATTGTAAACTATTTTTAGAAATTATGAAAAATTTATGAAAGGTGTATAACAATCATGAGTACCTTTCCTATAAATCTTGATTCATTTGGAGCTAAAACACAAAAGTTATAGCCAAGAAACAAATCAGCGTACATCGTGGGACACAAAATAGGACAGGTATTTCTTGCAATCACCCATAATAGGTACATATCTACAACGAAATTCAAAGCTTGTAAGCTCACCTCCGTCACTTGCAAGCATGTCCACCCGTTTGACAAACCTGACTTCGTTAATTGTACTCCTGGTGGCAGGAACGATTAACATCGGCTTCATCAAGGTTCGCTGCATGAATTGTCAAGGCAAAATCCCACATCAGGGAACCGGCCACGCATCAGGTACGTACAGCCGATTGGGAGCGAGCTAGACCTTCGTCCTGGTGGGTTAATTTTACTTACGGCAACACGCATTGCTCATGGCAAAGTTTACTGACTGCAGGGGCATTAAAACGGTGTGCAAAGTGGAAACGGTGGACCTCTCGATTGTGGGATTTCGTCTTTTTTGAGGTTGGTGTCAATTGAGTATCACTGCGTTTATTATTCTTGTTGTTTATTTGGCGGGGTGGTGGGCAGTGCAAGAAGCAATCTCGCTGGAGTCATGAAGCTCTTTACATTCGCTTTTGGCATTGACGAAAACATACTATATGTCGAAGGTCGATGATAACTCATTCATTCATCCAAAAAGGAGCTATACTCTCTGGAGCTTTTGTAACAATTTCATGATTTCTTGCATTGCGAGAGGGGGAATATATATCGCCTCCAAATATGTGCTCCAATTTCGTTGGGTTGCTTTTGAGCGATAGGTAGATCGCTCCCCAAAAGCCCTCGTCATTTCACCTTCAGTTCGTTCCGGCAGCAACTGAAGCTCCAAAAATGATAAGAATGAGTGACACCCAAATCTGACTACGTACATTCCGTTGTTAGGTGGGAGACTCGAAAGCTCCCGTCTGGCATACCTGTCCACCCTGGCTCGGCCTGTGTGTTGTTTCATTGAGCAGTAGGATGGTCGTGTACTCATTTGCAGCACAACCTTTGACCCTCAGCGCAGACATGGACTCAGGAGTACCTCCAATCGATCTCCTAACACCCAATTGGTCATTAGCCTCGATCATTCAGCCAAGTGGGCCATGCCGGTAAAATAAATAAATAAATAAAAAGTCACTGGCAAGGATCTTGACATCACTCTTAGTTTGAGTTTGAATGTTCAAACATAAAAATAATTTCATCATATGGTGGTACTCCACCACCCTCGCACTTTCAGGACGCTCAACCTAAAACTAACGTAAACCTACACACGCCCTAGATTTTAGAAGTTTGATGATTTACAAACCTACGCATCGCGGCAAGTTAACAAACTTGACAATGTCAAGCGTTGAACCGTCCAGATTCAAGGCACTGAACCACGAGTCACTGGCTCCATTTTCCATGCTCCCAGGTGGGCATGGCTGTCCCCAACTGAAGTTAGAAAGATAGAAAGTACATTATCAGGTCCAGATAAAAAGAGTTGGAAGCAAGGACGGTCCTAAGTAGTACCTTGGTCAAAGAAATGCAAGGATCCAGTTGTGGGACTAGTAGCCAGTAAGCCTATCCAGCTTCTTTTGCGAGTCTCCATCGATATCTTGACTGCTTATACGCTTGTTTGTTGGTTTGTTGTTAGTTTGTTGGTCGACATATGCTCTTGTGACTCATCCGGACCACTTTAAGTTGTTCAAGAGGCAGCAAGGTTTTACGAAATCTTAGACTTTGATGGTGCAGAAATCGTTTTTTATTCATGTTGCCTCGTTCTGTTCAATGTCAATTTTATTCTAGTGAAGTCAACTTCGTTAAGTTGGTGGGATTCCACTGCTTTGGCAATTTTCAGGACGAGCGTCCTGCAACTCAAAGCTATACCTGTCCTTGTCTGAGAACTTTTTGTAGGTGTAAGTCACAATATTTGGTTGCGGAATTGCGCCATGTTAACGAAATGGACGATTAGTTTAAGTGACACACACCTGACAGTATTTTGGAAGGGCACCTTCTTTCTCTTTGCTTTGACTTCTGACTTTTGATCTCGATACATTTTCGAAAACCCAACTCTAACTTTGCTAAAGTTAGAGTTGGTTTGCTAATTATCCCTTTCCAGCCCAGGGTACTGCAGCAAGGAGTGTGCTTTCGGGTGAACAGTTGGGAGTAAAAACGAAACAGAGACGATTGATAATGTAGCTATACAAGATTGCAGATCGATGCAATGACACTTTCAGGGCAATCGGACGGCTGTGTTGGAAAAGATAAGTCACCGTGTAGAGCGTATGCGATTGGTAGAGATATCACCATATCGGGTGTGCAGTGATTTGACGCACAGACGCCTAGCTCACATGACAAATTTTCCAAAGATCTGCCGATGCGGTTCAGCTGCACTCGGTAGCTTCAAAATGACATATTCCTCAGATGCTCATGTTCCGTGTACACCCGGCATGCACAATTTTCAGCGAATTCTTCAGATCTAGTGCGTGGGATCCTTCTGAACATACGGTTCGGTGAAGTTTTTATATATACGCGTCTGTTCCGCTACCATACAGTTCATTGTGCAAATCAGGGTATAGAGAATAGAAGAGAACAACTAGGACGACGACATAGCTACTTTCGGCGTTTGAAACAGTCGTAGACCTTGAATACAGCCTGTATGACAGAAGTAGCTACAGTAACATACGCATCTTTCGGCCGCTATTTCCTTCTGCATCTTCTCTCGCCCGGCCAATTTGATGTCAGTCATCTTTTCATCCCTTTCAAGGCGACCTTATCCACTTCTCCGTTGTGTTTTTTGTACCGTCGACATCAGAAGTCACCACATTCAGAAGCTCCGCCAGTCATTCACGTGGCCTCTTTCATTTTATACTCGCGACACTTCTTTTGCAAATCCATGTACACGAAACCAGTCTGAAGTGTAGATTCATGTGTTCTGAGCAGGGCTTTTTTTTTCACTTTTTATGAAGTGTCAAAGTGGCGATATAAAATGTTATAATAGTGCTCCAAATTTCAGCATTCATCCACATATTGGATTAAAAAACATCATATTAGCACTCATATATCACATGTAATTAATTCTCTTTTCATCCACAATTTGTCTATTTCATCCAAGAATTTTTTTGAAATTTTTAAGTTTATTGGTGAAAAACTTCATGATTTTTTGCCATTTCATAGCCAAACTAGATTTTTGCATAACGTGCGTGTAGACACTGCCTACATCTGAACTTCACAGTTCATCACCCAATTCTGCTCATATCTGAAGCTACTCTGAATTTTCGATCACCTCATGACCAATAACTAGTTAGCTGGGCTGCAAAGGGTTGAGCTAAGCAGGTATGACCACTGTGGACCTCGCAAATGCTTTGCCACACTGGCACAAATAGCTTTTTGGAACAAAAAATTTGTAAGTGAAAGTGGTGAATTTTACTTATTTTGTTTTAGATTAGCCATGTTGAGTTTTTTCAATAGGACTTTACTTTCCATTTCAAACTAATGTTTCTTATGGTCTACAAAAGGGCGGAGAAGAGAATGTTTGTTCAACACCATATGTAAGCTTAAGCATTGTTTCTTATCTCCTGTTCTACACATGTATATTTTACTTCTTCATCCACCCTAATCCACCCCTAAAGCTACTTAGTATGACCCTAGTATGAGCTAGTCCAATGAAAACCTTTGCTGATTGCCAAGCTCTCTACTGTAAATCAGAAATGTATGTGCATTCACAGATTTTTTGGCTCTGGATTAAAGGGAAGAGGCTCTGCTTTCACAGAAGTTAGATATGAGGAAGATTAAATAGGACCTTAGTTGAAAATTAAACTGGTGTTGCACGCACAAAGCTTACTCTTATTGTTGCTTGTTGGATCTCTGATCTTGGTAGTGTTATGCGAGGTGTTATGGGAAAAAAAAATATGAGCATGTTAGCAAATTCAAGAGAGAGAAAGCAAAGTCAGTTTTTAAAAATATGGGCTCTAATGAATAAATCTTGAATTTTTGAATCGTAGTTGTTGCAAAATGGTGTCAGTGTCGCATTTCGGTAAGGTTTATTGAAATTCTTTAAGTGACTTCTATGTTGAATCAAAGAGAGGATACAATGAGAATTTGGTATTTGTGTTGCTGCAGGTTGCGAATCTTGATTTTGGAGGGTGTCGATTGTCATGGGGCTCACGACGATTATGAAGCACCCGGAGAAGGGCTTAGTGTTTCTAAGATTTAGATTCACAAGGACGACACCCGAATTCAACCTGGCCTCCCGCAGTTTCTCCATCGTCATTCAGCAGCTCAATCCCGAGTTTCGTGATGCGGCACCACAGCTCTTGATTACTCACTACATCTTCTTTCATTTCCATTCCTGGTCCCATCTCGTTCGTGCTCAATGAAATTTCCAATAATGTTGGCAATTTTTTGAAATGGCAAAGATTCGTCCAGCTGACCAAAAATTAAATGTAGACGTGTCCAAACTTTTGAAGGAAGAACCAATTTTGCAATAGTCAAATTGCCAATTTAATGAATATGCATGAGATTCAATCAAAGGCTTAGTTTTCGCCAAAACGCAGACATTTCTGCAAGTGCTGGTAATTCGTGGGAAAGCTACAACTAATGCAACTGCTGTTTGAGATTTAGAGCCTTCCTGTAGATGTGGATTGGGAATAGTGCAATTGACAACATTCAATTTATCGAGATTTATATGATTTTTGTGTTGTCGAAATAAACTGAATTAGGTCTGGACACCGAATCATCACTTTTTCTGTTGAGCATAGTCACTGTTATTGGACTGGTCGGAAGAATTTGTATATGCTCTTCGTGGCTACTGCAAGAGGAGTCCAATGCATCAAGCAACAAATGTGCTTCCGAAACCTCGAATGTTGTAGCCTTATGAAATTTGGAGCAAGTTTTGAACTAAGCGGGAAGGTGAAGCTTGTTATTTCACAAGGAGATTATTTTGTTTTCCCATATTGTCAACGTAGTAAAATCATGGATAACACCACTTATCAAAGCATCAGCATGTGGAAATTTAGAATTTCTATGTGCAATTTTCATCAATTTTCTATATAACATGGTAAACAACACTCTTTTACTATTTACCAACAAAATTACTACATTTGATCAATTACTAAGTAAATAGATAAACATTTCAAGAGTAATCTCGGAGTTAAAGCATGATATAGTGGTAATGAGCCTTGGGCCTCAAAGATGAGGTCCAAGGTTCAAACCTTTTTTCTTCTTGTTCGAGAAATCTGTTAACCAGAAGCTCTTAATTTGGTTGCATTGCAAAGGCTAGTCATAGGCCAAATGTGACCCCATATTCATTAATTTGGTGAATTTCAGCAAGCCAAAATGTGACGTTCAAGTCCTTTGGATTGGACTTTCAAGTGCTCATCAGATGGGTTTGTAATAATTCCCTGAAATTAACCTCAGAGGAGGAGAAGGTGACTATTTCCTTTTCTGAAGGTAGCAATTCAAATGACATTGAGCTCTGGAAACTAGAACTCTGGTCTAGTGATATGGAGTTCTAGACAGCAGTCTTCTAAAGTGACAATTTCTTGAAATTTTAACAAATAATTATGACTACAGCAGGTTCTGGTCATGCTCAGAATGCAGCTCTGAATGCTGATTAAGGGCCTCTTCACACTATGGCCGTCCAAGTCAAGAGGCCGTGGGACTCTGCAATATGATTGGTGGAACCAACGAACCCTGTGATATGATTGGTGCAGACGACGGACTCTCGACTTGGACGGCCATAGTGTGAAGAGGCCCTAAGGTAGGTGCACCCACTCCCGTTTGTTTACCACATTATGACCATATGTAGCAAAGGTTCAGATTTTCTTTCCACACTGTACTACGCTCAGACATGACAACGGAATCAAGTACACGGACAGACGGGAATGGGTATGCCTACCTTAAGTTGCAAACCGACTCATCTTGATCACTCCGTAATAACTACCTCAATAATGCAGTTACAGTATGACATTGTCTGATATCTTTGGACATTCTTTGATTTCTCCTAAAAAATTATTGAGAAGGTAAGGTAGAAGCACCAGTAGTTGATTATTTAAGCAATTTTGGAGTAGATCGTACGCCTTAAGAAGTGGTGGAAATTTTTTCCATATAGGAAGATAGGAAATATGGGGATTGCAAATTTTTCAGAATTATATTTGCAAAATTGAAATTATTGTGAATTTTGGGAGTCAAGTAGTGCACTTCACTTGTAGCCAATGTCTAGAGTCTTCCAATTTTGATCATTCAAGAACTATATTCGTGTTCACTGCTTTCTATTTTCTTGCTCACTACTTCATGACATGTGTCATAACCTTATGAGTCCCAACCTTGAAAAAAACAAAAAGACATATTCCAAGCTTTGGTTGGAGATCTATTCTAGCTTTGCTTGGAAATATTGCACCCCTACAGGTTGGATATTGAGCTTGGTTGACAATTGGTGCTTCTACCTTATGTGAAAATAAATCTTCCTAGAGACTTTGTCTTTGTCCTTTTTATTTTTATTTTTATTTTTATTTTTTTTGGGGGGGGGGCACAAATGAAGCGGATGGAGATTTTGTCTTGAAATGGAATTCCGTTTCATTAGTTTCAAAAATAAATATATTCATATTCATATTCATGGAGACCTGCACCCTCACTTTGCACACACAAGTAGTTAATACCAACTTATTCAAGTGAGCTTGTAATTACTCCTTCAGCTAGCACCCTTGGCAAAGAACGCACCACATAAGGTAGGCGCATCCACTCCCGTTCCTTTACCACATTCTGAGAGTATGTAACTAAGGCTCAGATTTTCTTTCCAAATTGTACTACATTCAAACATGACAACAAAATGAGGTACACAAACAAGAATGAGTGTGCCTACCTTAGTACTCAGTCCCACATTGATATAAGGTTTATGACCTATTTCCAACAATGTCAAGCGATTTAGTATAGATTGTATTGAAAGATGGTGGGGAAGAAAAAAATTTCAAGTTAGGGAATAATCAATACCTTAATACCTTAAATGAGGCTGTTTGTTTGTTTGTTTGTTTGTTTGTTTGTTTGTTTGTTTGTTTGTTTGTTTGTTTGTTTGTTTGTTTGTTTGTTTGTTTGTTTGTTTGTTTGTTTGTTTGTTTGTTTGTTTGTTTTGTTTTGTTTTGTTTTGTTTTGTTTTGTTTTGTTTTGTTTTGTTTTGTTTTGTTTTGTTTTGTTTTGTTTTGTTTTGTTTTGTTTTGTTTTGTTTTGTTTTGTTTTGTTTTGTTTGTAGCATGGACAACTTCCTGACCGTGCGTCCCCCGGCCGCGTGCTTGGTACCGTCGGAAAGCTCTCGCCGAGGAGGGGTGCACCGGCTTGGTTTCGTGGCGTTTGGAGCGGTGGTGCAAAAGTTATTGAATTTCAAAGTATTTATTGATTAAAAAATTAGAAAATTACTTTTACTTTGATTTTGGTGGCGTTCTTGGTACTGGGAGTGGAACCGGGAGTAGAACTGGGAGTAGAATCGGAAGTAGAACCAGGAGCGGAACCGGGAGTAGATGGAAATTGGGCCAACGGCACAGGGTCACACTAGTAATAATGAAGATTGCATTATTTTTAGCTAATTTTCAATCAAGTTTGGAATTAATAGGAATTTAAGAATATGTAGATTATAATATGACTTGTTCTTCATTTATAGGCAAACTTGATTCCAAGAAGTGTAAAACTAAAAACTGGTTGTGGTCGCATACAATGAAAATAGAAATCAACATGTTTTGCATATCAAATTATAGAAAAAAAAAAAGAATAGACATGTAAGTAATATATAAGGATTTTAATGGAAATATGAAGAAAACAATGATTTGCAAATGAATATAAAATATACAAATTCATTGGAAGCATGTTCCTTTTTACTAGCTTGATATACAAAATAGCGATAAGAATGTGCTTATTTTAACGTATACAAAAATAATATAAATAAATAAATAAAATGAAATAAAAATCTAACAATTAATCCAAAAAATCTTTTACTTTTAGTTTGATTTTTTGGAATAAGTTAAAGTAAAGTTTTGTCAAGTGAATTAATTTTAGCTAAGTTCTTTTACTTTGAATTACATTAGTAAACTTCATATAAATTTGGTATATGGTTATATATTTTTTATTCACTTATGACTCATGGAATGTAAATTTTTTGATTGATTATTCTTGAATCTTAAAATCACATTGTTATAATTATAATTCTGTATAATAAAATAAAATGCCTTCAATTGCAATTCTAAATAGCAATGGATAGTTTACAAGGGGGTAAACAGCACATACATATTTCTGAAATTGCTTTAATAGAAAGAATTCTTGAAAAAAAATAAATCACTTTTAATAACAGTATACGTAATAACAATAAAAATATACAAAAGTTACAAGCACTAGATATATCAATTTCTAGAGTTGTGAACAAAGTTATCAAATGTTAAAAATTAAAAAGTTTGAGTTGTAAAATTGATACTTCTAAATTGGCTAAATTATTTGAGTCATGTGCATTTATAAAAAGAGAGAAAATCGTAGGCATATATGTTGATAGTTATTTTTTAAGTCAAAAGTGTCAAGAATATTATGATCTTCTAAAATTTACATACAAGCAAGGGAGATTTATGACACATTTATTTATTTAACATCAATGTTTATAGATATGCATAATTAGATAGAAAAAATCACAAAACAAAACCATTGGCAAAAGAAAATTACAAGTTTGGGGAGTTGTTTATAGTTGAGCATTAGGAAAAAAATGAGCTCTGGAAGGGGCTCCTTCATAGTGTAAGCTTCCCATCTAGGGAACTCAAGGGAACTCAACAGTGATTTACAATAAAAAAATATTAAAAAATATCAAAATATCAAAAAAATATTAAATATTAATAAATAATAATAATAAATAATAATAATAATAATAATAACAATATAATGAAAATTGTAATGATTGCAATCTGACATGGCATGTGTGGTGGTGCTATGTCAGATCTAAAAATTTGTAATTTTGAATTTATTTTAATAAATTATTTTTTTAATGTTTTTTTAAGCAATTCAACTGCACTATTCCCTGCTCTATTCCCTGCTGTTCCGTGCCGTTTTGCACTTGCAATTCACTGTCGCAAAAAAAAAAAAAATTCTTTCAACTTGCGTTTCTTGCGTTCTCAGGTCTCACGGCCTCTTCCAAGGTTCATCTTTTTCCTTATGGTTGACAAGTTTTTATAACTTGCATTCACATCTTGGATACATTTATTGGAAAATTTATATCCTATAACAATTCCAAGAAATTATGGCCAAATTGAAGATATACTATTTCTCAATTTAGGCATTACTAAAAATTGTTGTTTCTAATTATAATATTTTTTGGCTCTTATATAAATATTATGACTATATACAATTAGAATACTATAATTAGAAACAACAGTTTTTAGTAATGCCTAAATTGAGAAATAGTATATCTTCAATTTGGCCATAATTTCTTGGAATTGTTATAGGATATAAATTTTCCAACAAATGTATCCAAGATGTAAATGCAAGTTGTAAAAACTTGTCAACCTCAACTGTAAACAACTCCCCAAACTTGTAAATTTCTTTTGCCAATGGTTTTATTTTGTGATTTTTTCTATTTGATTGTGCATATCTATAAACATTAATGTTAAATAAATAATGTGTTATAATTGTCATAAATTCCCTATGCTTGTATATAAATTCTAGAAGATCACAATATTCTTGACACTTTTGATTTGAAAAAAACCTATCAACTTATATGCCTAATATTTTCTCTCCTTTTATTAGTACACATGACTCAAATAATTTAGTCATTTTAGAAGTATCAGTTTTAAACTCTAGTTTTTTAATTTTTAACATTTTATAACTTTGATCACAACTCTAGAAACTGATAAACCTAGTGCTGGTAACATTTGTATATCATTATGAATGTTATTACTATTATTAGAGTGATTTGTTTTATTCATGAATTTTTCTTTTAAAGCAATTTCAATAATATATTTGTGGCTTTTTAACACCCTTGTGAGCTTTTAAATTTTATTACAAGGGAAGACGGATTGTGTATTTCATTTCATTTTAATTATTATAGAAAACTATAATTAAAAAAGTTTCTATGATTCAAGAAAAATTAATCAAAACATGTATAGCTATATTTTACAAGTCATAAACACATAGAAAACATATGGCTATATTCCAAATTTATGTGAAGTTTATTGATGTATTTCAAAGTAAAAGAACTTAGTTAAAATTAATTCACTTGACTAAACTTTATTTTAACTTAATCCAAAAAATGAAACTAAAAATAAAGTAAGTCTTTTGGTATAAATTTCTATATTTTATTTTTATTCTTCATTTTTATTAAATCATATTATTTACTTATTTGTTAAAATAAGCACATCCTTATCATTACTTGTATATCAAGTTAGTAAAAAGGACTACGCTTCCAATAAATTTGTATATTTTATACAAGTCATTGTTTTCTTCATATTTCTATTAAGATCCTTATATATTAATTACATGTTCATGCTTTTTTTTGCTATCAATTTACACGCAAGATATTTTTATGAGATGTATATTGTATATGTAATTATTCTATAGGATATCATATTATCTTAATTTCCAAAGGTCAAATACTATGTTTTCACCAAAAAAGCTCCAAAACTGCCATATCTAATACAAATACCAAATTTTAGAAAAGACACACACTTTGAGACACATAAACCCATAGGATCCTGTAGTAAGCTTGTTTGAGAATATGTAGAAAAAATTTCAGAATTTTCCACCTTGTAGATTACAAGATTAGCATTTGAATTGACAAAAATCCTTTTTTGGACCTTGCGAAAAAACGGGCAGCTGCACTTCACATGTCCAAAATGGTGGTTACTCTTTGGATTAATTCTTCAAAGCAAGTTGGCTACATGCTTGAAAATTTTCAGATCATTTGGAATTGTACAACATATAGGAAAAGAATAGGTTGTAGAAAGAAGTAGAGAATGATTCAATTCAAAATATTAAATTGGTAAGAATTTAATAATGAAATTAAAAAATGTCAATCCCAACGGTTGTAATGTTGTAATAAACAATATACATCCTATGCTTTATTTTTTTCAAAAAATATTAAAGTTTGAGTTAAATAAAGGACTTCAAAGCTTATTTTAGAGTAGGAAATCTATAATTGTCCGCAAACTAGAACACCTCATAATTTCATCTCATAAATCAAAATAGAATAATTCAAAGCTTCACACATATATACAAATCTTAGAAAATCAATTTCAAATTTTTTATTTTTAAAAGTGATTTTTCAGAATTTTTTTGAGCTATCCGCCAATCGTTGAAAACGACATATCATCCAATAATTTTTTAACCATGTAGTAAAAAGTTTTGAAAATTATTGTGCCTTAAAGCTACTCCTTGGGCACATGTTGGATGAAATTTTCAAAGAAAAAATTAAAATTTCCGTTTGTAGTGAGCTGTCCAAAATTGCTATATTGTCAAAAAATGTCGATTGGTCCTTTAGGGTTAATATACAAGTGATTGCAAAAAATATTTGTACTCACTAGAAGAAACCCATGTCTTTTCAGACAGGCAATTTTTCACATGAGCGCAACACCGGCGGTGTCTTGTTGCGTCAGTGTAGATGTTACTTTTTTCGTATTATAGCTGACACGCGAAAAACATCGAAAATTTGAGATAATATGGCTTGATGTTTTCATGTCAAGCTTCAGATATCAGGAGGGATATAGCTCCAAGGGCTCTTGAAATTCAGCCATGTGGCTGCCACATTAGTGCCATGTTAGCGATGGAGGCCACATGTGCATTTTTTCATCCGGTCTGCTGGTGACATGGCAAATGATGTGGAGCATGACGTGTCCCCAAAAGAAAGTAACATGGCATCCACCAAGGCTGACGTGGCAGGCCTAGTCAGCATAGTTTTACGTCGTCTAGATGCTTTTTGAGACATTTATTTAAACGTCAAATTAGACGTCCAAATGTTTTGCAATGTTAATTTAAATGTCCAAGCGTTTTGCAATGTCATCTTAGACGTTTGCATTTAAAACATGAACACCTCTTGAAATGTCTAGTATGATTAAATGAACAAAATCATGTCACCTCTGATGTTCATATAATTCAATGCACTATTTAATATGATGTTAATATAGACAGTGACACATGTCATACACAACACACATATGCATTTTATAATATTCAATATAACATATTATATACAACATCCCATACATAGTACAACATACACTATATACCATTCACTGTATTTAATATGTCATATATAATACACCATATTTGACAAATACATCACATGGCTTTTAAAATCATTTATTATGATGTAAATAGAGAAAACAAGACAAGCCCTTTATACAAGTGGGGTGCCAAAAGGTAAGACAAACGATATAGGATATATAAAACGCATAAATTGTATTACAAACAGAAGTTGCATGGAGATGTTGTGGAGGATATACAAGATGCAGTCATCTAACATGCAGACATCAGCTATGACAACCGAGCGTCCGCTCCAACGAATATCTATTTCAATGAATAGGCACAAAAAGGAACAATTGCATGCAATACAAAACGCATGTTGTTTTCTGGAACGTCTATGTAGTTGTTGAAATGTCTAAGAAGACATCAGAAGAAAATAGTACAGAGAAGGGGTTCCAGTAGGCCCCTACGCTGACGTGGCATGCCATGTCAGCAAAGACAACTGCCATGTCACTACATTTCCATGTCCTGTGTCACATCAGATGCAATGTATTTTGTTTTTTTATGGGCAGGTCGTTTGGCTACCCTTCCCCATTTTTTTGGAACTCGAATAGGTGTTTTACCGTTGACTGAAGTAATTCTTGTTGACTTACCCGCAGTCAAAATTGTAGACTTTGCTGACGTAGCAAGCCATATTTTTTTGGACGCTTAGCAAAACGATGTCTGTCGCCACTTGTGTCTGAAAGAATAGAACCATCCGTTAGAGCAACACATTGTTTTTGCCTAAATCTACTATTTTGACAACCCATGATGTTTATCATTGGATGGCAAAGATAGATGGCAATACATAATTTGCCATAAAAACAATCTATGAATTGCCAAATTGGAGATGCTAGAGGCCTGTAGTAGTACTATTGAATCATTTTGTGTATCTAAAAATACTATTTCGAGCCACAGGCTACAATTTATGCTAGAAAATTAGACAATTTCTACATTTCTAATTTTTAAAATTAGAAATGATTTCAAAATTTTATTTTAAATGTGGCCATTGTTGCCAACTTAGAGCAAAGAAGGAAGATTAAAGCTAAAACTAAGAAATCATTTTTATTTCAACATAAATTCAACCCAAATATAACACACTTTAGGCCAATGGGTGATTGCAAGAAACACTTGTCCTTTTTTTTGTCCCCTTGCCCTTGGATGGGTGGTTTTTTGTTCATAGCTTTTGCATTGTTTGTCTATTTGGCTTGAAATTTGGAAAGAATGTACATATGGTAGTTTTAGATATTGAGTAATTTCTTCAAATTTTTCAAAGTTAGTTTATTATTTTTAAACTATGCCCAATTGGGTGTCTACTTTGGCCATTTTGGGGGGGTTTAGTCCTATTTTTGACCCAAAAATGCAAATTTGAAGCCACAAATTGGACATGTTGGAGGTCTACTAACATTACAAAGATTGACAATGAATTTTCATGAAAATAGCAACATGTCAATTGTCCACATGGGGTCAAAGTGACCTTCCTTTGCACAAAGGTTACAAAGAGGGAAAAAATTTCCTACACAAATTTTTTGGTGTAATGTGAGTGCAATCTTCTCTAGCAAAATGCGTTTTTTTATTTTCATTTTTTGAGTTTTTTTTTAATTATTAAAAATAAAAAGGTGCACAAATCCCTTTTCTGCTATTTTTTGCTTCCAGTGGCTTCTGCAGTACTTTGTAGTAGTCTATAATACTGCATAGTATTATATAGTACTGAATTGACGGTTGAGATTTGCACACGCCTTGAATCAACTGTTGAGATCTACAAGGGAGCTGCGGAAACATAGTACTATATAGTATTGCTAGTCCTATGACAAAAAACTGTGTTTTGAGCCAAAAACATGAAGTGTTTCTTGCAATCACTCCAATGCAAAATACACTTGGAACATGTATTTGAAAATCCCTCTCTTGAGAAGGTGTATTTTGTTAGAAGTGCTAGCTTACTAAATCTGACGCCAAAACTCTTTAAGGAAGGTAATCAATAGTACTAAAAACACCCAAACCATGTATATGACATACACTTAAAATTCAATCTCGCCTATTGAATTAATGTTGAAAAAATTTAAATAATTTAAGTTCATTTTCTATTGCTTTAAAAAGCTTGCTTTTGAATTTCATGTTCATTCAATCATTTTTGAAATACTTATGGCACAAAACAACTTTCACATTGAATGTGTGATGGAAAATAAGACAAGTGTTTCTTGCAATCACCTAAAGTAATTTAATTCTTTCAAATTGGTATACGTAGCCTGATTTGTAAACCCCATATGAAGTGAATGAAATGGTGCCTAAGCCACTCACTTACTTATGCAAAATCAAGATCCATATCTCAAGTTTTTAGCCACAAGTTTTCAATTTTCACAATGTTAGTGATGATATTTTTGTTACATTCATTGTGTGTATAATGAGCAATCGGCAAACCCAAAGTCACTCAACCAAAATTAGAATATTAAATATAATGCCACCATTACTATTAATGCAAATCCATTTGTTGTAATATCTCAACAAACAAATTTGCAATCAAAGTAGCCATCATTTTTTGCCCATGAAGAAACTGCCGCCTTGCTAATACATGATCTAATTCTGGTTACCTTGAATCAATGAAAGTTCACATCATATTCCCTTCATTCATGAAAAGAGGTCACCCTATTTTGTACAAATGGGGTCTTGGTCAGAAACATGTTGATACCTTACATGAAAATCTTATTTGTACTCTTTTGTTTCATTTTTTGGCTGCAAAATCATTCGGAAATCTAGTTGCAATCAAATTAGTACAATCAACTCTTAATGTTCTACTTATTTTGAAAGGACTCCATTATTGATCTCTTCTTATCCACTTGTAGTCCAATTTTATATTTTGTTCTTAGCCAATTGGTATTTTTTTGTGTTAACTTGTGCAGAATACCAATTGGATTTGTAGTTCAGGGTTTACTAGCAGTAGTTATCAATTGGAATTGTGATTTAGTTGATTTGAAATGCTAAAGAGCAGAAATCAATTGGTAGTTAAGTTGGTTGGTAATTTGGGCTTTTAAGCAGGTAGCTTTCAATTGACAGTTCAATCTTTCTTTACAGTGTCGCAGGAATTCCTTCCAAATGCTGGAAGGAAAACAATTGGAAGTTTTGTGATTTGTGTTTTTGGCTTTATGAATATAAAAAGGATGTTTGCAATTGTGAATTTGTGCAATGGTGTGTGTGAGATTGTTGATGGTGTGTGTGAGATTGTTGATGGTGTGTTCAATTGGTGAATTATTGTGACTGGATGTGAATAAACGATTGGAAGTTAATTGACAATGGAACTTGATAATGAGTGAGAAATCTGTAAGTGACAATTGGAATTAATAGACTGATGCGTGTGTGAGAATATATATGTGAATTACCAATAGGGATATGAGAGATTGTGTGAGCTTTTGATAGAGAATTCAAAGTGAAACAATTAGAAGTTTAATATTATAAGAACTAGATGGAAAAGCAATTGGATGTTGAGTAACTATAAGGAATAAGTGCAACATTAGATTAGAAAATTTACAGAAAATCAATCGAAGTGGATTTGTTGTTTAAAGAGTGAATTTAATTACTGAAAATATAAATCAATTGAGAGTTTTAAGATAAATTAATGAGAAACAATTGTAAGTTTTGTAACGATACCAATTGGAGCAATTCAATATGTACCAATAAAGTCATACAAATCCAATTGGATTCACAACTGATTAAAGATAATGGAAAAAAGGCTAAAGATGTAAAGACTGGAGATAAAATAAATAAAAACAATTGGAGAAAAGATGGAAGATCAATGGCAAACAAATGTGTTGAGAAGTAGTTTTAAGCCATAGTGATTGATATAATAAAGAAAGATTTGTATACTTCATAATCATGCAATTGGTGAGCTTTAGGTTATTAAAAATACCGGTTTAAATAAATTTACCTCCTAGAGTTCGAACTCAACTTTGGGTTTGTTTTTAGAAAATAAATAAATAAAAAACCCTTCTACACCACTCTTTGATTACTGGTATTGATCACTGCCTGCAACTAGACACATCAAGAATAAGAATTGTTGCCAAAGTCCATATGGCACTGTTAGTACAATTCCATTGATTTATCCTATTACTGTGTGTCACACTATTTAAGTTAGTGCAAGTTGAATTAATTATTTTATTGTTCTAATTGTTCTAATTTCTCAATCATAAAGAATGTAGCGAGACTGATTTAATTTGCAAGTGATACTAATTTTGCATTTATGCTAATACGATAATAATATCAGAGAGTGCCCATTCACGTGGGTCTAAAAGATATAAGGGATGCTTTACACCAAGAGGCCGAGCCAATTTGTTGTGTAAGAGACTCGAAATCCTCACTTGTGATTGGACAAAGGGTTGAGATCTTCACTTGTGATTGGACAAAAGGCTGAAATTTGTGCAATCGGCCTCAAGGGGAATGGCCCGGCCTCTTGGTGTAAAGCGTCCCTAAGTTACCCTTCTTCTGAATGACACCGAATCGTCAGGTTTATGTAACTGTCTCAAAGGCCATACCGCTATATGAGTTCTTTGGCACGTGTGAACCCTTCAGTCTATGCGCTTCCAGAAAGGCACTTGAAATGAGATCTCTCTCGACATTTGGGGCGGCGATTCAACGTGCACAGACCTTAATTTTCAACTGACTTCACCTTACTAGCCCGTAGTTGAGGTCTAATGGATGAATACGACGATTCAATATCAGAAATATATATATCAATGTGTTCAGGACATTTGTGAACCTCCCTTTGGTGAGCCGCAGATATGTGTAATTTTTTCCTTCTTTTATCTCTCAACTAGCTCCACGCACAGCCAGCAAGGTTCTATTTATGAACCTTGAATGATCGATCAATCAGCAATATCAGGTATCTATTCTCCCCAATTCATGTCATGAGAAGAAAACTTTGCACTCAGATCGATATATTGGATCCTAGCTAAGTTTCATTCCGATTTCAAATACGTACCTGACCTTCGGGAGACCGTGTACTAATCGGTTCACTTGCAGCTTCCGTCAAATAATTAACTGATCGCGGAACACGTAATTCAGGAACCCAAAGCAGCCATGAAAGACTCCGTTTCTGGGATTGTAAGGAGGTGGGGATTTCTGCAACGAGTAGCAAGAGAGAGCGAAGTCACAGCGCGTTCAACTGCATGAGTACTGCTACGATGATTTCCTCAAGAGCGAGAATCGTAGCAATATATAGACCATGTGATAAGTCCCTGGATTGGACTTACATACCCATTGCGCTACACTGTTCGATGTTTGACCATAGATTCCCACTGGGGTTAAAAGGAAGGGAAGTACAAGCCGGACAAACACTCACTGTCTCAGGCGCGGAGAGGGAAGGCAGAGAGCCCGAAGGCAAGTAGCAAGAAGCACGAGAAAACTAGGACTGCAGAGGGTCCAAAGGGAGGCCAGTAAACCAGGAAATTAAAAAAGAATCAGTCCTGCAATACCTGCCATATCTGGCCAGAAAGAGCTGCTTCGCTGCAGAAAGATTCAGCTGCGACGGATCACCAGCGTCGCCAATTGCAGAAACTCATTCTTTGCGTTCTTCCCATCATCTGCTCGGTCTTGGCCCGTAACGATTGTGACTGCTTGCTAAGTGGTAAGGTAACAGGTCCAGAAATCGCCCATGTAAGAGCTGAAAGTGAATTTTGGGGAGGCGAAGCTTCTTGAAATAATTTTCAGTAAATTTTCTTTGAAAGACAAGAGGAATTGGCATCTAACCCAAGTTGTTTCATATTTTTTGGAGCTTTCTGGAATTAGTTATGAAATTTTGAAGTTGAAGTGGCATAGGGCTCTAAAATCGCCCACCCCCTAAAATGTCCACTGTTTATACATTGTTGAAGGTTATGAAAAAACAACATGTACAAGCGGTGTACATTTGAATAGGGTGGGCGATTTTAGAGCCTGTTACCTTATATGAGCTTAAGGCCTCAAAAATGAGTTAGGTTCAAACCAATTCCAAATCTCATTAGTATCTGAATGTATCTGTACTTACTGAGTACATACTGACCCTATAAAACAAGGTGGTAGGATCAGATTTGAGACCAGTACTCTATTTTCACTGACCTGCAATACCCAACTACATACTCCTTCTGTTTGGAAATAGTGTATCCATTCTCTATAGTGATTGCACTAAGAATGGATGCACTATTTCCAAACGGAGGGAGTAGTAGAGAACACTTAACCAAAAATGTCCTACCAAACCTGATCATTCTTCAAAATCTATCAATACTTTCCTAAAAACTAGCACGCCCTCTTTGCAAATACCTAGTGTCAACTAGGTACACTCATAACCATGATTCTAAGTCTATGCCAAGGTAAATTTTCTGTCATGTACATTATCGTGCTGCAAAAAATGAAAATGTCAACTTCGTTTATCAAAATCTATATCTTTCCTATTTTGTGGCCTGAAATTAGACCTTAGTGAAGATACGTGTCACAATTTTTGGCTTGTGGAATATCGCCAATTTAACAATATTGACATTCAAAGCTCTTCAACGATTGTGCAATATTGAATACAGGAAATGAAGTTTTTTGCGGACCAAAGACTGGAATTTCTTCTAATGCTGTGCACGCGTATAGAACTGTATTTTTATTTTCTTTGAACCAGAAACTTCAACCTGTTCAGTAGCAACCTATTAAATTAACCGACCTCTGCTTCTTTGACCATGTCAACAGATTTGTATTCACGATAGACCAAGAAACCGGCAAGAAACTGGACGAATCTTCTTATTGGTATGTCTCTTGCATTCTGAATTCTCTGCACCACTTTTGGATAGGTTATAATCTCTGAACGTAAGGTTGATGTTGTACTCAAAAACAAGTGGGTCAAGAGAACACCGCCATCTTATACAAATTGTATTGCAACCAAAGATCAACAGTATTGACGATTAAGAAGGAAAATAATGCGATTCCTATAAGCTCTCTAGTTCAGTGTCCTGTGAACGAAATAGAGCATGTAGTTCGCGTAAACTCTCCTGCTGTCGGGTGAGCTTCAGTGAGAGGTCTTGAACAGACAGACAGTTGATTCACGCCGGGACCAGAAATCTTCTTCGTATTGTAGACTTCGCGCTGATGAGAAGATCTTTGTCATTTTTGCAGATCCTTAAGATTTCTTTCTCTTGGGCACCATGCTCTACATGCCTTTCAACCACAGGTAATGTTTGTAATTACAGCCAAGTTCCGAAGTACTTAGCTTAATCTCAAATACCGCCTCTTCACTGCTTCATATGTTTTGTGGCTCCAGTGGGAACATTATATAGTGAGAAGTCTTGTTCAAATTGTTGTGGATACAAAAAGCTAATAGGGTGCTATCAGTCTAGCTCGTTGACCTATTTGTAAATGTGATCTATATAGAATGCTTTTGTAAAAGTAAAACTATGAGCATAAAGGCTTTCAATTGTTGACATCACTTGAAACCATTGCTAGTAGTGCACTTCAATCGGTCAATTAGTGCAATCTCAGTCCTCCAAATCAGAATAAAGTAATGGCTTGTTGAATAGTACATTCAAAACATTCCAACAACCTATCACTTTCCAGGTCTTACTCGAAATGAGCAAAAATAATCAAAAAATAATTAATAGTTCGCTATTGTACACGTAGTCAGCTATTACATAGTCGTGTAGTTTCAATTGCATGTTGTGAACACAAACACTTTGAGTTAGCGTGTGTATTACATTCTGCTAGAAGAGCAGTTTCAGTAGCCCTCCAACGACATTTCCCTCTAAAAGTTTGGTTTAGAATTGCGCATGAAATCCGGAGAGAAACACTTACTCCGTAATATATAACAACAGCAAGTGGTCTCCAAGCTTGTAATATCTGTCGTTATGTTTAATGAGAAGAATGTGACATTGACTGGTTTACAGTAGTTAGATCCCCAGCCGAGCTCTCATGCACAGTTTCCGAGCATCAACTTCAAATTTCAAGATTTTCAGATTTCAAGTTCAAATTTTTGTGTCCTAATTATCACATTTTGGTGATATGTCTAATATTTTGGTGCATGAATTTATTGACTCCAAATCAAAGGGGATAGACAAAAGCTGCACCTGCAGAAAATGTGAGGAAGTTTGAATAGACCAGTGCTACTTGAAGAACTAGTTAGTCAATGCTATGGTGTGCTCACGAAATGTAGCTGTTTTCTCATTGCATTTACAAAATCAAAACAGTGGTTAATAGGATTTTGATTACCAACAATTATCACACCCTAATATATATAAATTTCAAATCAAGCAGACACATGGAACCATGTGTTGAGACACTAAAATCATGTCCGGCTCCTGGCTGGGAGTTCACACAATTCTATCTACCTTAGTTTGAGTAAATTTCCTTGCTGGAACAACACAAGCAAATCATTTTTAAGCAAAGTCAAGACATTGCCCAGACTATTCTACAATTAAACTTGTGATTGTAAACTTAAGTCTTATAAAATGATGGAATTGGATGTTTCCACCTTAACGCCTAAAGGACCAACATGCGTTTTTTGGCTACATAGAAATTTTGGGCAAGTACAAGTGACTAGAGATTTCCATATTTTTGGCCCAAATTTTAATAGAAGGTGGGGGGCAAGGAATATCTTTCATATGCACTAAATTACATGACATTTGGAATTTTGAGTCAAAAGTTATAGTCTTATATGTTACTTTTTTCCGTAGCTGGGCAATCTAGGCAGATAAAAAAAAAATCACTTTTTTCAAAAACAAAAATTTGAAATTGCTTTTATAGAGTTATACTAGTGTGCCCTATGCCGTTGCTACAACCAAAATCATAGTAAAATTAATTTTCTAATTTTCTAATTTATAATAAAAACTTTGAAAATCAATATCTTTCACACCATCATTCCAAACGCCACGAAACAAAACCCGTCCACCCTTCCTTGCCAAGAGCTTTCCAACGGTACCAAGAACGCAACCAAAACCAAAGTAAAAGTATTTTTCTAGTTTTTTGATCCAATAAATACTTCAAAATTCAATAACTTCCTCACCGTGGGTCCAAACGCCACGAAACTAAGCCCATGCATCCCTCCTCGCCGAGCCCTTTTCAACGGTACCAAGCATGCGGCCAAGGGATGCACGGTTCAGGAGATCTCAACGTAATAAATAAACAAACAAAACAAACAAACAACCAAATTTAAGGTATAGATATGCATAGAAAGCTTTGAATCACTCCATTTTTATCAATGAGTCATGAGTTATGAGGATTTTTTGTTTGCGGGTAGTTATAGACTCTTTACTCTAAAATAAACTTTGAAGTCCTTTATCTTACTTAATTTTCAATATTTTTTGAAAAAAATAAAATCATAGGATGAAGATTGTTTATTAATACATTGCAACCATTGGAATTGACACTTTTTAATTCTATAATTAAATTCTTCACAATACTGTCTAGTTACTATTTTTTTCATATATTTTGTACAATTCCAAATGATGTGAAATTTTTCAAGCATGTGGACAACTTGTCTAGGAAAATGAATGCAAAGAAGCACCACCATTTTGGACATTTTTTTATAGAAAAGTGAGCTTGTGAAGTGCAGCTGCCCTGTTTTTTGGAGGTCCAAACAAATGATTTTAATGAATTTGGATGCTTATATCTTGCAATCCACATAGTGGAAAATTCTGAAATTTTTACCACATGTTTTCAAGTCAGCAAACTGCAAGTTACTATGGTTATATGTATCAAAAAAAGTATTTTTTCAACAATTTGGTACTTGCTCTAAAAATGACAATTTTTGAGCGTTTTTGGTGAAAACATAGTCATAGAACTTCAGGAATTAAGGTGATTAGGATTGCATTCATTTTCTTACAATTCAAGAAAATTGCATCAGTGTCATATGTTTATGTGAGTTTACATAATGATGTGTGAAGAAACTATTTACTAGAATTTGATATTACTTCCATCTTCATTATTTAGCGAGTTTTTGGCAGCAAAACTAGAAACAATAATGAATTGGGAATTTGGGATTGAGCATGGATAATTTGTAGAAATTTAAATGAAAACAAAACAAAAAAACTGACGATTAAAAAAACACCATTTCCTTGCTACCCTAGCAAGATATCCAAAATAAATGCAAAAACAATTAGAAGAACACAACAGACACAGAGTTAAGCATTCAACTTGATGTAACTCGACAACAACATTCAACTTTGGAAATAGACTCCTAACTTGACTCATGCTCAATCCAACAAGTTCTAATTCCCAAATCCCTTTTCCTCTCAATAACCACTCTACTCAACAAAATTTCTTCCTCCCTCCTCATGTATATCCTTTTAGACTATATCCACTTCAATCTTGTTCCCTCACACATTACCAACGTCGTGTCCCTAAAATTGAGCTACTCTTAGAGCACCATCCCATTTGAACCTTCATATTATGAATCATAATTTGATTTTGCCACTTTATAATTTGATTTTTGCCGCCCAATAATTTTGTCATTGATTTTATATAAGGTAGAACAACCAAATGTTGTTAGTTATACAAGGTAAAACAACCCCAAGCCATCAGTCATATAAGGTAATACAACCCCAAGCCATCAGTCATGTAAGGTAGAACAACCCAATGCCAATGCATCATGACAATCATCCAATTCCAATATGACTCAACCCTCCTATTTGCATCAGTCATCCTTTAGCATCATGGCAATGCACTTGAAAAGCTAGTGGACACTAGAGTCAACATGTTGACTGTGACTTTATCCATTTCGTCCCCACAAACTTTGAAAAATCACAGAAAATTCATTTTTTGTCCAAATGTGTTCATTCTACTTGCAAATGACTTCTCTTCAAACTTCTCAATCTCTGAACTACCTGGGTTGGCAAATAGCGGCTTCTCCAAGCCAGTACCCAGTTACCAAATCTGCATGTTCACCTTACTCCAAATTCCAAAATTCAACTTTAGTTTTCTGGGGTACATATTTTCGCAGGTTCGTTTGAAAGTGTCCAAGTCTGTGAGTTCTTCCCCAAATGATGCCTCTGCATGGCACAAAATTCAGAACCTTGCTGGTTTCACCAACTGGACAAGCTGACTAGGTCAAAAAAAATGGGATGGAAAACAAGTCCAGACAGACTGAGGGTTGAAAAAGTCGAAGGTTTTCACGAACTTAGAGGTGGCAGATTTGGCTGACAAGGGACTTGGTGTTTGTGCAGCACTGCAGCATGGAAGCGAGGGAAAGCCCATCACGCAGGAATCCTGGCTTTCGGATTTTTTTATTTTTTTTGGAAACAAATGAAACAGAATGTGTTTCGGATGTTGAATTTGGTAACAGAACTCTTTGCACCTGGGACATAACTTGGCATTCATGTACTGCCCACCAACATTTCCGTCTTCAAATGTTAGCATCGAGTATTCGAGTTAAGGTAACAGGTCCAGAAATCGCCCCTTTAATCGCTGAAAGAGTGAATTTTGGGGAGGCGAAGCTTCTTGAAATAATTTTCACTAAATTTTCCTTGAAAGACAAGAAGAATTGACATCTAATCCAAGTCGTTTCAGATTTTTTGGAGCTTTTTGGAATTAGTTATGAAATTTTGAAGTTGAAGTGGCATAGGGCTCTAAAATCGCCCACCCCCTACAATGTACACTGTTTGTACATTGCTGAAGACTATGAAAAGCAACATGTACAAGCAGGGTACATTTGAGTAGGGTGGGCGACTTCAGAGCCTGTTACCACATGAAGGTGGAAGTACTGCACATCTTGAGGTACAAATTGGATCCACTGACACAACTTCCATTTCACAGGTACCACAGACCTGGCTTGCTTGCCAATTCAGTCACATGTCACGACTCAAATATGACCCACTAACTTAAGTTTAACTTAAGTTAAACTTGATCCTCTCTAAGCTTAAGTTAAATTGGATACGGCCTTGGGTTTCGAAATGCATTCCGTCTCACATGTGTGATTGCACTTCACATGTGGAAATTGTTTACAGCTGGGGGTGTAACTTTACATAACATGGTTTTACTTCAATTTTCACCGTTTCTTTGAAAAGAAAAAGAAAAAAAATTACATAACATGGTTTTACTTCAATTCTCACCGTTTCTTTGAAAAGAAAAAGAAAAAAACTTACATAACATGGTAGATTTGGGAGATGTACTGTACACTTTGATCTTTTTATTCTGACCACTTGTGTGACAATTTTAATAACTAAGTTAGATCAGCTTATTTTTTTTTCTTTCAAAGTAACGGTAGCATTCAAGTCCGGCTCCCGTGGATGCCATTCAACCTGGGTGGCAGGTTGAAAGCCATGTTGAGCAACCTATTGCCACCCAGATTTGCTATCTTGGTACTTTGGAGAAGCTATTTACCAAGTCAGATGTTTTTGGGAGAAGCTATTGATCAAGTTAGATGTTTTCACAGATTCAGAAATTTGAGAGAAATCATTTGCAAGTAGAATCAAGACATTCCCAAGAGAAATGTATTTTTTGTGGATTTCAAAGTTTGTTGGGACAAAATTGGTAGAGTATAAGTAGATCCACACTAAATTATATGCTGACATGTCTCCAAGTGCACTGCCATGATTCATGTTATAGGGTTGCTAAGATTGTAGTAATAGGTGGATGATTGACGCAAATGGGAGGATCCATTAGATGTCAAAATTAGGTGATTAATAGCATTGGGTTGTTCTTCCTTATGTGATTTTTTGATTACATAAGAGGTTTGCATGATATTTTAGAACACCATTACATTATATTGAAGAATTCTAAATGTTTAAGGAATGTGCTCTTCCAGAGTTTGTGTCATTAGAAAAAAGCAAAGTGACATTCATTCTTGGTGAATGGAAGAAAATAACAAGATGACAATAGTTGCCTTTTCATATAAATTTGGTGAGATTTTTACATATGTAGGGCTTTGTAGATCGGACAATAAGTTCCTATAAAACTTTTTGAAGGCCTAAATAGGTTCATACAAAGTCATTTTTTATTGTATAAACGTGAAATTTTTTACCATGAATGTGGGCATGTATTAGCTTTGTCAATTTTTTTTCCCAATCCAATTCTTAGATCAAAAGTTATGGGGCTTGGAGTTTGGGGTAGCTTGAGCATTGTGCTAATAGAGAGGGCTCCCATTTGGGCCAAAAGTTATGTAAGCTTTGAATTTTTTTTCATTACTTCTAAATGCTTTATATCTTGCAATCTACGAAGTCAATCGGACTGAAATTGTATCATAAATTTTTATGGTAATATAGGTCAATAATGAGTAATTGAAAATAAAAACTTCTTTTCCTAATTTTCTGTAAGGAATAGGGGATACATGATGTAGTTACCAAATCAGCAGGCCTAGCTAGCCCAGTCTCTCATCACCCTTGCTTCTTCCCTTTCGCAGCTGCACACGGCGGGCGCCAAGCCCAGACAGACAGAGGTAGTTGGGCCAAAGAAGGCCGTCTGTCGGCCACTGGGCCTTCACGTGCTCTCGGATTCTAACTATTCTAGAAAATGTAATGTACAATAGATATGGCAAGGACTGGGTTCCCCCAAATCGGTATTTAGCTTAGGGCCGCTTTACACCAAGAAGCCGGGCCAATTCTCCTTCAAGCCAATTGCACAAAATTTCAGTCCCTTTTGGGCTGGAGGCCGGCCTCAATTTCCCATTAGAATAAGATTATAATGGGGGCCAATTTTCCCATATGTAAAGGCCTTAAGACCAAGAAGCCGGGCCGGTTCAATTAAACCTACTAAAGAAAGAGAGGGGCTGAAATTTTCAGGGCCACTTTATATCTAGAGGCTGGTCCAAATCCCCATGAGGCCAATTGCACAAACTCCAACGGTAATGATTAGTTGAAAAAAATAGTTTTTTATTAAAACAATTTTTTTAATTGAAATCTGACATTGGCCCCAAGGCCAAGAATAGGCCTCCCATTTTTGGTGCACCCAATTCAGCGAGCTTGGGCCATGTAAGATCATGTCTTTTTTGAATAAAAAATTCAATTCACCAAATTGGCCCAACCTCTTGGTGTAAAAGGGTTGGGGCTGATTTCAGCCTTTTGTCCAATCAGAAGTAAGGATTCTTGGCCTCTGACACAGGAAATTGGCCCGGACTCTTGGTGTAAAGCGGCCCTTAGGCAACTTTGGCAGAAAACTACTGTAGCGTGTAGTGTTCAAGATAGTTTTTGAGTTTTACCAGCTCTATCTCCGTTCAATTCCCATACTGTACGTGTAAGGTGAATGTACCCATAACTTAAGGGATTTCCCAACAAATGTTGAGTAATTTAAGGCACAAGAAATTTTTACCATGTAGAAAGATAAGAAATATGGAGATTTCCAAATTTTTGTACTTTTATTTCCAAAATTGAAATTACTATAAATTTTGGGAGTCAAAAAGTTGTCAGGACTAGTAGCCAATCTCTAAAGTCATCCAATTCTGATCAGCCCTTTTTTTAAGGATTTTGGGAAAAAGCCAGATTGACGACATTTGCTTCCCTTCTTCTGCCCAGATGGCGAGTGATAATGTTTTGTCCATGATTTTTATTGGTGATTGTCTTTTTTTCGGAAAATTCATTTGGCAGAAGTGGTTTGAAAGTTATGGAAAATTGTAGCACTTCAAGGACTTATTTGAAGCAAAAAAAGCTACATTTTTTATAGGAGGTCATATACTTTGGCTCCTCTGAGCTTTTCATTGTCAAAATATGGCAAATTCATTTATCCTTTTGTAGAGGCTTAGGCACCATCTCAAAGATTATGAAATGTACATTGGCACTTTACATCTATAATTTGCACATAACTTAAGGAAATAAGAATTCATTCATAGATCTCTTGGTGGATACACAAGGCCAAGCAAGGGCCCATCCACTCAAGAGCAAACCCTAGACCACACCTGGATTTAGGATTTCACTAACACCACTTGAGCACTTGGCTCACAGTCCATATCGACAATCTGCTGCAGTTGCCCATTCGTTATGGGCGTCATTATATGGAAAGCTCTCTAAATTGAAGATTTTCTGAGAGTACATGCCTACCACACATTCCAGGTGGGTATCTAAGGAATTTCGAAGCTTGTTCTTTAAAAATGCAAGTGAACTAAAACACCTCTCATCTTCCACAGAGGCTAAAAACTTGAACTATAGCAACTTCAGCCAGCCTATAGTATTCCGGAAATGCTTTCGCTTTTAGAACAGTGCATGAGTCAAGAAAGCGCCAAATACGAGTTAGGGGATTCAGGTCAAAAGAAGGCTCCATGGACTATTTGGCATTATTGACCATGGCTAATTTGAACAAGCCCTGCTGGGTCTCCAAGCTATGGCGGTCTAAAATAGGTGGGATCAAGTGTTTTACCTTGTCCACCTCAACCACTTAGGCTCACAGTAGTACTGCCAAGTGCTTGGGAAAATTCTCCTCAGCCTCAATCTGCAACCAATATTGCGGGTACATTATCCCCAATGCATCCATAACATTGTTGGAGGGAAATCGTGCTTCTAACTCCCTTAGCAACTGACGGGCTGCTCCTACAAATAAGAAACACCCCATGTTCAACAAGGTAAGTACAACTTTCTCAAAGGACAGTTTGCATTGATAAGATATACAAATTTCAACACAAACTGCAAGACCTCTTCACATAACAAGTTTACAGTAAGAAATCCAAGCTGCACATATAGGACTAACTAGTAGCAGTGAACCATAACTTTGCAAAAGCCTAAGCAACCCCGAGCATAAGTAACTGAAGCACCAAATCTCAAATCCAAATTGCAATAACTGAACAGTAACTAACGCCAACTAAACTTGCTCCAACTTAGCCAACTAAATCTGCTCCAACTAAAATCTGATGGCGTACTCTAAAGTTCAGAATGTAATACATCATCAAAGTGGGCATGGCCTCATGCTCAGCGATTGGAAAGGAAACATGTAGCTGTTGACAATCCATCCAAGGTTTGAATGCGCCCGTTATTTGATTTCTCTTCAAATAAGACATCACAAGCGACACTTCTGATCGAAAGCCAAACAGCATCTTATAGTACAAAGAAACAAAAAGCAAGCAGACTCAACCAGAAAACTAGGATCGTCACTTCTCTTTTTTTGTAACACCACTGTTAATTCAAAATTGATCACTGACCATATATCTGTCAATGAATCCAAGGACTAAAGATGATTCTACATTATTCTGATACTCAAACATGGCCTTACAGATGAAAAGCTCACATTCCCCCCACACCCACACCCACACCCCACCACACAACATAACACCACATCCACCCAAAAAATTATCGCAAATTGGAAACAAAATCACTGCCTGAGTGTGCGTTGATTGGAAACAAAAAGCACGGATATTCATATCTCAATGTCTGCAACACCTCTGCCAATCCACTTTTACTGTCATCGAAAATGTGGCAAATCACTAGCAAAAAGCCTATGAGTAGCAGGACCGTAAAACCAAGCATCCGTATATGGATCATATTTGGTCATATTTGGTCGCTGTAACAGGGATTTAGCTGAAAATTAATTGAAGGAAGATAGAATCATTCAAAGTGGCAACTTATCTACCATTGGTGACATTTCAGTGTCCAATACTGCAAAGCTCATAAACTTAAATGATCCCAAAATTATGGTTGGTTCCAAAGCAAGCCTAACCTGAGCATTCTTTCTTCACAGCAACAGTGATGGCCGTGAAGACATCTCGGTCCACAGGGGCTTCTTCATGTACAGCCTAGATTTGCTCCCCATTAGTAGTAAACACCAACTGGGCAGAGTCATTGTTAAGGTTTGAGATCCACTTCAAGTGGATCTAGCTATGGGAGCAGTCAATGAGGTTTTTGAAGGCCCAAAATTTGTCAGTAGAAAATGAGGTTGCCTTGTCAACATATTGGGTGTATAGCTGTCCTTCCGCAATTTTCAAGGCAGCCACAAAATTGCAAACATAGACATCACGCTTTTGGGCAAATGTTACCAACAAATCCACTGTCTCCAGGAGTGGCATGAGTGCTGTCATTCCCAAAAGAGTGTAAGGATCTAGCATGAGTTTCAAGCACTTCTGCACACTCTAAGTAAAATTCAAAGTTAAGACTAAAATCTGCATGCTTCACGTTGTAAACTTCAAGTCTACAGTAAGAAACCTACCCCTCACTCAACATTCCAAAATGTAGATTGTTTGAATTTCATGTCTTCTTGAAAAAGGATGCAAAATGACCAAGGACGACTTGGGAGAGTCTTAAGAGTCACCCTATCAAAACTCTAAAACTTCCACTATGCAAGTCTTTGATCCTAGGAGCGTGAAAAGCAACCTCAAAGGTTCAAATGCCCACCTCAGCACCAAAAGAGAATGCAAGGAATTGAAAGGAAAAAATGAAATACCTCTACTGCATCATTTTTGGTGTAGTCCACCTTTATCTTTGCTAGCAAGGTGCGGTAGTCGGCTAGCAGCCTTCGTAAGGGCTCAAGCAACGACACCCACCTTGTAGCGACTTGTAGTAGCGGCTTGAGGCCCTTGGTCTCCATCACCTCCGCCAACTTCTGGTACTCACTGAACCTCTTGGGGCTCTTGCTGAAATAAGCATGGATTTTTTGAATCAGTTGCTCTACAACAGTAAAGATTGGAAGTGTAGATAGGGATTTGGCTGCCAAGTTACACCTATGAGCTATGCAATGGACTCCCATGCAAAAGGGAGCCCATTTTAAGCGTATATGCATTGTTACACCACTTCGTGCGCCTTGGAATGTACTTACACCATCAGCACCAAAACAAAGTAGCCTTTTAGAAATTTGTTCACTAGTCAGATCTCCTCCACTCTCCAAAGCCTTCATGATCACTAGAGTCAACTTGTCCGCACCAGCTCCATCGACTAAGCGTTGCAACGAGATCAAGAGGGGAATCCTTGTGTAGTTTTGCACCACATAAGCATGTACGCAAATCCAGCTTCCATTAGCTATAGTAGTGACCTCGTCACAAGTAATAGCAATGAAATGGGCAGCAGTGATTTGATTCTTAATTGCCTCCTTCACCTGGTTGTACATTGAATCAGCCATCTGCCAAGCAGAACTATATGACCAGTGCATCCTTGGCAAGTTTGGGACGCTCAAAAAAGCATACAATGCTTGTCTTTGTTCATATTCAAGCATTGGACATCTAGCTGATAGGATTTGAAATATTGTGCACAACTGCACAATCTTTTTTGCAAGAGTTACTTGTTGAAGCACTGATGCAGGCTGTCTAGCTGCAAACAATCTCAAATTCACTTGATGTCGACTTGTCTTGGAAACATACCAATCACCCTTCTTGACATTGTACTTCTTCATATCAAACACAGCCTTCCTCCTTCCTTCATGTTTAGTAAGCGTATCCCACTTGGGGCCCAAGATCTTGGAAGTTTTGTCAAAAGTTGAGCAAACAGTACACTTCACCAAATGAACGCGACCATTAGTCCCTTGAATTAGCTCCGCCCAAATCAACTTAGTAGCCCACTCATTTTGGAAACGTCTTGTGGCATCATAGTTCAACTTGGGCTCTTTGTGGGTGGAATCTCTTGCCAACCATCATCCAAATCTAAGTCCTCTTTTCCGTCTGAAATGTGCACCATATTTTGCCTCAATTGACATCAAATTTTGTGACTGGCACCTGTTGCTTGTACTGACTCTAAAAGGACACAATTGCTGTCTTTCTGTGAGCTCACCAAAGGTTCAGACATGAGGAGGTCTGTGTCTAAAGCATTGTTCAGGGACCTTCTTATTGAAGCACAACCAGAACTACCGATACGCAAGGACTTGCCACTGCTGCTAGGGTTTCGAGAGCGAGTAAAAAAGAATGCTATGGAAGCTGCTGACCTTGCAGTCCTACGAGCCTTGCTATCTTCAACACAAACAGCCTTGCCTTTCATCTCACGGCGTTGGTCTGCAGTTTCTTTGACAGCCTTGCGAGCAGCTACCCGGCTTGCCTTAGCTGCTACAGTATCAACCATACTCTTCTTCTTCAAAGAAGTACCTTTGGTATTGACCTCCTGGACAACTGCATTCTCTTGCATTTCTAAATCAATCACTCTCACCTCAACCTCTGGACAATCTAATCTAGCAGCCATCGAAGCTAAACCACTTGAAGTTTGTACCTGTGGACAATCAGATCCAGCAACCATCGAAGCTAAACCACTCAAAGTTTAAAACTATAGGCATTGCTAAACCATTCAAAGTTTAGAACTACAAACCCTCAAAGCTAAGACGAAGACCCTAATCCACCATTAGCAAACAAATCAAACCATGGGCTATCTTACAACATGAAAACAACAACGTTCACAGTCACCTTTGGCGACTCTTTGTCAAACCATGGAGCTAAAGCTAAAACATACACCCAGAAACACAACTCGGTGATCAAACAAAGGGCAAACACAACGTAGCGCAATGTGGAGCTCATCCCTGCAAACGGGAGACAAAGAGAACGCCAACTCAACAAGAAAGACCAGGACTCAACGTACATATAGTCCAGCGAAGCTGGAAGAATCCCGTCCAAGAACGACCAAGCTGTGAGCACCTCCAAAGAACTTCAATCTCCATTGCAGTAAAGGATTGCGCCCCACCTGCAGCAATTGCAACGCCGCCAAAGCCCATCAGAAATGGAAATCAAATCCCAATACAATGCGGTGTAACCACTAAACAATAATCTTCAGTACCAAAATTGAATTTGGCACCTCACAAAAAAAACGAAGTACTGATCTGACTCCGATTCTAGACTTCAAAGCCTGCGCGCTGGCGATGCCCAGAGCTGGATCCCAGGCTACTGCGGCGACAAGCATCAGGTATCCTAGGCAGAAGCGGCAACATGCAAACTTTGAAAATGTGAATATGGCGCGCGGCACAAAGATGGTGGTGTCGCAGGGGTACGATCACGGGCGACGGATGTGGGAAGGTTCGGGGTTTCTACCTGCCCCCTCAAAACCCTAGGCTACAGTCTGGCAAAAATAACAGCTGGATTTCAAAAAATCCTAAAGCCCTTTTCGCTTGATTTCAGAAAATGGTGCCATCTAGCACTTTTTTGCCAGAAAAAGAAGGGCTAATTCCGATCATCTAAAAAACTGCTTTTCCACTCACTATTTTTTATTTTACTTCTTCACTACTTTGGGACGTGTCATAACCTTATTAGTCCCAACCTTATTAGTCCCAACCTTGAAAAAACACATTCCAAGCTTTTTAGCCGTGGTTGGAAATAGTGCCCCCTATAGATTGGTTATGGGTCATGATCGACTATGGGTACATTTACCTTAGGTCAGAATTGTAAATAACTCAAGAAAACTTGGAAGATGTCGGAATTTAAAAAATTATTTACAACTATTTCTAAAAATCTGAAATAATTGTTTTTGAGAAAAAATATGAGCTATGAAGAATTAAATGTGAAGTGTCATATGAACAAAATTTGTGAAATAGATATCTTAATATTTTAATGGCATTTTGGCAAAGTGATAGTAATATCATGTTGAAATGTACAAAATTAGTTACAATGTAAGGGTCAAATAGCAAAATCTCTTTAAAATATAAAAATATCTATTTTACAAATTTTGATCATATGACGCTTCACATTTAACTCTTCTTAGCTCATATTTTTGTAACATAATGGGGTGTTTTTTAATATGAAAGATGTGCGTATAGAAGTTCCCTACATACCTATGCAATTGGATTAAAAAAATTCATCATCAATTATTTTTTATAAAATATTATATGAAACCATGAAAATGAACCTTGGAAATTCACCAAAAATGAAATTTTGCTTTTTTGAAACGGATATTTCGTATGCTTGATTGGGATTGCATGAGGATTGAGTATTAATTAATTATGCTTACCAAAAAATACCAATTATATTGCACATTGTAAAAAAAATGTAAATGACTCAAATTGGCCGGTTGTAAGATTACAATACCCAATTGTACAACGGAATTTCATTGCATAGGAGTAAATTGCAATCTGGCCCCACGGTGCCCCCCCCCCCCCCCCCCCCCCCCCCCAAAGGGTTGAGTACCACCACCCAAATTCCAATTTCGCCTTCATGTACTCGCGGTGTACATTTTTCGTTCTGAAATGTCCCCCATGGTGTAATTGGGATTCCCGTCCTAGTGAGCGTAATAACTAGCTGGTTCCCTGTAATTTATCCTACCTTATTAACCCTATTTGGTACCTTACCCAAGTGAGGATATAGCCCCCTGGCTCCATGATGGTTTTCCGAGAAAAACGTTAAATCGTGCCATCCTTTGTAGGCCCAGCAGGGTAAATTTGGGTTTCACGAGGGTAAAAGTAAATAAAAGCCCCCTATATTTGAGCCGTGTCTAGGGATACTTACTAGCCCCCCTAGCTAATTTGGGGGCCTCTGATTGCAAATATGAATTCAGATTTTGAAAATAAATAAACTTGTGGCAAATAAAAAAATTTCAGCGTTTTTCCCGGGGTAAATTTGGCCCGCAGGGCCCACAAAGGATGGCACGATTTAACGTCCTGCGTTTTCCGAGGCCCCTTGATTAAAATAATGATGAGCGGGGTGCTGCCTCCTGAGATTCATGGTCAGTTACGCAGTGGAAGGGGGAATGATGCTCTCCAGTCTAAGTCTACAGTAAGTTAGTGGTCTTGGGGGGGGGGGAGCCTTGGCTTCCTGACTGCCAATGACGGAGTTCATTCCTGGGGAATGGGGTCAGGAACCATGAACCCAAGATCAAGACAAAAGGAGGTGAGTTGGCCCAAGACTGGTTCCACACCATCTGACGTGGTCAACTGGAGGAGCTCATACCAACGAACCGAAATGGGGATTAATCTATTATAAGGTAACTACACCTAAAACCAACCGTGTTTTAATTGCAACCTCTATCTAGGAAGGACTGACATGTTACTTGAAGTATGTTCTACTGTCAATGATGAGTTAGGTAGGCTTAAATGGTCGCTTTAACCCCTAAAGTCCCATTGTCCCTACAGGGGACAAAATGGATTTTGGGCAGGTTCCTATGAGCTCAATTTTTAATGAAACTTTCTGAAACTTTCCCATAAGATAGAAAAACTTATTAGCTTTTGGGGAATGTAATTTTTATTTCAATTGGTGCCTGGGAGCAAAAGTTATGCCCAAATAAGCTCAAAACAGGGGAGAAGGGGCAGCAAAAAAATTTTGCAAAAAATTTAATTTAATTTTTTTAATTTTTTTTCCTTATAGATTATATTTTTACCTATTTGGGAAGCTTTGATTCATTTCATTTGGACTTTTTATGAGAAAGTTATGGACAATCTTGTTTTTCGGGCAATGAGAGCATCTTCTTGAAAAAAACTTTTTCTTTCACTTTGAATGCTGATATCTTTCAATCCATACGGTCAAACACCACAAAATTTTTACTACATGATTTGTAAAAAGTGTAGTATAAGATCCTACGGTTATTTTCTAAAAAAAATTAATTTTTCTCATCTCTTAGATGAACGCAACAAAAGTAGCAGTTTTGAGTGATTTTTGACAGAAAAATGGCCTTGGGACTTTAGGGGTTAAGAACATACTACCTTAACTGAACCCAAATGCAAGTTCATGGAAATCTCTTCTCCATGAAGAGATCTCTTCTCCATGAAGAGATCTCTTCTCCATGTATATTACTGTAGTGAGCCATGAAGTGTGATACAGTGTGATACTGTCATTACTGTGATACCATTCTTATTACTGCTTTCGTACACACAAATTACTTTCCCGCCTGCTACTGTCGAGTAACTTCTGAACATTTCCATTCATTTGTCGGTCAAATTCAGTTTCAGTTCCATTCTGTAATTAGGGTTTCCAAAGAGATGACGCAGGACATCAGCCACTCTCACACGATGCTGTCTCATCTCAACTTGGTTCCTTGTCGTTCGATTAGTTGTCAAGTTATCGTCCATCGAATTTCTAGATTCATCCAACTGACTGGCCAGGGATCTGACCATTCGATCCACGGTTTCATTGCAACTTTCCGAAGACTGAGCATCTCCAGTCTGCAGAAACTCCCCGTACAGCAGTGGTCTGCCTAATTAAGGTAAGAGAGGTTCATGAAGCGCCCATTTAAGAGCTGAAAAATCAATGTGGGGGTAAACTACTTGAAAGATAAATGGAATAAATGGCATCTAACTCAAGTCGTTTCGTATTTTTTGAAGGTTCGTGGAATTAGTTATGAATTTTTGAAGTGGAAATGGCATAGGGCTCTAAAATGGCCCACCTCAATTGGTTTGATTGAAACTGAAGAGGACCCAAGTTGACAAAGGCACAAAGCGGAGGGAGAAGTCGGAGCCAGGAGACTCTACAAGGAAAGCAAGGATGTGTTGTGAGATCACAAAGGAAGTACACTAAAGGGACCTAATCTAGGCTTCCCTTGGTGCATGTTGGCAAGGACATTAGGGGAGATTTGAGGGCATTGGAAGGCCGTTTCAGGCCCATTCCCAAATCTAGCCCAATGTTGTGAACAGCCGGTACAGGCTGTTTGAATTTTTTTTTTCAAAAATAAAAAAATAAAAATTCCCTCCCAAATATCATTTTGGGCCAATTTTTTTTTTTTCAAAAATGATGTGGCACTTTCTCGGCCACATTAGCCAGCAGTTATCCTACGTTTCCATAGTCTGGGAACATAGGATAACTCGCAGTCTCTTAGAGGCCTCAAATCTCTTCTAATGTCTGCAGGAACAAAGGAGGGGAGTTCACATGGATCACACACTCGACACAAGGTCGGGAAATTAGAAAAACAAAGAAAGAAGTAACTCAAACCCCTAAATTTATTTATTTTCTTATATTATTGTAGCAAAATACTGTTGATCGAACAAAGTCTAGGTAGAGTACTCTGCAAGAAACGATAGATCACGCAACAGTAAAAGTCATAGGAGTTAAACACTTAAGGTTCAACAGCCACCACTAAAAACAAACCATGTGTGAATCGCACAACAACTAGTAGGAATGTTTGTCTCAATTAATTGATTAATTTCACAATTATATCCAAAGGTTTTCTTCATTACGAAGTTAACCATTGCACCTACGAATACAACCACTTGAAATTAAAACCCCAAAGGCTGTCCTTGTTGCATGCATTCTGTTTGGACATTAATTGAGGCCTAATCTCTCTGCAAACACAATTGCCTTGCTAATCTAGGAAGCCTTATCTCTCTCACATCTTGCAATAATCGGCTTTGCCCCTACCCAACGCATGTTTAGGGTATAGTTACAAGAATGAGCTAGTGAATGTCAATTAACATAGTAGATCCTTGCATGAAGATCAGCAGAATCGGTATGCTACAGAGAGATTACTTCATTTTAACATTTGAAAAGGACGAAGGCGCTATTGAAGCCCTTCAATAGAGTCCATTCACCTTTGGTATGCATCAAATATAATTATACCCCTAGCAACCCCAATTCAGTCCAAAAACGCCTAAAGGAATCAAAATTTTGCTTTAGATCCGTTTTCCTCTCTTAAATGATGTGCATTACAAAGCCTAAGAAAAATCTCTAGTGCTATGGGCACAATGTTATAGAGCAGGAAGGAGGGGGGTTACCTCAAGAAATCCTCGACACCAGAGTGTGCATCTTCACTGAAAATACGGAATTTACCAGTCTCAATCATCCTCTCGATATATAAATCTATAGAGGAGATAGATATCTTTTTGGAATATGAAAGCATCCCTGCTTAGTGCAGTGGATGCCTCAAAATGAGGGCATGCGGATGAGGTTTGCGCTAACCAACAAAACCACAAACAACCCAATAGAACAAAAGACAACAATAGAAAAAAACAATATCAGACAAAACAGAATGTCCAACCCCAATTAGGAAGCAACATTGACCAAAATAAGCAGCCATCAAAATCCAACCCACCGCCAAGTCAACACCTGGAAACAAGGCCCAATCATTGATAGGCACTAGCAAAAACATACCACAAAGTAACAACCACAACAACGAAACTGAAAAGGGTGAAGAGACAAATATTGCCACCCAACTCCAATCAAACAACACATAACCAATCTTGACTTAGGCCAACAGCAACAAATCAAACGGCCCTAGTCCCATTGCAGACACAAATGAATTACAAAGGGAAGTCCGAGACTTCATGGACTAGAACCTCCACCCACTATAGCAAGGAATGGCATACAATAGGACCCAAAGGTAAAATCCTCCAACCTCAAACAATCTTGTATCATCCCTAGAAGAATCAAAGTCCCTTCAAAAAAAGAGCCATAAATATTAGCATTCTAGTAGACTTTGTTTGGGAGTTGTTTCAATTCCCAAATACCCCAATAAGGGGGGGAATTACAGTTATAGCCAAATATTTCCACCCAATGTGGGAGCTCTAAAAGATACCTAAGCTTGCTACATGGAGAACTTTAAGGCACACAAATCTCTCTCTGAAATGGTAAAGAACAAACTCATGAATTGCTAAAAGTCAATTGTTGGAATTAAATGCAAGTAGACTTGGAAAAAATACAGAATTAAATAGTAGGTGTCTAGCTAATAGACAAAAGGATAAGATAGACTAGACAAGTAATTGGCAATAAACACAAGGTGGTATCGATACTTACCAAGTGGTAGCTCCAATAGAATACATTGCTGATGATGACCTCTTTTACATAGAGGAATCAACACACTAGTGGACAATTGCTGAGGACCTAAAAATATGGGTAAGTACGGTTTGGAAATGGACCCGGAAGCCAAATTCCCCTTGCAAATGCTCGCAAATTATTGGCAAGTCTAACTAGAGGCAAGTGACAACGACATGGTCATAGGCCACGTACAATTGGAAAGTGACTCGAGGAGCAAGGAGTCTTCCCCGAACATACTAGTGCTCAAGAAATGCATGATACATGAAGATCCATAGTCTTTGTAAGAGCTAGATCCCTTCATCCATTGGGGTTGCCTATAAGGGTACTCATTGGTTGCACTAGACAACAACCAATAATACACAACAAATGTTGCAAGATCGCCAGGAATGCAGCTCAAGCCATCCTGCAAATAACAATTGAAACTATGAACAAAGGGCTAACCAACCCGGAATCGAGAAGGAAATCCTGATAAATACATTGCTACAGGCAGCCTCAAGTCAACATTGAAGTGCATAATGATACAATGGTCAGAGGATTCCATTACCTGGCCGTAGATAAAAAAATACACGCAAACAACGTGGTATGACACAACGCTACTTATAAACCTCATCCACAAGGAAGTCGTCTCTTAGATGCCACAATGTGATTTCTCAAAGAAAGCAATAGGATTGAAGATAAACAACCTAGATATTCGGAAGCATTCAAGATTCAGAGATTAATATACAATCAGATAATTCTAATTCTGTATAGAGTTTTATAATACATCCCACAAATTGGCAGCCAGTCTTGAAATCTTATGCACCTCACCTTTTGAAAAGCTGCGCTATACTTTCTCCATCTATACATTTATCAAAAACTATAAAATGAAAAATTGATGAGTCGGAATTTACTACTCAAATTAACTTAACTAATCCAAAGATTCACAAATTGGTTTGTATTGTACTCTTATTCTAGAAATTATTAAACATTAGTTGTCTCTTGGTTATCGAGAAAAGAAAAAAAGTGTATTCTTTGCTTTCAAGTCATTAATTTTTTTTAAATAAAAATGTTCTAGTAGAAAAATAGAATATAGAATAGCTAATGCATTTCACTCTAATTGTAATTTATTTTTGTATTTTTATAAAAGATATTTTTATAGATAAGAACATAATATCTTGTTTTCCTTGAAATCTTCAAAAATTTGAATATTTTTGCTCTACTAGAAAAATGCAATATAAAACAATGTGCATCTTGTATTGTTTGACTTAACTAAAACAATTCTATTATGCCAAAAAAATACAAATAAATACAAATATAGAACCTTTTTGTTGGCAATATAATCAACTATTAGAACTAATTAGTCTAGGTCTTTCCAAAGTTACTATTATTCATTGAATGTGTTTGGTGGTTGCATTGCCAAAACAAAACATTGACAACATTATTGTAGATTTGTTTCTACATAATTTTGCTTAATCTCTAAAGGTCAATTGTTCGTTGAATGGACAATTAAAAATCTGGATAGCTTCCTATAAAGTCAATTTTGTTTGGATGTTCATGAAATTTTGACACAAGGTATGAATATGTTACCCCTTCATGAGACTCTAAATTTTTTTTCCGATAGGGTGCCCAAATCAGAAGTTATGCTACCCTAAACTTTTTTGGCAACTCGGGCAATCTAGGAATGTTTTGAGAATCTTTTGCAAGAAAGCTCATCAACTTTTTAAATTTGGAATGTATATAACTTACATAATATAAGATGCAAATGTAAAAAAAAGCATTTGTAGTGTATAAATCTCACTCTAGGAGGAGTTAAAGTTTGCTGGCCTTATCAGACAAGGTATAAGAAAAAATTGTTCTAACTTCAATTGTTATAATCTTTCAATCCGTATAGTCAAAGTTTCTGAAAAATTTTCAACACCTTCTATAGTGGTCTAGTAATAATTTGTACGGTTAAATTTTGAAAAAAAAATTCATTATTTTTTCACTCCCCTAAAAAATGGCAATTTTTCACAATTTTTGCTTGAAATATGCCTTGGGGTTTTTAGGGATTAACATGCATATTATCTTAACAATAGACCCTAGAGTCAATGTTGGATATTTCTCTAATCAATGAAAATTCTTCATTTGTTTAGATGGCCCTCATGTATGCACTTTAAAAGAATCTTGAATCTTCTTTAGTTTTCAAAAAATTAAAATAATTTCTTAGTAATCAACATATGTAGATGCATATTTATATGCTTCTAACTGTGCTCACTTTATAGACCCGACTTTTTTGTATTGAAAAAATGTGATAGAAAATGAATATCACAAATTAAATAGTCTTAAATCCTGATTTCATTTCAACAAAAGGAAGAAGCACATTGCAAAAGTCCCACACTTTGGCAAATTCCAAGGACCTAAAGTGCGTAGCATAAGGTCTTCTTTGACCAAAAATAATTAAATTTTTTGAAGCCAAATGGTTTTGAAAATGAATTAGCCACTTTGCTGAATCCTAAGAAAATCAAACATGAAGAAAGTCAAAACATTGGAAAAGATACCTATACACCTCGATCCCATAACATCCAAATTCAATCTTTTAACTTTACATCAAAGACCCTTTGCAATGAAATCTTGTTTCATTTGTATCAAAACAAAACAAAACAAACTTTACATCAAAGCAAGAATACTATTAAAAATAACAAATTCATTAAAAGCCATAATTATTTATGACTTTCCTATATATTGAAAAAGCCATTCAATTTCCAAGATTAAGGGTTCATAACAGTATTAATTTGGGGGATTTCTTCCCTGTCAGAGGAGGATAATCCTCACATGGATCCTAGGAGGACATTACATTATAATCCCAGGATTCCAATTGGCTTGGTGAAGGTACTTCAAGTCTGCCTTGGATGTTTGGGATTGGACACATCATCGCATTCTCCTGTTCACAACTTTTTGTTAGCCTTTTGTTAGGTTTTTGTTCACAGCTTTACAACTTTTTGTTAGCTCACAGCTTTTTGTTCACATTACGTTCTCCTTCCTTGGTAAATTCCTTTGCTGGGGAGCTCCTACTTTGGAGGTAAGCAAAAGGGACCCCCCTAGCAAAGGTTAATAATGTTATGTTGCCGAAAGTGAACAAAGAATTTACTTTGAAAAATAAAAATAAAAATGAAAGAACAAGTATTTCATAATTGCCAAGTAACTTTATTCATCGGAATCGCTGAACTAATCCTTCCAGTTTCAAAAAAAAATAATTAGTATTCGGCAAAAATGTGCCAAAGGTGACCTCAGACTACGGTACTACACAAATAACTCGCCGTATCATACCCACCCATCATATCCCAAAATCAAATGATACCCTGCCTGATAGAGATACACTAGAATAAAGTCTGACGGTGAGTTACGAGATTCAATGCTGGAATAAACCCTGAAATGATAAATATCATCCATAGGATGAAGCTTCCACTCTGAGAAAGGCTGACGGTGAGTTACGAGATTCGAATAATATATGGAATGATGAATACCATCCTCAGGATGAAACTCCAACTCTGAGAGGACCAACCAACTGAATCCTGAATTGATGAATATCATCCTATGATGAAACTTCAACTCTGAGAGGACCAACCAACTGAATCCTGAAATGATGAATATCATCCTAGGATGAAAACTCAACTCTGAGAGGACCAACCAACTGAATCTCGAAATGATGAATATCATCCTAGGATGAAACTTCAACTCTGAGAGGACCAACGAACTGAATCCTGAAATGATGAATATCATCCTAGGATGAAAACTCAACTCTGAGAGGACCAACGAACTGAATCCTGAAATGATGAATATCATCCTAGGATGAAAACTCAACTCTGAGAGGACCAACGAACTGAATCCTGAAATGATGAATATCATCCTAGGATGAAAACTCAACTCTGAGAGGACTGACTGGCGGATGGACAGCGCGATGTTTTTCTTAGCATACGGTACTGTACTGTACTGTACTATTCAGAAGCGACCATCAAGCATCAATTAAATACGGAGGTTGTGAAGCCCCCTCCACTATCATTAGCCTCATAATAGCCATGCTAATAAAGCTGGTAGGCGGCTCAGTACAGTACTTACAGTAACTTAAGAGCATCACCACCGCCTGATTCAGTCTTCACCCTTACAGTACAGTACAGTACAGTATCCCAAGTCCACCAACACACTTTATATCTCATTTAGTTTCCAGTTAAAGCCTGCGTCTTGGTACAGCTAGGAGAATCCGCAGGCGTAGGGACACGGGAAATCTGAATGTACATTTGGCGTTCATCTTGAACCATCTTTGATGCTCGGAAATCTACCATTTTTTGCAAAAGATCACTGCTACTATGTGTCTCTAGTTACTATTATTGGATTGGCCAAAATTTCATAGTTTCTTGTTGGCAAGTGAAAAAGGTGGTTTCTATGCACAAAAGAACGTGGCATTTGGAACGGTAAGGCAGAAATACCATGAACGGATAATTTAAGCATTTCAGCCTCTAAGATATGGGGGAATTTTGTTGAGAAATTGAGCTCACTGTGTGCAAAAATAAAGATGAGGAAGAATGTAATAAAATGGGATTTTTTTATTCCCTTAGCCCCTAAAGGACTGGTTGTCCCCTCGGGGGACAATTTGGGTCCGAGCAGGTTCCTATTGTCTCAATTTTTAGAAATACTTTTTGGGATTTTTGAAGTTGTGTATTTTTGCAAGAGGTTGTGGATATATAATTTTTATTTTTAATTGATGCCCAGGAACAAAGGTTATGGCACAATAAGCAAAAATGGAATTTGGCGGGCAACACAAAAAAAATCACAAAAAGTCAAAATAATTTTTTTCAATTTTTTGATTCAAAGACTATATTTTTGTCTACATGTGAAGCTTTGTTTCATTAAATTTGGACTAATAATGAGAAAGTTATGGATAATCTTAGTTTTTTGGGCAATCTAAGCATCTTCTTGAAAACATAACTTATAGAATTCATTTTTGAATGCAATTTTTAGAATTTTAGAATTTTTTTTGTTAAACAGGGTTAGATTTTTTTGCCAAAACAACCTCGCTGTTGGGATTATTGTGATTCAATTCCATCTAAAAGCTATTAAAAATTTAATTTTTTCTTCAATCTTGAACCCACCTCTACTTAACAATTTTTTAATGATAAAAAATTAAGTGCTTTTTTTCCTAAATTTTTTTGGTAGATTCCCAACTCAACTATTTAACATAAATAAGTAGAAAATCAAAATCAATAGTGCAAAAAAATTGAACTAAAAGGATTCAAAGCCAAAAAATCTAGTCAAGCAAGCTGGAAAAAAACTTGTTTTCTTCACTTTAAATGCATATATCTTGCAATCTACGTGGTCAAAGTTTCTGAAATTTCTTCCACGTATTCATATACTAGTCAAGTATGAGGTATACGGCTGGATATGCAAAAAAAAACAATTTTTTAAACTCTTTTTTCTTTGCAATAGAAATGACAGTTTTGAGTGATTTTTGGTAGGAAAATCACCTTGATCCTTTAGGGATTAAGAATGAAGCTTTCATTTAATACAATTGTGGATTTTCCATCTGGACTCATTCATGTCTTGTAGCTTCATCTAGATTGGCTATCTTTGGAACTTATTCCTAATCAAATGTGAACAAATTAATTCTTTTTCAATCAGCAATAGAACCAGCTACTGTCTATTTTAGGACACCCTACTATGCCATTAGAGGAAGAAGGTACCTTTTAAGGTATTTCTAATTTATGCAAAGTTATGAAGGGTCAAAGTTTTTTTAGTAGAGGTTTTGAAATTTTTTCTTCCACATCGGTATATAGTGATTTTGGAGATGTACATAGAGTAATGATGGCTATTTTGGTTAGTGGCACATCTTGGTGTGCCTACCAAATGCATCGCTCCAAATAAACCTTAAAATAACCTTTTATGCAGTTGAATTTTCATAGAACAATGAGGCAAGGTAGTTTTAGAGAGGCAAGAGATTACAAAAGGCAATCTATTAAAGAATCTTGTTAGCAATGAGCCTTTGTTGGGCTCTTCAAACCTCCGTTAGGAAAAAAATGAGTCCTGGAAGGGGCTCCTTTGTAGTGTAAGCTTCTCTCAAGGGAACTCAAAGGAACTCAACAGTGATTGCATTCAATGATTACAATAAAAAAAAAAATTTAATTTTTAAAAAAATAAAAAAATTTAAAAAATTTAAAAATTTAAAAATAAAAAAAAATAAAAAAATAAAAAAAATTGTAATGATTGCAATCTAACATGGCACCACTCATGCCATTCTGTAATTTTGAATTTCTTTTAATAATATTGTTTTTTAATATTTTTTAAACTGTTTAGTTGAACTGTTCCCTACTGTTCCGCGCCTGCAGTTTGCTTTCGGGATTTTTTATTTTTTATTTTTTTTTCCGACTTGCGTCTTCTGCGTTCCTAAGACTCATGGCCTCTTCCAGGGTTCATCTGTTTTCTAATGCCTAGAGTGCTAGTATTGGAGGTAACTATAGTGCCCCTGTGGACTTCCAAGATTTGATACCTGGTGCATTAGAGTCTCAAATAATCTGTTTAGAAAGGTTGCACTTGACCTTTGCAAGTTGTCGTCCATGAATAGTTGTCATATTGAAGAAATTCAAAGCTATTGAAGGGTGAGATTGACAAAACTCCATTGAGTATTTATTGTTGTTTTATAAAAAATAAAAGTATTTAATAAGATTTTTTCTCTATTCAACTACTTTTGAACGAATGGTTTTAAAACAATTTAGCATCTCTTTTTACAAAATATAGTTTTATTCTTATTACATGATAATCAAAAACATTGTGGAAATTGTAGCTTTTCTATGGTTCATTTCACAAGATTTTTTAGTTTTAAAAATGTGACAATTTCATCACTTTATTTGGTAGCATTAGGTGTTCTCCACAATCAATAAATTCATTGTAAGATTTGTTGCAAGAATTTTTTTTTAAAGTTTAAAATGTCATATTCCAATTATGGTGATTTTTTCATAAAAATACTTTATTTATTTATAAAGACATTTTGGAGAGTCATTTATTGAACTAAAAACCAGTTTTTAAGGTCAAATATACTTTACCTCTTGAATTACAAAAGATACGTAAAAATGAGTTGTAAAAATCTACATTGTAAAAGCGCTAATACAAGAATATACAAATATTTATATAGATATAAGTCCAAAGGTTGTATGTGTTTGGGATATATTTGCAATCATCCATTGTTCAAAATTTGAATGTCGTCCCTTCAAAGGTAAAACAAGTACTATTTTTAGAATAGTCATTACTACTCTAAAAAATACTTCATTTTATCCGTAAAGATGCCTAGGGGATCTTGAACATTGCTCTGCATTTTATTTGCTTGAAAAAAAATTGTACAAAAGGAAGTACAAAAATTCAAAGTAAATATTTGGTGGTTTATTCTTCTTTTTTCAATGGACAAATGGCTAAATTGCTATAAAATCTTAGGTTGGTATTGCTCTTTTGTATATAGGAATATACTTTTAGATGAATACATTCATATTTTGCATGTTCTCATCCATGTCTAAAGATGTAAAAACTTCATCATTCTAGTAAAGATCACTTTTTGTATTGCTCAAATGAAAACCTTGCCACTATTCTTTCATAACATTACTCACTGAAGGAGGACTCTTTCATTTTCAATTACAAACTAGATTCCACCTACGCAAATCACTTTGGAAATTGATGGAGGTAGGATTCAAGCACTTTATTTTTTTGTATTCCGAAGATATTTGTCCTAGTGTTCTACAGTTATAATCAAAGAAGAATTTAGTAGATATTCAAAAAAGTAAGTACAATCGTTTGAGGTGGAAATTAAGCTTGTATAAGGCAAGTACACCTAAAGTTGTCTAAAAAGCATTTGAGTTTGGTTTTCATTATTATATCATCTAAATTATTATTGAATCTTATTAGAAGTCAATAGGGGATTCTAAATTTTCTTTGCTTTTACTTTTTGGACAATGTATGAATAAAATATGAATTTTCAAAGTACAGAAAATAGGAAAATTTGAAATCAAACCCAAGCTCTTATATTCCTAGGACTTAGATTTTAGACAAGAATCTAGATGGAACGTTTTTGAAACCAAGTCACAATTAGGTTACCTTCCAATGATATGCTCCTACTACACTGAATAGGGATATTAAGGTGACCAAATAATTAAAGGGACCTTTCTTTAGAAACTGTACATATTTTAGACAAGATGTACAATCCAAGGTAGATATTTATATAGTGTGGAATTTCAATTAATTAGTGTGGTTCCCCTTAATACTCCTATTCAATGTACTTAATTCTTTCACCATATTAATGCCAAGCCCAATTTTCAAGGTAGATTTGCCTTTTTATTGGATAGTCACAAAGCCTTAATTCTCATGACATTTTCCTCCTTTTTACATCCCAAGATATGCAAAAAGTACATTTATAGACATTCGAGATGAAATATTGGGACTTGACTTCATGTCCCCCAATACTCTCGAGCCTCCTTGTCTCTTGAGCATTACCTAATCCATCTTTTCTATCATTCTGATAACTTCACATGTTTGTCCAAGAAGATGGCCTTCCACTAGGTTCCCGGAAACCTCCACTAAAAAATCCCCTGTTCATTTATTAGATAAGATACCTTGCGTAATCAATGCATTATGTAGGATCATCCATATAATTGGGCATTACGGATTCTTCATCTAGAAAGTTTTCAGTTCATCTAAAGAATACGATATCATCTCTTTCATTTCCCACATTTTTTTGGTGTTTTTTTATACTAAGCAATAGCCAACCTTTTAATTGGGAATTGTGCAGGAAAATGCGTCTCCTCGTTGAACTCTACCCTCTTTGTTGACACATTTCTTTTTGCAATTCCCTCTTCCACGGGCATTGCCCTATTCAAATGTCATGGATTCTCCTAGCCCCCACCAATTTTCGAAGGTCAAACTTGACCATGGCTATTAGACATTTGGACCTAAAGTGAGAAAGTTATCGAATTTTGAGGTTTTAATAAATTAAAACCTCGTCAGCCATGGTCAAAACCTCTTCTTCAAAAATTATAGGAAACTACTTTTCTTTTGGCTGTGGCAACGGCACAGAGCACACTACTGTAGTGCTATTAGATACACAAAGGACAAGGCTGCCGGCGCTGACAGTCACGCCATCGCGCGATCGCAGCCGTCAAATCCTCTCCCTCTCGCTCCTGATCCCCACCAGCTGAGCTCCTTCGTCTTCTAGACTCCCAGCCCCCACTCCAGCATTCTCTTCAAGTGAAGTGTACCCTCATCACACTCCTAACTTAGCTGCAGCCGTCGCTGCCAAGCATCTCCCGCAGACACAGAATTCCTGTCCGCTACGGAGAAGAAGAGCAACACCATCACCAACAACAGTGGCGTCCATGGCGTCTCTATCATTCCCAGTACACGAAGTTTACATTCTCACACACAAAGTTGGCACTGGGGGAGGTGAATTATTGGAAGGTTCGCATTGATCAACGCGAGCTCGTACCTCCGTAAGTGGTACGAGGAGCTGACGCACAGGGGGTACTGATGTGGTTGCCGCTGTGGTTGGAATTGATTCAATGGAAATGGGGTTCGGGTGGAAGTGGAGAATGAGAAACAGGGGTTGTTGTGATGAGGGGAAGATGTTAGAAGGGGAGTTTCTGATGAGGGATTCAGAATTGGGGATGATTTGGGTTTAGGGTGGTTGACAGGAAGCTCGCGAAGGAATTCGTTGCACAGGAAGTGGCGTGATTGTGATGATCTTAACAGGGGTAGGACGAATTTTGATGAAGAGCCCGGTTTGGGGAGATGTGAGGAGGTGAGGAGGTTTGGGGATAAGGATTGGTGGGGAAGTGGGTGAGCTGGGATGCGGAGGCGTTTGATCGTTGGAGGTTCAGTGAGGCGATGAAATCTCTGGCAGGAGTTGAAGCATGGCACACTGGGTTGGTCGCAAGTTTTCTGGCTATGGCGTTGTATGTGAGCGGCGACGTCGGGGCGTTGTACAGCCGAAGTGACATCGCCACGAAAACTCCCCACGTGTGGTCGTACAAGCCGCCGCCGGAGTATTACTCGTTCGGGAGCCGTCGGGAGATGGAGTCGAGCCTGAGCAGCGCGTTTTCGCTTCTGGTGATATTTGTTGTGGGCGTCACGACGGGTTTGTTCTGGAAGGCGAGCCAGAAAGTGACGACAGGGAAAGAGATCGTGATCGTGCCGGAGGTTCAGACGCCTCCTCCGCTCATCATGTCGTCCATCAGCCTTCCGCGCTTGTTGTACCGCACGTCCACCGTGGGCGCGGTGCGCGAGTATACGTTGCCGGACATCCTGGCTATGACGAATAATTTCCATCGGGAGCTTGGAAAAGGCGGGCAAGGGGTGGTGTACTTCGCGAACTCGCTCCCCGAGGATCCGCCGCGCGCCTTGGCCGTGAAGCGTCTCCAGAAGGGTACCAATGTGTTGCATCTCCACAACTTGGAAAATCGGAGCCAGGAGGTGGTGGAGAAGGAGTTTTGGGCAGAGCTCAATGCGATTTCGCGACTGCATCACCGCAACCTTGTTGCGCTTCTGGGCTTCTGCATCGAAGAGGACGACCTCTTCCTCGTCTACGAGTACATGGTGAACGGCTCCCTTGACCAGCACTTGCACAGCGGCGTTGACGACGCGCATCTGGACTGGAAGGCGCGCATGCGCTGCGCGGCGGAGGTAGCGCAGGGGCTGGAGTATCTGCATAGTCACGCCAGTCCTTCGTTGGTGCACCGCGACATCAAAGCGGGCAACATTTTGTTCGACGAGGACAGGCAGGCGAAGATTGCGGACTTCGGGTTGAGCAAACCGTTGCACGCGAATCATCAAGTCACGGTCTCCACGCGCGTACGGGGTACGCACGGCTACGTCGACCCCGTGTACCTCATCAACGGCGTGCCGTGTGATAAAATCGATGTGTACAGCTATGGCGTGGTGTTGTTGGAGCTCATCACGGGACGGCGCGCCATCCAGCAGCGCGTCAGCTTGGTGACTTGGTGCAAGGATTTCTTAGACATTGAGGAGCCCGTGATGCGGCATTTGCTGCCTCGCATGGTGGACGCCAGGATTAGCCCCGCGGACGTGGTTTACGAGCAGTTGTACGATGTGGTGAAAGTGGCGCAGATGTGCGTGGAGGATAGGCAGGAGAAGAGGCCCTCCATGAAAGAAGTGGTGGTGTGGTTGCACAACGCCAATTGCAAGGAATATTCGGGCAGCTCCGAAAGCAGCCTGGATGTAAGCATCACATACACCACTTGCCTTTCCGCATTGTTTCTACATCTTAAAGCCTCAGAGATTTCTCATGGGTTCCGTGCCTGTTTCGTTGTTTCTGTTTTGTAGACGTCGCTGGATTTCACTTGCAGCAATGGCTCCACTTTCAGCTCCTTCAACGAGCGTTCAATTGCGCCTTCGGTATTCGCTCGGAGTAGCAACGGGTAAGTAGGGTTTCATCTCGTCTCCCATTCCTGCAAACCCTATATCAAGCTCAATGGGAAGGAGTTCATTTTATTTCCTTTGAATGGTCTCCGTTACTCTCAGACCTCTTCTCTTAAACCTTCTATAAATCGTCATTCGACATTCTGGAACAGTTTGCACACTTGCCAGACGGTCATCACTATAGCACACTTGACACACTTACAAATTTCGTCATAGTTATTTTTTTGGGACTCCACGCACTCAAATTAAAGAGGTCAAGGCGAATTAGAATGCTAGTTTTTCTGGTGAGTCTTGTCCGCAATTTCAAGAAGATTTTTCGCACGAGAATATGTATCATTTGGATTCCAACATCCGAAAATGGATCCCGATGAAAAGGGATTTCGTACAGTAAGTTGATCAGAGTTTGTGCGTTTTTGCAGGTCTCCCACGTATGAGATCAAAGACAACACGATTCTGGTGAAGTGCACAGTGGGGAATAACCTCCGAATCGCGTTGCGGTGCAAGATCTGGCCGACACCCAAGAACTTCGGCTTGAACAAGATCGAGGCGACGCTGAACGGCGCGTTTCTGTGGAAAAAGGGCTTGTGGTGGTACAACGCCAAGAGCAGCCGCGAGTTCACCGTCGACGACGAGATCACGTTGACAGCGGAGTGGAATGTAACATTGCGAACTCCTGCCATGTTTAGCAAGCACCCTCTTCCTGCTCGCGATCCGAGGCGAAGCCAAGGTCCCTTTTGCGTGGAGTACCTCCGGCTCAAGGAGGACGGGCGCGTGTTGGTTGAGTATCTGGGTGACAAATCGCCGCTCCTTGAAAATTCGGTACGATTTGCGGTTCCAGTCCATCTCACCTCATCTCGTTTTGAAATTTGCTTTTGAACAGTTGCTCATGTCATGCCCATCTCATTTCATCTCTTTTGCTTGATTCGAATTCGTTCTGCTGGAATTAGAGTTTTTAGTGCCTGTCTTGTTTTATTGGATCGGCATGACTCTCGGCTTCTTCAGCCTGGTTTGTCACCGTAAATAGTTCCAATGAAACGCATTTCCGGAAGTTTTGGGGGCCTATTTCAATCGGTTAGATGTGCATAATAGGAGACAGAAGATTTGGTGAAGTGCATGTACAGCTAGTATCTCATGAGCCAGATGCAACAACTGGTAAGGTGGAAGCGCAGAGCTCATTTGAAATGGACCCCCGAAATTAGGAAACGTGTTTTTATGCAACTATGATACTTTAGTTCTGTATTGTCGTTGCAATGTAAACCAGTTTCTAAGTAGTAAATAGGCTTTCTGTAATTGCACTACCTTGGGGGACAAAGGGGCGACTGTCACATGTGTTCAGACATGTGAAAGTTGTCCAATCAGATGTGTACTCAAGCTGGTAGATTCTGAAAATGGAATGTGTATTCAGTGAGAATGCAATTCGAGAGGGTTGAGGGTAGTCGTGACAGTCCTAGCCTTGGCACGAGAGTATGTGGCACCTAATACTCTTCGTATAGTTGGCACTTTAAGCATATGACACTAGCATCATCCACTCAAACGGTGTCAGGCAAGAGGGAGTCATTAGTGATTGAAGGAATATCAATATTGTCGCCGTTGTCGGCCAATGAATGTGAGAGTAATAACGCCATGAATGGATATTGCGTAGGCACCGAGAAGGAAGAGCTCGTTGAAGAGGGGAGAGAGGATTTTGCTACCCAATGCAGATCACACATCAAATCACACGGGTGCAATAGTGTGTTGTGCCGTGCCATGGGCTGCTCAACCCCAGTCATGTAAGTCATCGCTAGCTTGTAGACGGAGCCGCAGCACCTCGGATTATGGGGGCTCTCTATTTCATCTTTTCTAGGTGCCAGAATCTAATTTCCAAGTGGGATTTGCGTAGGTCTCAACCAATGTAGGAATGAAACATGCCAAAATTTGGAGGGAGAATTCAATTTTCTAAGTTGGAATAGAGACCCCTGTACGGTAATAAATATTGACGAGTAGGAAGGGTTAGGATTCCTTTTGGATCTACTGTCCTCTGCATTGGTTGCCTTCTAGTGGATTGATACTGAGATTTGCAGAGGGATTCTTTGCAGAGGGAGAGCGTGGAGGCTAGACACAGCGTAGAGGCTAGACACCCCGTGGAGGCTAGACACACCAGGAGGGGTTCCGGTTCCGGTTCAGGCACTGGGTCAGCAGGACGGCGGCAAAGCATGAACAACACTCGGAGGACCTTGGTCGCAAGGCGTTCATCTTCAGGACAGTTTGGTGAGTGGCGTTAATTTCCTACCATCCAGCTGAAGCTCAGTGTGGACTAAGGTTTTGACCGTAATTTGAAGTTTGAAAATAATGATGGGACACTTCCATGAAGACATTCAACATCTCTCACAGGGCGTGAGTTACTCACCAAGCACCAAGCTTGCAGAACTGTAATTGTGGTTTTCAACTCTCTGTTGACCTATCTCTGAAAGAGAACAACCGACACCCTTCTAGAAATCCCTTCTGTAAGATGCTTTGGAAGGTGCTGGGTTTAACTGCAACCCTTGGTGCAAAACCTTCAGGTTCAAGGTGCAGAACGTTGGAAGGTGTTCTCTCCATCTTCATGTCTGTACTGAAGATTCATAAATATACCTGCGTCATTGGGCCGTTTGTGCAACATACTTTGGACCTTATATTTGATCTAATCTATGCACAGCTTTGTAGTGTACACTCAATAGTTGAGCTGTAAATATCTACGAGCAAGATTTAGGTAGTTCCATATAGTTTCACTGCGAGCTGTACAGTCGGTTTAGGGTTGAAAATATACGGAGTTGTGTACATATGAGAAAGGCCTTACAAGGAGAGGCGATTTCAAAGCATTTTTTTCCAAGTTCCAGAGATAAACTATACAGTATGCGTATGAACTTTACTTCCACAATTGCTCTTGTAAGTATGTTTTCTGCTCTAAATGGATTCTGATTCCTCTTGATAGCTGCTTTGAAATTTCTCATAAAACTTGTGGCATTGCTAGTCTTTGTTGATCGCAGTAGAAGTAGTGTGCTCAGCAAGTCTGCTTTTATGGGCAATTAATGACAAGCTAGCTCTCACCAGTTGCAACGTGTTTCTGAAACTGACACCTGCAGATTCTTGATTTTCAATGTTTTGTTCATAAGAAGTTAATGAATAAGAGGTTAGGTCTTTTGACTCCCAACAAGACCATTTAATAATGGGAGTCTTACTCAAATGCTTCTTGGATGTAGCTACCTTATTCATTTGAATAATCATTTGAATTCAAATGTGATAATTTAACTTCAAACCTTTTGTTGCCAAGTATTAAGGTTGTTTTTTACCCATTAACCTTGGAAGGATTGGGGATTTGTCTAGATTTTCAGAATTGTGAAGATGTATTATAAAATGCTACTTAACCCTTAAAGGACGAAGGGGTGACTTTGGAAATCATCCTGTTTCATTACCGTGTGACATCATCTACATTAAAAAATTCAAAAGTATCTATTGGAAGTCAAGCTACTATAGAAGATCTCCCCTTTTCATAATAAACTTTGAGGATGAATAGTTGCACTTCTGTCCTGTAGAGTTTAATTCTTTGTCATCCATCAGCCATTCTATGGCCTCCTCAACGTTTAGGGGTTAAAAGAATAATGAAGTCCTAAGGCATGACTTCAAGTCATTTTTCACTTTTGGGTAGGTCCTTCTTAGTCCAATATTTGTTGAATTCTTGCCCAAACGTGTATTTCAGTACTAGCTTTATGCCTAGAAAATTTAAGACCAATCCTAGCCTTGGTTAAAAAGTTATGCCTCAGAAGAATGTTTATTTTGAGTGATGGGCAATTTTGGGCATCCATAATAGACAAGTTCAATTGGGTTGAAATTTTTTATACCTACTCTCAACAAGCTTGTTAGCATAATTCCAAAAGTTGAAAGGCATATAAGCACATGATTTTGACGTACAAGTCTTTGAAATTGGATTTTGTAAATTTTGAATGTTGTCCAAAGAAAGAAAATCGAGATAGCATTTACAATAGCTTTACCTCCAAAAATCTTCATACTTTGACCACGCCTGGCTAAGTTTATTACAACCTTGTCAACCTCACTTGTGGATGGTGACTTGCTACAATGCGTGATGTAGGATATGTTGATGAAAAGAACGACATTGTTTGGGCTGTTGATCTCAAAAAATTCCCTCAAGTCTTAGGTGTGTAAAAGACTCTCCACTATATTATAGACACAACAGAAGGAAGTCCACATACCTATATCCCATATATTAAAAGAGAAAGCATTAGTGGACGGACCTTCTTTTGATGGATTGCATAAGTCCAAATTCAATTATGAGGCTTATATTTTTGATACAATTAAATAGTCAAGACAATAATCTTGTATTTTGATAAAGAAAAAGAGTGCAATTGTATACAAAAGAATTTCTATAACTAATGTTGGTTGCTATACTACTAACAAAGTTCATCCAAAAGAGTGAATGGATGTTCATTCAACTAAGAGGTGCGAAGTGACATGTAACTAATGGCAGAAATGTTGTGTTTTGTTGTGCTTGTGGTTGATACAATTCTTGTTCTTTGTGAACATTTTGACATGCAAGTATTATCCTTAAATTACATGTTGAATTTCGACGAATATACCTTATTTGGGAGAATAAAGACTAATCTTGTGAATTTAATGCAGATTGAGCTTGTGTTGTTGTTGCTTTTGCTTCTCATTGTAACAATTTGACAATTGTGTGACAAGGTACTAAAAGCTTTTTTCTATATTTGCTATTAGTTAGGGAGAGCAAGAGAGTTCAAAAGTTATATTGGGTGGTAGCTTGTCTAAAGTAGTTAATATAAGGTTTCTCACAAGGATAGTTCAAGCAATAGTAGAATATGTGAGACAAATGATGTGTATTGGAAACTATATTTTGATAATCTATATCAATGGTAGGATAATAAGACTACTAATAGAAATTTGAGAGCTCATGATTTTAGACACAAATGGATGGTTCACTCCGCAGTGGCCAGAGACAAAATTTTGAGTTGGGGTGGAGGAACTATCCCTCCACTCTCTTGATTTAATGCAAAACTTTTGTATGCCTTGCCGATCTGCGGTACATTTTTTGAGTGCATCTCTTGAATCACTGTGCACTGCTTCTCATCTCTGAAGTAAACATCTGGAAAGCAATGGGGATAGGAGCTCCTCCAAAACTAAAGATTACAAATCAAACCAACATTCATGGAGCCACAAGAAAATTGCTGCTAACGAATTCATCACAAGTCGAGGATCAAGTTGTCATCGGTCAACACATCTTCGACTCACATTCATAGAAGGTAGGCAACTCCTCAAATTCTTTTCAACTTGCACATATGGTCAAAAACCAGATCCGGTCATTAATTTTACAGAAGCTTAGTAATGCCCACTCATGAATTTTACGATTATACTGATACAGCTCTCATGAGAATTGGATCATAGCCAAACTTGAAGAGCAATTTCTCGCTGAAATCCAATTTGACCTGAAGAATTTCTGACTTGAATTTTAATGGGGTGAATTCGGAGCAAGAGAATGTGACAAGTTGCGTGGTGAGATTTTTCACTTCGGTATTAAAGGACCAGACACAGAATTGTCGTTCCGTGTTCTTCCTGTCTCCAGCCGTGCGCTACAGGAATGTGAATTATGTGTAAACGACCTCCGTTTGCAGGCACCAACAGTTGCTGGAGATGTAGGTTGTGCTCCAAAAGCAAAGAACTCGACACAAATAGTCCTATTAGGTCATAGTGTCATACCTTGATGCTGATCCGACGCGCAATTTTGAGACTCGTTGGTTTCGAACCCTTGCGCACCTGCTAGGGACTACCCAGATTGAGTGCAGGAAATGTAGATTTCATAACCGGTTGTTGAGTTTTCAACACTCACGTGGCACCGTCCCATTCGCAACCCATCACCATTGCCATTACAAGTTGTAATTCATAGCCTTCTCTCCTTTCAACTTGCTTCCTACATCCTTGGATCATGAAGATCAAAGGTTGTGATTGAAAAGTGAACAACCGGTTATGTCCGATAACCTACTCGCCGTTACCGCGGCTTGTCGGTTATCTAATACGTAACCGGTAGTTCAATTATATCATAGTTTGACATGGATCTGATGGTGGATTGGTAGATGTACAGCGATTAGTGAGTTTCCCGCCGAGTCTCAAGTCTCCAAGTGTCGTGAAGTAGTGTAGTTTCCCTATGAGTCAAATTTCTCGCTGTTATTTATTTATTTATTTATTTATTTTGACACAAATAAAGATTGACCTTTACTGCAAGAAAAAGGAACAAGACCCCAGCCGCAAGCGGCTTGGGTGGGGCAAGCAACAAAAGCAAGACACAAAAGAACAATAAAATACAAACTAAGCGCCACCACAGGCGGGGCGGGAATTGTCCAACCAAGGCACCAACTGCCTTTGGCGGTTGGAAAACAAACCCGGCCCTAGGGCCGGAAAGACACCACCTCGGAGAACTATCAACCATAATAGCAAACAAATCATCACGCGTCCAACAAAGCTCAAAACGACCCTTAGCTCCTATCCAACGGTTGGATCTGCCCTTCCTATGCGTACAAATTGAATCCCACTCTGAACGCCCATAATCAACCATCTCCAATCAAATACGCTTACTCCAACTTGGCATGGTGCCACTTGACATCATTAAACGCCGCGTCATTCCGTTCTATCCACAACGTTCACATGATCACCATACACATATCCATCCATATGCTACTAACTGAACCAAATTTGCAAGGAATCCGCCCTGAGAAGATCCCTTGTTTCTACGTGAGAGGTCGCCACGGCCCCTTTGCATCCTTACCAACAATAAGTACATTTAGAATGTGAATGCCCCACTGCCAAGCTCGTTGTGCCGACGTACACTTCCAAAATCGGTGTAGAACAGATTCATGAGACCTCATCGGGCATACTAGACACCCCGTGTCAATAGCATGATGGATTCGTCCACGCCAAGCATTAACCGCCACCGCTTGATGCCAAATAAGCCAAAGTAAGCCTGCTTTTTTTGGAGTACGGCAGACCATATTCCACCGTAAGCGATGAGATAGAGGCAGGATTCCTTGCCACTTACGTTCTACTATGTTTGGCACCACATGCTTAGCTCTCAAAAGATCATGGCCTAGCTTTGCACTTAGGCTCGTTGTTAGAATAAAGTCCCGAAACAAAGAAACATCGGGAATTCTTCTCTTTACCCTGTAAGTCTCAAATATCCTAGTATGAGAGATAATTCCTGGAAAATAGAGAAACATTAGGGGTAGTCACACCTTCTTCATTGCAGACTCATTCTTCAAAGAATGTACACAAGGCGGCTCTCGTTGGCTCCTTGTTGCCTCTTTGTGACTGAGTATTCTTATTGTGCTTCTTAAGCTGCTACGGAGACAATAGTTTTGAGTAAGTTTGAGGGAACATCCGTTCGATTCAAAAGAACTAATTTGCGATTCGGTGCACATAGTGAGCTATTTTTTTCAATGTTGAGAGGCCTTCAACCTCCCTCTAAGTTTGAACCACCCATACTTGATTATTTAAGCCCTTTTGTGACAGATCATGAGTAGTGTAAGACAATGCAAAAATTTTATATGTAGAAAGATAAGAGATATAGGGCTTGCAAATTTTTTGTAATTTTATTCCTGAAATGAAATTTACTATGAATTTTGGAGCCAAAAGTTGGTCATAATCCATATCCAATGTCTAGACTATTCCAAAATTGCTCATTCAAGAGACTACTTCCCGTTCACTTTGACATTCCAAACTAGGGACATGTGTTGTAATAATAATTGAGGAATTGATGGTTGAAAACCAAGAATTGATGGTCAAAATTAGTCCTAGTCTTTGTTGAATTTCTGGTACATACCTTATCAATTGGCAATGGGATCCTTGTTGGTAATGGGAGGATCCACCTTATTTCCACCGCAATAAGCCTTGACCTTTAAGATACCATTATTACAAAAAATTTCAGGCCTCAACAAGACTGCGAGTGCGTGATTTTTGGTACCTGCGGGGTGCAATTATGAAAATTTTAAAAAAAATTTAAAAATTTAAAAAATTTAAAAAAATGACGTGGCGCTGACGTGGCGCTGACAGCACTGACGTGGTCGAAATGCGACCACGTCACATTTTGAATTTTGAGTTTTTTTTTCTATTATATCACCGCGGGGGGCCAGGCTTAACGGCCTTTTGCAGGCCTCATCATATTTTGTAGTGCGTTCTCACCACTTGCTCAATTGCAAGACTCTATCTATCCTTGTATATTTGTGCTTTATGTCTTGATTTGTCTTGATATTGTGTTTGAGCTTGCTTTAAATAATGTTGTAGCAATTTTATTGCACGTACTTGAATTTGCTTGGAAATGGCAAGATGCAAAACTTTTGAAAGAATGATGTTTTAACCACGAAATTGGTTGACAAAATTGGTAGATTTTTTCAAAAAAGAAGAGTGAGTACATTTTTCAAAAAATGTTGTTTCAACCAACAAATTTGGTAGAGTTTAGAAGAAACAATTATCCCATTACAATTGTCAAGGAAATGGGCGGGTTAGAAAATATATAGTCTAAGTAATTTTTGTCCACTTACACAAGTTCAAACACCTAACGAAATTAAAACTCAACCTCCTATACATGGACAAAAATGAAACATAAATAGAATATTCATGTCCCACACACAAACCAAAAATACACCCACCTGCCTCCTAGTACACATGTTCAATTGTTACTTGATATGTGATAATTATAAAATAATGACATGCAAGTGCTAAAGTATAATTTCATTGGATGTTCAGTTCTTAATGTGAAACCATTCACCGGATGGACATGACACGCACCAAGGTGGGCGATTCACTGCACAAAGGATTTTGTTCACTACACTGGCCGGTTCAAATCGGACTCTACATGTACGAATCTACCATCCCATCAACATCAGAATACGACCAAATTGAACTATTGGTTACGTAAACCACTCGGGGGACTTCTCCCGTTCATTCTGCAGGGAAGTTTCTGCGCCGTAATGCCTGATTACGCGGGCAAACCCGCGAAATCGGGGATTACGGATTTTTCATCTGGCTCCGATTTATCATCCCGGTTTTCATTGAATTTTGCTTATGCTTTACGTCGGGCAATACCCTTATCGTCGGGCATTGCGCCAAATAATCGGCCTTCCTCGTCAGGCTCCGCCCTCCTTGTCGGCTGATTATTTGGTGCAATGCCCTCCTCTGCAGGCATTGCCCTATACGAAATCCACATTTCTTCAACGAAAATCTACGCAATTCACCAGCAGGTGCTTGAAGTTTCAGAAAGAGTTCAGAAATAGGGAGCTGTGGTCTCGAGTCTACGAATGGCGTCTTGGATCAACAGCACGGTATGATCAAACGGCACTGTTTGCATAAAAATCTACACTTTTGAAATGTAATCTACTTCTCCAACAGCTGCTTCCGTTTGCAAACGGAGGGGGTGTCACACCTTCTTCGAGCATGAAACTTCTATGAAGAATGAGAAGTTGTGGAGTGAAAAGAGGAGCCAATGAGGAAGCTTTCTCCATGAAAAAGGTGTGACACCCCTTTGAGTTTGTGTGGTGTCAAGAATGGGATTACCTGCGATTCTAGATGGGATAACTTTACAGTGCGCATTCACCCGCTCAGAAAATTCAGCACTAAAATCAAGCTAAAATCAAGCATGTCTTAGTATCTGGAAAACAGGACATTCCATTGGATTCATCGTATTCATTCTATTAGCTTCCTCAGTTCCACTGGCTATTTTCAATTCTGTTTCCAAGACTTTGTTTCTTAGGCTGTTTGTAAGTACACTGACATCCGAAGATTGAAAAAGATTAAGAAAACGTTCAAATTGTTGCTGAATTTGAAACCGGAGAAAGTAAATATTGAGTTCTACTAAGCACAAAAATATTCAATCAAGAAGTCAACGAAAGAGAGCAATTACAAAGCCTAAGTTATGAGAAAACCAGGAGAAAAAAACTGATTGCAACATACTGTGCCGCCACAATAACGATCCAAATTACCTTGACATCAACCTCACCCCAGTCTACAAACATAGTGAACATTATACTCCGTTAACACGGTTGGACAGATGAAGAACACGGAACGACAATTTTGTTGCTGGTCTTGCTTCAGAATGGAAAATCCCATCACGCCAAGAGTTGCATTCTCTTGCTCCGGACCTACCCCGCCACCCCACTCCGAGCCAGAAATTCCTGAATTCAAATTGGGTTTCAGTCACAAATTCGTTTCCAAAGCTATTCAAGCTTCGAAACGTTCCAATTTTTAATGCGAGAGCTTTGTCGATGTAATCGTAGGATTCAGGAGCGGCATGGCTATTCATATTGTAAAACTAATGACAGAATATGGTTTTGGACCGCATGTGCAAGTTGAGAAGAATTTGCAGAGGATCCTGCCTTCAATGGATGTGAGTTGAAGAAATGTTGATCGACAAGGACTTGATCCTTGACTAGTGATGACTAGTACCTAGCTACAGTGTTTGTTGCTCCACAAACGGTGGTTTGAATTATGAAATTTTCGTAACGGTGACATGCAGACGATCTTAGGGTTCCAAGCTCGTAGCGAGACAATTAATGTAGTCTTTAGTTTTGGTGGAGCTGCTATCGGCATCGTTTTCAAAGCTGTTCAGTTCAGTTCAATACATAAGAAGCACTTCACATTGATAATGTAGAATGTACAGTAAACTTGCCAATCACCACACAAACAAAATTAAACCCTTCTCCTCACTCGCAACAATATTGTTTTCTCAAGGAGTACTTGGCCCCTAACTCTCTTGCAAGATAAATTATGGAATGTCCTTTTGGACTCAGGCAGGGCAACACAATTCAAGGCCCAAATTAATTCTTGGCAACATCCCCAACAACACAATATCATTTGGTCCAAATTTGATAGTATATGGCTCCAATCTCTTGTGTTAGCTTTTCGGAGTAAATCGATCATTGTTTGGAATAGGAAGGGACCTACCATTTGTTCTTTCACTTAGTTCTTTTGGTTCTTGTTCCTCTCTTTGTTTTTTCTCTTTTTTTTTTTTTTTTTTTTTTTGCTCTTATCTCTTCATTTACTAGTCTTGTCTTGGCTGTTATTTTCTAGTTTCTTTAATACAATGGTATTTTTCATTTGTCCAAAAATAAAAAAATAAAAAAAAATAATCCTTCTCCTAATAAATATAGGGACTTGCATGTTTTGAAATTTGGCATGATTATTAAATTTCATGTTAAGATTTACCTTCAAAAAATAGAATGCAAAGAGATTTCTTCCTACAAATTTTATTGCAATTTAAAGGCAATGAAGCTAAAATGTAATTAAAAATTCCTTGCAACCCTTCACTGGATGGTGATACAAAATGTATGCAGTTATTGGATGGTGATACAAAATTTTGTTTCCATCACAATTGAATTGATAGTTGAATTGTGTAGTTAGTGTTTGGTAATTGGAGGGATTATTGTGCGCTTGTGCGTTTTTTGGATTTAATAGTAAATGGCCAATTTACTCTAGCCTTCTTACATAATTTTATTTTGAGTTTTTAACCCCTTAACTTATAGAGTGTTCTCCAAAATTGACAATTTGAGAAAAATGATTATAAAGTGCTATTTGGAAGAATATTTTGGAAGTGATATACAAACAAAAGTTATAGACGAAATTTTAGATTCCATCCATACAAGTGGCTTTTTTAAAAAATGGTTTTTTGCATTGCAGTATGCACATGGTTTACTTGCATAGCTCTATATTTTAAAACTTCCTTTATAAAGTGTTGTTGAATCCCTATATGCTTGGTTTTTGCATGCATTATAGGATTATGGACAAGTTTAATGCATGATTGATTGTTGCTTAGAAGTGGCGTAACTTCTCTTGTGTCTAATCCCATTTGTTTTCAAAGCTCCAAGTTGTGACAAGTACATATTTAGAATCTAAGAAACATAAAAATGTACAACTACCAAACAATATAAGCCTATCTATAATTTTAGTGAGAATACAAGAAAGTTTTTTAATTCATAGTTTATTCAAACAATATCTGTATATATACACTTAGAATCTTTTCAAATATTGAAAATTTAAGACCAATATATAAGGAAAACTAGAAAATAGATTTAGTTGAATTGAATCATTCTTCTAAAATGCCAATTCAAAATCATATGTTTCAAGCGTTTTACTAAGATTGATGTACTTAAAAAATAAATATATTTCCATTAAAAATATACCAAATAATTTAAATATATCAATGAATGTCTAATGCTAATATTGAGTATTTTGTCTCAATTTTTCAAACACTAAATAATAATAAGGTTTGTACGCAAATCTCCTTTTTAATAAATGTAACAATTGAAATCAACATAAAACAATTGGAATAGCATCATATTATTAAATTCGAGAAATGTCTATATGTGAATTCAATTAGGTTTCTGTATAAAATTCATTTATAAATGGATATTTTTGAGATTTTGGTACAAAAATGTGGCTTGCATACAATCTGCTAATTATTGCTTTTATTTTTTTCCTAATTAGATACCTAGATCAAAAAGTTATAATGTTTGTAATTTCTTTGGAGAGGCACTGTCAAAAAATGTAGGAACTACGTGCAATAAAATATAGGGTTTAATATATTTATTCTTCATAAAATTTGTAAACAAATTACATGTATTATAGGGTGTTTTAAAAGCGTGAAACATGATTATATATAATATAGGGTTAGGTATAATACCATAGAATTATGTGAACTGTACATGTATGTCAGAACATGAATCGTGGCTTCTGTTGATGCTCCACGGTTGGCGCTCCACTCCCCCCCTCAATTCCCAGCTGCTCAGCTCCTTGCATCCTCGTTACCTCGTCCAACTAGAGTCGCAGCTTCCTACGTCTGCTCCCAGCCTCTCAGCTCCCGGCACCTATGCCACCTTGTCCGACCTACAAGATTCTCTTCCTTCCATGTTCCTCATGCCACATGCTGGACAAGGTCAATGGACCGCTCTGGGGAACGAGGCAAACACAGATTACTCGGAAATCACATTGGGGCCCAAAGAGGTGACAGTCCACAATGTCTCATGCTATCACAGAATGCCAAGTGAGAGACACGGCCTTCTCACTGGCCTTAAATCAGGAACAAGGAGCACCCTAGAGACCAACCACCATAACCGCCCGAGGCACGTAACTGCTACTCGAGCCCCCTCCCAGTAATCTTCGTCATGCAGTCCGGAGGTATGACTGGGTCATAACAATGTAAAATAGCATGGTGAAAAAAATTAGTAGTGAATAATTAGGGTATAGGGTTTATGCAAACCGGGAGGGTAGGTGGGACATCCCTAATTAAGACATTTCCTACCTAACATTAGAGAGCTAATATATTCTAAACCAATAGTAGGTAATAGTAGCTCAAGTAGATTGAAACAAGCAAGTGCTACAGTCCGTGGTCCAGTTAGTTGATTTGGCACTTGGAAGTATGAAGTTGGGGCTAAATCATGGCCAAAATTTATATGAGTTGGCGGTCTGGCATGGCAGAATGGGCCAATTTAGGGATCAAGAGTGGTTCAATGAAGGTTACCACTTATCATCACTGAGCTTTGTTCCCATCAAGTTAGTTCCACTTATCAAGATTAACTACAATACAGTATTTAGGACTGAAGTTGGTGACTAGTTAATTGATATCTTGCTAAGAGCATCCACAATGCGGTCTCTGTAAACAATCCCTGTAAGGTTATTGACCTTAAATCGCACAGTTAAGCAATTTAGCATGATTCAGCATGGTTTTCACTATTATATTGAAAAAAAAAATGTGGGGTCCCGTTGGTAGTCAAAAGAGGCTTCTAGATTCTCTTAGAATACATTTTTTGGACACTGTGTAAATAAACTACAAATTTCCAAAGTGTTGAGAATAGGTGCACCCAAAAGCAATAATATATGTTATATGAACAATGGGAGTACATTTTAGGCAAGAATATCCACTGTGCGATTTTAGGAAGGGTTCAATTTTAGATGTAGTTACCTCATCGGCAAAAACAGGGACATTCCACAAGGCCCACATAGTGCCGAGCTTTTTTAAGAACAAATCAATCTAGTGCAAAGCCAGAAATCCAAATGTCAAATGGACTTTGTCAATTTTGCCAAAAATATCTGTATCCAAGCAAATCAAACTAAAAATTGCAAAATATGATTTAATGTTTGGGGGTTTAGGGTTTAGGGTTTAGGGTTCATTCAATAGGGATGGAAATTGTACTTCCTAGTCCATAATGTCAGAATGGATGATTGTCAACAACAGCTTCTAAAATCATTCCAAAAATGTGTATCTAATGTCTTGATTTCAATCGTAAATTCAGGTTTCTAATGTGCACTCATTGCTGCAAGCGAGGGAAAGAAAGTCAGTATGCATTTGAAAATTTTACTCCATGTGTATCTTGTGTGGTGTACTTTGGGGTTGGATACTGTTTAGCAATTTCTTGGTGGCGTTAATGTCTACGTAGTTCCTGCTAGATTTCGTGTTTCTAAACTTTCGATGGTGGATCTTGAATGCTGGTGATGCTGAGACAATTTGTGCTGTAATTTCAAGTGAAATTTTGCAACATGGCTTCTGTTTGTCATTATTTAAGGACTAAGTTATATATAGAAATTTCTAGCTTGTTCTTGGTTTATAGTGTAATCTCTTTGTATGCAGGTGACTACTTGGTCTGATTTTTTGTTGTCAAATAGTTTAGAATTGTATAATTTCAAAACTATTTGTGTGTAATAACAATTTTGTTGAAGTTCTATTGCCTTGTCTATGAATGGGCTAGATATGGTAAAATTTTTACTTATAATTAAACTACGGTGCCCAAAAATGATTTCTCCAATGAATTATAAATACCAATAGGGTGCCAAAAAATACTAAAATTTACCTTTATTTTAAAGAATAGTATGCCTTATATTCCATTTTACAAGGTAAATAGCCCCCCATTAAATAAGACATTATTGCAGATGTATGCGTATTCTACAAGTGAGTGCCCCCCTGAGGTAATTTCTAGGGTAGGGCGGGCAACTTGGAACATGTGCTAAAACTATGTTGTACTTCTGAAATTTGGCAAATATGTAGCTAACTGCAAATGTGATATTATAAAAAATATTTCAAAAAAACAAACTATATGTAGTGCAAAAGTATCTTCTAAAAGGAATCAATGTTTGATGACCTAGTTTAAAAGGATCATTGAAAAAAAACTACTTTTCTTTAAACTCCATGAGTTTGGCAATCTATAATGTCAATATTTCAAATTATTTTTCCAAATACATTTCCATGCTACTTAGTTTAATTTTAAAATGATTATTTTTACCACTAAAGGAATAGGACACATTTTAGGGTTAAATTGTCAAAATTTGCCACATTTTAGGGCAGTGAGAAAAAGTTTTTTTCTGGAATTCAACCATACAAACTTATAGTAGACTACTATGGGAATGAGTGGGAATAGTTCAAAAATTTATCCACGTGGATTGAAAGATTATAGAATTTGAAGTTAAATTTTTTTTTTGTCCATTCTGCTTTATAGGGTCAATAGACTTTAACTTATTCCAAAGTGAGATTTTTGCGCTACATAAGGGATATGTTTTTGAAAGTTGCATCTTATATTATCTTAATTATATACCTACAAAGTTTCAAGGGTAGACAAGGAATTTTGTGCATGTTGTCCAAAGCTGCCCATCATGTTGAAAAGAGATTGTACAACATAACTTTTGATCAAGGCACCCGATCAGAAAAAAAAAATTATACTTCCAATAAGGCGGTATATATCCACACCTTGTGTTAAAACTTCAAAAGATTTGTTTAGAATTAACTTTATAGGAACTTACCTAAATTTTCAATTGTTTGTTCAACAACCACTTGGTCTTTTAGATGTTAAAAGAGAAATAACGGGCAATTTCATTAAAATGGCGGTATTCCAAGTGCCACTTTGACGGTGTGCCATTTTCACCATCTAGGACAGGAATACATTTCCAAATGGCCGTTTTGAACCATCTAGGACAGGTGTAAATTTAGAACGGCCGTTCTGAATTGTTTTCATGCCATTTAAAAAAAATGTCGCCAATTTAATGAAATTGCCCATAATACCATTTGTTTCTCAATTCTACTTAATGCACCAGAAAAAATAGATTTTGACAAATTTGGATATAGTATATCCTATTCTTTAGATGTGGAATACATCTACCCGGGATTCAACCATACTTAAGGGTTGATTTATACTTGGCCTGGGGTCGGATGGAAGGCCAGCCGGATTTGCCTTCAATTTGGCCCTCAATCCGGCCCCAATTCTTCTATTCAGCCCCAATTAATGTAGAGCCCTTGGGGGCCGGATTCTAGGGCCGGATTTCCAATTCTTCCATCCGCTCCAACTAATGTAAAGCCCGTGGGCTTATTCTAGGGCCCAATTTCCAATTCATGTGCTCTTAATTTTTTCAATGCTTAATTAAAAAGATAAAAAAAAACATGCATGTTTTCCCTTTTCTTCCTTTCTTTCCTATTTCAAAAAAAGAAGAAAAGTGTATTTATTTATTCCTTTTTCTTCCTTTCTTTCCTATTTCAAAAAAAGAAGAAAAGTGTATTTATTTATTCCTTTTTCTTCCTATTTATCTTATTTCAAACATAAAAAAGAAATTTTTTATTCTATTTTCACTTTTTTTTTTAATTCCTATTTTTCCTATTCCAAAAATGGAAAACTGAGTTTTTTACTTTTTTTGAAACTTTTCATTTTTCTCCTTGCAATAAAATAATTTTGGTCCTTTACTATATGGGTTTGAAATATCCATGTAAACATAGATTGTGTATTATTTTTAGTCAGTGTGTTCAAACATAGATTATGTATTATTTTTATTATTTGGTGTTCACAAACATCAATTATGTACTATTTTTAATCTATGTGAGAAAATATAGATTATGCATATTTTTAATCAATATATGCAAATATAGATTATATAATAATTTTAATTAGTGTGCTTGATTTCCTAGTTTGAAAGTGGCCTTATTAGTGTTACATTAGTTAAATAAAGTACTGAAATCAAAATCAAAATCAACTCAGTTTATCAAACTCAATCAAATATTAAACAACATTGGTGAAAAATGTAAATTAGCTAACAAATATTACGATTCAGTTAAGCCTCTGAACAGTAACAAGATGATAATTTTGCTTGCATGTATCCTTCACATATTAGAGCCGGTTTATACTTAGGGCTGGATTGAAGGCCAGCCGGAACTCTCCAAGTTTGAACCAATAGAATCACTCAATTTCTCCAAGTTTGGCTCAAGGGCTTTATACTTAGGACCAGCCGGAACTACAACTCATCCTACATATCGTCTTAGGTGGTATGGTTTTGGCGCCAAACCATCCGGCCCCAAGGGAGCAATTGGGATGAGATTTGGGATGGCTTGAACTCCCATCTTGAGCCGGATGGAGCCCCTCCGTTGGATTGTACAAACCTCTATCGTCTATTAATGCAAGGTCTTTTGTTTTCTTTTTTTTTGTTACATGCTTTTTAATTGTGTTCTCAAGAAACTTCCTTCCATCTGCATTGCTGAAATTGGGGCTCTACTATCAATCCCAGGCTTGCTCAAGTTAGCAAGATGCAATATAGTAAGGCTGTCTTTACACTAGAAGCAAGAGGTAGTAGAAAGCAAGTTTTTAACCAATGAAAATTTTGAACATTGAAAAGACAAAAGGACATAATATTTGCACTCAAAACTTTCAATTAGAGGAAGAAAATAATGTATGTCAACACTTTTGCCTTCTAAAGGCATAAAAGTGCAAGTTTTCTTAGTTTTCCAAAATTTGTTACAAACCCACCCACAAAAATGGGGGTGGTTGCAAGAAAGACCCATTGTTTTCATAGTGTTTTGCCAAGAACTAGAAATGGTTTTGGTGTTGTGTACTATGAATACTAGAAGAAAATGCTCACTGGTTGATTTTAGACTCACAACAGACTTTTTGGAATTCCCTCCAACTCGTTTGGGGATTGTAGATAATTTTCCTACTAGTTTTTGCATGCCATTCCCAGTGTTTTAATGTCACCTTGGAGGGATCTTCAAAGAATTTTGATATAGGGAAAAATCGTGGATTTTCTTATAGGGATTTTTATAAATTCCCTCCAAATCCCCCATGTACAATTCAAAGTGGTAGACTTTGTATAAATCTTACATGTTGTTTCCACCTAATATTTGGTAGATTTCACAAGATGCAATTGTCCCATATCGATTGTCAAGCGTACTGTGAGGTTGGATACATAAGACTTGTAGGTTGTTGATCTACAAGATAATGAATTCTATTCACAAAAATCTAGCTATTTTTAAGTTTGTATATTTTAGAAATCTAAGAAATTTTATTATATGAGATTGAAAAATGTTAGAACAAATGAAATCTACATATATGTAATATTTTGAACTCTTGAAATCTAAAAAAGGCATTAGAGAAAAATTCAGCCCTTTACAGGGCTATCCGAAGTTGACATGCCATGCTATTTTTTGCATGGCGTGTCAACCTCGAAATTGCTCTTGGTGAGCAGTCAAGTCCCGCAAATTTTTTAGTTTTTTTTTAATTTAAAAAAAAAAAAAAAATCTTAAGATTAAAAAAAAAAAATTAATAATTTTTTATTCAGAATTTTTGGTTCCTGTGCCATTGCTGTTGCAATTTCAACAAGGTGGAATTAGGGAAAAAATGATTTTTTTTGCAAAATAAAAGCAAATTTCAGGGTATCTCGAAGGACTATAGAGTAGCCCTCCAAAGGCCTGAAATTTGCTCTAATGGTCTAGATCAAAAAATTTGAAATGTACAAATCAATAAGATTGAAATTCAAAAAATCTACATGTCAATTAGATTTGAGATTCCAAAATTTACAATTAATATTGATTATGCTCACTAAAATCTACATTAAAGTATAGTAAAAGAAACTAAAAATTGGCAATTTGTGAGGACTTGATGGTGATCAGATTTCACCAAAATAATGAAGTTGAAACCATCTTCAATGTTCAAAGTGCACGTGCCAGGGAACCCTTTTTGCACAAACATAGAAGGCATAAAATAAAATTTTTTTAGATCCCCTTGGTAGTTGAATATGCTTGATTAATGTGGAAATAGCCCACAGAATTTTTAGTTCTAGATCATTAATTTTGGATACTTCCATTGATGAATCTCCCCTAAACCTCAAAGTATGACAAATTGGCAAAATTGACTTTTAAATATAAAATGATTTTCAAAATTTTTTTAAAGATAAAGGATTTCATTACAAGGGAACCATTCATCTCCAATTAATAAAAATCAAGTTCATCGGGTTCATGCTTCAAAAGTTATTGTGTGTGACAAATTCATCACGCTACACGTGATAGAAAAAAAAATACATATATATTTTATAATATCATAATACACATGGTAGACCTTTCTCATATTATACTACCTCCAAAGGCCATGTCCTCGAAAGGTTGATGTTCTCCATAGCCAAGCCATGAATCTTGAGAGACTTTCTTCCAGGCTTTTCAATTCAAGTGCAAAGAAGACCTAAGAGAGTCCATGTTTACTTTCTAGATTTTGAATGGCATTTTAGATTTTGAATGCCGGGCTAGTTCTCCGTGGAAATCATCTTTTTTTGGTACCGTATGAATCATTTGCTCAAAGGGCACTCAATGGAAGCCAAACTACCCCTAGGTACGCAACTCCCGTATTATATGGCCCTGTTGCTTATAATCACTTATGAAGTTATAATGAATTTTAGTCTAATCTCAAGGTATATGATTTTTTTTATAAAAACAAGAACCCAGCCAGAAGCGGGCAAGCGGCCTAGGAGGGCAAGCAAAGACACATCATCATTTTTTTGTTTTGATTTATCTGCCCAGCCCGCTTGAGTCTGGGTCCTTGTATTTTTATTTCGTGCAGTAAAGGATTCCTTTACTTGTGTCAGAAAAAAAACTAAAAACTTGCAAAAGTCAAGCCATTTGATGTCCGAAATCCTTTCTTGACCAAATTTATTCTGTCTCAAAAGTTCCAGATCTACATCCTTCCTCGATCCACCCAAGCCCTCGTCAACTACGTGTAAAACTGTTCCGGTTTCTCGACCTGAAATACCGAGAGCATGAAGATGGTATGCACACGGAACCCTATGCAACAAATATGGAAAGCACCGGCACCACAGCTAGGTGCATGTGCTAGACTGCTAGCTTCGATCGATCCCAATGAATCCGACTGATCATCGAGTGCGCGCTGGACGGGTCCGTCGCCCCTTGTCATCTAGACCTCCTCGAAGGAACACTGTTTCTTAACTTATTCGAACTTGAACTTTTCATTGTTTGACATTCCTGTAGCTAGTAGCCACTGCCGTGGATCCAGCTCTATATCCCACCTGATCAATCTGCCTGATCACCATATCTCCGTGCCCGCGGCCTGACGCCAGTTCTGGTTCACATTACACTCCCACATGAACTTCAGTTTCAGTGACAGATAGTAAGGAACATATAAGTACTCCTCAGCACGAGCGAGCGACTTCATTTTGGGCGGGGGATTGATTTTTCGGTGAATTCCCATTCCGGGGCATTGTCCTACTGTTCCGGCACAAAAGGAGCATCGACGAGCACCACACGGACCGGTCTAAGATTAGCACACCGGAATGAATGATATTACGGTAACTTACGATTCTTTACTATTCATCCATGAGCTGCTCGGGAGTACCTGGATTGGTGGCGCATAATTGGTACTCCGTAATGTTTTTATGAGAGAATTTTACTCAGGTAGGTGGCTATTTGGGAAATAATCAACTAAACGGTACGAATACTAGTAAGATACTTTGGGATTGATCGTCAAATTTCCTATGCAACAGTATGGTCTACATCCCGAACTGATCCGAGTATCACCTAAATACCATCCAAAACATCACCAAAGTATGAGCCATGTGTAATACAGGAGTGTCATAGAAAGTACTCCCGTACATTGTAAAATTAGTGTTGGAAGTTTGGACCTTACTACCGAAGTCCATAAATTTTTGATCAAGAAGATCAAAAATGCGTTATTGTACTGAAAATAATATATACACAAATATAAGAAATTCTTCAAATTATGAGGGAATTGCACGTATCCGAAGACTTTAAGAAACGTCCACTTTGCTATTCCACGAGTTTGCCGGAAATGTGAATCTTTACTTGTCTTATTAGAATTTCTTTTGCCTTGAGCAGACGGCCGTCACAATTTTTGGCGCCCAGAATCACGCCAAGTCACCGAAATTTGACGATAATAACTTCGCTAAGTCCAAGCCACTACTACAGACTGTCGGCACAGCTAGCCCTCAGATTCTGTGGGCAAGGGATCCGCTTGTTCGCTCACGTTTCGGAGATTCCTGGGCTCAAGTCAACCTCCTGAACAAAGATCCGTTCCCATTTATTTCACGAGCCAGTACCGGACTACCGGTATCCAGATTCCGTCTCGATGACTCCGGAAATCAAGCGTTCCCGTCCGAGTCACCCCCGAGTCACGAGTCACGACCAGTGCTGCACATTTACTATTTCGGAACACTGATCTCGAGAACCTGCCTTCCGAAGGCAGTCCACCACTCCACCTGGTGAATAGATAGCACTCAAAGCAGGTTGGCCGATCAGATTGCGGCGTGCTCGCACACAACATGCCCTTCATTTAATAAAGTAAACTCCATGTGTGCCAAACTGATATGAACTAAAAAATTAAAAAAACACGAGAGCAACTGAAAGTCAAGTTGCAATTGGCCTGCTAAACATAATTCCGAAAAGAAAATTCATAATTTCCAGCACACAATGCCATTTTTAGCTTCGACACTGGAGTGCATGCCTGCAATTTGCCGCCTGATTACTAAAAGGACCGCTTATTAACCGCTTTTGCAATCTACTTGGAAGCTCTTTGTTTGTTCTTCCTGTTTTCCTCTTCTCTGTTTTGTCTTTCCCATGCCGCTTGCGGCTGGGCTTTGTATTTTTCCTCTTGCAGTAAAGGTTTCCTTTATTTGTGTCAAAAAAAAAAAATCTCTTTGGAAGAACTGGCTGACTTTTGCAATGTCCTAGAAATTGCATAGAGATCATGTGAGTGTTGCTCTCGCAGTCTCGCTCCCCGAGGCCGGAGCTCCACATTGCGAGCTTCCCGAGGGCTGGTTTTCGGGACTTCCGTCACTTCGACGCACAAGCCTGTGCGCACTCAGACTCTCAGAGTCGAACTCTTTGTACCATGATGTGTGATTATTCCAACCATGGGGTCACCTGTTTATTTTTTGTTTTTTGTCAAGAATAGGTGTTAACAATGAGTGACAAATCATCTCGTATTTCTGAATATAACGTATTTTCAGTGAAAGTGGCGGAGTTTCAGTTGCTTGACTGAAACGTCAGATCTATACCTGCCGTAATTTTTGAGCTCTGGAAGCTCGAACTACACAATTTTTACTGTCTGAAACGCGAATTTCACCTCCAACTGAGCGGTTCTTCATTGATTTCTAATTTTTTTTGCTGGTAAGTCATTTTTTTGTCGCACGTATGTGGCTGAGGTGGCATGTATTTTGTGTTTCTGTGGAATAAAATCACTTTTCGTCTATCAAAGTTGAGTTGAATTTCGTTTGCGACAATTTTGTGTTTCAAAATGGGCGGCAAATGGGCCACGGCTTTGCATCGTGGGCTTCCTAGCACAGTCTGAGACTCTGAGAGAAAGCTCAATCTGAGGTTGTGAGGAGTATATTGAGGCCTATATTAAGGCTTACTGAATTATCAAAATAATTGCATTAGAGTCCAAGACTGGCATAGAAATGGGAATGATTCAGGTGTAACCAGTATCTTTTTTATGCACCACTTGGCTACAGCCAAAAGATGTTGGCTACTTTTTGTAAAGGAAATGTTCATTAGCCAAATTTTACTTAGGAATCACCTAATTTTCATATAGATACCACCAAGTATCACCCAAGTATCACATGGGTATTGAAGAAACAACCGTCTCCTTCTCCAAAATGAAAACAAACAAACTCGTGTAACCAAGATGGCCATTCAGATTCCAAAAGCCTTTTAATTCCAAGATTATTTTAATTGAAGTGTCGGATTTGTGTTACAGAGCGGAAACTCATCAACCCCAATGATGAGAGTTAGCGTTGATCAATTAGCATCCGCATACTTAGTGGAATGCATGATATGGAATCAACTTGACTTCAACGGTGTTGGTATCGGTACTCTTGCTTGTTCAAGCATTTCTGTTTCACTACATCAAACCGTCGTTGACTCCTTACTCTTGTAATGAATGCCCGATTCATTTGTTTTAAAAAACAAAAAAACACGTCGTTGACTCTTTTCTGTTCTTGTCGGTATCTGCACCTCTGAGGATGCGTAACGTAAATTTGATGATACGGAACTTAATTGAAGAGAAAGAAACTGAAAGAACCGAAGTACAAGCTTCTTCAGCCACCAAACCACTCAATGGAAATAACCAAAACAAACTCGAAAGTCATAAGTGATTCAAAAGAGGACCACCTTTTAGACTTAGCTAAACTTAGAAACGTGGATGCGAAGATGACATTCACTTAGAGTTCGTTCAATCTCTAAAGAACAAATATTTCTCAAAGGGCCCATTAAAAATTGGAATAAGTTCGTACAGAGTCGACGTTGAATGAATCTTTTTGAAATTTTGATGCAAGGTGTAAATCTAACCATGGGATCTTATAAGGTAACTACACCTAAAATCAACCGTGTTCTAATTGCGATCCCTATCTAGGAAGGACTGACATGTTGCTTGAAGTATGTTCTACTGTTAATGATGAGTTAGGTAGGCTTAATTGGTCGCTTTAAGAGCATACTACCTGACTTCACTTATCTCAGATCATGTGATAAAAATTTCATAACGTTTGACCATATAGATTAGAAGATATTAGCATTCAAAGTTGGAAAAAATTGCTTTTTGAACACTGGCTTGCAACTTCAGATGACCTTGACCGCCATTGGCAAACAAATATGCACTACAAACATTAAATTTATTTTGTTTTATGTTGAATAGTTGATTTGAGAATCTAGGAAAAACAACTCGAAAAACAAACACTTGATTTTCATACTTTAAAAAATTGTTCCATAGAAGTAGGTCCAAGATTGAAAGAAAAACTAAATTGTCAATAGCTCTAAGATGGGATTAAAACACTATAATCCCAATGGTGAGATTGTCTTAGCAAGCAAACTAACCTTGTCAAAAAAAATTGTGAAAAATTGTGAAAATGGCACTTAGAAATTAATTCTACAAGTTATTTTTTCCAGAAGATGCTCTAATTGCCCAAAAAGTAAGATTGTCCATAACTTTCACATAACAAATGGAATGAATCAAAGCTTCCCATATAGATAAAATTACAATCTATGAGAAAAAAAAATTCGAAGTTTTTAAAAAGTTTTTTGTGTGAAGATTTCTGCCTGCCGCACAAAAAAAAATGACCTTTTGTGCCATAACTTTTGCTCCTGGGCACCGATTGAAAAAGAAGTTCCATAACTTTTACATCCTTTACTAATCCAAATGGAATAACACGAAGCTTTTAACGTAGACAAGAATATATTATATTTCCATAAAGCTAATGTGTTTTTCTATCTTCACAAAAAGTTGAAAAAGAATGATGAATATTGAGGCCATAGTAGCTTGCCTGAAATCCATTTTATCCCCCGAGGAGACAATGGGGCTTTAGGGGTTAAATGTTGTCAATTCTAGAAATGTGAAAAAGACTAATTAATATCCTATACTTGCTCATTCGAAAATAAATAAGTAATGATGGACTTTTATAGGACAACAATGTAGTTCAAAGTTTTCTACTAAAAAATTATTCTACTATGTCTAAATGAGGTTTGAAATTCTCATTAGATGACATTGGAGGGCATTGGAGGGCCGGTTCAGGCCCGTTCCCAATACTGGCCTAATTTTGCAAATGGCCGGTATAGGCTATTAGAATTTTTATTTTTATTTTTTTTTCCCCAAATATCATTTTAAGCATTTTTTTTTGGTTGAAAATGACATGGCATAGTGTTGGCCACATCAGCCAAATTCTTCTCTTGCGTTCTTGTAGTCTGGAAATACAAAGAAACTCGCAGTCTCTTAGAGGCCTCAAATGTCATCTAATGCTCGGAACACAATTCCAACGTTTGACATACCTATAAGGGTAGGAGCTTACTAATCTTAATTATATATATGGACAAGTTCATTAAAATGGTGGTATTCCAAGTGCTAGTTTGACAGTGTGCCATTTTCACCATCTAGGATAGGTATAGATTTCAGAATGGCTGTTCTAAACCATTTAGGATAGATTTTGATTTAGAACGGCTATTATGAACTATTTGCATGCCATTTAAATAAAAATATTGCCATTTTAATGAAATTGCCCATATATCCTACATGGGTTGTTTTACCTCCTACTATATTTCTAGTATAATGAGCTTGCCATCTCATCTTTGAATATACAAAATAATTAGCATTTGAAGCTATGTGAAATAGTTGTCAAATATTTTGATTTCCTTTGAATTTAATGTCCATTTTTCTAAAACTATCTTTTATGGAGCAATCATCTGCTTGTCTCACCTCCTTGTATTCTATCTTGAATTTATGGGTCCCAAAAACTAATAGAAGTAATGTATTTTCAACCTAGGTTGAAAATTTGTCCTAGGCCTTGTCTTCGCTCCTTTGGGCATTTTGATGAAAATTTCACTCCAATGTAAATAACCTTATCCATAGAACCCTCCGTTCATCAAAAATGACATTTTCCCCGTAAATCCTCGTGGGCAAATCCAATTGTGGTGGAGCAACAAGGTACTCCTTGTTACTACATCCAAAAAAATTCAAAAATATAGTGAATGTTTTTGTTCTTAATGAACTATCTAAAATTACTATGTAGCCAAAAAACATTGTTTGGTTCTTTAGGGGTTAAAGGTCAATCTTTTTATTTCAATCACAAAATGAATTAGGAAAGGCTTTTGTAATTTATGAAATATTTGAAATAGTTTATTCATATGAATCAGCTGCAAGCTTCAATATTTACTTTTGCTTCATGCAACTTTCAAAGTTGGATGAACTCATGATTACCTTCAAACCTACATGTCTCCTATTTTGTATCTTCAATGCTTGAATTGATTAAAGAAACTGAATTCTTAGGAATTCTATTAGTTTAAAATGGTGGAATGTACTCCATTGATAATTCAATACATTTATTTATAAAGGATCAAAGGAGAAATACAACAAGAAACTAGAGTTGGAATTAACTTTGGAAAGACACGACTCCATCACCAAGGTAATCAAGTTCAAAATTATCAAACTTTGGGATGAATAGGTGCATTTTATGTTTCTCTAGTTTACTTGGAAAATATTCATTAAGCACTTTTAGTCCTCCATGACCTTAGCAAAGATTATCTTTAGATTCAATAAAGAAAAGCTGTGATTGAAATATAACTATGTGAAAATTTGGTTGAATATTCAAAATTGAGGATACCAATAATCATTAGTAAACTTCTTTTTCCTTCAAATTGTGATGGTGTTGTAAAAGGCAAAGAATAAAAAAAACTTGTCATGGAGATGACCAATCTTCTAAAAAATGCAAGCTTTTCAAGATTGATTGGCAAGGTCTTCTAATCTGACAAATTCCCTTTTTTAATTTTTTAAAACTAAAATACAAGGTGAATAATGCTTGTCTCTCATTTAACCACTTTCTTAGCTTCTTCCTTGAACTCTTATGAAATTTAAAGAATCTTACAGAGCTTCCAAATTTATTTAGTCTTATTGGATGAATACATGAATGGCCCACCTAACTGTCTTCCATGATAATGTAGAAGGGTGAAAATGAGAAGCTACATATAGACGCACTTGTAGAGCATCTCCGGCCCCTTTCATAGTGAAACCACCTTGCCAAATGGCTTTTTTTAGGTTCAACTATTATCCTTCAACAAAGTGATTCCCCACCCTTTCTTCTCATATTTTTGTGGTATTCAACATGATTACCGGATGTGTACTGCACCTTTGCACTCTCATTGGTGGGAGTTGCTATAATTGTCAAACATTTCAGAAAGTGTTACATAAACATAGTTAGACAAGCAGAATTAAACTCCGTGTAGAGATGGAAGAACCCGTGAGGATGGAGAGTTGAGGGCTTGTTGTACAGAGATTGGACTCTTTTTTTTCTTAAGCGTGTCTACAATGAGGGAGGGCAGGCTTGCCATAAACCAAGCTCCTTCCAAGTGAAAGAGTGGAGATGCTCTTGGAGATGTCAAAGCTACCCCAACAATCACCAGAGAGAACTTCACTAGTTATTGTACAATTCACTCTCTTTGTTTCTAGAGAAACTTTTGACAATCTGACAATCATATAGTGACAATTTCATCCATGAAAAAACTGATAATATCCATATATTTTGCATCAAGAAAGTACACCCCATTGAAACAATATTGCTACAATGGCTTCATAGGTCAGTATTGAAACTTTACTGTTACAATACTAAGTACTGCAACAGTATTGTTTCAATGGGAAAGCATTTTTTTATATTGTTGCAGTACTACGTCAATACTGTAATAGTATAGTTTCAATACTGATCTGTGAACCCTATAAAACAATATTACAGCAATATTGTTTCAATGGGGATACTTTCCTGATTGGTGGGCAAGGCCATGGCATCTACTTACCCAATCAGATCCATAGAAAAACAGCTCGGCAGTGAGAGCCGCCATTTGGAACTAAGAAAGTACCCCCCTTCTCTTCAGCTTCTCGAAAGTCCACAAGAACAAAAGCTAGAGCTGACTTCGATCATTTCAGGGTAACATACGTACGACACAATTGCAAGCAGCATACGTAGCTAGCATGGAATGTGGACAGAGCTCTGGTGTTGGTGTACAGTAATAAGTGTTTTTGAGCGGTGCAGGCCCAACAACTTGACCAATACCTGCGCATTCTTCTGCGAAAATCCTTGGCATTCGAGGGAAGAGAATTAAACTCAACGGAAGGTGCAAGTTAACTCCCCAAAGCATTGGTCTCAAATCTTAGAGCACTCCCACTAGGGGCATCCCCATCTAGATGAAGGGGAGCAAAGATGGAGATAGGTACATGTTTGGATAGGTACATGTTTACACAATCATATGGCTGAGTAGTAACTTTACAATATGTACAAGAGTATCCCTTGTCCACCTCCAAAATGCTTGCTCTCCGCGACACGTCAACAAGCACAAGCTTAACAATTCATCTTAGTTCACAAGCTTAACAATTCATCTTATTTGAGAAGAGACAAAGAGAATTTGGATTCAAAAGTTCTAAAGATAAGCACAAGAAATCAAGAGCCAAGAAATGACATGGCCACGAGAGTGGCACGTAGAATTGTGTACTGTACGAATGAAAGAAACTCCCTAAAGTAGCCAGACTCACAACTCTGGCATTTTGAGGGGATGTATCATATGCGACAAGGGATGTTCAAACTAGCACTTTGACCCTTTATAACTTTCACTTCCAAATATTGCATGCTTTTTTTAGTTTGCCAACAAGATCATATACATTCTACTTCCTTTCATTTGACTCATTGGGAGACATTCATATTCCAAGTCAAACAATCTCTAAATGTGAGACAACTAATGATAGTGTGAGCAACAATGTACAAGATATTCTACAATGTGATTGAAGAGAGGATCACATTAAAAGAGGTTTGAGTGTCCAAATGCGTCCAAAGTGACAAGCCTCAAGAGCAGAAGTGACAATTGCTACCGCTGAGAAGAAACCGTAAAGTGACTAACATCTGCCGGCAACTTGTGGTTTGAAAGGATTCTCATCATACAGCAGCTCGAAATCTCACCAACCCAACAGATGTTAAGTTAACGGGATTGAAGAGTGAGTTGGCCGCAGGCGGAAGACACTGTTAGTACTTAAGCTTATTCCGTTTGATTCTAGAACTGAAGCTCTGCCCGAGTCCATGTGAATGGAAGTCAGTCTGCACGGACTTCGAGGTTGGGCTTGCGTATAGGGCAATGCTCGAGGAGGAGGGAATTTGCCAAATAATTGCCCGACGAGGAGGGTAGAGCCCGACGAGGAGGGCTGATTATTTGGCAAAATTCCTGACGACGAGGGTATTGCCCGACGTAAATGACGACTGAAAGAGGAGATAAAATTGGATGAAATGATGAGCCGGATGAAAAATCCGTAATCCCCGATTACGCGGTTTTGCCCACGTAATCGAGGATTACGACGTAGAAACTTCCCCGCAAAATGAATGGGACGGGAACCAGGAGTGGTTTACGTTAAGTTAGTGGCCTCAGTGGATTAATTAATTCGAATCACTTCACTTCATTTCGGCTGTGCAATGGCCTTGCTCACGCCACTCTATTGAACCGCTTTTCTTGCTTTCTCCTCAATTTTTGGAAAGAAATCTGAGAAAGGGGCACTGATCAAAAGAGACAGCTTACTGAACCGCACGATGGTGGTGGTGGTTTTGTTTTTCAAATTGATAATTTAGTCCTTATTACGGAGTAGAACAGATGTTTTGGAGTGTACTGCTTCTAAGGACCTCCTTACATGTACCGATCGGTGGGTGGGTGCGGTCAACAATGCCGAAATATAGAAGGCACTTTTATGTTCCTTCTTTAGTATTTGATACACCGGGATCGGTTAGACTCTCCTCCTCCTAAACCGCTTGTTGATCAATTGGTGCTACTGTGTTTGTCTTCTAGTTGCTTTTTCTGCCCACCGGGCCAGCATGTAAGCCCGCCCTAAAGTAGTCTGCTCTTAGAGCATCTCCAATTCTCCACCAAGCAATTATGTATCCCTAAACTTTTACTGTGAATGAGGTCTCAAAGCAGTCAACCTTGACTTTATACAGATGAGACTTCACGTCTTCTGTAAATGAGCTTAAGTTTAGGAAATTGGGCCCAACATTTACAGATATCCGTATATTTTATGGATACAGATTTTAGAAAAAGATTGGTGGATGCAACTTTCTGTATCTCTTTTTGCATCCGAGGTCCTCTCCCTAAACTTTTAGGGATATAGAACTTCCTGGTAGGGTTGCTCTTAACCCCTAAACATCCAAGGCCTGTTTTGAGCTTCTTGAAATTTGCTCTAAATTGAACAAAAAGCCAACATTTTGATAAGTTGAATCAATTTTTTTTTAATTGTAACCGTACAGATTCAAACTGAGCATGTTAGAGATCACACAGGAAAAGAAAACACGACAATATCATTTGAGGATTGAAAGATTCTAATGTTTGACCATAAAGGTGTTAAAACTATGAAAACCTTTCAGCTCTCTTTTTGCATGTCAAATCTAAAAAATTGGTCACCAAAAAAATAAGAGGTTGAAGGATCTAACATGAATAACTCCAATCAATTTATGGTTTTCAAAATCTACTCTACAATATTTTTAAATAAATTTCTAGTGTGATTTTTTCTCCAAAGTCTAGTTTATTTGAGGCTCATTTCCAAGAGCCCTCAATACTATGGAAAGTCAAGATTGCAATGGATACCCTTGCACGAAATCTTAAGCAAAAAAATCATAATCATTCATTTTCAAAATTGGATTTTTGATGCTAAAACTAGACTTCAAAAAGAGTTTGTCAAAAATACATCTACTAAAAATAGAAACTTAGTTAGGTCATATTTAACTTCAAAATTTTGTCGACACGAGAATTTGGTGCCTTGGGCATTTAGGGGTTAAACAGACCATTTAAGAGCTGATTGCCTTTTCAGGGAAGTTAAATTCCTTGAAACAATTTTCAATAGATTTTTGTAGGAAGAAAAATGGAATTAGAGTCTAATGCAAATCGTTTCATATTTTTTGGACCTTTGTGAAATTAATTACGAATTTTTGAAGTTGAAACGCAGTGGTCACTAAAACCGACCACCTCCTGAAATGTACACTGCTAGTATATGGAAGAAAGCAAAATGTATCTCTGTGTCATGATCGCTTTTAGAATCTGCTCACTACCTTACCACATACAGAATCCATTCAAAATGCACACAATACAAGAAACACTTCTACTTTGTTTTGCAATGGGTTGGAATTTAAAGTTATTGTATGTGCGTATCAACAGCTAAACTTGTTAGAACTTTCATTTAGGCAAGAATTATTTTAAAAAATTCTTGTACATACATACATCAGTGAAATCAAATCCAATTTTTTATTGGCCTTGTCTTTTGAACAAAGATTAAGTCATTTACTCTAGCATTCTCAATCCGAGGTTCCAAATTCTATCTACAACCACATTTACATTGCACAATGCGGTTTGGATTTGGTTGGAGTGGACAGAATCTCACGGTCATACTATTCTTGTTATTTTCAAAAAGTGAATCTTTATAGTTGATCGATTTGTTTGAATTCTTATCAAAAATTTAAAATACTTATATTTTGTACAAGTAATATTTATGAGAATCATATGAAATAGAACTTGTAATGATAAAATTGATAATTAGGAACTACACTAAAAGATATCAAAAAATTACTAAATAAAATATAAAGACACTGGAATCTACAACAATGTAAAAATCCATTTTGGTTAGTAAAAGACTTTAAAGTTTTAAAAAGAAATAGTAAAAATGAAAACCAACCAGTTTACCATTGAAAAGGTTAAAAATATTCTAAGAATAATAAAATTGCTAGGATAGTAAGACTTTACTACAATAGTAATATGTTATTTTATAAATGGATTAAATGACAATAAAACAACATTAAGAATAACATCTAATAATAGTATGATACTATTCCCATGTACATGTGAACATTTTTACAACCCTCTATTCCAAAATTGACCACATTTTCATTTGCTAATTTTCATTCAAGAATAAAACCATTGATTCTTCTACTTGATCTTTGGCTACCTAAGTCCAATCATCATTGCAATGCAATGGCCTTTGTCATAGGATAATACTTAATTTATTTTAATTTGTTTTTAAAATATAAATATATTTGATATTATTGATGATATTGCATATAATAATAACATTTATGAGATTATGTATGCCAATGGGACTGACAATCAATCCAAGCTAGGATAAATTATATTTATGGAAATAAAAGAGACAATAAAACTTTATAAGATTTTTATTTGTTTTTGGTTTGATTCTCTAGGTTTACTATTTGGAGTCACTAGTAGAAGCTCATAGCTTGTATAGATTGGAGAAATGACCTACCAAAAACTCACATTTCAAAACTGACAATTAGTAAATGTTCTCATAGCAATTTCTTTACTCTATGCAACTCTAGTTTCTATAAGGAGTGATTTTGAGACGTGATGTGGGAAATTAGCATCACCTAAAAAATTAATATAACCACAAAAAAATATTTTTGAAGAATTTTGTAAAACATAATAATATAATTTCATTAAAATAAATAAATAATAATAATAATAATAATAATAATAATAATAATAATAATAATAATAATAATAATAATAATAATAATAATAATAATAATAATATAATAGCCTTCATACAAAATAGTGTGACTTTAGTAAATCAGTCTTACACGCACTAAGGTATATAGATCCAAAATCGACCCCCTCCCAATTGCAACCTCTTTGGGGGGGCTAATTGTGTTTTGTTGCATCCTAACGTAGTGAAAAATGCGAAGGGTTGGCTTTATCTCAACTTCATCGTAGATTTGGTTTAGAAGAGTTGGAATTGGGTTGAAAAGTGACAATTTCATAACTTTAATGAACTCTACCACATGGTTTCTATACATGGCAAAGGTAAGCATTCATCATTCCAAAATCTTTACTAGGTTGCTCATAGACCAATGATGCTAGTGCGAGAGTATGGAGATGTGAGCCTACAAGCTTTGAATCTACATGTAAGTCTGTACCTACAATTATTGGAAGGTACTTATAACATATATATGTACCTATAACATAGGTACACTACAACATGGAAAGAGTCTATAACATAAACACTTAGAACCATATAAGGTGTCTATAATATAGACCCCTAAGCTCATGGGTTCATAAATTCAATGCTCACATGCTAGCACTCCCTCTTGTAGATTTCCATTGTAACCTTGTTATGATGGGGGTTAAAGAACCACATTAGAATCCAAATGATTCAGCATATTCCTCCCCTAAGGACAACAATTGAAAGCTATATGTTTTTACTTTGACTATTTAATTGGCGTCTTTTTTTTTATTCAAAATTGAACTAACCATATGAAAAATCCTCTAATTTGCCATTCTATTGCAAAAAATAAATTGCAACCACCAAAGGACAACAATTGAAAATTAAATTTAGAATACACAAATATCAAAATATGTTGACCCACTTCAATTAAGTTATAAAGTAGACCAGCGTAAAAACGGCAATTTTCTATTTTTATCACCCTATTTTTGGCCCTAGTTCAACCATGAAACTCATCCGAATCAATTTTTCACTTTTTTGACAAAATCAAAGAATTAATGCTACAAAGGATAACGTGTCAATCTTTCATTGGTCAATACTTAAGTATTAATAGAGATATGGAAGGGTGATTATAGGTTGTTAACAAGACGTTTATGACTCTATTCTATCGGCGGTTTTGTAAATTCAAGGTAGACCCAAGGATAGACTACTTTAAGAAATTTACAGAAACTTGTTACAATTTTAATCGAAAAATTACAATTCCACTTGGGTTTGATTTGTGAAACAAGTGCACACCTCTAACAAATATGTGCCCCTCATGGAATTGACCCCAAGATATTCAAATCGCAAATCAGGGTGGTAATAGGCTTATCTACCTTACAACCCTTGGAATCAATGCTCGAGAAAAATCGGCAGCTAGTGTAATACCAACCAATCAAAATTGGAATTTGATTGGTTGAAATTAAAATCATTAGGCAGTAAACCGGATGCAAGGAGAAGAAAGCGGAAATTGACTAGGCAATTAAAAATAGGTAGAAAAATTACCTACACTTATTCAAAATGGGCTAGGAATTGATTGTTTAGAAGTACAGAGAAACGGATATGGGAAGGTCTCTGGAAGGTATAGCTGGATTTCCGTTAAAAGGGTGGCTAAAGTTAATAATTCATTACTTATAAATCAATCATATATAGTACCTTCAAAATCACCACTATATGTTTAGGGCTACTACCATCTACCATCAAAAGAAAATTTGATGGCAATGTGAAGGAATTGATTAGCAACCAATGAGATTCATGGGTGGAGAGGTCGTTTATATAATGAAGACCGTTGTCCCTCATGAATCCTTAAAGGGTTGAAATAATTTGAAGATGAGAGGTTGATCGCTCATTGTCAAAATGTAGGAATTGTGTTTAAAGTTGAATTTTAGACCTCATTTTGGCATAGTAGAATAACTTATTCCAAAAAATTAGCCTTTGTCAAATTAATTATGATAGTATATTCATCACTTATTCATGTGCAACATAAGAGGAAAATGAGTTGGTTCATGAATTAGATGAGGAAAAATTAGTCGGTTCAAATTTAAAACCAAAGTTAGATGGAAAAAAGCAAGAACTGAATGAAATCAAGGCTTGGCCGGACATACTCTTCATCAGCCAGCTTTTGACCTAAATTTTCTAAATATTTCCTGGACGCTGCCCAGGATGCCCCTCATACCAGAGGCAGGACACTAAATCCGTCCCACAAAGGTGGGACCAGCAAGATAAATTGAAGATTCTTGGAGGTAAAAGTAAAGAAAAAGCCCCCTATATTTGAGCTGTGTCTAGGGATACTTTCTAGCCCCCCCTTAACTAATTTGGGGCCTTTGATTGCAAACATGAATTCAAAATTTACAAAACTAAATAAATTTGTGGCAAATAAAAAATTCCTGCATTTTCGCCAGGGGTAAATCCAGCCTGCTGGTCTCACCTTCGTGGGACGGATTTAGCGTCCTGCATGCCAGAGTCCGTTCCATATCTTGACTTGTGTCGCTGGGCATTTATTCAGCTGAAGTCAACGTCGGTGGGAAGCTTCTGGTTCTCCACCAAGTCACTCTCGCTACAGTTGCAATTTTGGGCTGGAAACCAAAAAGCCTGCTTCCGTTACGACATACAGTGCAAATGGATCAGCTTGGGAATAATAATTAGAATCCCTTCTCCGAACCATGGAAACTCAATGCACCCCCCAAAAACCACAGAAACGAAAGAAAGAGAACAACGATAAACCCTAAAAGCTAGGCACTCAGTGAATTGTGTTCATCCAATGGCAAAATCTATTTTTTTTTAAATTCGAGTCATTTCTTTCTTTCTTGTGGGGCTTGCCAATAATTACATGGATTTGTCCATTTCCATCCATCTTTGAGTATTTTTTTCGTCCAATTTGCCACATTTCATCTAATTTTAAATATAAAACAATTCCATATCTTAACCCCTAAAGGACCAACATGCGTTTTTTTGGCCATATAGAAATTTTGGGCAGGTACGTGTGACTAGAGATATCCATATTTGAGGCTGAAATTTTAATAAAATGTGAGGACAAGGAATATCTTCATGTGTACCAAGTTTCATGACATTTCAAAATAGGAGTCAAAAGTTGTGACCTAATATGTTACTTTTATTTGTAACTGGGCAGTTTGGGCAAATAAAAAAAAATCATTTTTTTCGGAATTTTTTTTTTGAAATTGGTTCTCTACATTTATATATACGTAAAAAGCTTTGAGTCATTCCATTTCAATCAATGAGTCAAAAGTTATGAGGTTTTTTGGTTTGCGGGCAGTTATGGATTGTCTACTCTAAAAAAAACTTTAAAGTCGTTTATTTAACTCAATTTTTAGTATATCTGGAAAAAAAATTCTAGGATGTAGATTGATTATTACAACATTAAAACCGTTGAGATTGGCATTTTCAAATTCTATAATTAAATTTTTAACAATTTAGTATTTTGAATCATTTTCTACTTCTTTCTAATTACTATTTTTTTCCTATATGTTGTACAATTCCAAATAATGTGGAATTTTTCAAGCATATAGACAACTTGTTTAGGAAACTGAATTCAAAGAAGCACCACCTTGATCGGCATTTTTTCATTGAAAAGTGAGCTTGCAAAGTGCAACTGCCTGTTTTTTCGCAGGATTGAAAAAATGGTTTTCAAGACTTTGAATGCTTATATCTTATGATCCACACGATGGAATTTTCTGAAATTTTTACCATATGTTTTCAAAATATCATACTACAAGATCCTACGGTTATATGTGTCAAAAATTATTTTTTTCCAAAAATTTGGGGTAGTTGTATTAGAAATGGCAGTTTTGGAGCGTTTTTGGTGATTACATAGTCATAAAATTTTAGGGGTTAAGTTAGGTTGTTTGTTTTGTTTTGTTTGTTATGGTGAGATCTCCTAGACCGTGCGTCTCCCAATCGTGTTCTTGGTAGCATTGGAAAACTCTCTACCAAGAAGGATGCATGGACTTTATTTCATGTGAAAATTATTGAATTTCAATTTTATGAATTACTTTTAGAAAAGTAAAAGACTACTTTTACTTTTATTTTGACTGTGGCAACGACACAAAACACACGACTGTAGTAGGAGTGATTGCCACTCTCTATATGTTGTACAGAGTTTGTAGGAAAAACCCTGAATGATGTGAACTGCCACCAACTGAAGCCAGTCGTTTTTTTGGAGAGTTGAATGGATCAAACTGAGGAGAGTTCCGTCCGTCATTAATCCCTAAAGGCCTGAACATGCTTTTTTGAGAACATAGCTTTTTTGAGCAGCTCACTACGAGCAGAGTTTTTATTTTATTTTTTCAAATTTTCACACAACATTTTTCCAAGGAGTAGCTTTAAGGCCCAACAATTTTTATAACTTTTGACTACATGATTAAAAAGTTATTGCATGATATGTCAATTTCATTGCTCGGCGGGCAGCCCGGGTAGCAAAAGAACTTCTTTAAAAATCACTTTTTTAAAAAGTAAAAATTTGAAATTGGTTCTTTAGATTTATATGTAGGCGGGAAGCTTTGAATCATTCCATTTGGATCTATGAATCAAAAGTTATGAAGATTCTTAGTTTGAGGGTAGTTATAGAATATCAACTCCAAAATAAACTTTGAAGTCCTTTATTTCACTCAATTTTTAATATTTTTGAAAAAAAATAAAAACCTTGGGTGTAGATTGTTTATTACAACATTACAACCATTGGGATTGGCATTTTTCAATTCCATAAATAAATTCTTAACAATTTAGTGTTTTGAATCATTCTTTACCTCTTCCTACTTACTATTTTTTTCCTATATGTTGTACAATTCTAAATGATTTGAATTTTCTTAAGCATGTATTCAACTTGTGTAGGAAAATGAATCCAAAGAGTAACCACCATTTTGGACATTTTTTCATACAAACATGACCTTGTGAAGGGCAGCTGCCCGTTTTTTCAGGGACAACAAAAGAAATTTTGTCAATTCAAACGCTATTATCTTGCAATCCACATGGTGGAAAATTCTGAAATTTTTTCTACATCTTCTTAAACAAGTTTACTACAAGATCATATGGTTACATGTGTCCAAAAATTCTTTTTTTCTAAAATTTGACACTAGTATTAGAAATGGCAGTTTTGGAGCGTTTTTGGTGAAAACATAGTCAAAAACCTTTAGGGGTTAATTCACCGTTACCGTCATTCCGTTGCTCATTCGGCACATGCCTGGCCACGTCACAAAGCCAGCGGGGACGAACAGGAGGCCTATCTGGACGTGGCGGGAGGGACCGGCCAGGTGGACCCTTTCAAAAACCTCAATTTGGTCACGTGATGCAAATTAACTTAACCATGATTCCTGGCCCCTCCAGCCCACAGGTGTGAACGCATCCCGGGGAGCCATTTGAGTGCCACATGGACCAAATCCGAGAGCGGGAACTGCCACGGTGGAAAATACAGTAAGGTAGAGTGTCCCCGACGGACGGCTGTTTTGCTGGGAGGATTCGTCACCGCTGCGTCTGATTTGAGCAGAATGGAATATCGGCAGAAGAATAATGGCTAGGAAAGGAAACACCAATTTGCAAGTCAAGACAAATAGTTAACCCCAAATTGCCTGACGGTAGGGAAAAAAGAAATAAAAATCCGTGTTTCAACCCAAGAACAGGAAAAAGAAAAGTGCATTGTGGAACACTACACTGACTTGCACAATTTGTGAGGGGGTAGTAGAGTGATTAATTAGTTTACAAATAGTGTGCTTTGGTAATTAGTGACACATGTTTTTCTACTAGAACCAATCAATGTAGTGAAAAACATAGCCCATGTAGACTATATAGTGGAAATTGAAACTAACTCATATGATGACTCACAAACTGGTATAATTGATTGGTCATCACAAATTTTTGCATGGGTTATTTCCTTAGTCTATGTTTCTACTACACAAAATAGTGAAATTAGGTTGTACCACGCTAATTTCTCGATAGTCCACACTATATAAATATGAATTGCTATTGTACAATGATGCATTCAATCCAGAGCCTTGTATATGATATAGATTAGTGCACCAGTTCAAGGCCCAGTTTAGAGAGTTGCATGAGCATTGAGTTGTGAGATGATTTATCTGAGGTAAGACAACCTAATTTCACTACTTTGTGTAGTGGAAGCTCATCGTCAATCCTAGTAAATTTTTAAAATATATTTTTACTTCTTTTTTTCTTCTAGTTTCTCAAAAAATTGTGAGTTAGTATTGATTCTGCACCTATTGTACACAGTACATTTACTCAACTGTAGGTGAATTTAATATATAACCTACTTATGGATGCTTTTGGGAGAACTACTTTTGACCATATGGGCATCAAATGAACTCTTGGACCAAACCTATAAATTTGACCTAAGTAACAGAAGTCTGTAACAGCTACAAGCAGAGATGACTTTTTGTTTCAGTCATCACGGCAAAAGGAACTGATGAGTCTTGGTACAATGAACTGGCTACCAGATATTGAAAATTAAAAACTTTATCAAACTGATAACTGATTTTCCTTGAGCTATCAGTACTGATGTATTTTAACGACAGCAAATTCATAGCTGTTAAGTTAGAGCTTCCCCGGTCCACTCCGGAAATTACCCCTCCAAATGAATATCTAAAGCTTTGGACTGGTTTATGATTAATTAGAACTTGAATTTTTTTAGTTCATTGGAAGCGCATTGATTTCAAAAGTACTTTGCATAAGTACAAGAAAATTTACATAAAATAGTGAAATTAGATTGTTTTAACAATAAAGGTGGGAGCACCCATAACCATCCATTTAACCCCTAAAGGACCGAGGTGATTTCCGACCAAAAACCATTCAAAACTGTCATTTCTATTGCAAAGAGAAAAGAGTTTAAAAAATTGTTTTTTTTTGCATATCCAACCGTAAGATCTTATACTTGACTAGTATATGAATATGTGGAAGAAATTTCAGAAACTTTGACCACGTAGATTGCAAGATATATGCATTTAAAGTGAAGAAAACAAGTTTTTTCCACCTTGCTTGACCAGATTTTTTGGCTTTGAATCTTTTTAGTTCAAATTTTTTTGCACTATTGATTTCAATTTTCTACTTATTTATGTTAAGTAGTTGAGTTGAGAATCTACCAAAAAAATTTAGGAAAAAAAGCATTTAATTTTCACTCATTAAAAAATTGTTAAGTAGAGGTGGGTTTAAGATTGAAGAAAAAACTAAATTGTTAATAGCTTTTAGATGGAATTGAATCACAATAATCCCAACGGTGAGATTGTTCTAGCAAGAAAATCTATCCCTTTCTAAATTTTTTTTTTGAAAAATTCTCAAAATTGCATTCAAAAATGAATTCTACAACTTATTTTTCCAAGAAGATGCTTAGATTGCCCGAAAAACTAAGATTGTCCATAACTTTCTCATTATTAGTCCAAATTGAATGAAACAAAGCTTCACATGTAGACAAAAATATAATCTTTGAGGAAAACATTTGAAAAAAAATTATTTTGACTTTTTGTGATTTTTTTTGTGCTGCCCGCAAAATTCCAATTTTATTTATTGTGCCATAACTTTTGCTCCCGGGCATCAATTAAAATAAAAATTATATATTCACAAAGATCTCGCAAAAATACACAACCTCAAAAAATCCCAAAAAATATTACTAAAAATTGAGATCATAGGAACCTGCCCGGACCCAAATTGTCCCCTGAGGGGACAACCAGTCCTTTAGGGGTTAAGTCATGTGGAGCAGACCATAAAGCTAGTGAAGAAAACAAATCGACCAAAAGGAAGGCAAATGGGAGAGTGCAAGATCCCCCCAAAAGTACTCTTGAATTCTAAAATATATGCCTTCAAAATTCTTAGTCGAAGTGCAAAAAGGAAAAGCACCCTAAACTGGTGCTCAGTGGTCTCATTTTCAAACACAAATCATAGAGAATCCACTGAGGCCGCTACAAAACCACGTGGCGGTTGAAGTTTGGACACTTGATGGGCAGATTAGGAGGCAGTAAAAGGGAACGGGTTTTGGGACATGGAGGGAAATGGGTACTTTAGGTGGTCTTATTCCAAGAAAGGTACTTTATTAGCCATGAAAGTCAACAAACACTTCTACAAATATTTTCATTTATACACACAGAGTTTTGTGAGTCCCAATTACATCAATACGGATTTCAAAAAGTATTGCATTCTTGTACACTAACAATAAATATTTATATAGTGTCAAATGAACCACTTCAAAGGTAGCACGTAGCAAAAATCACAAAAACCCAATGTTCTAGCACTTTGAACCTTTAGGGGTTAAATCCAATGTTCAAAAAGAACCGCCAGTTAGTTCATTATTAGCTGGTGGAATTGGAAAAAGAAGTAGTTGCAATTTCAAAAACATTGGAAAAAACCGGGTGAAAGAAAAACCTATAAACTTTAATTTCTATTTAGAGTTAAAAATAGTTTTAAGAAAATCCAAACTTGATACTTGAAAAAATGGTTCAATATGGGAACTAACATAAAATAGCTGGTGAAACTCAAAAAATACCCCAAATGGTGGTTAAATCAAATTATCCTGTGGAAATACATGTCAGACTTTTAATTTTTTTTAATTTTTTTAATATCCCCCATGACCGGAAAGCATTGGCTATGATATGCATATGATTGATTGGGGCTGAATGAAAGCTTCTGATACTTCCTTGGAGCTTCTTCCCCCCATGAATTAGAGGTAGAGTACAAGATTAGTACAGTACTGAAACAATACCTTATGACTGACTTAACTTGTTTGTTGGAGCACTCTTTCAATCATCCCCAGTCAAAGTTCAAAACATTTTTATTGTACATTTGTACACATTTGTACGCATCTTGCATACCTACCTGCGTACCACTTGGGATGAAATTGCAGGATACCTTTGAGTTGTTCCCAAAACAGGCCTTGCAGTACAATAAGGTAACTACACCTAAAACCAACCGTGTTCTAATTGCGACCCCTATCTAGGAAGGATTGACATGTTGCTTGAAGTATGTTCTACTGTCAATGATGAGTTAGGTAGGCTTAAATGGTCACTTTAAGAGCATACTACCTTACTAAACTTCTCAAGGGCATACTTCCCACAGAGTGTGTTAAGTTATGTATGTGTCAAAAAAATAAATAAAAAATAGAGCATCTGATAAGGTCGATCAGCACACTATCACCCAGGTTTGATATCTAGGCACCCTAGAGAAGGGCTATTTGTCAATTCACGTATTTGTTAGAGATTGAAAAGTTTGAGTGAGAAGCCATTTGCAAGTAGAATCAAGACACTTCGACAAGAAATAAATTTTCTGAGATTTTTCAAAGTTTGTTGGTATGAAATTGGTGGAGTGTGGATAGACCCATGCTAAATTGCCACATGATGACGTGTCCCCTCTCCAAGTGCATTGTCAAGATGCTAAAAGGTTGCTGAGATTGTGGTAATGGGTGGATGATTGACGCAAATGGGAGGGCTCAATAGATGTTGGAATTGGGTGATAGATTCAAATGGGAGGATCCAATAGATGTCAAAATTGGGTGGCACATACAAATATATGGGAGGGTCCAATATATGGAATTGGGTGATTGATTCCATTGGATTGTTCTACTTTAATTTAACAACATGTTTAGAGTATCTCCACTCTTTCATTGGAAAGGGGGCCGAGCTGGTCTATGGTGAGTTTGGCCTCCCAAATCTCCTTGACTATAGACAAGTCTAAGGCCAAAACAAGCCTAGCCTCTTTTAAATGAATGCTACATTTAACTACTTTTGGACTTTTGAAAGTCCAGAATTAACATCAAGAGATAATCATTGACAATAATCATCTGGAGATCTCTTGATGCATCAAGAGATCTATACAAAACATCGAGAGATCTATACAAACATCAAGAGATATATACAAGCATCGAGAGATAATCATCCAGAGATCTAAAGTGCATTGTCCAGAATTCACTGAATAGTCTAGAAGTAGTTAAATGTGGCATATGAGCCCTCAACCCTCCATCCTAATGGGCCCTCCCATCTCTTTAGTGACCTTTGATTCTATGTACATTACAAAAAAATTGAACTTTGCAAAGGGCCTTGAGTTTTTGATTTTCGGCCCCCCAGCAGTGCGAATGCAAAAAATAAATAAAAATCAATGTTTCTTAAAAAAGTCGCCAATCTGACATGGCGCTATCGTGGCACTAGTAGTGCCCATTAGATTCAATTTTTTATCTTTCAATAACTGCATCGCTGCTATATTTGCGGCCTCTTTGAGGCCTCAAAATTCCTGGTAAGGTCATATTCATTAAAATGAGACAAAGTGTAGTCTCAATTTTATCTTCAACTCAAAGATAAATCATTATAACTATTTAATTTTGAGACTATATGATAATTTGAGACTTTTATATGTTAATATATATAAAAACCTTTGATTGCCCAAAGGTTGCACTTGCATTTTATCTTCGACTCGAGGATAAAATCACTAAAACAGTTTTAGAATTGAAGTCTCAAAATGACCATTTTGTCTCATTTTAACGAATACAACCTTTGGTGCTTGTCTAACTTATGTTTTTGTAACACTTTTTGAAATGTCTGATAACTTTAGAAATTCCAATCAATGAGAGAGTGCAAATCTTTTGAAGATATGGAAAAGGGTGGGAAGTTACTGTGTTGGTAGACCTAGGAAGGATAGTTGATCAAGTTTGCAAAAAGCCATTTGGCAAGGAAGTTTCTTTGTAAAAGGGTAGAGATGCTCTTATGATATTCATTCCTTTTAATCCTTAAATGCATACAAGGTTCAAAAGAAAAACACAACATGAAAATTAGGGTTAGACTTAAAGAACATCTCTAATAGGTCTTCAACTTCAAGACAGTTTGATAATTATTGAATGAATTAAAAATTGAACTGGGTAAGTTTTGTTTTGTCATTTGAGTTCAAAGTTAATTGAAATCATCATGGATCTAAAACAAAAAAATCCAAATTCAGATCACATCTATATGGATGCATCTACTATTGTACTAACCTAACTTTTTTGATAAAAAATTGAAACCAAGATGGAATGTTCCTTCTAAAATTGATTATAGATTGATTATTAGTGATTTTCATTCCAAAATAACTTTTAAATTAGAATGTTCAATTTTAATATTAGTATTTAATTAATAGAATATACTCTTATCTATTTATTCAAGTCATTTTAGATACGCAAAAATCACCTAAATAAAAGTCAAAATGCCCCATCTTTTGATAATTTGCCATTTGAAAAGTGTCAAAGAGGATTCCCTCCCTTATTACTGCCTTATGGTTTATCCTTGGGGAAAACACTAAATTTTTTTTATTTGCCACTCATGATAAATTTTGCAAATTCTGAATTCATATTTGGAATCAAAGGTACCTAATTAACTAAGAAATGAAAAATTTATGCAGCACAAAATAAGGGGCAAATTTTTTTTTCATTTACCCTTGACTAGATCAATCTTTCCTAGCCTTCAAAAAGGCCGGGGTGAACCAACCCCCTCATTTGTTTCCAAGGGAAAATGTTGAAATTCTATTTGCTATGCATGATTAAATTAGCAAATTTTGAATTCATATTTGCAATTAGAGTCCCCAATTGTGTACACTATTTGGTATACACAAAATGATGAAATTAGGTTGAGGTTGCCTTACCCTAAGAAAGTTATTTTACAAGCCATGAAAGTCAACAAATATTTCTACAAATACTTTTATTTGTACACATGGAGGTTCATGAGTTCCAATTATAACAACACCTAATTCAAAAGTAGTGCATTCTTGAACAATAAGAGTAAGTATAGTTTTAAATGTCAAGAAAATAGTATGGGGCAACCTGATTTCACTATTTTGTGTAGGAGATGTATATAAGATACATTAATGAAGCACAAAACACTGACCTCCCTATTGCCCCAAGTTTTACTTTTGCAGAAAACACTGGATTTCTTTATTTTCCATATATGATAAAATTTTGCAATTTTTGAATTCTTATTTGCAATCAAAGGCCTCCAATTAGCTAAGAAACATGAAGACATACAAAATTTAAGCGGCACAAAATAGGGACAATTTTTACATTTATACTTGTCCATTTATCCTTCAATTTACATTTATCCTTCGAAGGGACAATAGGGGAATCAATCCTCCTGGCCCAAAAGGCCAAAATAGGAGATCTTTTTTTTTACATGCACCCCTAGAATGACTTGGAGGGGACGAGCAAGGAGGTCAGTTCACCCCGGCCCTAAAAAAGTCACCACGCCAACCAGGTCAAGGCCTTCCTCCAGGCAGCCCCCGGTGTGAACAGGACACAGTCCCCAAGAGGCTTGGAGTTCGTATTGCGACTCACAGTGGAGCCCCCCGGCTTGGAAGCCAGAGCCCTGCCCTGGCACATCCGTCGGCAACGCGTCTTTGCAGTTCTTCACAAAGCCTGGATCACCTGCTATTCTCACATGACAATTACTGAAATCTGTACCCTACTATAAGACCGCCTCCATCCTGGATTGCATGCTGTCGACTACAGTGGGCGCAGATTGAAACATCTTCCAATCCGTGTGCACAATCACTTTCAATCGACATTCAAAGTCAATGGAGTTAGTTAGTTGGAATTGATATGCTGGGCTCTAGCTAGTTACGTTCCCTGGCAGGCTCACATTGTTGGTAGAGTCAATCACAAGTGGTGGCATTGCACGAGGTTGACAATTGACAAATTGAATAGCAGTTCACTTGTGTCGGTCGATTGAGGTGTGGAAGTAGTCGGGCAGGGGGATTCATCGTTGCAAATTCTTGTTGTGAAGAAATTGATTCAGTGGAGGTGGATTGATTTCTGGTAACGGAGGGAGATCGACTGAAGGAGCGATTGACCAAGGTTTACCAATCAGGATTTGGCAGAGACAGGTCTGACGATTTGTGTACGTGCAAATCGATAGAAGAAACTATTGGGGATTGATCCGTGGTTGGGAATTGTGGGTTTGCGAAGCTTGGAAAGATTTGTGGCAGACTGCGCGCCTTTTTAATCGAAATTAGAATTTCGTTGGATTTTGGACTGTCAAGGCACGACGGAAGCAATCTGATCGAATTAGCACTAGGCAAGATTGAAGACGGAAGATTAATTTCAGTTGTGGGCTTGAAGAATCGTGAATGATCAATTCAGCAGCTGGTCCAGGTTGTTGCCGTTTGTTGGCCGCAATTTTCACTTCGTGGATGGCAGATTCGAGCGCATGAGTTCATTTGAATTCAATCGAGGGGGGCATTCGTGATCGCGAGCGAGCTCACTGCATTTGAAATCACAGCGGATACCCAAGATTGACGATGCAATCACATTGGAGCTGAAGAGTTGTAGCCTTACATCGATCCATTAGAAGCAATCACTCGAATATTTGCCATTCGTCGAATCCCATCCGAAAAACAGTCTCCGAATACACAATTTCGCGGTCGCTTGGTCATGATTTGTGTGCGCATGCAACCAGGAAGAATCGACAAGCTGGAGCCAGCGACGGGCCCTCCGGATTACATCCCTCGCTCGCGTAGCCGCACGGCGGAGGTCGTTTCCAATGCCATGGAATTCTTACCGTCCCCTTCAGGGGCAATTGAAAATCCTTCCCAAGGATTCTTCACGAGCTCGGAGGCGCAATACATGACTTCCAGCCCCTGGAGAGACCTCTTCAGCTCATGCGACCATGACGAGGGGCTGGGCGCCGCGCTCGCGGGACACAAGCGCCCCCGCGACGAATTCCTTAGTAGTGCTTGGTCTGACCCCAGTGTGATTGCGAATCTGGCACGGGACATGGAGATTCAAGCGCGTGCGAGTGAAGTGGTCACACTCTCGTGGCCGCCAGGAGCGGCGAATCCGCTCGGGGAAGTGGTGTCGAGGGCCACGGAGTCGCGATCGTCACCTGGAGCGGCCACAGCGTACAGCAGCAGCTCCAGCTGGATGAGCAGCTGCAGCTCAGAATCCGGCATCCAGCACTCCGACATCTGCTGCAAACCTTACTTCTCGCCTCCTCGCAGCAATTTAGGTAACCCCCAACTTCCACCACCATCTTAATCCATTCTACTTTTTTCAACATACGAAATTTGACACTTTCAGGTTTTGGTGTTCCACACTTTTAAGTGTCGCTTTTGTGTTAAGCTCAGCTCACAAACCTGTAAGCCGAAGTTTGGAATGGGCCTTAGATTCTGACCGCAGGGTTTAAGGGTTCCGATCTGGGGTTTATGAATCTCACGGATGGAGTTATTAGAATCACTCGGAGGGAGCCTAGCATCGGCCGCGTTTGCCATTTCTGTTACACTGTAGTATTGGTAGACTGGTGGTTATATGGAATTCTTTAATAGTGAATTGTCGGAGGAGCCCACCGCTTTCAACAGGTGAGTCAGGGCTGCTTTTATTATGAACCCTCTCATGAACCTTCAAGCAAGCTACCCCCAATTCCCAACCTTGATGAAATTCATGTTGTGATAGTATTCCTGCTTATCAGCAATTGGTGGTGCACCTTCGTGATCGTGCGGGCGTTAGTCGGAGTTGAGCAGCCACCACCAGTGCACTCTCCCGTTTTCTACTCATTTTGGTGGGAACATGGCTGCATGCACCGGGGAACCTTTGTTAACTCAACGTACTATAAAGCGATAAAGAGCGTTTCGTGATCATTTCAATTCGCTCGGTCTTCTCAGTGCGCATCCCTCAGGACGTGACATTTGCTTGCTGTTGCAGATTCTCAGATGCGCGGCGGTCGAAGCGGGAATGATGAAGCGGAGCTAGGACTAGGAAACGTGACGCGCGAAGCCGCTGTAGCAAGTGAGGGCGTCACCACCACGAGCACCGGGAGGGTGAGGAAGCAGAGGTTTCGCGGCGTGCGGCAGCGACCGTGGGGCAAGTGGGCTGCGGAGATTCGCGACCCCAAGAAAGCAGCGCGCGTTTGGCTGGGCACGTTCGACACCGCGGAGGAGGCCGCCATGGCGTACGACGTCGCGGCCACCAAGTTCCGCGGCGTCCGTGCCAAGCTCAACTTCCCCGACGGCAAGCTCCCCCCCAACATCACGCCCAAACCTCCATCGAGCGCCACTGCGATCACCACCGCCGCCGCGTCCACGACAATCGTCACTTCAAATCCCGCCTGGTCGTCACGCGCGGAGCCGTCGCGAGCACCCTCTTCTTCACAATTCCTTTGGAGCAGCACAACGACGAATTCGGACATCGTCACCACACAGCACGCCGAGCTCGCAGTATCGCCCTCGAGTGCGACGCTCTTCAACTCTTCATCTCTGGTGGATCCCTACTTGCTACCCGCCGCGACTTTCAACGTCATCGACATGGCCATCCCCGAAAGATCCTTACCACCACAAATCCAAACCCCAAACCAATTTGAGTCTCAATCCCAGTCCCAATCGCAATCCCGGAGCAGCTTATGGTCATCCCGAGCTCTCAATCCACCGTCGCCACTGTCGCTCCCTCCGCAGCAGCCATGGCCACATTCCAGCAATCCCAATTTTCACAATGTGAGCCACTACGGAGCCGGTCCGGGAATTTCTTACAACCCAGAAGCATCAAACACACAAGCTGGGAAACTATACCAGAATCAAGCCGATCCCGTAGCTTCTTACAATCCAGGAGCATCATCCACGCAATACCAGAATCATCCGTATTTGCAGCAACCTGCGACTGGAGTTTTGGCTGAAGATCCCGGGAGATATACTTCGTATCAGCAATTCGTAGAGAGCCCTGGAGGACTTTCTGCACCCTTTGGTGCAAATGTGGCAGCAACGAGTAGCAGCGGAGATTTGTTCGCCGGGATGAGCAGCTCCGATGTGGAATTGTTTTCGTACGAGCAGATTTTCGAGCAAGGCGAGTCGTCGTCTTCATTGTGGAGTCCGCGCGATGTGCCGTCACCGACTGGCTTTCCGTCTCTGTTCCAGTTCCCGGACGATCAACCCCTGTAGATTTTAGGGGATTATAACATTCATCTCTTGGCGAGTGTTCGCGCATTCTCCATGCCAACTTCTCTCTCTCTCTCGCTCAAATTTGAGTGAAACTGTGAATTTTTTGAAGATTCACCGTTTCAGCCAAATGTGTTGCAGGAAGACTGAGAAGATTGCAGCCATATTTCCCATTCATTGAGATCTGTAGGGAATTCATTCGCTAACATCATGATTCTTTTAGACAAAATAATTCAATTCTTGCCCGTGAAAGTCTCAGTCTCCTTACCGATTGGGATCGAGGCATGTCTATTGTACATGAAATTTTTTTGCATTCTCGAATGATAAGCGGCTGACTCACTAATTGTAGAATTGAGAGACGGTAGTACTTGACTGCTTGGAAACTAGAATTCCACGTCAAAGCTGTGTTTTAGGTGTTGTAGATTATTTTTATGTGAAGAATTGGAAAACAGACAGTTTTTTGTTCCAGTTTTTGAAATCAGCTTTGATTCTGTTGATTCATTTCTGTGAACATGGATTTCTTCCAAAAGAATGGTATTCCAACTGGTTCAAGAATGTAATGTATGTCTTCAATGAACGAGACCTGTATTTGAAATGTGAATAGGATTGCAATGTTATTTTGCTTGTATGTGAAAGTGTACACCTTACATTTTGTGACCAAATTCTATAACTGCAATTCAAAAGTCATCTTCTGCACAGGATGATCACTTGCTTACAAATTGCACTGGCAGGAATGAGCAAAAGGATCCACTGAACAAGCAGCCAATTTTAATAAGCTCCCGGTTTTAAGAGTTATTGACAATTTTAAATTAACACTTGCATGTGTTCTTGAAAGATAAGGTTGGATCACGGCAAGAAAAGCTGAGTATGAGATGATATAAAATGAGCACATGGTTTGTAATTGGATACAACATGCTAGCACTATTTGTTCTTGTATTAAATCCATTTTGTAATTAACCCTTAAATGACGAGGAGGCCATATTGTGGCAGAGAATCAAACTGTACAGGACAGAAATGCAATCATTCATCCTCAGAATTTGTTGTGAAAAGGGGAGATCTTCTATAGTAGCTTGACTTCTAATAGATACTTTTGGATTTTTTAATGTAGATGATGTCACACGGTAATGAAAAAGGATGATTTCCAGGGTCATCCCTTTGTCCTTTAAGGGTTAAATAAGCTTATGGAGCAAGTAGAGTTCTACACAAGTCCCATACATTAAGTGCAAGTTCGACCACAAACGAGACTACGGGCAATAAATTAGCCCATGAAGTTGAATGGTAACGAAAGGGTCAACAACTAAGGGCTTGTTTACACCAAGAAATTTTGAGTTGGAACCCAAGGAAATGGAGTGTTTTGATTGGAAGATAGCTATGGTACCTTGCTTTTGGGTTTATACCAAAGAAAATCTGGACTGTAGTCTATAATTTTTTCCGTGGATGAAAATTCTTGTTGGAATCTTACATGACCGAAGTAAATAGTGACTTCCTGGACCTAAGTAGAATATTTCTTAGGAAGCTTTTAGAGGTATCCAACCCCAAAGTCAAGGAGGAAATTCGAAGGATCATTGAACATCAAGTGACTAAGCTAAGAACTACCAAAATCACATTTTCAATATACTTCCTCCATTTCATAAAGCCCTCACAATAAGCTCAAGAAAATATTCATCATCTATACACTCAATGTTGGTCGTCTTAGATATAATGGGTAAAGTAGGATACACCTATAACACCGAAATTTATAATTCTTTCATACATTTTCAAAAAATACATGCCAAGAGAATTAGAATACTCTTGCCACCCAAAACCCAACAAAACCAAGACAAACTAATACCAATACTCAGAACCACGGTCAAATGCTTGTTTGGGCACTCTTAGGCGTGCTACTTTAAATACATCTGTAGTAGACTTCAATACCAATCCGACAATGGTGCTAACAACTATTCTATTTCTAATACAACACTGCAAGCATTCATAAGAATCTAAGAGAAACAAACTTCCTATTTTGGCCAAATGCACAAGGACTGCAAACTCAAAATAGTCAATAGGCACTACGGACTCAGAAATAATGCTAGAGTTAAGACGTTGAGTTAAGAATACTCCTTCCACCACTAAATCTCAAACAGCGTTTATGGTCGAAAGATAAAATCCAATGAGGCTACATCACCACTGCATTTACCAGAATCTTCCATTCCGAGTTGCACAAAGGAAACCACTCTCCACAGAGACGGAAACCGAAATCCTGAAAAAGGGTCGAACACCAACAGAGCCCAACCAACGACTCGAAATAGCCTACTGAAACTTGGAAGCTCCTTGTCTTAACACGAGGGATAGTCCCAAGCAATTCACAAGTCTCAAAGTTCGCTAAGAACCCTAGAATACACAGGAAAAGCCGCTTTAAATTCCCTAATAATCAAAACCATAATGCATGTCTTCATCACTCACATCACTCGTACATGTACACGCCACTCTCCCAAACTCGGAGCTCCGACCATCTCTAAGCATCATTTCTCAACAACGCTTGGAAATAAAAAGAGGGATAGGGGGAGAGAAAATACCGCAGGCTAATACTACACACTCTCCAAGTCGGTGAGACAAATCTGGTTCGTCTCTAGCTCAGTACTCTACATACTCCACGCTCTCCGCACTGCCAGGCACCTCATCTCCGGATCACACAACCAAGATCCTATTCACACTCCATCCCAACACTCGGGATGCTGCTATTCGTACAATCATGTCGATCAAAAAGCAAAGACTTCCTCTCAAGTCCACCACGTATCTACACCGCTGTCGTCCCCGACCAAGCCTACGGGCAGACTCGGCAGACTCCTCAAACTGGGAACTGAGTACAAGCTCTCGCGTTTCACTGCCACCCCGGCGCTGACAGATTGCAACACTGCGCAAGAGCTGGGCACCGACGACGACCCCGACTCGGGAATCCCGGGGGACGCAGGAGACATCCCGCAGCTCGTGAAAGAGGCTGACATGGCTTCTCCTCCACCATCGCAGGAGTGCCTTCGAGGTGTTCCTGCATCTGCAGTGTTGTCCGCGTATGCTTGCAATGCCGACGCTGCTCTCTGCTCCGAGTGATCCGAGTCCCCGCTTCTTGGGCTCAACAGCAACGGAGTCGATCGGGCCGTCGTTGCTGCCTGCCCGGAGGCCGACGTCGTATCGTCGCCCGCATCAGGCTGCAGCACCACCACAACAAAATTACTCAATCAAAGGCCGACAACTCGACACTCCAACATGCCACTTGACCAATTTCAGCAACCACATAGCACATGAAATGAGGAAAAATCAACGACGCAACAAACTCTTGGCCTGCTCAAAATGATCCGCTCAAACAAGCCGGGAATCATCGCTGCCATACCGAACGCGAATGAGGAATAGCGCCCGGAGTACTTGTCAAGTCCTCTGCCCAACTGCACTTTCCTTTCATTCCCCTCTCGTCATAAACTGACAACAATAGTTTCTGTTCCAAGAAAAGAAAAGAAAAGAAAATGACGAATCAGATCCGCGATCGTCTCTTCCACCCATCCACCCACTCGCAGTGCAACTCGCCCATAAATTCAGGAGAAACCCCAGACTCTGCATAACTTGCAAACAGCTAAATTGCGACTAACACTCTGGATCAGTCTGTCCATGATCCCTGCTGCCAAGTCAACCCAACCGGACTTACATGTTCGTCGAAGTCGGGACTGGCCAAGTTGATGGACAGGTTGCGCATCAACAGCAGCACCTGCATGACACCCACGGAACCAAGTCAGAAACGAACAAAACGACGACTCGCACAGCATAGCTCCCCCTGTAGCATCCTGATCAGCCACTAGCACATCAATTCACGTCGATTCAAGCACTCCATTGCCTACAATCCTACTAGATCCCAGCGACTATTGGACCACGCCGTTCTTCTTGCAGAGTCCCCTGACCCTTGCAAAGATATATAAAAACTACGCTTCGCATCATAAACTCACGGTTTCACGGTCGATGGCAGTCATGTCCTTCAGCTTCCGAAGGTGCCCGGCGACGCCGGGGTCGAACACACTGCCGATGAACTTGTAAACCTCCGCAAAATCAGGTGCAGCTGGGACCAACACACACACGTTTACGACATCAGTTCGCAACTAACGCCCGTCAACATCACAACACTCGCATCACTGCAAAACCTGGTCCATGCACTCACGTCGTAAATGAGCACACCCAGGAAGCTATCTCGCTTCATCGCACAACAGAGAGAACAATGAAAAGCAGCTCACATCGTATGCAAGAATCCGGGCCAAGCTGACTAGCAGGCAGCGCATGATGCGGCCAACCGCCGGGAGAACTTCCACTCAGGCTGTTACTAGATGCACGCACCGCAGTCAAACTCGCGCCTCCCAGTTCAGGTTTGATGCCTGCACAGAAAAAACACCCACTCCATTGAGGACTCAACTCTTATACATCGTTTGCAAAGACTTCTCTCCTAACCCGACAGTCATTTTAAAATCCCAGTGGCCCTCGAGGCTCCGAGAGCAGACCATTCTCATACATCCGCAAGGAAAGCCATACGAAAATGTCGCATGTGGCGACGCCGTAGAGCGCACAAAAGAATGACATTCACAATTCACCCGCGGCCACTCATACACTTCGTCAAGAATGGACACTATGCCACAACCACGTGCCCAAATCCGCAGAGTATGTTCCACAACCAAGAGCCCTGAAGCTTCAGACATTGCCCTTCCGTCACCGGATTCGATATTCATCTCAAACCAACGACACAAACATATCTCCGCCCACGTGCGATCAAAACGGAGCGACAGTTCCCACCACACTCACTCTCAACATGCAACTCAAGGGACCCTATACCATTTTACAAAGACCGCATCTCTTGCAAGGCTACTGGGAGGTGAACAATCTCACTTGTGACCTGCATATCAGCCATTCATCGTGTTCCCTTCTCCACACCTAAAGGGACCATCCCTTCAAGCGAAAGACCGACACACTACTCACTTCCCCGGGACATCCTCTCATGAACTCCAAGTACGAACCGCGTTCCTCGGTCCGGTTCGGTACACAAATGGTGCTACTATGCACGCCATGACCCGGTCTGAGAAACACCCCACACTCGATGCAGACAAGGACCGAGCACTCACCGGGTGCATCATAGGAAACACTCGCATTAGGAGACACGGAATGTTGAAACCAGGCTGACATAGACGGGCTAGCCGGAGACATGGCAGGGCCTTGAGAGCCTGTGCCATAGCTAGACTCCGACTGAGCAGCCTGAGTTCTCAACCCATCCGAAGCCTGCACTTGTGCTGCTAGTCCACATCCCAACGAAGTATGTGTTCATGTCAGTCCCAAGTCACACATTTCCCGCCCTCAAAAAACCCAAAACATTGTGACTCCTTCTGTGTGTGCATTTTGCAAACCAACCCTTCGGCACACATGACGCCATGCTCACGACCTCCCTGAGACGCCAATTCCATCGGCATCACGAACCACACCCGCTCAGCATTACACGACCAGTCCGTATTTAACTACTCATTTCAAGAGCACGTCACCAGTTCTCCAACAGTAACAAAGTCATCACATTCTCCTCTCCTGTCGAAGCTCTAACTCCCAGTCGAAACATTCGAGTCATTCAAGGTGAAAAGAAAATATGGTGGGACGCACCCAAGCATCCAAGGGCTTCCGCACTAACTGTCACTACTAGTCTGGCCCTCCGTCGTGACCATACACCCAAGCTTCCTCACCTTACCTCCCGCGTACTTGACCATCCACGACGACACCACCCGTATGCAGATGTTCAGACACTCACTTCAGATTTCATTCAGACATGAATCGGAAGGTCAAGGAACTTACCGCATTTGGGTGCCTTCTGGGGATACGGCTGAGCGGATTTCCGTTTCGGACGCGGTGGAGGAACATGCTCCCCAGTCCCATTCTTCTGAACTTTCAAAAAGTACTTCTGCGCGTGACTTCGAATCTGCGCACAAACCAAGCCCACACGGCCACAATCAAACTCGACTCCATCAAAAACCTATCAACTTGTACGGGAAATAGTACCTCTTCGCCCTACATGTAGCCCTACATCGCTCATCAACGATTTCAGCAACGCCGACTTCCCAAACGTCATATCTATTACAAATCCGAATCTTTCCTTCACCGGAACGACACAGCGCACTACAACCCGCATGACCAGGCCACCACCTTCAAAGCCTGCCGCTGTGATCCAGCCGTCACGTGACATGAAACTCAATCCACGACCATGCACATCCTCACGATGCAAAAATAGACCAGACGATGCACTACCTGAATCACTGTCTTAGAACCCACGAAAGCTTCAATCTTCTTCCAGTCGCGGTCGAACCTGCAAAACCAAAACAAAAGCATACGACCATCAGAGGACGTCACGAAATTCCTGTTCAAAAGGTCCATCCTCCATCCTCACTTCGCTACTGCCCAAAAATCAATCCAAAAACGGGACGCAGCCACAATTCGCTCTCACACTAGATGACGAAAAGTTCCCCATCCAGAAATCAACCTGCTGATATCAGACAGCGCGTCTCTCACACGGTGGACCCACTCCTCCCATGACAAGGTTCGACTTGGAGCTGACTAAAACGACAGCATCACATGCTACTCTCTATGAGCAAGACACTCCGGTACCCGAGGACTGACCACCACAGCGGAAATTAATATTGTTGGCACAATGGCCACCCTCGATCCCCCAAATGGGACCTCACGACCATGCCTTCATTCAGAAAACCATCACAAACGAACAGAAGGCGGTTGGAAACAAAGGCATGATCGGCGCAGGTCACCAGCTCAAGGGACAATGGAGCTACTTGCATGCTACCCTCACAACCCACGTACCATCCCTCGCAAAGGACTCAAAGGACTTCAATAAAACAGGGAAAAAAACCTGTTTGCAAATAACCAGGTGCAATAAAATAACAACAAAGAAAGCGGATCTCCCGGGTCAAATCACGCTCTCCAGTTCCACTCAGCGGACAACAGAACATTGTTAACCAGCCTAAACCATTCCCCTTGAAGAAGGGATAATGCCCCCCTATAAGCCTGGGAGATAACTTAGTTATAATCTGTAGAGAATCATTGGCTGGCTGGGAAGTTGCCACTTCCGGTGGGGGCTCCCACTTCCGGTGGAAGCAACCGGTGGGGCTCCACTTCCGGTGGAAGCAAAAGGGATTCCCCCAGCGATGGTTAACAATGTTACGACCACAAGAAATGATACACCTAGCCAGACTCGACCTCAGCAACATCTTCCTAAACTACCAACAGCATCAGACGATGATGCCCTATCACGGGACCACGTCCCTAAACGCCAATCCAGGGTCCGCTCCTCCTCCCCGGAATAAAGAGTACCAAACAACTGCCCAGCTCCAACAGTCGCGATCCTGAATACCTTCTGCTACCCAAGGTTCCATGCCAATTCCGTGACCTCAGCAATCATCATGCCTAAGGAAATGATTGCATCTCAACAACTTAACACCCTCAACCCCGGGTAAAGGGTCCCCACGATGGTCGAAAAACACCGCTCAGCCATGTGATTCTTAACCAGGTCGATTTCCCCAAACCACACCGTGCTACTCGCTCATCTCTCATCCAAAATACAACAATCTGAGATGGACGCACTCACAATTGCAGGGCCTCCAGAAACTTATCGTGCTCCTGCTCCGTCCAGCTCTCTCTCGACTTGGTGATCGTGTAAGGCTTTCGGATCTTCTTGGAACCCTCTTCCGACACGGATACGGAGCTCATGCCAGGGATCGTAGATCCTGAAACCATAACACCAAGCATCTCCGCGCTTGCCGCATTCATGAGCAGCTTGTCCAAACCCCTCCTACTCTGCTGTCCTCGACTGCAATCTAACCTCCAAACCCACTCGCAATTCCGGTGGCCTCCGCAACTTCCTTCTCGGCTTCTTCGTTTCCAGTATGTCTGTGTTCAAATTCCAACTACTTTACGCTTCCGGGATAGCGTTCCCAAACAAACACCCACCTTCTACGTGTTCTGACCACCAGGCTTCCACACTATGCCGACACCGCCAATTTCCTGCATCACAGCCAACCACACACATTCCACAACCTTAACACCGGATCTCGCAAGCGCTGGGAGGCTCCCGTTACAACCAGAATCCAACCGCAGTACCAACATTTCAAGCCCAATTCGACCACAGCTCCGCCTAATGCAACCACGGACACGATTCCAACAGACCTAATGTCTACATGTCCAATCAAATCCACCACAAAATGCTCTTAGGTGGCCACGGAAACTCGACCACCAACACTGCCAAAACCTCAGCAAAATTCTTCGCCCCAACTGAGGATTACTTAGGCCTACCAAGCACGGACAAGATCGTTTCGAATTTCACACCCAGAAGCCGGCTCCTGAGACACCACCACAACAGTCTCGACACCTAAAAACAAGCCCTAATTCGGAAACCGAGTCACCGCGAAACCCAATTTCACAAAATGCAAGGCCCTGTCACAACTGGTCTCACGCCCAGCCATTTCTAAACACCGCGCACCTGACCAGTACCACGAATCCCGGGAATTCCACCACAAGATGAGCAACTCCCAACAAGGGAAGACCAAACACCCTTTAGATCACCAACACCTGAACTCACAGCCGCGCCAAATGGCGGAAACATCGACTGACTCCCTCCCTCCTCACCTGTACACTCGAAATCCGACGGAAACAGACGCCAAGCCAGCGCCTTGAAAAAACAGATCGATCAACTGACTGCAGAAAGATGAAAGGAGAACATCTACAAAGCTAGAAACTCAATCGGCACAGAACGAGAAGAGCCACGATTGGAATACTAAGCTTAGCTTGTTACAACTGTAGACCCGAGAACCAAGGGTGCGCAGGTGGAGGATGGCCATGGCCTTTGGGCACGCCATAGCCATTGCTTCTGTCCGCGCCTGACACTTGGTCCCACAGATGCCAGCAGCCCCTCTAAAGTCCAGTCCAGTAAGGTAGTGAGCAAGTTCAGCAGATTGACGAGGGATACCGTGGGAGAGACGGTACCTTTACAAAGGGCGACACGGTATGTCATGTGGTCCACGTCGGTGAAGCGGCAGCCACGTGTTTGTGCCGCGACCGTCCAACTCAGGGCCTGCCACTTCCAGGTTTCCCGGGAAATTTGAACGAACTTATTACTCCCGGGAGTATTTTTTAAAATTTTTAAAATTTTGTATCTTCTTCCAGGTGACTTCGAGTGTCGCCGTCAACTGAAGACTGGAATTTTGGGTCAGAATTTTGTTTATGGTTCTGAAACATGTGTTGCTCTGTGCCTCCTTCCATGTGAGCATCCGTTTTTCTGGAACTCCCATCTGACCAACTATTGGTGGACTTCACCCGCCTGATGCTCACATGGAAGTCCGCCCTAATGAAGGTTGGAGCTCTGTCATTGTAGAAAGTTTAACTTAATAGTGGTATGATAGATTTTGGAGTGGGCTTTGCAAATCTTCTTTTTAACTTGTGTCACTTCATGAGGAGAAATCAAGGTGGAGTGACAAACTTAATCCCCTAAAGGACCAAGGCCTTTCTTTTGTCAAAAAACTCTCAAAACTATCATTTCTAGAGCAAAGAGCGAAAAAAATTTAAAAATCGTTTTTTGTGCACATCTAACCCTATGATCTTATACCTAACTAGTATGAGAATGTGTGGAAAAAATTTCAGAATTTTTGACCGCACAGATTGCAAGATATCTACGTTTGAAGTTAAAAAAACAAGTTTTTCAGCACATTGCGGGACTAGATTTTTTGACTTTGAACATTTTTAACTAAATTTTTTTGCACTACAGAGTTTTGAGCTTTAACTCTTTCTAGTGGAGAATTGAGTTGAAAGTTTAGTAAAAAAAAGAAATTCAAAAAAACTTAATTTTCATTCTTAAAATTTTTTTTAAGTAGAAGTAGGTACAAGATAGAAGGAAAATCTAAAATACTAATATCTTTTAGATGGAATTAAAATGCACTAATCCCAAAGGTGAGATTGTTCTAGCACAAATACTAAACCATGTGGAATTTTTTTTTTTTAAATTGCAAAAATTGCATTCTAAAATGAATCCTACAAGTTATTTTTTTCAAGAAGATGCTCTAATTGCCCGAAAAACAAGATTGTCCATAAACTTCTCATAAAAAATCTAAATGAAATGAATCAAAGCTTTTCAAATAGACAAATATATAATCTATAAGGAAAAAAAATTTTAAAAAAAATTAAATTTTTTGCAAAATTTTTTTGTTGCCCCCTTTCCCCTGTTTTGAGCTTATTTGGGCATAACTTTTGTTCCCGGGCATCAATTGATAAAAAATTATATTCCCACGAAGCTTATCAGTTTTTCTATCTCCAAAAAAAGTTTCAGAAAATTACGACAAAAATTCAGCCTGTAAGTACCTGTCCAAAATCCCATTTGTCCCCCGAAGGGACAATGGTCATTTAGGGGTTAAAGGATGTTGCACATTTTCCGCCAAGAATCCTTCTATATAGGACAAAAGTGTAACTATCCGTAATAGCTGATTTGTATGAAAAGGGAGGTCTTATACAATAATTTGACTTCAAAAGAGTGCTTTTGGATTTTTTTAAACCATAGATTCACAGGGTATCAAAAGGGATGATTTCCATGGTCATCACTCTGTTCTTTAACCCTTAAAGGACAAAAGGGTGACCTTGAAAATCATCTCTTTTCATTACTGTGTGAGTCATTGGCTTAAATTTTTTTGCAAAAGCACTCATTGGAAGTCAAACTATTGTAGAAGACCTCCTACTTTTCACAACAAAACTATAAGGATGAATAATTGAACTTCTGTCCTACTCAGAGAATTCTCTGTCATCCATCGTCCGTGTTAACGTTTAAGGATTAAGGGTTAAAGATATAATGCTTATTAAAGTGGTGGTGAAAGGAGAGGTTGTGACATAAAGAGATAGAGAAGAGATACCATAAATTGAGAAGATGCTCAAAATATTGTCCCTTTATTGAAGTGGGTTATATAAAAACTTGTTTTTTAAAGCATTGGACCTTTAGGCAACTTGGCAATAATCATAGTCACAACCTTCCAAAGTTCATTTGAATAGAGCACCACAATTGACAATAGCACCTATTAATCGAGTATACAAACATGTTGAAAAGAATTGAAAAGAATAGAATAGAAGGTTCATTTGTTCAGAAAAAATTTCCAATGACTTCATCAATTGATGGTTTATAGTGAGAACTTGCACCTAAAATTGCACGCTTCCTAAATTGCACACTAGATATTCTTGCCTAAAATGTGTTCCCATTGTTCATATCACTTAAGTACATCTATTTTCAATACTTTGGAAGTTTGTAGTTTATTCACACGGTGTCCAGAAAATTTATTCTAAGAGAATCTACAATTCCATGTTGGACTACCAATGGGACCCCACAAAAAAATTTCAATATAATAGTGAAAACCACGTTGAATCATGTTGAATTGCTTAACTATGTGATTTAAGGTGTAGTTACTTCATCTCAACCTTTCTATATGACTGAATGTTCATTTTTGTCGTATGGATTCCATTAGTTTACACAAATGTACGGATTACGTGGACTTTGGAGTGTCCTATCCACACGTAAACGACATCCATTATGACAATACATATATCGTGTCTCTTTCGTGTATATCACCATCATGTTAATGTTGCATGGAAACCATATGTAACCAGTTCCATGCAGATTCAATCTCTAAATAATGGTTGACAAAAGCGTCACTGAATACGTTCTAAATCAACTTGTACGGAATCTGTGCGACATGGACACTGATTGAAGGCATTTCTCAAAAAACTGAAAGAAAGTGGTGAAATTTTTTTGGAAAAAAAAGTGGATTTTAACATTACTAAAAGTATCCGCAGTCCTCTTTGAAAAAAGAACAGCTCCTAACCATCAAAATTTTGTCAAAAAAAAGAAAATAGAAATTTTTACAAATATTTTTCAAGTATACATAAAAGCTTGTACAATGTACTAAAAAACTTTAAAAAAAAAGTTTTTAACTTCACTAAAAATATCCAAAGTCCAATTTGTAAAAAATCCAACACCTAGCCATCACAATCTTGTCAAAAAAAAGATTTCTCAAATTTTTTAAATTTTTTTTCAGATACAAAAAAATTCTTGCCTGATATATTCCAAAAGGAAATTGAAAAAAAAAATTTACATTATCAAAATTATCCAAATTCCATTGTGGAAAAGAAAACAACTCTCACCTATCTCAATTTCGTGAAAAACAAATCACAAAATTTTTGATTTTTTTTGGATTGCACCAAAGAGCCAATACGATCTAATGCAAAAAAAGAATTTATTTTTTTTAATTTCTGATTTTTTTTAACATGGCAAATGAATCTCCAAGAACGAATGAACGATGAATAGTTTTAAGTGTGAAAAAATTCACAACCATTTCAACAAGTGATTCATCATTCAGTGATGTAGTTTGTTGGTTAATAACCTTTGTAAATGTGAGATTGTCCATTTAAAATTGGACACCGTGAAGCAAGATCGAGCAACTAATAGTGGGCCCAATCTAGAATATTCAGGTTTGGACAGAAAACCAAATTTTTGTTGATTTAGATATTGCATAGATCTTTTTTTTATAGTTTTTTTTTATTGATTTGGCACAAGTTAACAAAATGTTCAAAAAAATTTGTTGATTTGAATAGTACAGCGGGATACAGCTCATTTACAAATTGCCTATTGTGCCATTTAAATTTTCTTTGCATAATGTAGAGAAAAATTAGAATTTTTTGTCTTGCATAATTAAACCCTAATTGCCTGAGCAACCAAATATGGTCGCTCCAAAATTTCAAGCTCATTTGAATACGGGCAGTTAAATTCCTTTGACCCGTTAAATTTTTTCATGGGCAGTATTGAAGGTTAACTATTGAAAAATTTTATTTTTCACTAAAAAAGGTAAATATTTGATTTTTGAAAGGCCCTCAAAAGCATATATGTCTCATTGAGGAAGAGTAAAGCTTAAAAATTTTATTTTATTTTGCGACTTTAAGCAAAGCTTGCCAATTTTACTTGAATTGAGATTTGAAAAGTTTTACTTATTCATTTGCTTTGAAAACGGTCCCAATGGAAAGATTAAAGTATTTCATAATTTTCAGCGTTGAAAATTTAAACATGCAAGTGTTGATTTGGAGTTGTTTGCGATTTCTATTTACAAAAAAAATTGCATTTCAACAATTGCAAGGTTGAATGTGTAATGAGTTTGATAGCTTTTTGGGGGAAATTAAGTTTTTTGAAAGTGTAATTCAGTGTGCTAACATAATTTGTAGTTGTTCATTTTAACTCCAATCCCCAAAAATATTTATATGCAAATTTCTCAAACATTGTGGGGAGGGGCAACATACTAAAAATAGAAAACATACATTTTTCTTGTTATGATCTCACAACTCCTATGCAATTTTGCACTCAAAATTGGTGTAGATACTAATCAGCTAGCTCTTTAAACATCTGTAAAGTTAGATTTTGGAAAAAAAACAATTTGCGTCATTGGGGATAACTATAAGTCCATGCTTTTTTTTCATAGAAAAAACACACTTAGAAAGGCTTAGGCACTTAGGGGTTAATACGCAATTCTTAAGCAATTTTAATCAAGCATACCAAATTTCAGTTCCAAAAATGCAAAATGTCATTTTTTGGTGATTTTTTAAAGCCAATTTGCATGGTTATATATAATGCTTTATTAAAAAAACAATTGGTGATAAATTTGTTTAATTCAAGTGCATAGATATGTAGGGAACATCTATATGCACATTTTTCATATAAAATAACATTCCCTTAAGAGACAAAAATATGAGCAAGGAAGAGTTAAATGTGAGGCATTATATGACCAAACTTTGTCTTTTAACTAAATATTTTGCTATTTGACCCGTACATTGTGACTAATTTTGTAAATGTGAACATGATGGTACAATTACTTTGCCAGAATCTACTGAAAATTTATAGATATCTATTTTACAAAGCTTGGTCATATGACGCCTCATATGGAACTCGTCCTAGATAATATTTTTGTTACTTAAGGGGGTGTTTTTTAATATGAAAGATGTGCATATGGATGTTTCTTACATATCTACACAATCTAATTAAAAAAAATCATCACCAATTGTTTTCTACAAAATATCATGTATAACCGTGCAATTGGCTTCAAACATTCAATAAAAATAGAATTTGGCATTTTTAAAACTTCAATTTGGTATACTTGATTGGGGTAGCGCAAGAATAAAGTATTAATCATGCAAGAAAAGAAATTCCGATATTTCTCTATACTATGCAAACAAAATTTGAATGGCACGATAGACAATTTGTTAATGAACTACATCCCACTGTACAACGTCCACATCAACCAAAAAATCAATATTTTTCTGTTCATATTGAATCAGAAGAATATCAAATTTTCTTTTGGCATTCAGGCAATGTTAAAATCACCAAGGTTGGAATTCTATGTAAAATGGATTTTTTTCCTTTCAAACAAGATCACTCATAATTCCGTATTTTTTAAAGTCAATACACTTTGGTGGCCGTTTAGGCATAGTAGAATAACATTTTTCAAAAACTTTGAATCAACAAAAGCTCAAAAATCAAGCTAACTTTTCTCTCCAAAAATCAGTTTGCAATTTGAAATCTCCAATCACAATTTAAGAGCAAAGTTCAGAGAGGGGTTGGAATAGAAATTTTCTTTGACATTTTTAAACACCCTCTCTGAATTTTGTCTATAACTTTTTAAGGGAAATTTCAAATTGCAAGCGGATTTTTGGAGATGGAAGCTGACTTGCTTTCCCAACTTTTATTAGTTCAAAGATTTTTGAAAAAAACAATTCTACTATGCCTAAACGTCCACCAAAGTTTGCTGAATTAATAAAAGAAATGAAATAAAAATTGCAAGAAGTATACAAATAAATTTTTACTTCTACATTATGCAAAGGTATTACAATATGGTGCATTGGCTGTAAGTATGTGGCCTCGCATTGGGAGGTTAAGGGTTCAAACCTAGCCACTCACTTGGTGGCTGCCCAAATGGTGGTGTTGAAAACAAAACAAAACAATTTAATTTAATTTAATTTTTTTAAATTCTTAAGAAAAACATTTTTAGTTTTTAATTTTTAATTTTTTAAAAATTTGTGCAAAACAACATTTAGTCCATGAAGAAAATATATGGATACAGTGGTGTACGAAAGTGTCAATTTTGCCCGATTACAATGCATGCTCAACGATACGGAAGTGGCATGACTTCCGGTCATATCAATCTAGTACATCAAATGTACAGAAGTTGTGCCTGTTTTAACGCACGGAACCTGTGCGATAATGGTAGGCAGGTATGAATTTATGACTACCGTACGACAAAAATGAACATTCGGTGGTATAGGAAGTTCGAGATGCTTAGTGCATCCTTTCTCAATGCATAATTGTTAAGTATGCGAAGAGTAGGTGAGCCCAATTTCAAGCACATTTTCTTAAAAGTAATGTAGTTAGAGTCGACATTAGTTAAGTGGACATTATTACACCTCTCTAAATGCATTATCTTGTTTTAGTGTATGTCTAACTATGAGTCATCATCTCGAACTTCCTATACCACTGAATGTCCATTTTTGTCGTATGAATTCCATGAATTCATACATGTGTACCACTATTGCACTGATTCCGTGCGTTAAAATAGGCACGACTTTCGTACATGTGGTGTACTAGATTAATATGAACGGTAGTCGTGCCATTTCCATATCATTGAGCCATGTATTGTAATCGTGCAAATTTGACACTTTTGTACACCACTATATCCGTGTATTTTCTTCATGGAATAAATGCTGTTTTGCACAAATTTATAAAAAATTAATTAATTAAAAAAAAAATATGAAATTTTTTTTTTTTTTTTCAAAACTTCCCAATAGTATCAGGGTAGATTCTTTCTCCCTATCAAAATTTTTACTTAGTTTAGGAACTAATGATCAAACTCAAAATTTGTTCAAGAATAGTCATTTTTTCAGAGAATATCATAGCACTAGAGTCTGTATTGATATACAGATAGAGTATACGTTAACTAGCTAATAGCTAGCCTTTTGTTAACTTCCTAATGTCTGTAATATGATGGAATAACTTGTTTAACAAGACTGTAAATAGAACTGAACAAGCTGATCAAACCATTATCCGAAGCTAATGATTGTAGCCTATTGATAAAGTTTATAACTGAAATTTTTTTCTTATTTAGCCTCATCAGTACAAATGCAGGCTATCACATTGAAGAACAACACCTCGGTCAAGAGCTCAGTCCGAATCAAGCAATTAACAAATACGAACAATCCCGATTGGGAAGATAAGGCCAGTGTTATGAGTGAACGAAAATAACCGTGTTTCCAAAAGTATCACAGGTATACTCATTTAGCGTTTTCTTATGAAACTCAACTGGTCTCACATAAGATGCAACTGTAATTACCAAACTTCTACCATTAACCTCGAAGCAAAAACTGATCTAAAAATGAGAGACTGGGAAATGCCCCAGCACACCAATTTACAGATAACCAGGTACTGCATCCATCAAAACAGTGATTTGGAGTTTTTTGAAAAATTCCTCCAGGGGTGGTAACCCTCACCTGTGCCCATGTCACACAGCAATTTGTTAGAATGCCACACAACGTACACGAGGTGTCTTCAGGATACCACAAACTTGTCATCGTTTTATAGCGGAGAGAAAAACAAACATGCTCAAAACACGAAAAGAGTTGTGAAAAAGAAATTTTAAACGAACTCATGCACCACCTGTTGGCCGCTATTTTGAGAACCGAGCACCATATTGGCAAGCACGACTGTAGATATCTCACTAAAGCAGTACTATTCTGATCCCACACATCCACCCAACGTTGAGTGTTTGTAAAATGCAAACAAGACAAGCTTGTGAAGGGCCCACCAGTGCATGGGCTATACGGCTGGGAGCCGTCGTCATACGTCACTAGTTAGCCATCAAGACCGATTCTTTATTGTGCTAAGTTAAAGCACTAAGCCCAGAATCACTGCCAGACCAGAATTTTTAATTACGTATCTTGTAAAGAATAACCAGCTAGGGCTTTTAAACCGCAAGCTTAGTAGGAGTATCAACTGCTTAGAAGGTTTCAATAATTGTGACGTAATTGAAAACAATTGGCTTACTAATGTACAAGGTATACTCATAGTTAATTTTGAAAAAGGTAATCCTTTTTATGAAAAAAACTATATCATCAAATAAAAATTCCAAACTATACTTACTCGAAGTATGAATGTAATAAGTTATTTTGGAAAATAGCGTTAGAATTTTGAAGAGCCTAGTATATTGCCAGGGATTCAAATCTAAAAAAGAAAAAAAAAAAAAAAATTATAAAAAAAAAAAAAAAAAATTCAACCCCAACCCCCTCTATACTGGGCAACCCCCATACCCGGGCATCCCACCAAGTGTAGGCAACCAGGTTTGAACGCATGGGAGGTCATGGACTTAAGGCCAATACACCATGCTAGAATTCCTGTGTTTGATAAAGAAGAAGAACTTTACTTGTATATTTTTTGCAATTTTTTTTTATTTCTCTTGTTAATTCAGCAGAATTTGGTGGCCGTTTAGGCACAGTAGAATTGTTTTTTTCAAAAAACTTTGAACTAATGAAAGTTGGGAAACCAAGCCAGCTTCCATCTTCAAAAGTTCGTTTGCAATTCGAAGTTTTTCTTAAAAAGTTATGGAAAAAATTCAGAGAGGGTGTTTAAAAATGTCAAAGAAAATTTTCATTCCAACCCCTCTCTGAGTTTTGTCCATAACTTTTTAAGAAAAACTTCAAATTGCAAACGGACTTTTGAAGACCAAAGCTTGCTTGATTCCCAACTTTTGTTAGTTCAAAGATTTTTGAAAAAAATCATTCTACTATGCCTAAACGGCCACCACAATGTATTGACTTTCAAAAATATGGAATTGTGAATGATCTAGTTTGAAAATAAAATTCCATTTTACATAGAATTCCAATCTTGCATAATTAACACTCAATTCTTACACAATCCCAATCAAGCATACCAATTTGAAGTTTCGAAAATGCAAAATTCTATTTTTATTGAATGTTTGAAGCCAATTTGCATGGTTATACATGATATTTTATTGAAAACAATTGGTGATGATTTTTTTTAATCCAATTGCGTAGATATTTAGGAAACATCCATATGCACATTTTTCATATTAAAAAACACCCCCTTAAATAACAAAAATATTATCTAGGATGAGTTCCATGTGAAGCGTCATATGACTAAACTTTGTAAATAGATATCTATATATTTTAAGTTGATTTTGGCAAAGTAATTGTACCATCATGTTCACATTTACAAAATTAGTCACAATGTGCGGGTCAAATAGCAAAATATCTAGTTAAAATATAGAAATATGTATTTGACAAAGTTTGGTCATATAATGCCTCACATTTAACTCTTCCTTGCTCATATTATTGTTACTTAAGGGAATGTTTTTTAAAATGAAAGATGTGCATATGGGTGTTCCCTACATATCTATGCAATTGAATTAAACAAATTTATCACCAATTGTTTTCTATAAAGTATTATGTATAACCTTGCAAATTGGCTTTAGAATTTTACCAAAAATGACATTTTGCATTTTTGGAACTAAAATTTGGTATGCTTGATTGGAATTGCATAAGAATTGAGTATTAATTATGTAAGACAAAAAAATCCAACTTTTCTCTATACTATGCAAAGACAATTGAATGGCACAATAAGAAAATTAATTGGCACATTAGGCAATTTGTAAATGAGCTGCATCCTATTGTACTATCCAAATCAAAAAATAATTTAACCATTTTGTTCACTTGTGCCAAATCAACAAAAAATTGTACAAAAAAGATCTATGCAATATCCATATCAACCAAAATTTGATTTTTGTCCAATCTCAAATATTCTAAATTGCGCCCACTACTACTTGCCCGATCTTGCTTCACGGTGTCCAATTTTAAATGGACAATCTCACATTTACAAAGGTTATTCTTAACCAACACACTACAGCACTGAGTGATGAATCACTTGTTGAAATGGTTGTGGATTTATTCATATTTGAAACTATTCATCGTTCTTGGGGATTCTTTTGCCATTTAAAAAAAATCAAAAGTTAAAAAGAATTTATTCTTTGCATTTGATTGTGTTGGCTCTTTGGTGCATTCCAAAAAAACTCAAAAATTTTGTGATTTGTTTTTCACGAAATTGAAATAGTTGAAAGTTGTTTTCTTTTCCACAATGGACTTTGGATATTTTTGGCCATGTAAAAAATAAATTTCTTTCATTTTCCTTTTGGAGTATATCAGGCAAGCATTTTTTTGTGTTTGAAAAAAAATTTGAAAAATTTGAAAATTATTTTTTTTGACAAAATTGTCATGGCTGGGAGTTGGATTTTTTCCAAATCGGAATTTGAATAATTTTAGTGATGTTAAAAACTCTTTCTTTCAATTTTTGTAGCAATAAAATATGCAAGCTTTATATATTTCTAGAAAAATACTTGTTAAAATTTTCAATTTTTTTTTCTTTTTTGACAAAATCATGATGGTTAGGAGCTATTCTTTTCTCAAAGAGGACTGCGGACATTTTTAGCAATGTTAAAAACTGCTTTTTTTTTGCAAAAGAATTTCACAACTTTCCTTTCAATGTTTTAATAAATGCCTTCAGTTAGTGTCCATGTCGCACGGATTCCGTACAAGTTGATTCAAGACGTAATTAGTGACGCTTTCATCAAGCATTATTTAGAGATTGAACCCGCATGGAATTGGTTACACACGATTTTCGTGCAACATTAACACGATGGTAATATACACGGAAGAGACACGATATACGTTTTGTCATAATGGATGTCGTTTACGTGCGGATAGGACACTCCAAAGCCCACGTAATCCGTACGTTTGTATGAACCAACGGAATCCGTACGACAAAAATGGACATTCAGTCATATAAGAAGTTTGAGATGATGGCACCACGTACTTAAACAAATTCCATTGTACACTACTTCCATAAACATTTATGTCCTTCTTTTAAGTATTGATATTAAGTATTGATATTTAGAAAGTTGGCCGTTGATTGTGGGTGCTGACATCTTATAGAATTGCTTCATCCCTTGTAGGGATTAAAGTAAATCATAGTTATAAATTTAAACTTCAAGGAAGGAAATATGTATGGATGGAAAGAAGAAAACATATTTGATCAATGTTAGTATTGGCTAGTTGAAGTTCATAGTTTTGAGAGCATTATCATCATAAAACAGCAAATGGCCTATCAAAAATCTAACTTTTGCTTCATGTGGAATGAAAATCCAATTGCACTCAAATCAAACTTCAAATTCCACTTTAAAAGTTTGCAACCAATACATTAGCAATGGCTACATTAAAAACCTTTCTTTTGCACATTGAGAAAACTTGCTATTACTTAAGAATTAAAATGATGATTTGTACACTTGACAAAACAAACCTTTTGAACTTGTTGATTTATACAAATGAAAATCATTAGAGGTTGTCACACCTTCTTTGAGAATGAAACTTTTATGAAGAATGAAAAGCTATGGAGAGTGAAAAGAAGAGCTAATAGGAACTATTCTCCATGAAGAAGGTGTGACATCCCTTCAAATGTCATGTTGAGAATGAAAATAAAGAATGGAGAGAAATCTTTATTTACGATTCAATACAATACTTGCTAGTTGAAGTTTATAGTTTGGAGATATTAGAAGGGATTCGGGGATCTTGGAGGGCTCCGAGTTCTCCTGCGTTCCCAGACTATGGGAATGCAGCTACAGTAGCTGGCTGACATGGCACAGCGACTGTCACGTCATTTTCTGAAAACAAAAACAAAAACAAATTGCTTAAAATGATATTTTGGTGATTTTTTTTTTTTTTTTTTTTTTTAAAATTGTTTTTTGACACACTCGTACCGCCGTTCACTGAATCTGGCCAGATTAGGGAACGGCATAAAAACGACCCTCCAAGGCCTGAATCCCATCTACTAGCATCATCATAAAATGGCAAATGGCCTAGCAAAAATCTAACTTTTGCTTCATATGAAATGAGAATCCAATTGCGCTAAATTCAAACTTTAAATTCCATAGTTTTAAAAGTTTGCAACCAATACATTAGCATTGTCTATATTTTAAAAACCTTTCTTTTGCACACTAAGAAAACTTGCTACAAATCATTTAAGAGTTAAATGATGATTTGCACAATTGCACACAACTAACCGTCTGACTTAGTGATTTTATAGAAATGAAAAAAAACATTAGGGGTGGTCACACCTTCTTCAAGAATGAAACTTCTTTTGAAGAATGAGAAGGTATGGAGAGTGAAAAGCACATCTCAAACTTCCTATATGACTAAATGTCCATTTTTGTCGTACGGATTCCGTTGGTTCATACAAACGTACAAATTACGTGGGCTTTGGAGTATCCTATCCGCACGTAAACGACATCCATTATGACAATATGTCTATCGTGTCTCTTCCATGTATATTACCATTGTGTTAATGTCGCACAAAAATCTTGTGTAACCAATTCCATGCGGATTCAGTGTCTAAGTAATGCTTGACAAAAGTGTCACTGATTACGTCCTGATTCAACTTATACGGAATCCGTGCGACATAGACATGGATTGAAGGCATTTTCCAAAAAATTGACAGGAAAACTTGTTTTGGGAAAAAAAGTAGTTTTTAACATTGCTAAAAATGTCCGCAGTCTTCTTTGAAAAAAAGAACAGTTCCTAACCATCATGACTTTATCAAAAAAAAAAGAAATTAAAAAAATTCACAAATATTTTTCTAGAAAGATATAAAAGCTTGCATACTATATTGCAAAAAAAATTGAAAAAAAAAGTTTTTAATATCACTAAAAACATCTAAAGTCCGATTTGGAAAAATTCCAACACCTAGCCATCACAATTTTGTCAAAAAAGATAATTTTCAAATTTTTCAAATTTTTCCAGTTACAAAAAAAAGCTTGCTTGATATATTCCAAAAAAAAATTGAGAAAAGAAAATTTTACATTGCCAAAAATATCCAGAGTTCATTGTAGAAAAGAAAGCAACTCTCAACTATCTCAATTTTGTGAAAAACTAATCACAAAATTTTTGAATTCTTTTGGGATGTACCAAAGAGCCAACAAGATCTAATGCAAAAACAAAATAATTTTTTATTAATTTTTTATTCTTTTTAAAATGGCAAAAGAATTCCCAAGATCAATGAATAGTTTTAAGTATGAAAAAAATTCAAAACCATTTCAACAAGTGATTCATCACTCAGTGATGTAGTGTGTTGGTTAAGAATAGCCTTTGTAAATGTGAGATTATCAATTTCAAATTGGCCATCGTGAAGCAAGATCGGGCAACTAATAGTGGGCGCAGTTTAGAGTATTTGGAATTGGACAAAAACCCAAATTTTGTTGATTTGGGTATTGCGTAGATCTTTTTTTTATCTTTTTTTGCTGATTTGGCACAAGTCAACAAAATGGTCAAAGTTTATTTTATGCGGATAGTATAGTGGTATACAGTTCATTTACAGATTGCCTATTGTGCCATTTAAATTTTCTTTGCATAATATAGAGAAAAATCGGATTTTTCTGTCTTATATAATTAATACTCAATTCTTATGCAATTCCAATCAAGCATACCAAATTTCAGTTCCAAAAATGCAAAATGTCATTTTTGATGAATTTTTAAAGCCAATTTGCATGGTTATATATACTGCTTTATTAAAAAAACAGTTGGTGATAAACTTGTTTAATTCAAGTGCATAGATATGTAGAAAACACCCATATGCACATCTTTCATTTTAAAAAACATTCCCTTAAGTAACAATAATATGAGCAAGGAAGAGTTAAACGTGAGGCATTATATGACCAAACTTTGTCAAATACATATTTCTATATTTTAACTAGATATTTTGCTATTTGACCCGCACATTGTGACTAATTTTGTAAATGTGAACATGATGGTACAATTACTTTGCCAAAATCAACTTAAAATATATAGATATCTATTTTACAAAGTTTGGTCATCTGAAGCCTCATATGGAACTCGTCCTAGATAATATTTTTGTTACTTAAGGGGGTGTTTTTTAATATGAAAGATGTTCATATGGATGTTTCCTACATATCTATACAACTGAATTAAAAAAAATCATCACCAATTGTTTTCAATAAAATATCATGTATAACCATGCAAATTGGCTTCAAAAATTCATCAAAAATAGAATTCGGCATTTTTGGCATTTAAATTTGGTATGTAAAATGGAATTTTCTTTTCAAACTAGATCATTCACAATTCCGTATTTTTTAAAGTCAGCACACTTTGGTGTCCGTTTAGGCATAGTAGAATGATTTCTTTCAAAATACTTTGAACTAACAAAAGTTGGTAAAACAAGTTAACTATAATTTTCAAAAATCCGTTTGCAATTTGAAGTCTCCATTTATAAGTTATGAGCAAAGTTCAAAGAGGGGTTGGAATGGAGTTTTTCTTTGACATTTTTAAACACCCTCTCTGACTTTTGTCCAGAACTTTTTAAGGGAAACTTCAAATTGCAAACGGATTTTTGGAGACAAAAGCTGTCTTGATTTGCCAACTTTCATTAGTTCAAAGATTTTTGAAAAAAACAATTCTACTATGCCTAAACGTCCACCAAGGTCTGCTGAATCAACAATAGAAATGAAAAAAAAATTGCAAGAAGTATACAAGTAAATTTCTACTCCTCAATTAAACAATTGAATTTGAGTGTGGTCCATTGGCCATAAGTGTATTGACTTGTCATGTATGAGGTTGAGGGTTTGAGCCTGGTTGCCACTTGGTGGGCTGCCCGGATAGGGCGGTTGAATTTTTTTTTATTTTCTTAAAAAATAAAATAAATTTTAGTTTTTTTTTTAATTTGTGCAAAACAACATTTATTCCATGAAGAAAATACACGAATACAGTGGTGTACGAAAGTGTCAAATTTGTACGATTACAATACATGGCTCAATGATACGGAAACGGCACAACTTCCGTTTATATTAATCTAGTACATCAAACGTACGGAAGTCATGTCTATTTTAATGCACGAAATTAGTGCGAGAATGGTATGCAGGTATAAATTCACGGAATCTTTACGACAAAAATGGACATTCTGTGACATATGAAGTTTGAAATGCAGAGCCAATAGGAGCTATTCTCCATAAAGAAGGTGTGACACTCTTTCAAACATCATGATTGCAAAATCAATTAAGGGTTGGTTGCTATATTTACTACCTTGTAGCCAATCATAATGCACCACAATTGCTCCAAGAATTGAGCTACAAATTCACGGAAAGACAACAACCTATAGATTGGAAATCCGGGGCTAATCAGAAATGGGTTAGCTACCTTAGGGGTGAAACATTAACACACGAAAACTTTTGCATGCTCATGAGAATAGGGATAGTCACAGTGTCTTCACCCCAAGAAAATTGTTGTACAAATGGGGTTGTGTCTGCTCCCGATTAGCTTCCCATCGCCTCTGCGAGCTTCTTCTGTGAAGCGTCGCGACGCACATTAGTCTTCTGCGGAGGTGAATAATGGGGGTCACGAGGCGTTAGCGCGCAAATCTAGAGGCTAGTTTCACCTTGGGGACTATTGCTTTCACGCCAGAGGTTGCTCATTTCACCCTGGAGGTTGCCGATCTCACCCTAGAGGCTGTCGATATAGTCGTAGGAGTAAAAACATTTGCCAGATTCCAATCTTTCATGCTCAATACACTAGAAAGGGGTGTCATAGTTTCTTCATGAATCCAGGCTCCCCATTGACTCCTCGTTTTCTCATTCTTCTGCGAATTTTGGTGGAGTGAAGACACTGTGACTACCCGTCTACCCCTAATGATATTTCTCAATCTTCAGAGAATGGTCCCTGGGGAGAGAGTGCCACGTCCTCATCCTCTGAAGATTGAGAATGGGGAGAGAAGGTGTGACAACTCCTAAACATGTGATTTGGTGTTCAGAAGAGATGAACTTTCGCCCTACTGCTGGTGGCCTTCTGCAAGTCGAGGAGCTTCGCACGGTGCTCAGCAAATCTGTCTGTCTACGCTTGTAAGTATGTGATTTCTGAAGCTTGGAAACATCTGCTGGCCTTCCACATTCTCTGATGATCGAGCTCTTTGAGCAGGTCAGCGACCCAATAACCATCCTCCACCAACGAAAAGCTAAGAACTGTGGTCTTCTGGGGTCCAACTTTGCAGCTGCCGACTTCAGAAATTCAAGATCTAACCCTAATCCTGTTTCAGAGAGGATGAAACTATCGGATTAGACTGTTGGATTTGCTCTAGGGTTTTGTGTGATCGAGCAGGTGACTCAAGCGGGTTCATATCCTTTGTAAAATCGATAGTTCAGACTGAAAGACGGAGAAGAGAGAAACCTGCGGCCACGAAAATCCCGACTAAACCTCGCCATCGGAGGGATTTGGAAAGAGGAAGAGCGAAGGTGGTGGCCACGATTTGTCGAGTGATTGTTGCACGAGTTCTGAGGATCGGTGGGGCTTGTTCGCTTCGCTTAGAATTCGTCAAATTAACCGGGAGTTCGCGAATTAGGGTTTTAGTTTTTGGTTAGAACATGGTGATGGACTGGTGGCAGAGAGTGTTGTAGTGATGGCGGGGTGGCACAGGATGGACTCGGGGTCTGCCGTCGAGGGCTGGATCGATGGCTTGGACTGGACGCCGGTGGAGGTGGGCAACTGCGCGTCGCTCAAGGTGCGGTATATCATCATCGGATTTTTCAATTTTTTTAAGAACATTTTTCTTGTTGTCTTTGAGGTTTTTGATTTTCGATTGCGTTTTTAGGGTTTCGTGGTGAGGATTGAGAAATTTGTGCGATTGCAGGACACCGGGAGGGTCATGATGCAGGGCGGGGACGGCTTTCTGTTGCCGGCTGAAGCTGTTGTGGAAGAGGTTCAGTTTTGTTGTGATTGCTATTTTCTTCATCCTGAGTCTCTCTTGGAAGTGGTGGCGGACGAATTATTGAAGAGTTTGTAGGTGTCGTGCGGATTGGATTATGAATCTATGAATCTATGAGCATTGGAAAGATAGTGAGGATTGAGTAATTGCGGTGTTAGGTAACCAGCAATGTGGAGGGAGAAGCTGAGTTAATCAGTTGTTCCAAGATTGTACTCCCTAACTCACAACTGTACTTGAACTTTGTAGTTTGGTACGCTGAAGGTTTTGAACATTGCGATGAATCGTCTAACGAGTAACGAACTTAATGTTTATATCTGCGCAGGCGTGTGGAGCGGTTCTTGTGAATTTGGAAATAGCCGGCACTTTATTTATCACAAATTACCGACTAGTTTTCCTGGTATGTTTCACGGCGTCGTTGAACTTTTGATATAACAACTACGTGCTCAATCCTGCGTGCATGCGGTTGGTGTTCGGATGAAAATTTTTGCGGTATAGTTTTGTGTCATATATGTACACAACCCTGTTTTTTGGGTGAAGATCGTCTTTGAGGTCGAGGCATATTGATTGTAAAAGCATTGGCCCCTGTCTAGTCTGAAAAGCATGTAAAATGAGGATCTTCTTTCTAGAATGTTGTGATGTGTTTGTCCGACTCGACGGTCTTTGTGGATGTCGCAGGGAGGGGGTGCAAAGCTCCCGTTACCACTCGGAACTGTTCCTTTGTTAACTATCGAAAACTTTTCAAAGCAGGTGAGAAGCCTTTTTCTTTGAAGAAGGTGCTGGTTCTCTTATTGCTTCATCGCATACATGTTCTCACTGGCTAATTGACAGACTATTTTATGGCTACGAGTGTTCTGGCTGTTTTTGAAAGTGTAAACTCAGTCTTTATTTGCTGAAGTCGTCTTAATTGATACAGTTCCAGGATCATTTTGAATGTTAAAATTGGATTATTCACGATTAGTCTGCACATAGAGCATCTGTTTGTCTTACCGTGCCGCAGAATCAGGCTGTGGCCAGAGATAACCATGATCGCTTGGCCCTTGAGGTGCAGGTTGTAAAGACATCCACTGCTTTTCAAAGCACAGCCTCAAGGCGCTTGCTGACAGTAGTTGGTGCGTGATGTTCAAGCATCTTGTGTATTTACACTATATCATAACTCAACGAGGATTACGTCTTGTACTGAGAGCCATTTTCTATATTCATTCGATAAATAGTTGATGTTTACTTACCCTGCTCAATTCACCTCAATGATGTAAGTCAAGTCGCCATGTTTATTCGTTTCTGTCGATTGGTAATAAAAGAAGACGAATGCTTCAAACCTGTTGATTTACTGTTTGATGATTGAAGGGAAGGATTTGCGAACTATTACGTTTGGTTTCCTACCTCACACTAAGCAGGTGAATTCTAATTTCGATACTCATTTCTTTTCCAGGGTTGATGATTCTTTTAAGCAGGATTCTGAGGTGTCAGTTATCTGTCAATATAAGTTACTGAGGTAATGATCGGAATTAACCAGGTCTGACAACCTTGTTTTTATCAGCGGAGGAAGGTACGTGAGGCGTTGGCATATCGAACAAGACCTACTCGACTATATGATTTGTACGCCTTCTCAAATACCTCTCATACAAGTGGTGATCCACGCCAAAGATTGCGTGCGGAATATGTCCGCCTAATATCGAGGGATAATCATGCTTCTCAAAATGCGATGGAACAATCTCAACGTGGCAGTGCTTGGCGACTTTGCGAAGCGAATGCAAATTACAACGTTTGCCCGACATATCCGTCGCTTATTGTGATGCCAAAATCGGTCAGGTACTTCAGTAAGCTAATGAAGTTGCTGGAAACTTTTATACTTTTAACGTAGCATGCTTGCGGAGCATTTGTGTGAAGGCAGACTGATGGTCTTTTTGTGTTTCTCATTTCAGTGATGACGAGGTTCAGCAGGCTGCTCTTTTTCGCTCTAGGGGCAGGTTTGCGCATCTTTGCTGGCAACACCCTGGTAAGTTCTTGCAGTTTCCATTTTATTTCTGTTAATTACTTAGGTCCTATGGTGTTATATGTTTGAGCTTAGTAAATGTATCTAATCTTCCTGCGTCTTTCAACTTTACAAGATTGGTACTTGTTGCAATGTGCAGATAATGGAGCTGTGCTTGCTCGATCTTCCCAGCCATTCACGGGGTTTGGAATGACACGCAGGTAGGGATGTGATGAGTATAGTCCAATTGTGTGACTAGCTGTTCGGCCAGGTATGAGAAATTTGGTGCTGGAGACTGTTTCATTTTGCTTTTGAAGTTCATCTTGATTAATGCAAATTCTCATTCTCTAAGGGCTACGATTACTGACATTTCAGAGGCCTTGATGTTGTGCAGTCCTGCAGATGAAAAGCTCGTGGCAACCATTTGTAATACTGCAAATCAGCCGCATAGGTATTTATTCGGGTCTTGACTTTTATTGCCCATGGTGGTACGAACATGAACTGGAAGGAATTACGTGCAGTGGTATGAGGTGCTTGGTTTCGATTCCATCGTCACTAGTTTTATATAGTCGCCTTTGATACCACACAAGTAGATTACAATTGGCACTATCCATGTTAGAGTGTTTGTTCTTTGATTTTCTCAAATACTTGCAATGCAGGACATTTTTGATTGGTTTGCAATGGAAGTTGATCAACAACATTACATTGTGTTTGTTGATGCGTTTTTACGCTCAACGAGCGTTTCCTATTTGCACGTATGAAGATCACTTGTTTTCTGCAGGAAGTTATATATTGCGGATGCTCGACCCAGGAAAAATGCGTTGGCCAATGGTGCAATGGGTGGTGGGTCAGAATCATCTGCAAATTATCAACGATCTGAGGTAAAACTTGTATTATTGTTATTTGTGGTACGAAGTGCTGTGTACTCTTTTAATAGTCCGCTGATGGGGTGTTTTGATACTGTTCCTCAGGTGATTTTCTTGGGCATCGATAATATTCATGGCATGCGTGACAGCTTGACTAAAATGCGTGAGTTCTTGGTTACTCACGGGGCGTGTTCCTCTGATGGATCGTCTTCCTTATTGGTATGCAAAGTTCCTTTTTCAGTGGCTTTAAGGTGTGAGAGGTTGGTCTTAATTGGTTTGAGGGAAGAGGAATCCACAACTTGGCTTGCCTGATCCTCCTTGCAATCCTAGGGACTGCTGTCTTGCTCTTGTTCTTGAACTTACACAGGCAGGGTACGTGTGCAGCGAAGTGGAGGACGCGCATGGGTTGGAGGGAATGTTGCCAGTGTAGTGGGTGCAGCGTCAGCGTTGGAGGATAGTGGCTGGCTACTGCACTGTCATAAGATTCTGACAAGTGCCGTGTGGATTGCTGCTCGTGTTCACCTTGAGGGTGCTTCTGTTTTGGTTCATTGCAGGTGACGCATTGAATAGGTCCCTACTTTGCATAAGTTGTTGTCTGACCGTGTACCTGCACTCGGGATTACCTCAGCGCAGAAGAAGGTTTTGTGTTTGTTTTCTTTGTAAACCATTTTACGCAGTGCTTTTAATTTTTATCAACGCTCTATCAATTCTTAAGGATACCTACATCGGAGCTAAAAAGTTGCATCGTGGTTTTACAGTGATGGATGGGATAGAACTGCACAACTGGTTGCTTTGGCAAGCCTCTTGCTTGATCCATATTACCGTACCTTTCAGGGTTTTCAGGTAATGATGTCTATTTCGACTATTCTACATGAATGCATCTCCCTATCTTGCATTGTATGATAGTGCAGTGTTTTGAATATGTTATTGTTGTGCTTCTACTGACAATAATCTTAAAGTCTATCAATTGCTTGTAGTTTCTAGGTGAGGTTGACTTTTTTGAGCTTGCCATCATCTGAAAAGTGAAAATGGCTGGTATGAACAGGCACTTATAGAGAAGGACTGGCTGGCTTTCGGGCATATGTTTTCAGAGCGACTCGGAAATCCCACATTCACTGGGACGCCGAACTTGGCTGCGACTGATTCAGTAATGAGGCAAGCAGGCCAGGCTTCCTCCTCACCAGGGCGAGGGGCTCTTGAGAATTCATCTCCTCTCCCCTTTGGTAGTCAATTTCCGGGTGCACAGTCAAGTGACTATTCACCAATTTTCCTTCAGGTACCTTTTTTACCTCTTTCTGTTTGTTGGATCGAAGGATGTGATTCGCAGCATAATTTCGATTAAAGAATATGGATTATTCAGTGACTAATTCATCTGCTGTCGCAGTGGATGGATGCTGTGGCTCTACTTTTGCGAATCTATCCATATGCTTTTGAGTTTACTCAGGTAAGTTTACATTTTTGCGAGTGTGGCACTTCTACTGTTATTAGTGTCCCGACAGGTTATGTTTCACTGTCATATCCAGCTTTCAATCCCTGAAATGAAGTCCAGTGATTGATGATTACGGTAATCGAAAGAAATTATGTTGGAAACAGAAATGTCTTGGGATGTTCTGCAGTATTTGATGAATGAAGTTCAAAGTATGACTTGCCTTTTAATGAATTTCACTTTCGTATTCATTCAGGCATACCTGGTGGAGCTCATGGATTGCGTGCTTTCATGCCGGTTTGGGAATTTTCTCTGTAACAGGTCCCATGAAAATCCTGGTGTTATGTAGCCATGTTAATTTTACTTACAATTCCAATTCTTTTGCATAGGATTTAGTCTGATATCATGGAGCTGCTATCCTTTGTGTCTACTGGAACTGCAAGTTTACCCTTTACTTGGTTATGAGAGCTTTGAAGATTGATGCGGTAACTGAGATTTGCAAAAGATTTTGAGGAGGGATGCCAACGTTAGTTGAATCTGTGATGCAGTGAGAAGGAAAGGGTTCAGGGAGGAGTTACAGAATCTACTGCTTGTGTGTGGGCATATTTGAAGCACAAGCGTGAGTCCCGGGGAGGAGAGCATGAGCACTACAACCTGTTGTACAATATCTCTCAAAATGCTGATGTGCTTCTACCACCTGCTGCAGCCTCCGCTCCTAGTTTATGGCTTCAATACTTTTTACGCTGGTCTTGTCCCAGCCTTGCAAATACCGGGGGCAACCCTCCTGTAGGCTGGTCTCATGGTGGTGACCTTGAATCAGCTACTCATAGACTTGTTGAGACCTTCTCGTCAGTTCGAATGGTGAGCTGTTTAAGACTCTCGTACTCATCGTTAATTACTCCTTTGGCAAACCTCACCAAACTATAATATAGACTGAATGCATGTTCGCTAGCTTAATAACCAACACCATAACCAAAAAGATCTTGCAATGGTTTCGTTCTGTTGTTGATCAGCTATCTTGTTGTCAAAAAGGAACAAACAGATAACGAGACCTTTAGTAGCTCATATCTATATCACTTTTCTAACGCAGTAGTATAGTTTTGTCTTAGTGATGCGTTTGCTTTTTGGTTTGCTGTTGTGCAGGCGAAGGAAAGAGCAGAAGACAAAGTGAAGGACTTATTAGCAGAGAATAAAGTGTTAATGGAGCAGCTGCGAAAGGAAAAACAAGGTCGATTACAAACCGTGGCTTCTGCAAGGCGTGGGAAGCGGGAAATGGCAGCTTTGAAGCAAGTTATAGAGGCTGTTGGTTGCAAGATCCGTATAAATAATACGGCATCACAACTTTTAGATGCCTCGGACGAAGAAAGCCCAGATATTACTACTGGAAGTGGAGACAATAGGAGCCAGGCTTCAAGTACCGTAGGATTAGACCCTGTAGAGGAGAATAGCAGCGAGGAGCGGCAGTTGTCAGTATCTGTATCTATGCAAGCAGATATGGATGCAACAACCAATGTTTTTCGAAGACCAAATGGGGCTGACCACAGCAGCAGTTGTAGGCTTCGACCGGGAGAAAGTTGTCGTTGGCCTCAAACGGGTTGTGCTAGAATTGGCAGTGCTTTCATTGGCCTTCGTGCTGACTTCGCTGCCTTAGAACGGCTTTCAATTTTGGAATCCTACTTTGACTCAGAGCAACCAGACTCAGAAGGGGAACGAGATGTGCAGCAACCACCTTTGCAAGTCTCTGATGTCACGTAAGTCATTTGTGTAATGCTACTCCGTTAATGTTACTCCGTTAATGCGCTCTTTCTGGAGTCCATGGTGCCAATTTCTTTTTTGGGGTATTGTAAATCAATTGCGGATACAGTTTGCGAAACTTCATCTCAGAGCCTGGAAATAATATCACCCTTGTAGTTTTTTCTCTTTCAGAGGTGGGAAGTAGTTCATTCAGAACGTTTTGCTTGGGCCATCATTTGAGCATAATGTCCCGAAGAAGAATTTAAGCTTAACCAAGTCTGAACAGATTTTTCTAATGCAGACTTGCAGTGAGCTTCGAGCCGTGCACCATTGTCCTCTTTATGGATTTTTGATGAATCTTGCAGGCTGGATTTCGGGAAGGTGTACAGCCATCTCCTTTTTGATCTTGACTTGGCCGATACTCCTTAGTCCTTACCATCAACTCGAGATTGTATTTATTGTCTTGCCTTGATTCACGGGCTTGTTATCCAATTCTTAAATGTCATGGATTTTCCCTCATTTTTCAGTTATTTCCTTCTACGCTCCTAGATTGTACAAAATTACTTTGTATACATAATGGCAAGATGTTCTCTCAAAAATGTAGTCTTGACAAACTTTTGCTTTTATTGTGATAGAATTTAAATTTCTAAAAAGTTGAGGAAATGGGAAAATAAGAAATTGTTTACCATCTTTAACATGCCACCTTTGTAGGTTGGAGAATATGTCATATTATTGAGTACTCCCTCCGTCCCAAAATGATCTTCCTGTTAGACAAAATGTTCCGGATTAAGCTTAAAAATAATAATTTTTTTAATCCGTTTAATCTAGTAAATAGAAATCAGTGGTCTCCCATTGTCTTAGAGTTTTTAAGTTTTGGTTAGTATTCAAAGTATAGTTTCAGAGTGCTCAAAAGAGGGATTTTTTAGGCATTTGCAAGGAGCACGGGTGGCCACTCATTTGGCCACTCAAGCACAGTTCCTGCCTTCCTTTTAGTGGTGGTGTATCGTTCCCGCGATTCACAATGTCTATGTCATTAGTTGTAGCATGTTTCTTTGAACGTGCATGGCTCTCATGAGAGCCCTATTTGTGGAGCTTTTTGATAGAACTCATTTTAAAATCCATCTGGCCCTATTTGGAGGCTTTCTTACGGAAGCAGATACGTAAGCCATCTAAGCATCTGAACATCTGATTGTTGGATTTTTTTTATATTCAACAATACTGTTGCAGATTCCATGCTTGTCACTTCCACGAAGGTCTGGGTGACATTAGCGTACAGTGGTAGGAGGTTTGTTAATAGTAGTACAGATAGCTCATTTTTGGAAACATTTTTCGACATTCTAAGAAAAGCATCAACATTTCAATTTGTGGGGCCTTCTTCCCATGTTACAACCGGAAGATCATTTTGGGACACAAAATAGATGGGAACTGGAAGATCATTTTGGGACGGAGGGAATATCATTCTTAATAATTTGACATATGGGGCTCAAAGTCATTATGGAAGGAATGTAAAACATTGGAAGATTGAAACTTGCACACAATCAAAAGGGTATTTCAATGAGCATTATCTCCTAAATGCCTGAAGCACCAAAATTTTGGTGTCAATAATACTTTGAAGTAAATAAAACTTTAACAACTTATTATTTTTAGTAGTTTATGTTTTTTAGTCTAGTTTTAGCATCAAAAATCTGAATTTGAAATTGAGTAATTAGATTTTTCTATTCAAGATTTTGTGCAAGATGGTCCATTGAAAATCTTGATTTTTTAGTGTTGAGGGCTCTTAGTATATTTTGGGAAGCCTTAAATTAATTGGAGTTATGCATGTTATGCCCTTTCACCTCATATTTTTTTGGTGGTCAATTTTTTAGATTTGATATATGAAATGAGAATTGAAAGACTTTAGATCACTTTCACAATTTTAACACCTTCATGACCAAACAGTATAATCATTCAATTCATAAGTGATATTTCTTTTTTGGATTTTTCTCCATGTGATCACTAACATGCCGGTCTAGTTTGAATTTGTATAATTACCATTCAATTTTTTTGGATAAAACTTATCAAAATGTTCACTTTTTGTTCAATTTAGAGCAAATAAAAGGAATCTAAAAAAAAAGGCTTGAAGCATATAGGGATTGAGAAATGATGGAAATTTATAGCAAGTTCAAATGTCTTCATGAGCAAACAAACTAACCCTTAACGGACACAGGTGCCATAGAAATCATCTATTTGGATCCTATGGAAATCATTGGCTTAAGAGAAAATACAACAGCACTCATTGGAAGTCAAATTATTATAGAAGACCTCCCCTTTCACAACAAAATTATGAAGATAAATAGTTGCACTTCTATCCTACTAAAAGGATTTTTTGTCATCCATCAAATACAAAACGTCAGTGGCGACATTTACAAGCTAATTTCCTAGAGAATTTAGTTACGGTGTAAGAATTCTTGAAGTCTCCAAGATGTGCATGCCATTGAAGAGTAAAATTTCCCAATGAGTCATCATGCATGAGCCGTGGTCAGTTGTCTTATATAAGAACTTGCTATAGAACCTCAGAACCCAAATCCCCCACATTTCTTCTCATGATGTCTATTCAAATAGGTCACATTCATTTTGTGTGCAAATATGTACAAATAAATATGTACAAACACATATAAATCATACAAACAAATCATAGAGACAACTAATATCTATGTGTGCATAAAAGACGTGATGCAATTCTAAGCATCCAAATTGCACACTATCGTGTGTCACTAATAGAAGATAAGTCTCTTACACTCCTCAAGAGCTTATTCTTTGTTCAATTCAATACAAGTACCCTATAAAATTCATTTGCTGATTAAGAGTTGAAAATTTTGCTAAAAATTGGAGTGGAATTGGTGTATCAGTTCTATTAGGCAAGAAACTTTAGGGGTTATTTTGAGGTAAGGGTTGCGATTAGGTGCATTGACCTTAATACACTCCCACTGAATTAAAATGGACATGTAATTGTATATTTAAATTTGAAAATGGTCACATAAAAAAGACTACATACGCTGATTGTCTGCTTGTAAGAAAGAAAATGGACACAAGAAGATTGAGGTTGCAAAATAAAAGGTGATGCAAGAAGTCATGAGGACCCAACTTAGGAAGGACTGATTTTACAGTCTCAATGTTTGTGTAGCTGAGTGGGAAATTTAAGAATGCAAAATGTTCATTGGTAAACTAGAAACTCATATTCCAGTATAAACAGACAGACGCAGACTGACAGCGGCTGAGTTAGAGAGACTTGCCAAAAAGGGGGCTCTTCATCATCTCCCGCATATCAATAGAAGTTCGATCCAAGTCTCTTCAATTGGAACCTCAACAGAAAAAACTACACGAGGTCGATTGAAAAAGTTTAACGTAGTATAAACAGTACGGCTCCGGTACAAAGTCCTTTGGGAGAATTTTGAGATAAAGAGCAAATACCCAAAACAGAAGTGTCACTCTATGGCTAATGTAATTACTCAAGGATCAAAGGTTGCAAAATTACACAATGTAGAGATCACGTTGTTCCATGGATTAAAGCCATTGCAACAAAAAGTTCAAGACACTCAAACCCAAGTATAGAAACATGGCCCACCATTTGTTTCTCAGAGGATTTAAGGCCCTTCTGATTTAATGTTAAGGCGAAGCTAGTCCATCATCGCGTCAGAACTTGAGTTGCAAATCAGTGCCTCCTTCCAAATGAGATCCTTGATATGCTCTTCCGAGACCGAGGGCAATTCAAAGTCGTAATCAAAGGGAGAGGAACAAGCAGGCTCATCATTGATGTCATGTAGCGTAGCCAAATAAGGGTGCGCCAATGCATCTTCCACTGCATATACAAGGATAGCAGCTTAGAACGCTAGGCAACTACATGAGCTTCTTTCTGTCTGAACAATAATATACATATAATACATAAAATCAGCAACATAAACCTGGGTCATTCGATTACCAATACGACGCAGTCAAGCTGCTTTCTGATATCAACCAAGAAGACCCTAGCTCAGCAGCTATTTCTCACGAAGCACTATGGTAACAAAAATCTTCAATTGAAGACTTTTTAACACTCGTGATCCCATTGCTGAAATAATACCTGTGATTCTTTCTGCAGGGTTGAACACCAGCATCTTGTCAACGAGATCAAGAGCAGTACGGTTGATGCCTTTGAACTTCTGGGTCAAAGGAACTCGGGTGTGTCGTGGCAGTTGCTTAATATACCGTCTAGCGTTATCATTTCTCAAAAACCCGAGATCCTTATCTTCAGGAGTCCCGATCAGCTGTCATTTAGAAGAAATAGGATAAGTGACTGATGCTAGCACGAGATTACACGAGATTACAAGGTAACTACTTAGATTAATATTGAAAAACTCGATGTCAACCAGTAACCATAACTTTATATTTACATCTGCATTTACAGAGTTTTTTTCCTGTTTATCAAATTAATACTCCTATAAAAAAGGGAAAAGAAAAGCACTTCTATTCATGTAAAAAACAGAACAGGTGAAGCAACAACGAATGTAAACAGAGTTTGTTTGTTAAGGATTTCAATGTATCTGTTATACAATAATCCCCCCCTCTCCCCCCCCCGCTTCCTCAACTTGCAGTATGAGACTGAAATATAGACCAGTAGAGGCACTTTCCATACACTGCCAGACCGCTAGAGCGAAATGAATCTGATGGGTGGAGTGGAGTGGGTCAGAATCATATCAGTCCGGCCACTGAGTTTGGCGGTTTAGTAATGCATGGAAAGTGTCTCCAAGTCATTACAAATTCTATAATCAATAGATTTCAACCAAAAAGAAGTGGGAATTTTCTTAAAAATAAACATAAATTCAGACACAAATTTTACATACAAGCTGTAATGAGTTGGTGGACCCACTATTTGTAAATAAAACAATAAAATCGGAAACAGTGCAACCACATTCAAATCAGGCGATAGGATGATGTCAATACCTCCGTGATGAGGCGGAGCTGGTGTACATAGTCTCTGCCTGGAAACAATGGAGCTCGTTTGAGCAACTCCATAAAGATACACCCCACAGACCAAATGTCAATAGCAGCAGTGTAGACTGAACAATTCAAGAGCAACTCTGGAGCTCTGTACCACCTTGTTACAACATACTCCGTCATAAAATCTGATTCAGAAAGTGTCCGAGCTAAGCCAAAGTCTGCAATTTTCAAGTCGCAATTGGCGTTGAGAAAAAGGTTGGTAGGCTTCAAATCCCGGTGCAAGACGTTTGCGGAATGGATGTACTTCAAGCCCCGTAAAATTTGATAGAGGAAATACTGCATTCAGATTCACAATCATTAAGATCCTGCGCTTAAAGAAGCGAGCTGTTCGCCCCCCCTTCCCCCCGAATGAACATCTCCTAAGACCTAACAATTTATTGCACCAAATAATACAATGCAACCTCTCCGTCTGGTTGCAGTCATTAATTGTATGGTTTTATTAAATGAACTTCTGTGTCAAATAACAAGAGTATGAAAAATCTAATTGATTAATAATCATTTACATATAAGTACTCAGGTCACATGTTCACAGAAACCACCAAAACCTGCGAAACCAGATGTGTGAGTTAACCTGGCAGTGATCTTCGGTTAGTAATTGATTTGAACGAATGATCTGATGAAGATCCGTATCCATCAACTCATACACAATGTACACGTCGTTGAAATTCTCTCTAGTTGGAGGACGAATGATATCTATAATGGTAATGACCTGCTCCAAGTCAAGTAAGTAGTCAATGCCATACGTCAAGAAACCGAATTTACATACAGAAACCACAGTACGTGCGCAGAGAGGACGACCCCAAAAACAATGAAAAGGAGAGAGAACTAAAAAGACCATGTGATTTTCCCATCTGCTAGCGTAGCCTACAACGGCAACAATAATATGCAGAGAATAGCTCGTACATTTTCATGATCCATATGCCGGAGAAGCTTTATTTCGCGTAGTGTTCGCTTCGCGTCAATTCTGTTGTCAAAGGCATTTCCAATCTTTTTGACCGCCACCTCTTCGCCGGTAACTGAATCTTTAAGTGCACTGCATAGGAAAGAACTGATTCAGTCCAAGGTCCTAAGAAATTGTCAGGGGATGCAGAATACACAAGACAAAACTAAGCTGCAGCGTTACTGATCAGTCTCATTCAAAGAGAAAAGATATTTCCTCACCAAAATTAACCTTAGAAAAGTAACGAGGAACTTTTTTTTTATGAAATACTAGAAGATATTGGGTAAACTAAATATACGAAGGCATAAGACATTAATTTATGGCTCGATACTAAGACGAGCGTAATGGCCAATACTGGGGAATGTAAGAGCTTCGGCGTTTTAAATTAGAAACGCTGCTGTTGATTACATACACATTGTCTAGTTGAGGAATTCAATACTACACTGTACAACTTTAAAGGCAAAATCAAAAGAGTCTGCACCTAAAAGTAAAGATTGAGATTGGAGCATCCTGCAATATCGTCACACGAATATAGGCAGGAGACACGAAAGCCTTGAGCTTCAGAGGAAGAATTTCTAACCAGACAATGCCATAAGCTCCGCGACCGATCGGCCGAATTGGTGGCTTGTACCGATTGGGAACTTCGAAATCGGTTCCTGCCACAGTGTAATTGACATACTCGCCTCCATAGGTTGGAACTCCTACGGCTCCACTGTTATCCTCCATGTCGTAACTACGCTCTTCAGGTGAATCTGAGGATGTAGAAGCATGAAATATAGGTATTAGTAGTCTTTCAAAAAAGAACACCAAAATGGCACAAGCTCCACCACATCTCGCTACAATATATGCAATACTTTCACTCCACAAGCGTAGAAAAGCTTCACAAGTTCCCTTCCGAAGTAGTTCCCCATAGAACACCGGTCCAGATAGACGTCCACATGAAATACAGGACGCGGTCTATTTAGACTGTCGGCAATTTGTGGGTTATCAAACTAACATAAACATTCTCTACATATTCTGACAATTTAAAGAAACGGAGAAATCCGACCATGGATAGCACATCAAAATTCATGGTCAAAACCCGCTCAATCGATTGACGAATCTAAAATTTATTTCGTCGAGAGAGCCCAAACCTGTAATCTTTGCTACTTTAAACTACATCAGAGAACAATTAATACTTGACAAAGTGTTAATCTCATGCTGCTAGTTAATCATATCGCCATCCTCAACCAAAACTCAAATTAGTGCCGTCCTAACAGTTTCCACTGCAAACAGCAGCAGCCGCGAAGAAAATAGCCAGATAAGACACTACAAAACCACCTTCAAATTCCTCACGAGACGCAGTAGACTTGCAAGCACTATTCAGTAGAAAATACTTGCGACAGAAGAGACGTACTTGAGAACACAATATCTTTAACAAACAGGACCAGAACTGAAACTCAAGGCCGCCGCAACTCCAGAGATACTCTATCTGTCAATAGCCTCCATATCCCCCTTCCATGTCCAATTCGCACAAAAACAACCACCAGGTGTCTCCCTGAAAAACTATCAAGCTAGACTGCGTAGTACCTAATCATACCTCTTCCTCTCTTAAAACCTCTCCCAGTCCAAATTCAAGCAAGTGACCACAAAATCTGTCAGACATCACAAGCAGGCGCAGCCGTTTCACACCATCACCAATACTCACACGCAATCGCTGAACTGAAAGAAAGACTTTTACCTCGACCGCAAGCCAGCCCAGATCGTGCTCCAAATTTACCGACAATACGCGCGTCCCGCACCAAGAAATCCCGTCACTTCGCGCACGAAAACTAGTTCGACAGCACACCTTCTGGCTGGTGGCTGTCCGGCGAGAAGCCGCGAAGCAAATAAAATATGACCATGGCGCGAATTCCGTGGAGCTAAGTCAAAAGAAACAAGCTCGTGGCCTCGTCCTCAACTCAGAAAGATTCCGACGCCACGGCTATGGCGATGGCGTAGTGGCTCTGGCCTGCCACTTGCCGTGCGCGCTGTGAAAAGGGGCTGTGCTGAGTCCTCTAGAGTGAAAATGGATATTCTAATCCATTTAATCCTTTTCACACGTGCATTTGGATTGGGCAGAATTCTACGGAGTAAGTCAATCCAGTCGTATTCAAGCAGCCGGACTACGATATGTTAGGAATTTGTTAGGAATTTGCTGAGGAAGGAGCGCCGAAATCCTAAACCTTCCTTGCTCCCATTGTTGCACCTCAAATACGCACTTGAGATTTCAATTGCTCTCCACGAGAGTACGTTGTAGCAGACTCTTGTAAAGGCATAATCTAGCTCCGAAGTTGTAGTCACCCACAAACAATGGTCACCCACAAACAATGAGGAACGCTCCAAGTCTATTTATCTTTACAAAATTTAGGGTTCAGGATGCCACACCAAAATCACAAGCACTTTTGATCTACAAATTTTGAGCATACAAAGTTTTTTATCCATGGAAATCACTTGAGGAAGCTCACTTGCAATTTCGGTGCCAATGTTTTCAAGAATGTGCCAAATCGAAGAGACTAAGCACCGGTAAACTCGTGACCATTAAGAGATGCGCAACACTGGGACAAATTTCAGATAGAGAAGGCGAGCTACTCGCCAATGGTCGTTCACACAACAGACGGTGTCACTAACTTAACAAATTTTTTGCTAGGAACCATCAATTCAGAGACGGCATCGTAGCATACAAGGTCAGTGCAATGGATGCATCACCTTCAGAAGGTAAGCTTAATAAGACTGACATAATGCCGAGAATCCAGGAAATAAGGAACCAATTTGAGCGCAAAAAGGATCGCCAAAATGCTCGCAATGTGCTGAATCAAGAGCTTTCCACTTTGGAGTTGCCCTACCTTAGAAGTGCATTAGTAAGGACTCCTTAACAATTCATAATAGAAGCGGTACAAGATACGAACACCATTTTCAAATTCACCTCCCTTAATTTGAATACTCGGAAGACAATCATAGTAAAGTTCAAATACTTTGATGTGAGACCAGTGTGCTACAGTCAATGGTAGTGGCAAGTGTGCTAGATGAAAGAGGTCCGGAACGTCATTGACGAGAGAGGGCCAGACGAAAGAGGTCCCCAGCAGTAAATTGCAGTAACGACATGTTAGTCTCAGATGTACCAAGTCGCAGCGGCAAATGAAGATTGAGTACAGTTGCTTATCGAAAGAGAATTGAATCGCTCAACAATTCTTATTGGGGAAAATACTTCTGAGCATCTCTGTCACATTCAGAGCTTTACATCTCAACCAGCTGGCTCGGACTGGGTGATCTAGTTGGAGACAGTCTAGATCCCGGCTTTTTCAGGTCGTCTGAAAAGAATTAGCTCAGGCAAAAACCTGGCATTTCTGACTAATCTATTTGCTTCACCTGGCCTAAAAGGAGCTTGTAACCTCTCCAAAAATCTCAAACCACTTCAATGACAATCTCACGAGAGCACAACACATTATAATCAACCTAAAGACCTTTGCTTCTCAAAAACGCCTCCTGTGTTGGCTCCCGTCCCAAAAACTCCCGCAAAATGACAGCAGCATCTTTGGTAGCTCCAGGAGCAAGAACCTAGCATAACGTCAACAATTCTCAAGTTAAAACCTCTACCAGAGAGTGTCTTGATTAGTGTCTCTTATTGCTGCAAATGTACGGTCTAAGACATAATGGTGGCATGGTACCTTGCGAGAACAGTGCCAACGAAGAGTTGTTCAGAGCGCAGTCATTCCAAATCAGAGCTAATCAAGCAAAATTAAAGCTTGAACATACTCAAATGTGAAGACAATGGCTCATAGGCTTATGGAGATCTCAATTGTTCAACTTGAGCTCAAGTTTGCAAAACAAGGTGGAAGGGAATCTTCTTCATGCCCATTCTAAGGGTGACCAGCAGGGTTTCTTCAGAATGTTATGGTTATCTAACAAGCATCCTCCTTGCATAACCAAATCTAAAACAAGTAAAAGTGCAGACGCAAGCGAAGGTTAGTACCTTGTCTCGATACTCTCTGCCGGCTACCTTGCTAAGGACGTTGCCCTTGAACTTGGTTTCAAACATATCCGCAGAGAACACCTGCGTCCAAGAAGATAGTGCTTCGTTGTCATAACATCCAAACTACATCGAAAAGTTTCACAACACATTCCACAATACGCATGCAGCAAAAGATTCATCATACATCACTCAGATTGATCTTACTCGACACTGAGTTAATCATTACAAGCACCACGTCAAACTCAAGGTAAAACTTGAGCTGGATATAGCAAGTAGAACATACAAATTAGAGAAGACATCCTGAAGCCTTCAAGCGACTAAAGATCTCTTGAGAAATTCAAAACCTCTGCAAGGTCCAAAAAAAAGCAGATATGGCAATCCCATCTTCCAACCAAAGGATTGGAGTGACAAAAAGTAGCGTTTTTTACCTCACTCCAAAGATAACCATAGTATGCAGCATCGTAGCCACCCGCCATATGACCAAATGAGGCACTGAAATTAGTACCCTTCAGCATAGGGATTCCCTCCATCACCTGCTTACGAAGTAGCAGTTAATGGACAAAATTTCATGTGATAGTAGAGAGAGATTCCTGGATAACAAATCCTAGATGACAACACAGTAGCTTCTGCTGGTATCCCAAATCTCTAAAGACAGGTGAATGTAGGAAGTTGAAACCTTGGGTGTCAGGTCTTTGATAATGACAGATGTGTCTGCTTTGTCTCGCATGTGTATCGACTGGTCAAAAAGTCCTGAAGATCTCGCACAAGAAAACATCAGCAGGCACTAAAAAACCAACGATATTTGCCTTGTTGTCAAGTGTGCAGAGGATACAAGTATGAACCTGCCAGATAAAGATCCTGTGATCCTCAAATAGTGAAAATGATAACCGATGCATAAGGAAAAGAAATGAATGTATCTACCAAACAGTAGTTGCCGTTTGGTGAGAAGACCGGCGTATGCACGCTTTTTCTTCATCAAAGCTTCACATAAGTCCTGAGGTAAAGGGCGATCCGCATCCTGCGACAATGTTCCAACATATGCACACTTCATATGAGGGCGAAGAATTTTGAAGGGTTAGAAAAGAGAAAAAAAGAGCTCGCACAGAACACAAGGTAGAATCTATTTTCTGGTGAAATGTTTACCTTGACTAACAGCACCAAGTGAATAGACAGGAAAAATCTACCTTGTAATGACCACTCATCATCTTCAAAGAAACACTTTCCAAGCACCTGCAAGTAAACAGAGCCATACAATTCGCATTCATATTATTACTATGGAAAAGAAGTGTAGAACCATGAAACTAAGATGGACCACTTGAAGAAAACCAAAACAACAATAAAAACAGCACACGTAAGGTATTCTACCAGTTCTCGAGCATCTGGCTGGGAGCCTCCACAAAATCTTCTTCAACACTCAGTCCTGAGAACCTTGCAAGCGATGCACGGCTGCAGATATGATGCATCTGCAAACAAGGAACGCATGGAAAGAGACCCATCAATAAGGACTAGATTGAATACCGAAATCACAGGTAACACTCGCCACGTATGCAAGTCAGAGAAGTACCAGCTGGATGCTTACCACATGTCCAAACTCATGAAAATATGTCTCAACCTCCGCATGCCCCAGCAATGAGGGTTTCCCTGCTGTGGGCTTGGTAAAATTCGCCAACATCGCTGCCACTGGAAGCTGCATCAGAAGACAGGAAGCGGTTAACTACAGAACAGAATCACAGTGTCTGTAGAGAATAGTTCTAGCTATCATTCTATAAATTTTTTTGTATTCTTGGAGAATTTCTCCATTGAAAAACTAGCTATTTCAATTGAAAGACCAGAATGTAAAGTATTACCTGACGAGTGCCATCTTTCTGGACACACCCTGGCTGTAGTGAGCACACACATGCATGCGAATATTTCCCATCCCTGACCCACATTGTCAAAGATTACAGTAAGACATTTGGCCAGCTTTCAAAGCTTGATATTTACAATTTCATAGTTTTCAAAATAAACAGACTGAAACAGAAAGACTCCCTTAACATCATGAAGGGCCAGCCATTATTTCAAGCCTGAATATAAACATTTCAAGTATCCTTTACCTACCGAGGGTGCAGGTCAAGATAAAAGTAACCCATCCGTTCTCCTGTCTCTGCATCAGTAACAGCATACTGCTGAACCGCTGGATGCCACACAGTGGGCTTTGCAACCTCCTTAAATTTCAAACCTGCAGACACACGACGGTCAACACTTAGGAAACCAAGATTTGGCTGAAAGAAAGTATCAGAATCACTGCCATATCACATAAAATACTCATGCATCTCGAATCGGTGGATTCAAAGAAGAAAAACAATACGATACATAATCTGGACCAATCTCACCAAGACAACCAAGGCGATTGTGTGCTGAGTTTCAGATACTGATTCTCACAGCGAGATATAGAGATAATGAATCAATCACAAGATGAGCATCGAACCTAACAAGTCTTGGTAAATCTGAAGCAGGCCAGCTGTGACGACATTCAAAGGGAAGTACTCCTTTACTGTCTCATAGTCTACTTTAAACTCCAACTCTTCAGCTTTTCGAATGTAGTACCTAAAATCTTGAAAACCAAAAGGTTCATCACCTTCCTCCTCCCTCTGCACAGAGGATTTATGCACATAAATCGATAACTGGAGGCGATAGAGCATTGACCCCTAGTCACGATTCTAAACATCAAGACATGCTGAAACGTTCTCTACCTAAAGTATGCAAACCACTTGCATGCGCTTAAGAGACACAAAAGCAGTGCCTTATTTCACATCTCAATGATGAGGTTACACCAGCACGCTGATAAGTAAGTACCTTCATGGCTTCTAGCTTTTCGAGCTCCTTCTTGGCAAGAGGGGCAATCTTGTTGGATATGTTCTCCAGGAAGCTTTTCACCTAAGTAAGAAGAGCCAACATTACATGTGATGACATGGCTAATGCATGCATGAAGCAGCCGTAGTCTAATTATTCTATGTGTATTACCATAAAACATTCAATAAGCAAAATTACAAAAAGAAAGGGGAATATTACCTTCTCAGGAGACTTGGCCATGCGCGTAGCTATTGCATACTCGGCGTGATTCCTGTGACCTAGCAACTGTGCCATTGCATTTCTCATCGCTACCTGGTAGAACACAAAGCAAGTGACCAAGACCAACTACGTAAATATCTTGCCTAATAGTCCCAGACCAGGTGAAAAGAACGGTACAACGTAGTTCCTCGGACAAAGCACATACCACTTTCTCCAAAATTGTCACATTCTCGTCCATACAACGCTGATCATAGGCAATTGCCACAGCTTTCCTTGTACTTCCCACCTGCCCAATGTAGAACTTGCAGCCTTAGTGACCAGAGAACAATGACAAAAATATCTGGAGTTCTAACACAAAAATAACGCCTACATATAAAAGAGAAAACAAAGTCTTAAAGCATATGCAACTCACATGTCAGACAGCGTAGGCTTAACTGCAAATTATAAGCAGGGTCAAATGAACTTCAGAATGATGGGCATTACAACACAAGTTACTATTATGAGGCTTGTAATCTCGCTTCTTTACGTTTATTAGTAAGTCTATGTCATCCATCAGAACAGCCTCACTTCTGGAGTTCGCACTGGAAATACCTTACATCGCTCCATAATAGGAAAGTAATGAGGATACTTCAGGTTGATCTCCAGCTTGCCTTCGCTATTACGAGTAAGTTCCTGAAGAGAGGAGGCACGAAAAAAAAGGATATTAAAAACCAACAGAAACTCACAAACCTACGAAGATCCAAGCAAGAATACCGGTAACGGACCATTAAAGACATGATCTCCAACAAAGTTACGACACTGGCTCCGCGCTTGCAACTTTCAAGTCTCACAGACGTACCAAGCAAGATTAGATTCTTACAGAATTACGACCTTAATGAAGTCCGCAGGTAATCCTGCTAGCTCACTTTCGGTGAAGTAGAGGCGTAGATTCTCTTCATTCATGTTCTGCTGAAATTCGATGCACAGCTCGCCAATGGTGGTCTTCAAAAACTCGACCTTCTTCCTTATGTCTGCAGATAGATTCAAACCCAATCTCTCGTAATCTCTGACCTGCAACAAGCGATAGGCAAAGAGCGTCTTCACTAGCGAGCGATCAACGTCAAAAGTAAGCAACTACATTGTTGTTCTTAAAACACCCTACTCCACCACTAATTTGAAACTGGTTGGCCTTCAATTCGCAAGATGCAAGTAAACATGACTTGGCTAAATGTCAATGGCCACTGATGTAAGCGGTTGTCTAATGTCACTTACAGTTGTATATAACCTCCCACTTTGAAATTGCATTAGAATTTCACACATAGTGATAAAAATTTGAACTGATTTGGCTCTCATACCCAAAGTGATCTCTCCAGGGCTCCATAGTGATCTCCCAAAAATCACTCTCATACATATGTTGAAATGCTTATAATGACGCAAATTGTACCCTCCACCAAGAACCTAATAGCCACCCATGCGCAAACGGTATTTTTCCAGATTCGGATAAAGGAAAGGAAAGGCACTCACCAAATGGTCCACAAAGCGCTGGGCTTGAGGGCTCAAAGGGTCCTTCTTCTCAGCGAAAGCCTTCACAACAAGGTAAACATCTTCGCGCATACTGCACATGGCTCCTAATAGTAAGAGATCCCATTACACGAACATATTACAACTTTACATGTATACAATAAAACAGATAAAGAGTATCATATAACATTCAAGGCATTAGACTGCAAACAAACATCAAAATACACTTTACAATACCTGCACTTTACATTGTAGGCATCAATTCTCTTCTCCGTCTCAGAGCTGGCATCCCGAACTTCCTTCGAAGTCGACACCAGGGCAGGAAACACACAGCTTTGAACCAATGCAGACTCCTCGGCCTCTAGATTTGCCAATGGTGCAATCACATTCTCATAATTCACCTGGAAAACACCAATTAAAACACCAACTTCGTTACCAATAGGTCAAGGACCTAGAACGCGGGTTTAAACTTGCATTCTGTAAAACACAAAGAAATCATCATCGTTCATAATGCATTGACCTAAGATTTAGGTGGAGGCATACTTGATCGATTGGAACAGCAGCAACGGCGTCATGAACACTCGTTGATGTCGATATTACTTGCTCTGCTAATCTCAAAATATCCGAAGCCGATAGTTTGAGACGAACCTTAATCCCATCCGAAACATCTACGGGGCACCCCCAAAACCTCAGTCTTTCCGAATCCCAACCCAACAATACAAAAATTCAGCCAATTTCGAAAATCACCCCAGCATTCTTGCTTTCTGCCAAAGTCTCGGAAAACCAAAACTACAATAACCCTACTGTCTTGAACACCAGCAAGGATCCGCAACTCGCTAAATTATACTCCAACTAATGATGCGCCACATTTCTAAACCCCTAAAAATTCCTGATCCCCTGAAATTCAACGATCAAAACGCAGGAATTGTCTCAACTCAACCACCCCAATTCAAGATCCCCCAAATCCAAGCCCCACAGTCTAATCTGGCCAGAACCCAACACGAAGACACACCCGAATGATTGCGCCGCAGCATGCCCAGGACGACGCGGGCCGTGACGGCGAGGCCGGCAGCTGTGACGCCCACGACGACAACCTCCCTGCGTCGCACCATGGCGCCCAATCCCACGATCCGCTCCTCCTCAAGAGTGATGACACCACTTCGTAATTAATGTGGGTGGCCTGGAGAAGTTCCAAGAGAGACGGACCACAAAGAGCAGGATAATCTCAAGCGAGTTCGATCTTGTCGTTGTTGTTGGTAACTTCTTGCCTGTTGTTGTGGTTGCAGAGTGAGCGAGACGGCGTGAAGATGGTGCAAGGGCAGCTAACTTAACTTAGAGGAGATGCCACCTTGGAGGGCTTGGTCTGGACCAACCTCCGTGAAAACTAAGGGTTCCTTCTTCTGGTTGGGACGTGGGGATGCATATATATGAGCGATCTTGGCTGTCTTCAATGTTGGTCAGTATGTTACGCAATTAGGTTACGGACAGAAGCAAGATAACAACCAAGCATGTGATTTTGTTCTTGTATCAAGTGCATTGAAATTCAGGGCTATGTGCTTGCCCTACGACATTCCTTCTACTGTGACTGTCTTCACGCCCTGGACAAAGAATTTTACACTGGGAAGTTGGAAGCACCTATTGAGGTCACTGATTACTCCATAATTACCATGTAAGGCATTGGTTGTGGTCTGAAAAAACACAATGGGGTCATTAGGTGTTCATCATGGAACATGTGACCGCAATGGGGTCTTTTACCTTACATAAGGTAGACAAGCCTATTACCACCCTAATTTGCAATCTGAATATATTGGAGCCAATTCCAAGAAGGTCATGTATTTTTCAGAGGTGTATGCTTGTTTTACAAATCAAACCCAAGTGGAATTGTAATTTTTCGATCAAAATTGTAATTTCTGTGAATTTTTGAAGTGTCAACCCTGAAATTACTAAACCGCTTGTAGATTGGAGTCATAAACATCATACTAACAACCCATAACCACCCTTCCATGTACCTATTAGCACGCAAGTATGGACCAATGAAAAATTGACACATTATTCTTTGTGATATCAATGCTCTGATTTTATCAAGAATGTGAGTGGAGTTGGATGAGAGTAGTGGTGGAAATGGGACCAAAAGTAAGATGGCGGAAATAGGAAGCTAGCGGCTTTAGGCTGGTTTACCTTAACCCCTTTGCAGTTGGCCCGTTAGCCACTGTGAGCGTGGCTTGGTCCCCACTTGAGCACCACTCCTAGTGCCCGGCAAGCATGAGAGCATGATCAATGGAGCACAGAACGAGACACAAACTCGGTATATTTGTTGCAAGGGCCAAAACAAGCCAAAAAAAATTGAATGAGATCTCTTCACGCACCAAATCTTTGTTCATGTGATACTTGCAAGTGCGACAGAGGCACCTAAGGCCCACAAGGAAAAGCCGGCAGTTCCCCCACAACATTGTTCTTAAGAGCATCCCTACTCCAAAGACAGCCAAATGGCATGGCCAAGGAGCATTTGGTGTGTGGTTTGCCCAAGCCCGGCCCATATGCCCCACAGCTATGAACACGGAAAATTAGGTTTACACGGCCCCCAAAGTACTACCTCATGAATGCTGACTCAAGAAAGACATTCATTAACAAAAAGGTCTCTTGGAACTTGGGAACAAAGATAAAATAGCCCATACCGAGTCGCAAGCAAGGCTCTTCATTTGGCAAGATGCTCATCAAATTTGGTTGTGCTTGGCCATTTTTTGACCCTCGCCATGCGTGGCATGGGGCACGCATTATGGCTGAGCACAGCCATTTGCCTAGTTTGAGCCACTTGTTGAGTTGAATTGGGGATGCTCTAACATTCCCCCTTAGCCCCTAAAGGACCAAGGCCTATTTTCTGCCAAAAAAAACTCAAAACTGCCATTTCTATACCAAAGAGTAAAAATAATTGAAAATTGTTTTTTTTTCATAATTTAACGATAGAATCTTATACCTAACTAGTATGACAATGTGTGGAAAAAAATTCAGAATTTTTGACCGCACAGATTGCAAGATATCTGCGTTTAAAGCGAAAAAAACAAGTTTTTCAGCACATTGTGGGACTAGATTTTATGACTTTGAACATTTTTAACTTAAATGTTTTGCACTATAGAGTTTTGAGCTTTAAATCTTTATAGTGGAGAATTGAGTTGAGAGTCTAGGGGAAAAAAAAATCCAAAAAAAATTAATTTTCATTATTAAAAAATTTGTTAAGTAGAAGTAGGTACGAGATAGAAGGAAAGTCTAAAATATTAATATCTTTTATATGGAATTAAAATGCACTAATCCCAATGGTGAGATTGTTCTAGCAAAAAAACTAGACCTTGTGGAACTTTTCTTTTTGAAAAATTGTAAAAATTGCATTCAGAAATGAATCCTACAAGTTATTTTTATTAGGAAGATGCTTAAAGTGCCCGAAAAACAAGATTGTCCATAACTTTCTCATAAACAAATCCAAATGAAATGAATCAAAGCTTTCTAGATGACAAAAATATAATCTATAAGAAATAAAATTAGAAAAGATTTAAAAAATAAATTGCTAAATTTTTTTGGCTGCCTAGAGTCCCCTGTTTTGAGCTTATTTGGGCATGACTTTTTTTCCCAGGTATCGACTGAAAAAAATTATACCCCCATGAAGCTTAGAAGTTTTTCTATTTCCAAAAAAAAATTCAAAAACTTACGACAAAAATTCAGCCCGTAGGTATCTACCCAAAATCCCATTTGTCCCGCAAAGGAACAATGGTCCTTTAGGTATTAGAGGAGGGTTAATGCCTTCCTAGATGTTTGGGAAAGACTTCAATTATAATCTATAGAAAATGATTGTATGGCTTGGAAGTTGGAATCAACTGCTTTTATTGAATGAGTGGAAAGTTGGAAGAGATTGAGCTATTGGCTAGTTGGAAAAATGTCATGTTGGATGACTCACACTTCCTCTAGAAAGGAAAAGGGACCCCTGTAGCATTGGTTAACAATGTTATGAGTTGTTTGTCAATATTGTAGCATTGTTTGTCAATAACATTGTCTACAAATAACAATGTTTATCAATGAGGTCTCTTACGCTAAGATCAAATTTGTTAGAAAGTAATTCAAAATATAATTAAATATGGCATCTAATGAAATTTTCATAAATAATAACATGGCATGATTGAATAGTGTAGAAATTATCAGTGAAAATAATGTTGATCCAAACATAAATAAATAAAAGGCAAAGTTGTGAGTACCGGTAAAGCCATAAATAACTGTAAAGCATTGAATATTAATAAAGCCTTGAGTATCAACAAAGCTATGAATATAGCCAAGGTCACAAAAATATTCCAAACCTTGTAAAACAGACTTCTATAAATTCTAAATTGATTTAACGAATGGAAATTCAATCAAAAAAGAAAGATTTTTTGTGAGCCTAATGTTCACTTGGGGTTCATTTTGCATCCTTGAAAAGTGGCAGCCTATAGTGAATAAAATTGTCCTATATTGCTCCTTAAACCAAGTGAACTCTAATCCTTGAATTAACTTATGAATCCCTCTTAGGTATCTAGCAAAGCAATTTTATACCTTTCTAATATGGAGAGGACCACTTGCAAACAAAGAATATCAGTGGATGTGAAGCTGATAGCTATTTAGAATGTTAGATCATATAGGTCAATTAGACCCAAGACTTAGGATATGGCGCAAAGGCTTGAAGCTCCACATTGAGCACAATATTCATTAAAATATTTTGCAAGATATTGCTTGTCCATTGACAATGCTCTAATATTCTTAACTCTTAACTCTGAAATGCTCAATATAATGAATATAAATATGAATATGAATGATCAGATAAGCCTTGTTCTTCCTAAAAGTGGGTGATTTTCAACCAAATTTATTATAGAGAATTCTTTGAGTATATGAATGCATCACTTGGTGATAGAAAGCCCCTCATTGAGGAACTATAAAAAAAATTAGAGAAGACGATGCTAAATTCACAAATCATATAGATGCTTTTTTTCAAGTATTTGGTAGTCAGATTCCTACCTTCTTGCTCTTGATATGAGATTCATGCATTAAAATGATCTTTTTTGAACTCAATTTTAACTCATGAAATAAAACTTCCTAAGTCTAGCTTCTAATCCAATTTCAATTTTTGGAAAATCACTAGAATTGCATTTTCTAATACCATTTGAATTTTCAGCCTATTAGCGTGATTTACTTATTTTTTAATTATAGTATTACACCAAATTTGATTTACATCAAAATATTTTACACCATAGTGTACACTTATAGTAAAATTTCAAGACTTTTTAATCTTATTTTGTACTCCCTCCGTCCCAAAATAAATCTAGGATTTCCGTATATACTTGTCCCAAATTAAATTTGGTGTTTCTTAATAACTTTTGCATAGAATATCCAAATGTCACGTTCTTTGGTGCGTTAGAATCTCCTCTCACTTGCCAACAAGAACATATGAAAATTTGACCAGTCTAATCATAATAAGTAGGCTTAATACCAAAAAATGGTTGTTTTGGCATTAGAGAAAAAATCAGCCTTTGGGAGGGCTGTTCCAAATTGACATGCCATGTTATTTCAAGCGTGGCTTGTCAACTTGGAAAAGTGCCATTACATGAGATTCGAGGGTCTTAGAAGGCTGTGAATTCCCCTGTTGTCTGCTGCGTCCCCGCAGTCTGGGAACACAGCAGCAGTAGCTGGCTGACGTGGTCGAGCGACTACCACGTCACTTTTTGAAAAAATAAAAATAAATAAAAAATAAAAAATATGCTTAAAATGATATTTTGGTAAAATTTTTTTTTTTTTTTTTTTTTTTTTTTTTTTTTTTTTTTTTTTTTTTTTGAAACAAAAAATTCTAACACACACGTACCGACGTTCACTGGATCTGGGCAGATCAGGAAACAGGCCTGAAACGGCCCTCCAAGACCCCCAAATATCATCTAATGCCTTGGTGAGCAGTCAAAGTGTATAAATGCTTGCCGGAGCAGTCGGATTTTGCAATTTTTTTTTTTTTTTTTTTTTTTTTTTTTTTTTTTTTTTAAAAGATTATTATTATTATTATTTATTTATTTAATTTGAAGATTTGGGTTTGTGCACCACTGTCACAATAGTTTTAGCTGTACGGAAATAGAGAAAGAACTATTTTTCAACCCCTTAAAACTAAATTTCAGGGTATTAAAGGGATCTGTGGAGCAATCCTTTGGAGGGCTGATTATTTCTCTAATAGGGTACCCACCTTACATATGCAAGATAAACAGATTAGGCTTCATTAAGTTCAATCGTTTATTGTAATCTTGGAATGTTCAAAAAATGATGCCGGAAGAGAAGTCCACCTTTTGGACTTCTAGTTGTGAAGACAAACATGGAACAATTTGAAAAAAGAGGAGCGTCTGATCAAAGGTGTTGAGAAAAGTTTTCCAGAGTTCAATGGTTGGGCATCATTGGAACTAATTTAGAAGATGCTCTCGGAGTTCACAAGAGTAGCATTTGTTTGAGATTGAACAGAAATCAAAGCACCTGAGCAATTCCAAAAAGGGGGATTTTTTTTCAATTTCAATGCCTCTTTTCAACATGCATCACTTCATAGTTGACATCTACCCTTTCATGTCTAGTGGGGTTGAATAAAAGCTATAATATTTACGCAATCCCTTGAGAAATGGAATATCCAAGTGATCCTAAAACACCAGAGTGTATAAAGGTGTACTCAAGCACAGAGTTGGAATCATCAGAATACCAGGTGGTCTTCCAATAAAAGGAAGCATATCAAGCATTGAGAAAAAGAAATTTTAATCTAAATTTTGTGCAAGTAGACAATAAATGGGATATCCTTCTTTTTCTACAAACAAGGAGAGAACTGTCAAAAGTATAGTAAAGAATGTTATGATGATTAAAAGAAGAGAAGCTTAAAATAATAGGAGGAGTCACAGTAATTTAAAGCATCTCAAGCACATGTGGGACACAACTTCCATCATTAGATTGTCTCAGCGGCACATGTATGAAGAGGGTCACCATTCAATGACAACTAAAAATCCAAGCAGTCCAAGGCGGCCAAAGAGTTGTGGATGTTGGCTGGCCTTTCTATTTGTTGATGAAGAGTCAATTCTAGGCTATTACATATATAGTCAGCTTTCTTAGCTTTGTATGCAGATTGGATTGCTCTAGTATTTTATTACCACTTCAACAATTAGAATCTCAAAAGTTATAGTAGCAAAATAAAGACTTTGTTGGAGTGGGAGCTGAAGAGATTCTAATAAGGTGGAGAAACCTAGGTAGCCGAGCGCAAGTTACTATCCCACTATCCTCTACCTGTTGGACTGGAGGTCGGGTCAACGGGATGGAGTGGAGATGCTCTTAACTTTTAGAAGTTAAGTGGATTTATTCAAAACCTCACTCATCCCCTTGGACAACACTATAAGAAACCCGCATTTTATGTAACAAGCCCCAAATTTTTTAAACAAATTTTAGGTGATGTCAATGTTTACAATCCAATGTATTTATGTTAATATTGATATAACATTGAACATTCTTATTGATATAAAAACATTAGGTTGTCAACATTGACATCATCTAAAATCCATTTAAGAAAATTGAGGCTCGTTACCTAAAACGCAAGTTTCTTATAGTGCAAGAAGAAGATTATTCAACAAGTTGGGAGAAGGATTCTTGGTTATATATCCATTCATCTTTCACATGCATTTCTTCAATGAGCTAGAGGAATGATGTCTCCTTCCCTTAACTCCTCTTATGAATTATGAAAATGGATTATGTAGTTGTTTGTCGAGGTATTGTGAAAGAATTGACAACTTTAATCCCTAAAGTCCAAAGGCCATTTTTCTGTCAAAAAACACTCAAAATTGTCATTTTTGGTGTGTTCACAAAAGAAAACAAAAAGAGTATTTTTTAAAAATCTAACTATTAATATGATCTTGTATTTGACTTTTTCCAAAATCATGTAGTAAGAATTTCATGAAGTTTGACCGTACAAATTGGAAAATACTATTATTCAAAGTAGGCAGAAAAAAAGTTATTTTGAACATTATCTAGCAATTTTAGATGACTTTGACTGCCATTTGTGGAATTTTTTTGCCCTAAACACTTTGTATTTAAAATTTTATATATTGAAAAAATGAGCCCAAAGTCAAATATTTTTTTTTCAAAAAACACACTCTTGATTTTCATTCTTTAAAAAATTATCAAGTAGAAGAAAGTTTAAGATTGAACGAAAAACTAAATTGTTAATATCTCTAAGATGGGATTGAAACACAATAATCCCAATGGTGAGATTGTTCTATCAAGCATACCTTTGTAGGCTAGAAAAATCTCACCGTTGTATATTCTCCCATAACCTTGTGGAAATAGTAAATAGTAATACTACAATAATAGTAAGTCTACAACTCTAGTTTGTGCAATACCAACTCAAATGGATGCAATTTGCTAAATTATATTAGTTTATATAATTTAGTCTTATTTAGAAACCTTCGGTTATTCAAGACTTTACTTTTGGTGGCATTTCATGTAGAAGTTAATTCTTTGTTTGCTCAGAAATTAGTTTCTTTATTTTTGTCAATTAGAATGTGGGATATTTAGGGGTTGCGACTCCCTTGACTTAGAAAACTTTGCCAAATCAAGTCTTGTAGGTGTTTTGAGAGAGAGACAATTTGTTGTTAATCCCTAAAGGACCATTTTCCCTTTGGGGACAAATGGGAATTTTGGGCAGGTATCTACGGGCTGAAATTTTGGCCTGATATTTTGAAACTTTTTTTGAAGATAAAAAAATTAATTAGTTGCGTGAGAATATAATTTTTTTCAATCGGTGCCTGGCAACAAAAGTTATACGATTATACCCTAGACAACTCGGAATTTAGAAGGAAGAAGGAAGAGAGGTGGCAGCAAAAACAAATTAAAAAAATTTGAGTTAAATTTTTTTTTTCTCATAGATTATATTTTTGTCAACCTGGAAAGCTTTCATTCATTCCATTTGGATTTGTTATATGAAAGTTATGGACAATCTTGTTTTTTGGGCAATTAGAGTATCTCCTTGAAAAAATAACTTGTACGATTTGTTTCTGAATGCAATTTTTACAATTTTTCAAAAAAACAATTCCACATGATTTGGTTTGCTAGCTAGAACAATCTCACTATTGGAATTAGTGCATTTAATTCCATTTTAGAGATATTAATAAATTAAATTTTCCTTCTAATATCGGATACCTATCTCTATTTAAAAAAAATTTGAAGTATAAAAATTAAGTTTTTTTTGAATTTTTTTTCCCTAGATTTTTACCTCAATTTCCCACTATAAAGATTTAAAGCTCAAACCTATATACTGCAAAAAATGGAAGTTAAGAAGGTTCAAAGTCAAATAATCGAGTCCTGCAATGTGTTGAAAAACTGGATTTTTTTCATTTTAAACGCAGATATCTTGCAATCTGTGCAGTCAAAAATTTTGCACTTTTTTCCACACATTTTCATATTGTTTAGGTGTAATATCCTATGGTTAGATGTGCAAAAAAAAAACAAATTTTCAAATTTTCATAGTCTTTGCTATAGAATGGCAGTTTTGAATATTTTTTGGCAAAAAAAAAGGCCTTGGTCCTTTAGGGGTTAAAGTTTGCTTCAATACAGTGTTTGCTTTTGAGTGCAATTTCACTCTTGAGGTCTTACATTTGCACTCTTGGATTCTTCCTTTGCGGGGTGAGAAATAATTCACCTTGTACGTATTCATGTCTTGTATCTATTCACTTGGCAAAAAATCAATTTTAAAAAAGCATTTTTATTTATTTGTTATTTTTTATGGTTGAGTCCTTGCATGCATTTTTGGTAGATGGGTGATCGCCATTCAATAGAAGATGGAAACAACTGCTTGACATTGGTAGATAGCTACTAGTCGAAGCAATCCAAATCCCGAGATACAAGTTGCCTTTAGTCTTTAGATAGTTGTAGGTACCCAAGTAGTCTATTATCATACAAATTAGAAGTCCAAATTATTGATTTCATTCATCAAAGGATTTTGGGCTAGTGATGGATATTAAAGAAATTTTTCAACCTAATTCGACGTTGGATACCATTAGAACATGAATTAAAAGAGTATAGTGCAAATATGTAGATGGAAAATGATTTCTATCCAAAAGTGATTATCACACTTAGTGGTCATGGTCAAAGAAAATAATTTAAAAAATAGAAGCCAAATTTTCTAAGACATTTTGAATTAAAATTGATTTTTGAATTAAAAAATGAATCTTACAAAAAAACATTTTAGCACTTGCCAAGCCTCAATAGTTTGGAAAAGACAAGGCCTATCATACACAACCAAATTTTATCACATTATTGTAAGAACTCTTTGTTCTTTGTTTCTATTGCTTTTCTAAAAAGTCATTCTTCAGCTGCTATTTGTCTATGCAATCCATGCATTTAGAATTAACCTACAAAAATTAATATACAACAAAAGATGTTGATCTTGACTTTTAAATCTTATATAATGATTTTCAAAATATTTTATACACATGCATATAAAAATTGCTATAACTCATTAAGAAATTAGATTTTTTCAACAAATTTTAAGCATATTGAGGTGCAAGTAGTACACTTATAAGTATGAAATGGTTCTTCAAAAAATTTAAATAAACTTTTGAGATTCTTGAAATTTAACTCAAATTCATTAGTGAAAAAACATATTTAATATAAGACAATACAAAAATTTTAGACTATCTAATAGGTAGAATAAAAATAATTTTGGAATTTTGTAGTAAAAATTCTTGGATTTTAAAATTTTATTAAATACAGCAATAATATCTAAAATATATCTTAATCCAAAGCTCTCAAGGCATTTTTTTGCAACAAAAACCACTCAAAACTACCATTTCTATTGCAAATGTACAAAAGACTTTTTTTTTTTATAATTTATTTATTTTTGTAACAAATGGAGAACCATTGCATTAAAAAAACCAAGTAATAGCCAAGCCGGAAGGCTGACAAATGAAGAGAATCTAAGCAAAGAAAGAAAAGAGGAAAAAGGGATAGGCTAAAGAAACAAGCAGGACGGCGGACCTTCTTTGCTCCAAGTAATCGAACCTCTAAATCTACTGGCAAGCACTGAGGGGTGAAGCTAGATACAATCAAACTTAAACCAAATTCTATTTGAATCTTGCGGTCGGCGTTTAGCAGCAAGCGTAGCCTTAAAGAAGGCCTCTTGATCAAAATCTAGCAATGCATCCCATAAGGCTTTTGAAGAAGCTGAGTCGGCCAACGGTCTTGGGCAAATACGAGGTGGTTACGTATTATCCAACACAACCAGAGCGCCGCCCCACGAATAAGTGACCATATAGTACAAGATTTATAAAATATCCTAGGAGTTGGAACCCCAAAGATGCATTGAATGGCATCAAGTCTAGGATGGAGGCCCAATATTGGTGATGCCCTCTAATATGATGAATAATTGACTGAGCATAATTCCAAACCTCTTGGGCTTACGGGCATGCAAAGAATCTGTGGAGGGGAGTCTCAGTATCTCTAGAGGTACAATAAATACATTTGGTATTAGTACAATAGACATGTCTATATTTCATCCCCAAGCCCAGATTCTTTCTCTTGGAGGCGGCTCCACCAAAGCAATAGTTGGTCATAGCTCTCAACAGTTGTCCTTTCTTCCTCTGTCTTCGGAGTCCATGGAGTTTACAGGGTTCTTCCATAGAATTCGCATTGTCCAAGTGAAAAAAGGTTGTGGCCGCTCCCTCCACTTACTGTTCTTTGGTTCTATTCATTTGCTTACCTTTGATCCAGGGAGATGGAGATGGAGTAATGGCAAAACGTTGTTAGATTAAACTGCCTCTATGGGTCGTAAATTCCTTAACAACTCAGGCTACCTGAAGCAATCTGTCCCCTCCAAATGGCCAGCCCTTTTTCGGACTCTTTTTCACCATCTTGGAGAGAAACTTGGATAAAGATACGGCCCTAGAAAGACGCGGCATTTATATGGTCTATATGACATAATGCTATGGCGGTTAACCCCTAAAGGACCAAACGGTGTTTTTTGGCAACATAGCGATTTTGGGCAGCTCACTGCGGACGGAAATTTCATTGTTTTTCTTTGAAAGTTTCACACAATGTGTGTCCAAGGAGTAGCTTTAAGGCCAAACAATTTTAAAAACTTTTGACTACATGGTTAAAAAGTTATTGGATGATATGTCATTTTCAATGGTCGGCAAGCAGCTCAAAAAATTTCTGAAAAATCACTTTTAAAAAATATAAAAATTTGAAATTGGTTCTTTAGATTTATATATACGGATAAAGCTTTGAATTATTCCATTTTGATTTATGAGATGAAAATTACATGGTGTTCTAATTTCCGGGCAGTGATGGATTCCCTACTCTATAATAAACTTTGAAGTCCTTTATTTAACTCAATTTTTAATATTTTTTGAAAAAAATAAAAGCATAGGATGTATATTGTTTATTGCAACATTACAACCATTGGAATATACATTTTTCAATTCCATAACTAAATTCTTAACAATTTTGTGTTTTGAATCATTCTCTACTTCTTTCTATTTAATATTTTTTTTCTATATGTTGTATAAATCCAAATGATCTGAAATTTTTCAAGCATGTAGCCAACTTGCTTTGAAGAATGAATCCAAGGAGTAACCACCATTTTGGGCATTTTTTCATTTAAATGTGACCTTGTGAAGTGCAGCTGCCCGGTTTTTCGCAAGGCCCAAAAAATGCTTTTTGTCAATTCAAATGCTAATATCTTGCAATCCACAAGGTGGAAAATTTTGAATTTTTTCTACATATTCTCAAACAAGTTTACTACAAGATCCTACGGTTACATTTGTCAAAAAATGCTTTTTTCCTAAAATTTGGTACTTGTGTTAGAAATGACAATTTTGGAGTGTTTTTGGTGAAAACATAGTCTCTGACCTTTAGGGGTTAGTTCATGGCGAGCGCAGATCGTCCCTAGTACAAAAAACTTTTAGAGATTGTTCCTTTTGCATATCTAATCGTACAGTAGGATCCTCCACTAGACTAGTATAAGAATGTGTGGAAGATATTTTAAATACTTTGACCAAGTGAATTGCAAGATAGTTGTATTTGAAGTGAAGAAATTTTTTTTTTTGCACCTTGTCTAAATCAAGTTTTAAGGCTTTGATTTTTATAACTTGAAGTTTTTGCACTACACATTTTGAATTTCTAATTCTCTGTGTTGAATAATGGAGTTGAAATCTAAGAAAAAACAATTAAAAACATACACTTAATTTTCACTCATTAATTTTTTGTAAAGTAGAAGTAGGTTCAAGATTGAAGGAAAATCCAACCATTAATAGCTCTGAGATGGAATTGGAAATCACTAATTTTAATTAGGGGAGATTTTTTTAGCAAGCTAACTAAATCCAATGAAACTATTTTTTGGAAAAATTGTGAAAATTGCATTCAAAAAGGAATCCTACAAGTCATTTTTTTAGGAAGATACTTAAATTGCCTGGATAACAAGATGTCCGTAATTTTCTTATCATTGATCCAAATAGAATGAATCAAATATTTCTATATAGACAAAAATACTTCCTATGAAAAATGAAGTTTTAAAATTTTAACTCAATTAACAGAAAGTCCTTTTTGACTTTCTGTTAATTTTTGTATTACCCAACAAACTCTATTTTGGGCTTTGGATGGCATAACTTTTGCATTCAAGCATCAATTGAAATAAAAATTATATTCCCCAAAAGCTAATGTGATTTCCTATCTTTACAAAAAGTTTCAAAAAATCACCTTACAAATTGAGACTGTAGATACCTACCCCAAATCCATTTTGTGGGACTAGAGGAATTTAGCAGTTAAATATTTATGCATTTTAATAATATACTCAAAAGATCTCCAAAAATTATGAAAATTTGAAAAGTGTATAATAAGTGTATAAAACGTGTATAAAAAGTATTTATATGTTTTTTTTCATGATTTTTTGGAGATTTTTGGAATAAATTATGAAAATATTACTATTTGAGGTCATATTTTATTCAATAAATTTTTAGAATTTTTAAAACTTTTATCATAAAATTCTAAAAACAAACTCTCATATCCACTTACTAAAAGAATCTTAAAGATTTTGTACTTGTATTTAAAAAAATTCATCAATAAATTTGAGACATAGTTAAAAAAATCTAAACTCGTTTAATTTTTTATGCAAGTAAAAAATCATTTTTTGCAAGTGTGTTATTTGTACCTTAATGTGCCCAAAATTTATTAAAAAAAATACATAACTTTTCAATTAATGTAATTATGGCAATTTTTGACTTAGAGTGATTTTGCATTAGAGTGCAAGCCTAATTCCAAGCTAGCCCAATTTACCAGTATAGGAGCAAGTCCAAATAGAAAAATTGATTCAATGATATGTAGCCACCCAAATTTTAGCACTTAGGCTCAATTTTTTGGCACCAAAACATCACTATATAAGTGACTTTGTAATATAAAAGAAAATTAGGTTGGCTTTCAATGTAAAACCTTTGGGCCCAACTGATGATTGTACTCCTATTGGTTATTGGTTGACTTTGTGGCTTTGAAATTGGGCCAACAATTGGGCCCTAATATAAGTAGCCTTTAAAAGTAGGCCCCTTCAAATGCACCAATGACCCAAAACCACCATCATCCTTGTGCACATCTCCAAAATCAATGTAGACTTATGTAGTAGAAATGCTTTTAGAACCTCTACCAAAAAATCTTTGATTCCTTTTAACATTTGCATATAGAATCCAAATGTTACGTCTTTTGGTACTTTAGAATTTCTTTTCACTTGCTAGCAAGAAAATTTGAAAGTTTGAACAATCTAATAGTAGTAACTAGGCACAATAACAAAAGTGGTTATTTTGTGGGGGTGCTTACCTCAAGGTAGTCTACTCTAAAAGCAACCATTCAAGGGTTGGTCTGCCTTTTTTATAGTTTTTGAAGCATAATTAAGTTACTTACAAAGTTTTCAAAGATTCATGTTGTAGGTACCTATTTGTACCCATAGGTCTTCCAAAATCCATCCACTTGCAACTTGTAAAAGAATGTAAGGAGACCGAGGAGAATGATTGGCTCTTATAACACTTTTTTATTGATTTACTCAATGGCTAAATAGGTTCATTTAAAAACCACCTATATCCATTCTAGAGCTATTTATAGGGACGATTTGAAGAAGATGGTCGCTTTTAGAGCACACTACCTTGTATAAGAGCCACTATAAGGTTGAGGCACCAATTGTCAACCACGCCTAATATCCAACCTGTAGAATAGGTGCACTATTTCCAACAAAGGCTAGAATAGATTTCCAACCACGCTTGGAATGTTTTTTTTGTGTCTTTTTCAAGGAAGGATTTAATAAGATCATGACACATGTCTCAAAGTAGTGAGTAAGAAAGTAGTAAGTAGTAAGTAGGAAAATAGTTTGATCAGAATTGGAAGACTTGACATTGGCTACTAGTGAAGAGTACTTTTTGACTCCCAAAATTTAGTGTAATTTCAATTTCAAGAATAAAATTATGAAAAATTTGCAATCCCTATATTTCCTATCTTCCTACTTGGGAAAAATTTCCTCCACCTCATACTGCTCACCATCAGCTCCAAAATTGCTTAAGTGATCGGGTACTGGTGCCTCAACCTGAAGTGAAAATGATAGATTTTGTTGACGCCCACTCCTGAGAAATTTTAAAATCCTAAGACATAGCTGATTCGACCACATTTTGGGAGCCAATCAGAACGCAAAACACGGTGGGAAAAGAAAGGCGGTTCCCCCTCCCCTCCCCTGAGTCTCCTGCCAAGGACGAAGCAAGCTCTGGTCTACCTTCTCGTAACTTAGAATTCCACTGCTCTTCTCTCTCGTTTTCTTTGATTTTCTTTCACCATTTTTGCACCGAAGGTATTTCCATCGTTGCTGTTTTGGCGTCTGTTTCTGTCTGATTTCAAGTGCACAGGTGGGTGAGGGAGGGAGGGAGGGAGGGAGGGAGGGAGGGAGTCAGCAAGTCGATGGTTTTACCATTTGGCGCGATTGTGAGTTCAGGTGTTGGGGATCATCCCGTGTTGCGAGTCGCTCTTTTGTGGTGAAATTCCCGGAATTAGTGGTACTGGTGCGCGGTGTCAAGAATGGCAGGAAATGCCTGGGCGCGAGGGTAGTTGTGGCAGGCCATTCCATTGCATTTCGAGTGTGGAAGCTGTAGTGTCGAATGTGATGGTGTCACAACTGCGAGACGTCGTCCGGGCGTGCAATGGGGGGCGAATCTTGTGTGCTTGGTTGGCTTAAGTAGTCCTCAGTTGGGTGTAGATAGAATTTGCTGAGGGGTTGGCAGTGGTGGTGGTCGAGTTTTTGTGGCCAGCTGAGTGCATTTGTGTGGTGGATTTGGTTGGTTATGGAGAGATTAGGTCTGTTGGAATCTTGCGCATGGGATCATTTTACGGAACCGTGGTTGAATTAGGCTTGAAATGATGGTACTGCGGTTGGATTCTGGTTGTGACGGGAGCCTCCCGGGGCTTGCGAGATTCGCTGTTAAGGTTGTTGATTGTGTGTGGTTGGCTGTGATGCAGGAAATTTGGCGGTGTTGGCGTAGTGTTATTTACTGGGAAGCCTGGTGGTCAGAACTCGTAGGAGGTGGGTGTTTGTTTAGGACGCTATCCCGGAAGCATAAGGTAGTTGGAATTTGAACGCAGACATACAGGAAACGAAGGAGGCGAGGAGGAAGTTGCGGAGGCCATCGGAATTGCAAGTGGGTTTGGAGGGTAGATTGCAGTCGAGAACAGCAGGGCAGGAGGGGTTTGGACAGGCGGCACATGAATGCGGCGAGCGCGGAGATGCTTGGTGTTATGGTTTCAGGATCTACGATCCCTGGCATGAGCTCCCCATCCGTGTCGGAAGACGGTTCTAAGAAGATCCGAAAGCCTTATACGATCACCAAGTCGAGGGAGAGCTGGACGGAGCAGGAGCACGATAAGTTTCTGGAGGCCCTGCAATTGTGAGTGCGTCAATCCCCATTTTTTGTGTTTTGGTGAGAGATTAGCGAGTAGCACGGTGTGGTTTGCGGAAATCGACCTGGTTAAGAGTCCCATGGCTGAGCGGTGTTTTTCGACCATCGTGGGGACCCTTTACCCGGGGGTGAGGGTGTTAAGTTGTTGAGATCCAATCATTTCCGTAGGCATGATGATTGCTGAGGTCGCGGAATTGGCATGGAACCTTGGGTAGCACAAGATTTTCAGGAATCGCGAATGTTGGAGTTGGGCAGCTGTTTGGTACTCTTCATTCAGGGGAGGAGGAGCGGACCCTGGATTGTCGTTTAGGGACGTGGTTGCGTGATAGTGCATCATCGTGTGATGTTGTTCGTAGTTTAGGAAGATGCTGCTCAGGTCGAATCCGGCTAGTTGTGTCATTTTTTGTGTTCATAACATTGTTAACCAACGCTGGGGGGGTCCTTTTTTCCTTCCACCGGAAATGGGAGTCCCCCAGCATGGCAACTTCCCAGCCAACCAATGATTCTCTACAGATTATAACTAAGTTCTTTCCCAGGCATATAGGGAGGGATTCCCTTCTCCAAGGGGGAATGGTTTAGGCTGGTTAACAATGTTCTGTTGTCAGCCGAGTGGATTGGAGAGCATGATTTGACCCGGGAGATCCGCTTTCTTCGTTGTTATTTTATTGCACCTGGTTATTTGCAAACAGGTTTTTTTCCCACTTTTGTTGGAAACCTCTGGGTCCTTTGCGAGGGATGGTACGTGGGTTGTGAGGGTAGCATGCAAGTAGCTCCATAGTCCCTTGAGCTGGTGACCTGCGCCGATCATGCCTTTGTTTCCAACCGCCTTCTGTTCGTTTGTGATGGTTTTCTGAATGAAGGCATGGTCGTGAGGTCCCATTTGGGGGATCGAGGGTGGCCATTGTGCCAACAATATTAATTTCCGCTGTGGTGGTCAGTCCTCGGGTACCAGAGTGTCTTGCTCATAGAGAGTAGCATGTGATGCTGTCGTTTTAGTCAGCTCCAAGTCGAACCTTGTCATGGGAGGAGTGGGTCGACCGTGTGAGAGACGCGCTGTCTGATATCAGCAGGTTGATTTCTGGATGGGGAACTTTTCGTCATCTAGTGTGAGAGCGAATTGTGGCTGCGTCCCGTTTTTGGATTGATTTTTGGGCAGTAGCGAAGTGAGGATGGAGGATGGACCTTTTGAACAGGAATTTCGTGACGTCCTCTGATGGTCGTATGCTTTGGTTTTGGTTTTGCAGGTTCGACCGCGACTGGAAGAAGATTGAAGCTTTCGTGGGTTCTAAGACAGTGATTCAGGTAGTGCATCGTCTGGTCTATTTTTGCATCGTGAGGATGTGCATGGTCGTGGATTGAGTTTCATGTCACGTGACGGCTGGATCACAGCGGCAGGCTTTGAAGGTGGTGACCTGGGTCATGCGGGTTGTAGTGCGCTGTGTCATCCCGGAGAAGGAAGATTCGGATTTGTAATAGACATGACATTTTGGAATCTGCGTTGCTGAAATCGTTGATGAGCAATGTAGGACTGGGGACCCGTCCACTTGGCGAAGAGGTATTATTTCCCGTACAAGTTGTCAGGGGTTTGATGGAGTCGGGTTTGATTGTGACCGTGTGGGTTTGGTTTGTGCGCAGATTCGAAGTCACGCGCAGAAGTACTTTTTGAAAGTTCAGAAGAATGGGACTGGGGAGCATGTTCCTCCTCCGCGTCCGAAACGGAAATCCGCTCAGCCGTATCCCCAGAAGGCACCCAAATGTGGTAAGTTCCTTGACCTTCCGATTCATGTCTGAATGAAATCAGGAGTGAGTGTCCGAACATCTCCATATGGCTGGTGTCGTCGTGGATGGTCAAGTACGCGGGAGGTAAGGTGAGGAAGCTTGGGTGTATGGTCACGACGGAGGGCCAGACTAGTAGTGACAGTTAGTGCGGAAGCCCTTGGATGTTTGGGTGCGTCCCACCATATTTTCTTTTCACCTTGAATGACTCGAATATTTCGACTGGGAGTAGAGCTTCGACAGGAGAGGAGAATGTGATGACTTTGTTACTGTTGGAGAACTGGTGACGTGCTCTTGAAAATGAGTAGTTAAGTACGGACTGGTCGTGTAATGCTGAGCGGGTGTGGTTCGTGATGCCGATGGAATTGGCGTCTCAGGGAGGTCGTGAGCATGGCGTCATGTGTGCCAAAGGGTTGGTTTGCAGAATGCACACATAGAAGGAGTCACAATGTTTTGGGTTTCTTGAGGGCGGGAAATGTGTGACTTGGGACTGACATGAACACATACTTCGTTGGGATGCGGACTAGCAGCACAAGCAGGCTTCGGATGGGTTGAGAACTCAGGCTGCTCAGTCGGAGTCTAGCTATGGCACAGGCTCTCAAGGCCCTGCCATGTCTCCGGCTAGCCCGTCTATGTCAGCCTGGGCTCAACATTCCGTGTCTCCTAATGCGAGTGTTTCCTATGGTGCACCCGGTGAGTGCTCGGTCCTTGGCTGCATCGAGTGTGGGGTGTTTCTCAGACCGGGTCATGGCGTAGCACCAGTTGTGTACCGAACCGGACCGAGAAACGCAGTCCGTACTTGGAGTTCATGAGAGGATGTCATGGGGAAGTGAGTAGCTTTGGCATAGTGTGTCGGTCTTTCGCTTGAATGGATGGTCCCTTTAGGTGTGGAGAAGGGAACACGATGAATGGCTGGTATTCAGATCACAAGTGAAATTGTTCACCTCCCAGTAGCCTTGCAAGAGATGCGGTCTTTGTAAAATGGTGTAGGGTCCCTTGGCAGTCTTGTCCATTGTGCGTTCGATAAGTGCTAGTGTTGTAAATCTGGGATTCCGGTTGTGTGAGTTGCATGCTGAGAGTGGGTGTGGTGGGAACTGTCGCTCCGTTTTGATCGAACGTGGGCGGAGATATCTTTATGTCGTTGGTTTGAGAAGAATATCGAATTTGATGACGGAAGGGCAGTGTCTTAAACTTCGGAGCTCTTGCTTGTGGATCATATTCTGCGGATTTTGGCACTTGGTTGTGGCATGGTGTCCATTTTTGACGAAGTGTATGAGTGACTGCGGTTGAATTGTGAATGTCATTCTTTTGTGCGCTCCACGGCGTCGCCACATGCGACATTTTCGTATGGCTTTCCTTGCGGATGTATGAGAATGGTCTGTTCTCGGAGCCTCAAGGGCCACGGGGATTTAAAAAATGACTGTCGGGTTAGAAGAGAAGTCTTGCAAACGATGTATAAGGGTTGAGTCCTCAATGGAGTGGGTGTTTTTTCTGTGCAGGCATCAAACCCGAACTGGGAGGCGCGAGTTTGACTGCGGTGCGTGCATCTAGTAACAGCCTGAGTGGAAGTTCTCCCGGCGATTGGCCGCATCATGCGCTGCCTGCTAGTCAGCTTGGCCCGGAGTCTTGCATACGATGTGAGCTGCTTTTCATTGTTCTCTTTGTTGTGCGATGAAGCGAGATAGCTTCCTTGGTGTGCTCATTTACGACGTGAGTGCATGGACCAGGTTTTGCAGTGATGCGAGTGTTGTGATGTTGACGGGCGTTAGTTGCGAACTGATGTCGTAAACGTGTGTGTGTTGGTCCCAGCTGCACCTGATTTTGCGGAGGTTTACAAGTTCATCGGCAGTGTGTTCGACCCCGGCGTCGCCGGGCACCTTCGGAAGCTGAAGGACATGACTGCCATCGACCGTGAAACCGTGAGTTTATGATGCGAAGCGTAGTTTTTATATCTTTGCAAGGGTCAGGGGACTCTGCAAGAAGAACGCCGTGGTCCAATAGTCGCTGGGATCTAGTAGGATTGTAGGCAATGGAGTGCTTGAATCGACGTGAATTGATGTGCTAGTGGCTGATCAGGATGCTACAGGGGGAGCTATGCTGTGCGAGTCGTCGTTTTGTTCGTTTCTGACTTGGTTCCGTGGGTGTCATGCAGGTGCTGCTGTTGATGCGCAACCTGTCCATCAACTTGGCCAGCCCCGACTTCGACGAACATGTAAGTCCGGTTGGGTTGACTTGGCAGCAGGGATCATGGACAGACTGATCCAGAGTGTTAGTCGCAATCTAGCTGTTTGCAAGTTATGCAGAGTCTGGGGTTTCGCCTGAATTTATGGGCGAGTTGCACTGCGAGTGGGTGGATGGGTGGAAGAAACGATCGCGGATCTGATTCGTCATTTTCTTTTCTTTTCTTTTCTTGGAACAGAAACTATTGTTGTCAGTTTATGACGAGAGGGGAATGAAAGGAAAGTGCAGTTGGGCAGAGGACTTGACAAGTACTCCGGGCGCTATTCCTCATTCGCGTTCGGTATGGCAGCGATGGTTCCCGGTTTGTTTGAGCGGATCAATTTTGAGCAGGCCAAGAGTTTATTGCGTCGTTGATGTTTCCTCATTTCATGTGCTATGTGGTTGCTGAAATTGGTCGAGTGGCATGTTGGAGTGTCGAGTTGTCGGCCTTTGATTGAGTAGTTTTGTTGTGGTGGTGCTGCAGCCTGATGCGGGCGACGATACGACGTCGGCCTCCGGGCAGGCAGCAACGGCGGCCCCATCGACTCCGTTGCTGGTGAGCCCGAGAAGCGGGGACTCGGATCACTCGGAGCAGAGAGCAGCGTCGGCATTGCAAGCATACGCGGACAACACTGCAGATGCAGGAACACCTCGAAGGCACTCCTGCGATGGTGGAGGAGAAGCCATGTCAGCCTCTTTCACGAGCTGCGGGATGTCTCCTGCGTCCCCCGGGATTCCCGAGTCGGGGTCGTCGTCGGTGCCCAGCTCTTGCGCAGTGTTGCAATCTGTCAGCGCCGGGGTGGCAGTGAAACGCGAGAGCTTGTACTCAGTTCCCAGTTTGAGGAGTCTGCCGAGTCTGCCCGTAGGCTTGGTCGGGGACGACAGCGGTGTAGATACGTGGTGGACTTGAGAGGAAGTCTTTGCTTTTTGATCGACATGATTGTACGAATAGCAGCATCCCGAGTGTTGGGATGGAGTGTGAATAGGATCTTGGTTGTGTGATCCGGAGATGAGGTGCCTGGCAGTGCGGAGAGTGTGGAGTATGTAGAGTACTGAGCTAGAGACGAACCAGATTTGTCTCAACGACTTGGAGAGTGTAGTATTAGCCTGCGATATTTTCTTTTCCCCTGTCCCTCTTTTTATTTCCAGGTGTTGTTGAGGAATGATTCTTAGAGATGGTCGGAGCTCCGAGTTTTGGGAGAGTGGCGTGTACATGTACGAGTGATGTGAGTGATGAAGACATGCATTATGGTTTTGATTACTGGGGAATTGAAGGCGGCTTTTCCTGCGTTTACTCAAGTAAATTAGAGACTTGTGAGTTGCTTGGGAGGATTCCCTCGTGTTGCGACGAGGTCCGAGGAGTTAGCCGTTTGAGCAGGCTAGGATGAGTGGTTGGTTGAACCCTTGTCTGGAGTTTGGTCTTGTGGACACTCAAGAGTCTGGTAATAGGGATTCTGACATTGGTGGATTCTCCTGTATCGGTCGATTTTGTGTTCCCACCATCGCTGTTGTTAGAGGAGGTTGAATGGGATGGACTGCCGTGGGGCTGGGCTGGCCTGGTGATTCAGTCGTTGGCCGATTGTATGTTCGTTTAGAATCATGGACCGCCTGATTTGGATGTTTTGCGATTGGAGAGTTTGTAGAACTTGGTTTTGTTTTTTCGATCCGTGCCGTGCTCTTATTCCCTTCTTTACGGAAGACTTATTGGCTTTGCAGTGAAATGCAATCTAGTTTGATATTGCCGTACTTCATTTTTGACTGAGAATAAGTGTGGAACAGATAGATGGTTTCTAGTTATGCCATGCTTTTAGAGAACATCATACATAGTCTTCTTATTAGTAAGGAGGTATTATTAATACCTCATTAGTACATTTTGCTTTCTCATTGCACCAGCAATGTACAAATAGTTTACATTTCAGGAGGTGGACGCTTTTAGTGACCACTGCGTTTCAGCGTTTCAGGTCTCAAGTTTCACAGTTATTTTAGTTTGCTGTATTTTTGGTTCACACTTGTGGGTGGGGTGGTGGGGTTAGGAGCTGTGACAGGAACCGAGCAACGATTTCAGGAGGTGGAACTTATGTGAAACCGTGTTGCCAATTTTCGAGGGTAGGACAGACTGCGATTTCTTGCAATATTGCCCAAGTCACGAATATCAGCAAGAACGAAAGATGTCAATCAGCCCTTTTTGAACCCCATTCTCCGAAACCATCTTAAAAATCGAAACCTCGACACTCATACTCCCCAAAACAACCTCCAAAAGTACGCAATCTGCATCTAATCCTGGAGACTCCTGCAACTGCTTCACATTTTCATGACCTTAGATTGCTTTCACCCTTCACTCTTACTTCATACCTGTAGTCACCCTCCAAGAACAGAATTCTAGCTTGAGACACAAGATTTACACTCCGTCACTCCGAAGACAACATAAAGAATGCGTGTACCAGAAAAGAATGCTAGTGTTACAGTACGGGACTCACAGTAGATTTTAGAGGGAAGTTGGTGATAGCTTTTATCAGTTTGAGGAAAAATCAAAATGAGATTATGAGACGTCTATTCCAGTGACAAATAAATTGGTGCACATTACCTTTACAACTTCTAAATGCAATCATAGACTGTGCGTACTTGCTCTCAACTTTATTTAAATTTGTGTTGAAACATCTTCAAGAGTCTCCAAAGCCTCTAAAAATGTCTCCAAAACCACCAGAAGCATAGTGCAAAAGAAATCAGTAGGCCCCATGAAGAGCAGAAGCTTGATGAACTGCCGATCAATTCGAAGAGTTAGACCGATAATATTTCTGAGAATTATGGTCATGATTTTATAATCGATGAGGAGTTGTTTAGAGGAGTTATGGGCGTGGTTGCTGCAACTACCTTGATCATAACTTGACGGTTCTTCACAGTACTTACATTCTTAGGACCTCTGCAGCTTTTTTGTCATGGCTCTAGTTTTGACAAGTTACGTAGAACCAATCCCATGTCTTTGAAATCTACGATTCTTCAAGATTTTCATGTTAACGAGAAACCTGAGATTGCTTGCCAATGCTTTACGTCAAAATTGCAACTAACTTTCTAAAAGTTGGTGTTAGCCTGCACCATCTTAGCAACGAGGTAGGTTCGGCATTAACTAAAGACCACTGATGTAAACACAGCTCAATTGTCTACCCCAAGAACAACAATTTATGCCTTGGCAAAGTCCAAGTGTGGCTATACTTTAATCCTCACTCACAATATGAAAATGGAGAAGGTTTAGTCTGCAAGCTAATAATGTAAGCATGATATTAGTTATTTGTAAAGTCATTTAACCCCTAAAGGACCAACTGGAATGTATGCTTGCATTGTATTTTGAAAAGGTTACAATGTTTAGTTTTACTGGAAAAAAAAATTGCTTTGCTCTTTATATGGTTGTGAACATGAAGAGGTGACTAGGTAATGCATCAACTTTCCAATTGTATGCATTGCAATACTCAAATCTGTCCCATATTGCACCATTGGATGCACATCAAATTTGGCATACCACATCACTTCCACTTTTAACGGCTGAAATTGCTATGTACACTTCCATGTTTTCTTGAAGAAAACTGTTGAAACAGCAACTGAAAATTGTCTTTTTCTAAAAGAAACTCTCTGATATCTAAGTTAGCGGGTAAAAATACCTGCACTGAAGTACTATTCCGATATTCAGTTTCGATTTAAATTCTGATAATGACAAATTCAAGTGCTAAAACTTGACCACGAAGGTAATTCCATGAATAAGTTTAATACTGTCATGAGCAACATATAAGCACTTCCTTATCTCAGTTGGCTCATTTTCCTCAACAGATAGTTCCAAGTCCATTATAGGAATGAGAGCAGTTAAAGTAATTTGTACGAAAATCAGCACGCTGAGGTGCAAAAATTGAGAATATGCAGTAGCTTGATAATCGAACAAGTATTTACACCGATACCGATAACTAGTTGCTACCAATAAATTAAACCTACGAGCTGACAGTGCTGCCAAGATGTGTATTTGGCAACATATCAACATTTCTGAGTTGTAAGCACACATACACTGGTGCATGTTCTGGCAGAACTCTGGAAACTCGATCCATTTGAACTGGAGTGTTGAGAAAAGTCGAGTGTTAGATCCATGTGCGGACTTTGAGGAACATCTTTAATCCTTGCTCTCTCAATATTTGGACATGTCCTCGAAAAGCACCGGAATATCCCATCAGGTTTCGCACAACAATCATCTCACGGCCAAAAGTTTCTGTTTCCAGTAAGCAACTCCAATGATTTTGTGACTTGCTTCCCAGTTTCCTCATTCGCCGTCTGGAGTTTGTGACGTCGTCTAGTTTGGAATTACTGTATGTGAATCATCCTCATAGTCCATCAAGTTTCTCTCACTTGACCTGGAGGACTTGCACTCGCACTCAAGGGTCTGGGAGAAAGTGCCACATGAGCAACAGAGCTTTGTACATTTCCTCCAACAGCGTAGACAAGCCCACTGTGTCCCTCGAGAGTTGTTTGGGCTGAAAGTGCGACTGTAGATAAGGCAGGCGCTGTTGAATGCTCCACATCCATGGGTGCCCAACTTCGATCTGCTTCAGCAGGAAGAGGTGATTGCGACACTGGATGGTTGCTCGATAAAACAGTCGTTTTTTCGGTATAGAAAGTCTTCTCTACGAGCCACAGGAACACAAGAGTAGAAAATTGGTTATACTGCAACCAAATAGACGGCCAAGAGCAAGGCCTGGGATATTATGCAGAAAAAAGCCAACAATGGACGGACTCGTTGCCTTATTCCAGCTTCCAAACTCTAGGTTTTGTATTTGAACTTACTAAACTAGAAATTTCACCATATTAACAATATATGCTTAATCAGGACGCTCAAATATAATACCAGGAGAAGCAGATGAGTAGCATTTAGAGGTTAGTTTACCTTGTGTACCAGAGGAAATTAGAAGGGTAGGAGCAGTCCCTTGCGAGAGAGAAGCAGGCCCCTTCTTAGGACGAGGCTGTAGGATCACATGTCCAGATTTTACATCAATATCAACCCTCAAAAATACTTCTACTCAGGCATGAGAAAGAAAATATGGATGCAAAGAAAAGGAATGAGGGGAGTAAGGGTAAATTAAGCGAACCTTGGCCTGCTCTTCGCAATATTTCACAGCTTCTGCTACACCACCGGCACGCCCATGCACGAGAGTAAAAGCCCAAATCAGTAGCTTTCTGGGAGTGCTGATATCCAATGGTTCAACTCCAAGCAACGGTCCTCCAGGCAATGATGAGGTTGCCCCTTCTACTCGATTGGGCAATTTTCCTGGCTGAAAGAGGTACAGATTTATTCCACTAGGGAATGGACCAGAGAAGCTATCTCTATAGAAGACGTAAGTGGAACGCAACAGTGCAGTCGCCTTGTCCAGATTTTCAGGACTTGCTTGTTTAACCAACACGTTCTTCATCTTCTTGATCAAAGAATATGACCCACTTAGAGTTGCAGAGCTGCCAGTGCCCACGGTTGAGCTTGAAGGTTCAGCACCAAGCGCTATACTGTCTTGGGGTACTAAAGGATGCTGGCTTAGTGTGGGAAGAGTGTGCATTTCGTAGGAACTTGTTGCAATAAAGTCATCCTGCACTCCATGAAAACAAATCACCGCGAGGAAGGATAAGTACAAAAAGAAAGAAATATAATGGGTAATCGCTTCTTCTTTGATAAGCACGCAGGGTTGAGATTGTAGCTATCATCAGTTACTAATGAAATGAACGAGTCACGCATATAAGTTGCGAGCAGCTATCTCTCCAGTTAACTTCCAAATGACTCGATTATGACACCCTAGTTGATGGAGGAGATCATGTAGCGTGTAGGATCATTTGAGTGAAGAGCACATTCTAACCTTGAGAACTGCATCAAATCTTTAATACAGCTCAGCAATAAAAGACAAACACGAAGAAATGCCGCTACAAAATATCCAGAGAAGTAGGATAAAAATATAACCTGCAAATTGACAAGAAGTTGTTCCTGATCCTTTCTTTCCTCTAGTCCTTGTTCCGTACTCCATACAGTTGTCAGAAGGGTATCTTGTGAAACGCTGGTGATGGAACAAAGGGCAGTGCATAGAGCACGGCACCAGGCAAAGCAGGCATGCTTGCAAACTTGTCCAGACTGCGCGCCAACAAGCTTAGGATTCTTGAACCGTTTTCTGATGCGTTCGTTCACAATCTCAAGAGCATCTACACGCTTATCAGCCTCGAGTAATTGGAAATAACGGTGGGTGTAACTGCATAAGTTTGATGAGCTGTGTCAGAACCAAACAAGTACATCAACATGACTAACCCTATGAATAATCAACGAAGATACAGAGATTTATGCCATCTCTGCTAAATGTTCTGATTAACGATTCCCAGTGTGGAGACTTAAAATGGGCTTTCAAAAGTAGCTCAGTCGGTAGAATTTGCACACCTATATATGGCACTTTCAGCAACTTCTGGTGAATTCATGATTCCTGCTTCTGCCAAACTTAAACCGGCAGAATCAGACCAAGAGATCCCGTAGTCCATGTACAAGTTGAACATTTTCTCCAGAAGAGGGTGTAAGCGCGTCTGAGAAGAAGGTCCTTCAGAGTCTGCTTGGCAAATTGCACGTGCCAGAGCTAAAATGTATTTTCCCAGTGCCACGCGAGAGATATCCTCCAAGCACAAAGAAAACTGCGATTCATGAAAACAGACTATCAGGTAATGAAGACGTATGAGTGATGCAAAATGCTAACAAAAGTCTACTACTAAGTAGAGCATGTCAGTTCATACTCAATAAGAGAACGTTGTACGTTAGAACAGTATGAAATATTCTAAAGCATAAAAGAGAATGCAATGAGACAAAATAAGTTACCTTTCTGTCCGTTTTCAGGCATGTGTGAGCCCGTTCAAGGGTGCAAAGATCTTCCGTTTCTTCACATAAGGTCAAGTAGAAAATAAGATATTTCCGCACACAAGAGATGAATTTGCGGGAGCTTTCAGGCATACCCAGTTCCAAAACTCGCTGATGTGCAGGTTTTTTCCTGAAATGAAGACAGCAATTGAAGTCAGTGAAAGACATGCACCAACTAAAGCAAGCAGTTTCGACGAATTTTCAGACAAACTAGAACAGATACGGTTTGGTCAAGAAGATCTGGTCTTCTACCAATGTTTACGAGAAAAAAGATGAATTCCGACTATTATAATGGTTTCTTCATTACTGTCTCTGTAGAATGCAAATCTCGGGTATATCAGATCAAGACTCTTGTTCTAGAATAATTGGATTATTGGGTAAATTTGAATCGAATAAAAGGATCATTCTTAGTCCATTTAGGCTGTATAATGACAATACTATTTTACCTTAACTGCATCACCGTTTGAGCATTTCCATTATCCGAAGGCTTGTGTTAAAATTTTAGAGAAGTTCATACCTGGACTTTCGTAAGTGACTTTCATCAATCTCCCACATGTTGATTGTGAACAAGGATCTGTGCGTCTTGAAACAGAAAGCAAGTTCTTCCTTGGCCTTTTCAAGGTCGTGATCGTCACCCCGGCAATGCAACCCTAATGCCAATCTATACCGAGCCTTGTGAAAATGTTTGAGTTCTCCATCAAAACATGATTGCAATGCTGCTGCACAGTCATCAAAGAGTGCATTCCAGATCTGGTTGAGAAGCTCCTTGTCGGCATCCTCCTTTAAGTCTCCAATAAAGAACTTTTCGATAACCTATCATTCATCCACAAAAGATGCCCGTAAGTAATCATGAGTTCGGAGACTGCACTTCAGGAGTTTCAGTATGAGTTTAGATTTCTGCCACAGTACAGCTTCACTGTAAGTTGTATTGCAGGTCAACGATACTCTCAAACGTTCTTAAACTTGACGATCGTTTACATCAAACACTTATCAGCTAGAATGTCCTTGTACCACTCTGCCAGCAACAGTTCAGATTAATTTGAAATACCAGACCTTTCCTGTCACTGCATCTTGTGAGTTCGGGCCTTCCCGCATACCACCCTCAGCAGACACAATTGCAGACTCCCCTAAAGGACCTGATATCTCAGGAAGAACTCCAATGGCAGTCTTACATATCTTCTCCACTTTTTCTAGGGTAGAGGGAAGGAAACAATATTTTCCAACAGTCTGCAGGCATGAACGAGGAGCATTTCATCAGGAACCACAAAAAACAAGATACTTATCCAACTACAAGCTTGGTTTTCAATAGTTTGTGCAGGAATCCTAAGGGGGAATACAATTGGAAGTCATAACCGAATCACAGGAACTATTCTAATCTTAAGGGGTACTAAAATCGAAAGTAAATAATTAATCACTGGCTCTATTGCAACCTTGTGATCAAACACATCATGCTACCATCTCCAAATTACAAAGAAAGACCATGGAAGAGCATCTGGGTATGACGCAGAAAGATGCATCGAAAACTTGGGCTTATTTCAGAGGATGAAAACCTGCAATGCAGGGTATAACGATCACGTGAAACAAGGATCAGAAAGAACCTGAAGAATACTTTTGTCACTGTGTCTGCTACCACACAAGAGCTTAAAACGAGATGCATGAAGGCGATATAGTGGGTCGACAGCAGTTGGATTCATCTCTATGCCCTTCTTGTAGTAGGCAAGGGACACTGTGTGAGAATACTCCAGTTTCTCGCCAAGTTTTCCACAATAAAATACATGAATCCAGTGCGGCCTGCATAGAAGGCAGCCGATATGATCACATGCAACATTTTACTGGGAGAAGTTACATCAAACCTCTCTAACCATACTCACATTGAGAAACAACGCACTGGTCAAGTGATACATACTTGAAAGAAAATGCCATCTCGAAATGGCTGAAAGAATTTTTACAGGCAGCGATCCAAGAAGCGTCGTGAACAGGGACGTGCCGCCTTTGATCATACGAGGGTACTACATTCTGAATCGAATCATAGTAAACCAGGGCCAGCAGCTCGTTTACTTCGCTCTACAATTAAAGGACAAATTCGCATTAGCATGCTGGAATGTCAAAAATTTGAAGGGAACAACAGATCTTAAAACAAACTTCACTTTCATGTACTTGAGTAAGCCAATGATCTCAATGATCCATGAAAGATGGAAAGAGGATAGGAGAACATTGACAAATAGCATAAAGTGACGGCTCTGGTTGCACCTTTTGATCAGGAGTGACAGCAAGTGTAAGAGCCATCAACAGGCTGCGTCTACTTTGACGTCGACTTAATTCCACACGAGATGCTAAGAGTCCAGTTTTACGCCATTCTACCACGTTAATATTCTTGCTTCCATCATTCAGGAGCAAATCGACTTCCTGAAATAAGCATAAAACCCAAAAAATCAGCATCGGAAGAGCCTCACCCAGCTTCAACATGTACATCAATGAAATAATACGGGTATTTACAACGACAAAGGCCAGAATAAAGCAAAACCGTGGAAGCAGCAATGAGCCAAATGCAGAGGTCTGCTGCGGATGTTTAATCTAAAATCAATTCCTTCAATAAACTTACCTCGTCTAAAATCTTGGCAAGCTTCAACCAGCTCTCAAAACGCATTGAATTGTAACAAAGATCATACTTAAAATAGTTTGCATTCGTCTGGACAAACTCTTCGCCTTCTTTAGTTTGCACAAACCCTGGCCACTTGTCGCTAGCACTCATGTCCTCAACCTGAACAGCAGAAAGCATGCAATTCTCTCTCAAATTCAGATTTGTACGCAACAAATTTGTTACAAACAGCAAGCTATGTGAGTCAATACTGACGTCCAATGTCGTCATACGCCATTTTTCCCCAAAGGCAATCAAGAAGCTTAACCAATATCAGCATCGAAGAATTGAAGAAGTATAGCACGCCTCGACAAACTTAGAAGCCAAAGCACAAACAACTATGAGAATATGATGCACCTGCTGGGCAATTGGGATGTTCAGAAAAGATGCAGTGCAGGAAGGAACAAGACCTGAGCAACAAGGTAGTACAAGTTTTCATAAACTGTGGTGTAGGGACCATTCTCTGCTTCAACACCTGCTCCTGGAAGAAACCTGTCTGGAATTTTACACGAAGATGATGCAGAGGAAAAATTGGAAGGAGCTGGAGCATCGCTTTCAATTTTCACCAAAGATCCTGACTTCAAGACTGCAGAATCGACTTCTCTCCTTGAATGCAGGGCATAATTAACAACTTGCTCAGCACTTGTGCCAGATTTCATCAGGTCCCGAAGCTTGTCTTCATCAAAGTCCGGATCTTCTAGATATAAATCCACTGATTTTTCTGAAAGAACCTCTGGAGGGGGACAGGAAAACTGCTTGTGAACCGCACGCAAAACTTTCTTTAGCTTCACCAATCCAGCTCTCTGCAAAATAAACAGCAGTATTGTCCATGTGTCGAAGCGAGACCTCGAATTAGAATAAAGAACTTGAAAAAGTTTAGATGAATATTACAGCGCAAATGAAATAGGAGTACCAACTTTGTCGTTCAAGGACTCTCCATCGGACATTCAGAGCACCGCGACGTTCGAGGAAAATGAGATGCAAAAGCCTATTTGGATTGATTGTGGGCTTCGTACCGAGCAAGTCTTTGCATAAGGTAGTATATACTGCAAGACGCCAGCACACTGCTCCATTGTCTTGTAATCCCCTCGGTTAGTGTTCTGGTGCTCCATAAGACCATCAGAGCCAGTAGCCTCTCCACGCAGATTAAGCCCGTACAGGCAAAAGAAGCTTTGGTCAAGTGCATAATCTATGCCAAGTTCAACCCGTTTCTTTTCAACGTCCATTGCCTCTGTATCTTGACTTTCATCGTCAACGGATGCGACCTCTTTGATTCCATTGACAGATTTCTCATTCGCTGCAACATCGTTCGCTTCTGCTTGCCGAGAGCTAGGTTTCTCAATAATCATCACGTCGTCGTCAATTACTATTTCCTTCTCCTGTGAACCATCTGTACAAGCCTTGACAGGAGACTTATTCGTGATCTGAGGCTTCAAGCGGGACTCAAGTGCTCCGAGATGCTTGATGCTCAGCTTAAGGAACGCACCTTCTCCTCCTTCAGAATCTTTTCCAGCACAACAAAGCCCATACTCTGCCAGTATGTCGTGGAGAGTAACCAACAGAGCCACCTGTGCAACCAATTGCAGAGAGTTAAAAATACATTGGAAATAGCCAGGCCATGAGCTCGCCAAAAAAGAATCAGAATTTACAAAATCTAACTACAATTACATAGTGCATCAAGGCAATACGCTCCATCAATAATGAGACGCAGATAACGAGTCCCAAATAAAAATGAAGTCACAAATATCTGGTCATTACAGTAGTCAACAATAAACGGAAGAAACGCACTTTCGCATACTTGTTCTTACCAGCGCAACTCTGGGACATTTTGCAGTACTAGTAAAAATTATACTTGCGCTCGTGAGTGCCAGGATGTTTCTAACCTCCACATCTAAAATTGAAGGTACAAAGAGTACGAACACGACAACTAATGAAAATGACAAGTAAAATGAAGATTAAAATACCTGGTGTTCCATTGGGACTGCAGGTTGCAGATGCTGAAGACGGCAAAATGAAATTGCGGAATCTACATAGCAGTTGCTGTACGCTTGAGCACTCAGGCTAAGGTTCAATACTCCTGTATTGCCCTTGCGATGTGACAGCGTCTGTACAAAGTGGCACATCAAGGTAAGTAAGAGCACCTGAGTACGTCCTAAAACTGGTGAGAGTGACTTGTATCCCTCTGATCCCTCCAGTGCGTCACTCAGACGAGCCGCGCAAAGAGAAATGTGATGGATTTCCTCCGCAACAAGTTTGATCCAAGGTCCGCTAGGAGTAGCTTGGGTTACATCCACTTCCGTATCCAATGTACTGAAAGAACCATCATTATCCTCCCCAATCTTCACCTCAGCTAGTCCAGCTGCACGACATAAAAGTCTAAGCCTAAGCTCACGACATTGAAGAGCGAGAACAAGGTTCGGAGGTTTCGTGTTATCGCATGCTATAATTAGCATTTCCAGCCCTTTCAATTCGTGAGAAGAAACCGCAGCATCGCCTCTCTTGAGATCTTCGCTTCCACAAGTTGCTGTATTTGAAGACCGACCGTTTCCCTCTAGTAGAACTGGTTTAAGTAAATTAATAAGATCTTCATACTGGCCCTTTTCTAGCAATTTAGCTGCAGAGTGTTTCAAGATATTTTCCACTCGCAACTCATGAAGCTTTCCATGCACACGGTCCAGAGAAATTTCTTTGTCCAGCTTACAATGAGGCAGAAGAATCAGCGCACAAGAACACTTGCTCTCTTGATACTCCAGTATCCTTTGACATCTTTCAAATTCTCTATGAGCCTGCTCCCACTGGCCGGAATGGACCCAAAGCCTGCCATTCAACCAATGAAACCGTGTCCAAAATGACCAATCATACCTCTCATCCAAAGGAGACATCTCTGGGATACTGTGGCTGTCGAGAAGCTTGCTTTCGGAAAACGAGTGTACATCCACCCTCCTTGAAGCGAACTCCCTGGAACCATCTTCGTAATTTTCAGAGACTCCAACCTTGCCCCTGTCTGCATCAAAACCTGCTGGCCTAGTTTCTTTCTCATTTGATCCATGCACGGTGGCACTTTCAATAAGACAGCAAACATTATAATTACAGTCCTGAAAACACTGAGAAGCAGTGGTATCGTTTGTAGCTGAAGTAGCCATATCCATGTAAACCTCGGCAAGAAATAGGCTGCACGCAGCGCTTCGATCAGCTGCCCACATACGTGTCAGTTTTTCAAGGAAAAGAAGCCATGACAAAGATTTTCTTTGACTCGGACCGGAGGCCACCACTCTTTCCAACAGTAATTGTGCTATGTGGAAGATGCCACTATTCTGTGCAACCTCTTTCAAAAATCGAAGCACTACTTTTTCTTCACCCACGCTATTATTTTGTCCACCACTCCCTTTCTGATGACCTTCCGGTTGTGCAGGCCTACTGGGGCCGTAAATAGAAGTGGAATTCACTTCTGAAAGAGGTTCCTCTTTTATGACCTTCTCAACTACAGATTGAGGTTTAGTAGTTGAAGAATCCACCCTACGAATCACAAACGACTCCAATGTCTTCTTCAATGCTCTAGCGGGATCGTTGCAGTGGCTTAAACCTTCTCCCTCCTTGTCGAGTCTCCTCCCGCTACGCAGTTTTTCAAGTCGAGTACTACGACGTTCGTGCGACGGTTGGTCCCACTCAATAGCTGGATCTAGAGGCTTCGATGAATCTGATGGTTTAGAAGCTTCCAATTTCTCTCCGGAGTCCTGATGTCTCTGCTGTGCGGAAGCACTCTCCACATCGTTGGGTCCTTCCGTACGCATTTCTGTAGCTACCTCAGTTCTCGGTTCGACCAGTGATGGGGACACTCCGGATCTTTCTATATTTGCTTCTTCTGGTGTCTTGATGACGTAATTATTACGAAAATCCTCATTCTGCATGTCACCCTCCTCGCCTGCTTCCAGCTCTTTATACTCGCTGTTGAGATCTACGATTATTGGGTTGCTTTTGTGGACAGAGAACTTCACTGCGGCATTTACAAGTCCAGCTGCACCGCCAGCAGATGCAGCTCTCTGTTGCTCAGGCTGATTTCCTCCGGGTGAAACAAGAATTTGAGCATTGAGTGTTAATTCACTGTCTTTCCAAAATCTACCCCCTTTGAGAACGTCCGTCACTGCATTCACAAGGGCAAACCAAGAAGCTTCTGGAAGATTCACATCAATAACGTGCACCTTCCTTTTTTTCTTCTGCTCCTCCAATTCATGAGCATTTTCCAGCTTGCGTTTATTGACAAAAGAAAGACTGAAGTACTCTGGTTGAAGTAAGTCAAACCCTCTTGGAGACATTTTTAGAGCAAGAGAAGACTCTCGTTCACTTCTAGAGCTCTCAGATGAACGAGAACTGACCCCTTGTTCAATTGCCTGCTGAATCTGCCCCGCCCTCGGGTGAGACGGTGACAGCTTCAGCAACTGCTTGGCCACAGAGAGACATGCTGACTCGTCTCCAACAGCAATCAGAATCTCCACCAGCTTCTCCATGCAACTCCCTATCATGAAAAGATTAAAATGAGTTAACGTCCACATTTCGCAGAAGTACTGCTTCGGAACGTTTTACGTCAATTGCAAAGAAACGACCTTTCATTGGATGAAGACTTTATACATCTTGTTCACTACTGTGTTTCTAAGAATTGCAAAGAAATGACTCTTCTAGAAGCACAAAAGAGAACAAGATGCGCAATATGAGAACAAAACTCAAATGGATTCAACTGAATTTGTCATCAGTGGCCAAGTAAGCATAAGAGTTAATCAAAGCTCACAATGGCGCGGGCTGCAGCGCAAACCCTCCTCAAAGGCTCGACGAGCAATATTGAGATTGCCGAGTGCACAGGCGAGAGTTCCAAGCCGATTCCACAAAACCACATCCTTCCCATCAATAGCAGACGCTTGTAGAAAGCAATCCACAGCTTCGCCATGGTGGTCACTGCCCTGCTTTGAAAAAGTTTCTGCAAGGTTCTTCAAGGCCGAATACCTGAGATCAAAACAACACTAGCCTTCAGCGAACACCATAATCGGGAAAAGGACGCCTAACATCAACAAGTAATGAGCTGAAGTTCATAGACACCCTTTGCGATTACAGTAGCAATTTCAGATGAAAACCTCATTCGGAGTAAAAACCAGGAACAGCATTCTGATTTCAAATCACGCGATCATGAATCAGTCCACAGACTCAAGCGAATACAAAAAAGAAGAGTTTTCCACATAGGTAGTTAAGAAGAGTTTCTAACCGTAATTGAAGCATAGTATTGGAGCCTGACACCGGTTCGACCTGTGAACAAAAAAATTCTCAATCTTCAGACTCCTACAGCAAGCACAGCTTCATTCCAATAGAAGTACGAAAGGCAGTAATACAAGACCGGAGCAACCCAGAGACCAGTAAATCATACCTGAGCCTTAATTGATATAGGATCTTGCAATATGCTCTGGAAAAGACTCTGTGCCTTCTCGATTTGGCCATGTTGCAAATTAGATAACGCCTCTCCATACATTTGCGTTAACCGGGACTCCTGATTAAAATTTCAACAAACTCGATCAGACTCCACGCAGTTCCACACTCTCTCACGTCGTCGCTGTCATTATTTGCATTGTATTCTCTATGAAACAAAACCAAAAAAGACAATGTAAATCCAAAAGTACGACCAAACCTGAGCTTCTTTTGTGGGAGCCAAGGGTTCTGAGAAGTCCCGCGAGGTGTCGACATCGTTGATAGCCGCAATGTGAAACTGCACGCATAACAAAATCCTTGAGAATCGTCGCAACAATTCATTGAGCTCCCTGTAAAACAATCCTAAAAAATTCGAAATACAAAGAAACGAGCTCCATGAAACGAGGGAAAAAAAAAAGAAGAGAGAGAGCAGCAACCACTGCGATACCATGGCATAGTCTCCAGGTTTGAAATTGAGCGCCCTAAACCTTCGGCGAAAAATAGTTAACACGCAGACACAGCCAAATCCTCCGTTGCGCTAAGCTTCTTCGTCTTCTTCATCGTCCCCGACATCGGTAGCAGCCTCGTCGTCTTCCACAACCTCGGAACACCATGGCCGACGAAATCAATAAACTTTCATCACCAGGGTCAAAGCAGCTCCCAAGTTGTTTCAGTGGTAACTTTGAAGCAATTATAACCTTTGAGTGCAAACTCGGAGGACACTTAAGTTAATAAAGAGGAGGCCCAAAAAATACCTTTACATGAACGCAAGGTTTTAGGTTATTCCGGGACTATTGAATTCATTGACTTCTTGGGGGTATGGCATAGCATTGTTGTATAACTAGTACTTGGTCTTCCCTCTCTAGAATTTGAGAGAAGGTAGGTAAAAGGTACCTATTCTTGACTCAATTTTCGGCACAATTCTCGGCACATCATCCAATCATGACAAGGTAAAAAGGATCTAATGTCAATTTTTTGTCTGAGACATGTCAGTTTAAGGTACCAATAGAGGTGGTGGATATACTTCAAGATTTGGATAAAGATACATCTAAAAGAAGGTTGGTAAAGGTACCTATTTCTGACGCAATTACTAGCGCAATTTTTGACGCACCGCCCATTTGTGATAAGATAAAAGGGACGTAATGCCAAATTTTTGCCTGAAATATGTTAGTTTAGGGTAGCAATAGAGTTGGTGGATATACTTGCAAGTTGGAATCAAGATACATCTAAAAAAAGGAAGGTAAAGGTACCTATTTTTGACGCAACTCTTAGCAGAATTTCTAGCGCACTGCCCATTTATAACAAAGTAAAAGGGACGTAATGCCAATTTTTTGTTTGAAACATATCAGATCAAGATACCAATAGAGATGGTGGATATACTTCTAGGTTGGAATCAAGATAAATCTAAAATTATATTCAATAAAATTTGAGGGAACCTTTAGATATTTGTGAAAATAATATATAAGATTAGATTGTCTTTGATTAGGTTGGAAGAATATTTTATTCACAATTTTAGATTAATTTGGATATGATAAAGGATATTATTGCATACAAAAAGGATATTTCTTTATAGTAGAAAGTGTATTGTCTATGTCTACATAATTATGGCTAGTGGTTTATAACTTTGACCTTAATTCCCTCCTATTTGTTATAAATTATTGGTTTATTTTTCACAATATACCTTATCTATATTTGCCTTGAAACAACAAAGTCTATTTCTTACAATTTGTGTTTAGGAATATGTGAACGACCTTAAAACTAACAAGAGTTGGTACCTCTACCTTATTATCCTTTCTTGGATACCTCAAAAGAATATACCTCAATAGAAATTATAGATTTTAAGAATATGATTTGTTTTACATCAATGTATCATTTGAATTCATTTGGATCAATGTATCATGTATCATTTGAATTTAATGGAGGATCTATAGCTTTTCAAAGATGCCAAAAAGCCCCCCATTACATTGAATAAACAATGATTTGGTTGGTTTTAGACATTATAAAATGATTTAGAAAGCAATATATGTGTCAAATTTAGATTTTGTTTTGAACAAATTGGATTGGTACCATAATATTAAATGCTAGAAGAAAATATTAAAATATAACTAAAATAAAACTAAAATATAACTAAAATATAACTAAAATATAAATAAAATATTGGATGGTCAAATCCAATATAAAATAATTCTAAAAATAGATTCCAAGATTTTTTTGGAGTATCATTTTGTCAAAAAAGAAAATTTTGCTTGGAAAAAAATCAAGTTTTTCTACTTTAAATTACTGCCATATTACATTTTCCAACTTTAATTAATTATTTAGTAGAATATGCTAGTTTTGACCATCGGAGATTGGATCAAATTTTGGCATTGAGTATTAATATTTGTAGTATATTATCTTTTTTAATAATATTAAAAATATGTTGAATAAGATATGAGGTCAAAATTGAATATATAAATGTATATATGAATTTTTTGTGAATTAGAAAATTGGCTTGGTAGGCATTTTCATCATATTTAATTAACTAACATTAATCTCATAAATTTGAACCATATGAAGAAGATTTTGAAGTTCTTTATATTTCAAAAATAAAAAATTTGTATTGGATTTGCCATTTTACGTCACAAAAATACAAATGTCACCCAAATATTGTTTTTTTCAATATTATTTTCTACTACATTGAGATGATTACTTAATATGGGTGAATAATTAGTCGGCATGAGAATTAGGATGCCCAATCACAAAATGCCACCATTGCACTCCATTACTGCTACAATGCTACAACTGCAAATAAAATTGACTAGTATGTCCTTATGAGAAATAATGTAGACCGCACTAAATAATCATTTTGGGCTAGAAGTGTTCAATAATTTTGCACAAAAAGTATATACTAAAATATTGTTTAATAGAAATTGGCACAATATAGTAGTATTTAGCTTATACTACTATATTTGGTGGTTACGGTTAGCATTTCCTAACGAGTAATTAACAAATTATATTTGGAAAATCTGATTTAAAAATTCTTTTTAAAATAAAAAGACTTGTTTTTTCTTTTTGTTCTTTTTATTGTTGTAAAGAAGTACCCAAAGTTCATACAAAATATTCATGCAAAAAATGATTTCCCATAAGATATGTAATCTATTTAAAAAAATATTTTTTGCCATCACTGACCATCAGGCATAGTAATTAAAAATAGTGTGACTTTAATACTATAAAATCAAAGAAAGAAAGTTGTCCTCATTGTGAGTTTAACCCTAAAGGTCCATTGTTCCTTTGGGGGACAAATGGGATTTTGGGCAGGTACCTATAGGCTGAAATTTTGTTATGATATTTTGAAACTTTTTTGGAAGACAAAAAAACTAATTAGCTTCATGGGAATATAATTCTTTTTTCAATCAGTGCCCAGGAACAACAATTATGCCCAAATAAGTTCAAAACAGGGGAGCCCACGGAGTAGCAAAAAAACAATTTTTAATTTAATTTTTTTCTCATAGATGATATTTTTGTCTACACGGAAATCTTTGATTAATTCCATTTGTATTTGTTATGAGAAAGTTATAGACAATTTGTTTTTTGGGCAATTAGAGCATCTTCTTGAAAAAATAACTTCTAGGATTCATTTATGAATGCAATTCTTACAATTTTTCAAAAAAGAAAGATCCACATGGTTTTGTTTGCTTGGTACAATAATCTCAACATTGGAAATAGTGCATTTTAATTCTATTTTAGAGATGTTAATAATTTAAATTTTTCTTCTATCTCATACCTACTTCTATTTAATAATTTTTTAAAGTATGAAAATTAAATGTTTTTATTTTTCTAGACTCTCACTCAATTTTCCACCATAAAGATTAAAGCTCAAAACTATGTAGTGCAAAAAATTAAAGTTAAAATAAATTCAAAGTCAAATAATCTAGTCTCGCAATGTAATGAAAAACTAATTTTTTCACTTTAAACGCAAATATTTTGCAATCTATGCGGTCAAAAATTCTGAGGTTTTTTTTCACACATTTTCATACTAGTTAGGTGTAAGAGCCTATAGTTAGATGTGCAAAAAGAAACAATTTTAAAATTTTTGTACTCTTTGCTATAGAAATGGTAGTTTTCCATTAGAGGACATTTGAGGCCTCTAGAAGATCGTTTCAAGCCCGTTCCCAAATCTAGCCTGACACTGTGAACAGCCGGTACGAGTTGTCAGAATTTTTTTTCCCAAATATCATTCTAAGCAATTTTATTTTTACTTTTATTTTTCCAAAAATGACGTGGCACAACTGCAGCCACATCAACCAGCATTTATCTTGCATTCCCACAATACGGGAACGAAAGAAAACTCGCAAGGCCTCAAATGTCCTCTAATACCGGTAATTGAGATAAATCGATAGTTGACCGTCCTGTAAGAGTTAAGAGCATCCCCACCAATCTGTTCTCTATTTCTAAACTTGAAGTCTCAAAGCAGTCAACCTTGACTTTATACAGATGAGACCTTGCCAGTTCTCTATATGAGCCTTTGGATAGAGAATTTGGTGAGAGTTTTACAGAATTCTGTATAATTTACGGATATAGATTTTTGAAAAGTTTGGTGCGGTGAACTTTCTGTATCCCTGTCTGCATCTCAGGTCCTCTTCCCTAAATTTTTAGGGAAACGGAACTCTAAAGTAAAGAATGCTCTAAAGGAAAGAGTAACAGTTCGCACAAAGCTTTTCCATCCATACAGGAAGAGCTTCTCAACCAATGCCAAGTGTGGCAGGGGGAAAGGCCGATTCAGGATGGGTCGGGATTCGGATGTACGAATCTAGAGCTTCATCCATCCTCAGTCTCTACTTATCATCCATCGATTCCATTCAAACCATCTTCATCGCCACGAGCCGAGCAAGCTTCCGTCTGGCCGCTTCTTCTCTCCGGAAGAAGACGACTCCGGGGAGCTCCTCACAATCCCACCTCCCTCGTAGAATTAAATGAATCTGCTCATCTGTTGCTGATGAATGCAGCCATTTCACAGACACCTCCATTTCCAGAAACCCTAAAAAAAATGGCGCTGTCTCTCGCCACTTCCTCCGTTCTCCCTCGTTTTTTGAGTGTTGCCGATAGACATCATCATCAGACATCCGTGGCTCGCATTGTCGTCTTTAATCCCGTTCTATTCTCGCCTCTGCCAAGATTACGGAAAATTCAGAAGAGCGCTAGATTAAATTCAAAGCTAGGGATCAATCGCGAATTGAGATTGGAAGTGCAGCTGCGGTCGGTGCTGATTGTGGCAAGGGGGAATGGCGGTGAGTTGGGGGAATCTGGTGACAGAAGAGGAGGAATTGCTTCGTCGAGTGGGCGTGAGGATTTGTGGCAGGGAGGAGTCGGGGAGAGAGTGTTCGGTCGGGAGCGGTGGAGCTCCTTGATTGCGAAATTGGTGACGGCGTCGTCTGCGGCTGCGGTGTGGGTGACTTCAGCTGCGATTGTGGTGTTGTTGGTCTTGGCGGAGCCCCGGGACGCTGCTGCTCTTAATCTAGCGCCTCGGAAGTTGCAAGGGGATGAGCTTGCCACTGTGCAGCTGTTCCAGGACAACACGCCCTCCGTTGTGTACATCACCAATCTCGCAGTTCGGTGAGTAATTTCGTACCAAACCCGCTTCTAAGTAACGCGCTTCCAATTTGAATTTCAAATTGCAGACACTAAAGTGATATGGCATAGGGGATGCAATGGTGCATGTCTGATCTCAGAGGACGACATTGAAAAGCTTAAGATTTCGTGAACTTAGTGATAAATTCCCGCTCAAGTGCATGCCCATGAATTTCTACATGTAGCATCTAGAGCCCTGACAGATTCTTGGTTAAATTCAGCTCCTTCTAGGTTTACCTACTACAGACACTGATTCTATTTATGGTCATACTCCGATTAGGGTTTGGTTATGTATATATGAATTAAGGCATTCAAAGGAGCGTGCTGGAGAAAATGCAATTTTGTTGTGCAACTTGTTTGATGTCAATACACATAAACATCTCTATTATAACCTTCTTTAAAATGTCATGTCTAGAACGTCCTGTTCACTTGCCACACTCTCATTTGACTTTAACATATTGTTCACATATTTAAACTATATCACAGAGAAGAATTTGGGACTCCAGTGGTCACATTTAATAGGGCTTCTCATCATTCTGGAGATGCAAGAAACTCGTATCTGGAGAACACTCCTAATTCGTTGGGACGAACAGTCAAGCACTAGACTAGTGGAGCTTGAGGAATCAAGAGAAATCGCACCCTTAGTTGTGTAATTTGAGGCTGATGTAGGTACACTCAAACCTCTGTAATATGGCTTTCACTAAAATGACATTCTAGAATATCCTGGACACTTCCTACACTACCATTGGCTGTAATTCATTTTACACGTGCAACTATTGGGACCCTAAGTGGTGAGATTAAAGAGGTTTGAGTAAAAATATTACCTTTCAGCAGTCTGGAGATGCCAACAACTCATGCCTCAGGATTCGGCGTGAAACCCTGATTCGTTGGAAGGGACTAGAGGAGCAGGATTAATGGAATGTCTTTGATTTGCTTAGAGCCAACAGTGTTGTTTGAAAACTGTGGGGTGGTTGTGCATGCAGGAGAGATGTCTTTACCCTGGATGTGATGTCAGTGCCGCAAGGATCAGGTTCAGGATTCATTTGGGACAGCAGGGGTCACGTTGTAACGAACTACCATGTCATCCGAGGCGCTTCAGACCTTCGGTACAATTTGCATCTTCCTCAAATCTCTTCTCCTTTTGCTTTAGCTTGCTATTTGCGTCTTTATTCGCATTTTTAGGGCAAGGTTGCACACTAGAGGGTTTAGAAGTCCAAAAGGGCTACTAACCAAGAGTTAGGCATGTTTATTCTAGGAAACAAGATAAAAAGGATGCCTCCAATAACAAAAGTATCTGTTAGGGGTGTCAGACCTTATGATTCCTTTCTACGTTTTTCAAGTTTGTTTCCAAGTTTTGGACGATGTAATTCTTCTTTCCTCAAAGTATTAGCCCTTTCCTAGTGTGAAAATCTCCTTGTACCGTCAAGTAGCTGCTCACTACCTCCAGTTGGGGAGAGGTGAGTTAACTCCATGTCCACAGAAGTATACCTCGTTAAGACAATAGAACAGTGTGGAGATTATGCTCATTAAAGAGGGAACATGATTACTTAAGAAGGGGACAACTAGGGACACATTTACAGGACCACAACGACACTCTTGAGATTAACTTAAGGAAAATCAAGGCATCTGCAACCCAAAGTTAAGCACAAATTCAGGATTTACTAGCAAAACAGGTAACGAACACCCCGTGTGCGACCCAGCCCTTACGCGCAAAATGCTCTATGAGCATTGGCATTGTCTCCAATGTGAAATTCGAACTTAAGGTCTGGCTCCTATGTTAACTTGGTGATCTCTAAAGGCGAAGTTTGTTTGTAATAGGGTGACACTGGGTGACCAGTCTGTGTATGAAGCGGATGTTGTTGGGTATGACGAGGACAAGGACGTAGCAGTACTGCATATCGATGCACCGAAAACCGAACTGCGACCGCTGCCTGTGGGCAGCTCTTCTGACCTACTTGTAGGTCAAAAAGTATTCGCCATTGGCAATCCGGTATACGCACTTCCTTCCTACTTAACATTTTGATGACGAGGCTTAATTCTAAGCTGTGTCATGCGATCGTTTTGACCATGTTCTTGTAATACTTACTCTTCAATCCTTCATGTTTTGGGTGCAGTTTGGTCTAGACCACACGCTTACTACAGGAGTGATCAGGTACTTCTGAAGTTCTGTTTTTTCATATTGAGGGCCACTTTAGATTGCACAGTTGAAGTAATATGCTTGAGATAACAAAAAATCTTACACCTTGAATTTGTTCAATATGAACATTAATCCTTGTTGGCGCTTACGTGCCTCCTACGTGGCATTCTAATAATATTTGAGATAACAAAGTTTTAAGCTGCCTCTTAGAGGTGGATCGGACACTTTTACCTCAAGTGTGTCATAAATGCAGTGGATTATTTTAAACTTGTGAGCTCACCCCTGGTTGCACATGATGTTGGTTCAACAATAAAGCTTGTTATCTCAAGCTTGTTACTTCAAACTGTGCAATCTAAAAAAGCCCGACGATTGTCTCTTATGCTAAGCCTCATTCTCATTATGTATTTCAAACTAAGGGTCATTAATTGATCGTTTTTGAGCACAGTGGGTTACGGAGGGAGATCAGCTCTGCAGCAACTGGTCGTCCTATCCAAGACGTCATCCAGACTGACGCAGCCATTAATCCTGGCAACAGTGGAGGCCCTTTGCTGGATAGTTCTGGCAACCTGATTGGTATCAACACTGCAATATACTCTCCATCTGGCGCGTCATCAGGTGTGGGGTTCTCAATACCTGTGGACACGGTAAGATTTATTCCCTTTCTAGCTCGTAGTGAACCTCTTATTAAGAAGTAAAGTTCATATCTCATATGCGGGCTAATTCGGATGTATTATGGATTCGCTATATCTTCTTGCATCATGTTTAATTGAATGTATGGTCGTCATTCTGTTGACCATCTTCTCTTTTTCTCTGGACCATGGGAGATAAATGCTCACCACGTTAAGGTACATGATAGTAATTGTTTCACTTAAAACATTCTAACGTATGTACAAGTGTGATTACTTGGAGATGATAGGGCTGTGGAGAGATCACTTTGGGTACAAGAGCTGAATCTGGTTGGATCAAATTTTGTTTCGTTGTGAATGAATTTCTTATGCAATTTCAACGTGGGAGGTTGTAGATCACTTTTAGTGACACAGAGAACCCCTTTCTATTCAAAGATCAAAGTCCATAGAGATTTTGCAAAATCATGCCTACATCACTTGGTTGCTAATAAGTTCTACCAAGTATGTGAATACCGTAGTTGATTTTTGGTAACTGGGGTCAGCATAGGAGACAGGATCAGGTTCGTAATGGCTCTAGTATCATCTACGTTAATCGGATTTCATTTAAATGACTGTACTGATCTATCCAACACAAAAAAATTATACATCGGTCCACCGGGATAGGATTTTCTTTGCTGAAAGAGTTTGTAACTGGCTTGCTTAGGTGAGTGGCATCGTGGATCAAATTGTGAAGTATGGAAAAGTTACTCGTCCCGTGTTGGGAATTTCATTTGCACCAGAGCAAGCAGTAGAACAGTTGGGCGTGAGTGGCGTGCTTGTGCTGGATGCCCCCCCGAACGGACCAGCAGGCAAAGCTGTAAGTTCTCAAGAATATTTCATTAGTGGAGAAATGCTGTCTTTTCCACCTCTCGGATGCTTTATTTTGTGAAGTCTAATGAACTTTACCCGTGAGTGCAAAATCCAAATAAATTAAGAAGTCCACTTTGGAAGCCAATAGTCAATTCATGTGCGGCAACCTTCAAAACATATTTCTAATGTTAAAGAATGTAGGCTGTTATTACAATTTTTCTAAGTGGTACATCTTGTTTGCTTCCTTGATGAATTGTTTGAACTTTATGGATATGGAACCAGTTCCTTTTGGTCATTTGGGCTATTAGGAGAGTGGTCTAAAACCCTTTTATCATTTGTTGAACTCCTATGTTCACATTTGTATTTTATCTTCTTGTGATATGTAATTGTGAGAGTATTGAGTGAGTTTTGAACTGGGTCTGTGGGGTGTTTGGTGAGAGGATAAAGTATGCGATATTTAAGTGGTCTGGGTGAGTCACTCCTTTATCTCGTTTCTGTGGTGTCCCGTTAGAGTGAGTTGTTACGCTGACACAAGTAGTTCTTCTCAAGCTTGAGAGTGGTTTGTTACTTCAATTTCTTTAGTTCCTTGTGCTCTCTCTTGGAATTTTTTGGTCCTCTCCCAAGCCTGGAAGCTACACTCTTTGTCTGCTTAGTGTGGGTTCCGTGCTACTCTTTGACCATTCTGAGGAGCATTTTCTGTTGGGAGCAGGGATTGAGACCAACAACGCGGGACTCCTACGGGCGCTTGGTGCTTGGAGATGTTATCATGTCTGTAAATGGAAGGAAGATTGCCAATGGCAGTGATCTTTACAAGATTCTGGACCGTTGTAAAGTAGGAGACACGGTACGACACAAATTCTCAGGCTCTTGTTCCTCTTGATGTTGAATCCGACTGCTACTTGCATCGCATCCTCTATTTTAGACGTTTGTCTTGATAAAAACAGGAATTTTCAGCAATATTAAGCGTTTTTATTCAGCATCACAGGAGAATTTATCACATAGTTCATGGGGAGGTTTTCTATGGTCACCGTGATCATACAGAAACCTCATGTATCACAGGGGATGCCTTTTTATATACTCGTCGTGATGCATGGAGACTCTTCTGTATGATCATTGTGATCATAGAAAAGACTTCCCCATTAATAATGAGGAAGATTCTCTTCTTGTCTTGATGTTTGTCTAAATGTGCCTGAAATATTCAAATTTTACTGAAAATCCCTAATAATTTTTTTCCTTGCAAATCATGACTAAGCTCATGTCGGACCTCTCTGTTCTGTGGTAACAGGTGAAATTGGAGGTGCTCCGTGGGGATCAAAAAGTAGGCGTGGATGTCACCTTGGAATCTAGAGATTAGCTTTTGTCTAGTCCGCAGAATATGCATCACCCCAACTTCTCTTGGCCTTGGTCTCGCTTTCAAAGATCAGGGCTTCTGTATTTTCGTGTAGATTACTTCATCAACTCTATCTCTAGGTTAAGATTATTGATGATTATTTGTGACCATACTTTCCAATCTTGTAAGATAAGTAGGTACATATGTTCGGTGCTTCTCGCAACATATCTCGTTAATGGAAATGAAAGTAGTGACTTTTAACTTTGGGTTTGTCAGGATTCTTGATGGACTGCTCATCATCTCAGGTCTTATTTGAGATCTAGACTGGAGTTTGCGGATTACGGGACCTTTGTTGAAATAATTCATCTGCTGCAAGAGCATCTCCACTCCTGCTCCTTAATACTGTACAAAGAATCATTTATGCACATGGAATTAGAGCTTGGAAGTGCATTATGGAATTGGAACTTCCCTCCAATCCAGTCTCAATCCTTTTAGTTTTTGCAGTAGTCATCAATATGGCATGAAATGGCATGAAACAAATATTCACATTTAGGGCATGATGATTAGGAGCTACCGTTAAAATCTCACGTAAAAATGCAAAATTATTGAATCACTAGAATATGCCCAAATGCCCCAAAGAACTAGCAAGAAGTACAAAGAAGACTCTTTGGTCTTTTAACCCCTAAAGTCCCATTGTTCCTACGGGGGACAAAATAGATTTTGGGCAAGTTCTTATGAGCTCAATTTTTGGTGAAACTTTTTTGAAACTTTTTTATAAGATAGAACAACTTATTAGCTTTCTTGGAATGTATTTTTATTTTAATCGGTACCCGGGAGCAAAAGTTATGCTACAATAACCTCAAAATGAGGGAGATCAGGCAGCAATTAAAGATCCATAAAAAATTGAAGTAAATTTTTTAATTATTTTTTTCTAATAGATTATATTTTTGTTTAAATAGGGAGCTTTGATTCATTCCATTTGGATTAGTGATGCACAAGTTATAGAGTTTCATGTTTTGCGGGCAATCAAAGCATCTTCCTGAAAAAAAATTCTTTCATTTTGATTGCTAATATCTTTCAATCCGTACGGTCAAACATCACAAAATTTTTACCACCTGATCTAAAAAATGTGTAGTACAAGATCCTACGGTTAGATTCTAAAAAAATATAATTTTTTGGTTTCTTGGATGAATGCAACAAAAGTAGCAATTTTGATTGATTTTTGACAAAAAAAATGGCCTTGAGACTTTAGGGGTTAAGGTAAGACCACCTACTCTAGACCAAGGAGAGATGTCCAGCTTGTAGGGTGCACTAATTCAAGCCAGAGAGGGCGTTCAAATTTGGAATGTGTGTTTTCCTTCTTTTCAAGCTTGGGATGAATAAGGTCATGATACATGTCCCAAAATGCACCGGAAGTAGTAAGCACAAAAGTAGTTCAGCTATGAGCGGAATTAGGAGACTCTACACATTGGCTATGGGTTCGGAACACTTTTTGGCTCCCAAATGTTTAGTAATTTCAATTTCAGCAATAAAATTATAAAAAATTGACAGTCCCAATATTTCTTATCTCTCTACATGAGAAAAATTTCCACTACCTCACACTCCTCTTCATCTGTTCTGAAATCGCTTAATTGATTGGGTATGGATGGTTCCACCTTAGGGTACATTTGCATCAATGCGGGTGAAGAAAAAGTGGAGTATAGATTTCAACCTTGTAGAATTCAAAATATCATTGATGTGAGTGTAAATATTCCTCTCAAGATTGAGAATTGGTTTGTAGTAAGGGTAAATTTTCATGTACGAAAAATTGACCTTAACTAGTACGTGAGATTAAAAAAAAATTGATTTTTTGTATGGAAGTTTGCAACAACCTTCATATTTTTAAGGGACAAAAGTGCATTTGTTGAATTTGTTGATGCTTTCACTTGTATGTGAGTAGGAAGATGAATAAAGAATTCCGGATTTTTTGATGGGAACTCAACAATTGCTTTTCAATATAAATTTATGGATACACTTTATCCATTTTCCCTAACTCCTACAAAAAAATCTTGAAAATATTTATAGTCCACCTATGAATGAATGAATGTCATGACTTTTTTAAGGAAATAAATATCCTATATGAGAATTAGATTTGACATAAATTAGATAATTTTTGCCCAAATGTGCCACATGTCATCTTAAGATTGATTTAAAAACAAATGCACCATTCAAAATTTGAAATGAAAATTCAATGCCGGCATTTACTTACCCTCACTACTAGTAAGCTAAACCTTTTAAGGACTAAGAAGCCCACATTGGACCTCAAGTTATTTTAAGCATTGAAGAGTTTATATAAGAATTTTTATTTTTAATTATTTTAATAATTATTTATTTAAACCAATGCATGCAGTGTTCTTCACTTTAGTTAATGATATAATAAAAACTTCCATTTAGATTATACTTTCTACAATATGATCAATCTCAGTCGTAAACTTAAAATCATGAATTCTTAGTACGTAAAGGGTTAACATCTAATGACCCTCCTAAAACTTCACCTCCGAAACGAAGGAAAGACGGGGCTGCTGAAGACGATTAGGGTTTGGAGCTTCTCCATCGCCAATTCGCCATCGCCAAGCTCCCATCACCACTTCCACCACGGGGTCGGTGATGCACGGGCGAACAAGGAATCGTGATCTTCAGCAACAACAAATCAAAGCATTGAAAACGCATGTGACTGCGTGCTGATGAGCATGTTCTTCCTGCGGTCCACTGAACAGGTTGCTGCTGCTGCAGTGCATTGAGGTTATTGATGGTGTCGTGGTGGCTTCGGCATCCTCTTCACCAGCTCACAAAAAACTTTGTTGCCGGTGCTTAGAATCACTCGTGGTTCGTGTGCGCTTCGCCTCGCCTCTTCCAGCCATGTGAGTGTTTGGGGGAGTTCTAGAATTTGGGGGTCTTCCAAGCCATGTGAATGTTTGGGAGAGTTCTAGAATTATGGGACTGCTGGAATGTTTGTTCAGGGTTGGCGAGGTCTGGTTGGGTATTTTAGGGTTTGATAAGCTTAGGGATGTGGTGAAACAGAGAAGTGGAAGGATGCAAGTGAGTGGCGCAATTTAGGGGGAACAATGGGAGTGGCACTAAGTTAGGTGGATAGGTGGAGGTGATTGGGAGTTGTTTGAACGATTTGGCTTGGTGGTGGTTCAGGAGGGCATCTATTAGTAGGCCGTCTGCACCTGATGATGATGAAGACAGGGAGTCGGAACCTACTCTGCAGGAAATCGTAAATATTAAGGTTGTTAACTTCCACCTTTTGCAATCAGAGTTCTGTTCCTTTCCTTGGAGATTTGTCAAATGGTACGTCTGCAGGTCTCTAGGGACATGATGACACCGTGGTTCATATGTTTAAGCTCGACTTTCGGGAAGCATTGGAATATTGCATTCCTTTGGCAGACTGGTTCTTACATGTTAGTGTGACTGGTGCAGTTGATAGAGAGCGGGGAGAAAGAGAGATTGAAGGAGTTGTTGCGAGAGAGACTTATTGAATGTGGATGGAGAGATGAACTGAAGGCTCAATGCAGGTCAGTCTTCCTAGTTTTTTTAACGCCACGGTCTGTTTTTTATACGCGTTGATTATTCTGGTTTCGCGAGAAAATTACGCATCTTACTATTCGCATTGTGAAGATTTGGGATTACTTTGAACGAAGTTATGTGTGCTGAGAGTCTTGAATAGCATCCCAGCTGGTTGCTCTTCACAACATTTCAGAACATTGGCACTCTCCCCATAGTTCACCAATTTCGAAAGCCTGACAATCACTGCAGAATTCAGTAAATAGCTCCGGATTTGTAGAAGGTTTATATTGCTCAAGATACTGTGCAAAAGAATTTGAAGTCTAGATTCTCTTTGCGAGGTTTCAAAGGCAGCCACTCAAGAACGTTATGTCTGGCGTCAATCCATGTGAATCTCGGAAGCGTTTTTTGCCGCTTTCTAATTCATTTGGATGGTGCTCTTGTTGGCAGAGCTTTTACGAGAAAGAAAGGTCGCGGCAATATCACTGTGGATGAGCTTGTTCGTACTATTACCCCCAAAGGCCGAGGTTCGTTTAACTTACATTCATCTGGTATTTCTGTCAAGATCTTTTAGCGTCATAGAACTTGGACATTAGTCTTCAGTACTTCCTAAGCCAGGGATACAAGTAGAGACGGCGGAGGGAGGGAATGCAGCTTTGGGTTGTTTGAAAACGGATGCTATGTCATAGAGGGGTCGTTGGCTTATGTGGAACGGACTGTTGCAGCCATGGTGCCCGATAACGTGAAAGCGGAATTGTTGCAGCGTATTCGAACATTCCTGATGACTGACCCCTCCTGAAGCGATTGGAGTTGTCCTCCATTCGTTCTGTGCACAAAAATTAGGGAAGCAGCCACCACTCACTGGCTCTGTAATCATCTCCTTGTTGTTTCATGTACATTAGCTTCGGTTCCAATCTCAATTAGGCGGTGCTTTATGCACCTTTTGGACGGGAAACACAGGTTGATTGCCCTTGTGTAGAGTACTAGTCATTCAATCTGAGCTGCAAGATTCTCTTCACTGAAAATTTTCAGATGGATGCTGGCCTCTGAAATTATTCGTTTATATTACAAAAAGGGATGTTAGGATCAGTTCCAAGTGTACAATGGATTGATTGCCTGTTTTGATCAATGCTACAATCGCCACTTTCTGCCCCTTCTGCCGACATCGGAGTAGATTTCTTCAGTATGGTCAAATGATTGTCCTCAAATGGTGTAGGTCTCCTTTCTTTGGCCTGCACTTGCACTGGCCGCATGTGCAACGTATGTGAGGTACCGTTATACCATTATACGAGAGCTGAAAGGGTCCCTTCTGCTCTGACTTCTGGGTACTATTCATCTCTTAAAAACCAAACTCTTAACATTACCTCTCCACCTTGGGAATGGTTTCTTCACAAATGCGCTGTTTCCAATCTTTCAGTAAAGATTGGGGCCTATACATATTAGGGCCTATACATATTAGGGAAGCGCATTCGTCTTCTCCTCTGTTATGTTATGCTAGATGTGAATGTTGTTGCACTAACCAATGACAAACCCATCTACTGTAATCCAGAATAAAGTTATGGAAAAATTCATTACTTTGGCAACTATCTAGACAGACAGGCACAATACGTATATACTATCCTAAATGAAAAAAAATCCTAGAGTCCTAATAATGTTCAATCTAAGATGTAAGAAAATTTTCTTGCTAAAGTTACCAGGCAACATAGAAATAAGGATGAAGACCAACATGATACCACATCTCTCATGATGTGTTCTATGCTTAAAAAAGCTGTATCCACATCAGCCATAGTAGTCTGGTGTTTGCCAATTATATTCTTTTCTAAACCATCCAAGGCAAAGTTCGCTATTAAAGGACTTATGACTCTATGGAACAAGACTTCAAGTTCCCCTTGATATTCAATTGGACTCTTAAGCTATTCTTTGAGTACAATTTCTACACTACTAGGCATGGAAAAATTATCTAAGGTCCATCAATGAAATATTCAGTTGAGGTGAAATATTTGGTCAAAGAAGCCTTTTATATCTTGTGATCTTTTTGCTAGAATCAAAAGGGATTTTTGTGAAAAGTTGCATAAAAAATTGTTTTTTTTTTATGGTTCTTTCAATTTTACAGCAGCTTTTACATTGACATTATGTATCTCTTGCATGTTGTTAAGGTATTGATGCTACAATAGATTTGATAGAATGCATGTAATAGTAGCTTGCAAAGAAGTAGATGAGGAGGAAGTCTATTCCTAGATTGAACAACCTCTTCATCACATCCGTGGTGAAAAATTATTATTTTTCAGAATGTAAAGTTCATTACTTCGAATATTCTTTATTTTCCGTTATAATTTCGTCTACAAAGTGCTCAGAGTAGGTTTTACGGGAAGCTCATCCTCATTTTGTCATCTTCTCTTCAAGTGTTGTACATTTTCTGAAAATAGTGAGTTTTGGTTTGTACTATTACAATTGGATTGACATCATTGTTGCATTCAAATTATTCCTTGAATTTTCTCGAAATTTTTGCAAAATTTTTGGAAGGCACTGCAATGACAAATTGATTGAGGCTCAGAAGTATTGATCCTTTTGACATGGTTGCAAAGAATTCAATGCATTTTTTTCCTCGTGTAGTTTTTTTCGTGAAGAGAATTGAGAGGGAGATTCATTTCTCCTTTCAATTTCACTTCTTTTTATTTTGTTATTGATAAAAGTCTGGTTGTTACCCTTTGAGCAAGTAGTGTCAACCAATGTCTTGTTTGTCTTTCAATTTCACTTCATTTTATTTTGTTAGTGATAACAGTTTGGTTGTTACCCTTTGAGCAAGAAGTGTCGACCAATGTCTTGTTTGTGTTCCTCATTTGCAATCACCTTCAATTGTTTGCCTATTTGCGAAGGATTGGTGCATTTTATAGGTATTGATCGTACTTCTGAACTGTTGTTTCTTACGAGGGTTTAGATGTTCAAGGAATAATCCTAGTGCGGTTTTTTCCAAATATGTAGGTGACTGGTGTTCAAGATGGCAAGTTGGAGTTGGTTGTTGCATTTTGGCAGTGGTTTTGAGTTCTCTGGCCTCGACTTTAGCAAAGCGGCTTTGTCTAGGTTCAACAAGTTCTACAAGATTCAATGGAAAGGTGCGTCCTGTTGTGCGCTCCCAATGCAAGAAAGTGAAAGCCACAAGTTGGAGTCATGAGGGCTTCAACAATGACAAGGCTGCAATAGTGACAGGCCTGTGATTTCCTTTTGGCTTAAAAGTGGGTGTCAAGATAGGAAGATGGCTTAGTGAATGGAATACAAAGGTGAAAATGGACAGGGCTGCAGATTACAAAAAGTGCATGCCGGCAGTGCTTAAAATTGCCATACAATCCAAATAATGATTCTCCTAACCTGGTAATTGCAGAATATTCTGCTTAAATCTACATGCTCACTCCAAAGACAGCCCCCTCGCATTCTCTTAATAACCTAATACCTGCGCTAACTCTTCATATCCCGTTGAATGCTTTCCAGTAAGTGCTCCATGCGATGCTTCATAACTGGCTGTCCTTTTCCGGTGGTCTTCCTGAATTTTTTCTGCACCTCTTTCCGTTCTTTTTTAGACTTCTCCCGGCCTGCCTGCTGCTCCTCAAACAGCGCTCGTTTCTCCTTCTTTACTTCTTTCTGCTCTTGCTGTTTCTTCTCGTACTCCTCCCTCAATCTCTCCAGATGGGACGCTGGCTTAGGTTGACGACCTTTTCCAGACTTTTTCGGGTATTTTTCCTCACTCTCTCTCTCTGTTTCAGCTGACTGTATTTCCCTTGATGGACTGGGTTTCGCCTTCTTACCCTTAGTCCCCACGGCTGATAAATCTTGACTGGGGATCTGCAGTAATAAATAGAATAAGACAACCACCAAAACTGTAGTGATCATGTCCTCCACGAGACCCTTGCGATGCAGCATCACAATCACAATTACTTAGAAATAGATAAATTGTCTAGATACACAATGCAGAATAACTTCAGAGTATAGGTTCTTTGGAGCGAGGATTTTTAATGCATTTATTGCTATTCACATCAAGCAATGGTTAGTAATCTTCGGTCCTGTCTGCACCATCCAAGCAGCTAACTCGGGTGTCACGGTTCATTGACAGGTTGGAGGTTAACCCTTGGACGCCCTGTTGATCAACTAGGTCTGTGCGGCCATTTAGTAACTAATTTCGATAAGCAAACTAGCGCTACTCGGTTGATGCCTTAACTCTAATTGAGAAATTTTAAAAGTGACTTGTACAATCTCTAAACACTGACAACTTACAACCACAGTAATCTATCATATTTACACGCAGTAAGAGAATCACCTCAGCGTCGATAGAGAGAGGGATGTGAGGTCGAAACTCATGTCCTTCTTCTGCTAAATGCTTCAAGGTCTTACGGTACTTGTTTACTTTTTTCGAATTCTGGTAAACCTCCCGCTGTTTTCCTATATTCAACATAGCAAAAGAAAGAATTGTGTGAATGAAAACTGTTGACCGACATAAGTCCCACCCTGAAACCCTAAACCCTAAACTCTAAACCTTAAACCCTCCCTCAGTGAAAGCACAGTTCAGGAAAAATAAATAAATATCAGATACTACATTTGATACATATTCCGAAACGACCCTCGATTAGGCAGCAACTGTAAATAAAAGGTAAACTTACGAATTTGAGAGGCGGTTACGATAGGCTTAATCCTGTTAGCACCGACAAACGCCTCTAGACTCAAACCCTTTCCACCCAATCTCTTCTTCTTCTTATAATCTGAAGCACCAACTGAACCTCCTTCGACGTTCCTGGAGTCACCATCTCTCTTTTTCATAGCTTAAATTTCTATAATGCTCGAACACTAAACCCCTGCCACAGCGTTGAAGCTTCAAAAATTGCTTGAAGCTCTAGCAATTAGGGTAAGCTAGCCTGCACCACAACCCAAGTAAGCACAACCATCCTGAAAACCACTCCCAATTCCCCCCAGTGCCCCTCTTATCGTTCCCCCTAAATTGCATCACACACCTGCATCCTTCACCTTCTCTGGCTCGTCACACACCACCAACGGACACGAAAAGACACTTCCAGTCCTCGCTAACCCTAAACTACCATCCAACACTTAAACTCAATACCACATACCCTAGCCGTGGTGGTGGTGACTGGAAACTTGACGATTGCGATGACAAAGCTCGAAAACCTAATCGCCTGCATCATCATGAATCCTCATTTCCTTACCAAGCTCATACTCCTCCACCACATCAATGATCGCCTCAAGAAATAGTACCCCTTCTGCACTCACAAAAACAGATTACAAAACTACGTACTCAATCAAAACCTAGCACACACCTGCAACAGAATTACATTCAACAAACAAAATGCGAAGCAAGGCCAAACAGATCAAACATTAGAACTCTTACAGAATCGCCCACACTCAAGCTGCAGCAATCTGCACCCTGTTGGACGGAAGCTCCAACAATTTGCACAGCCCTCAAAGAAAAAAGTCCTGATGCAGCAGGCCCCTATACCTGCTCTAATACCTGCAGGCTCTTATACCCGGTCCTCCCATACACTTACCTTCACACCCGGTTGAGATCCGCCCCTCTACAATTACACCAGAACTTTGATTTATGCTTCATCAATCAACGGCTTGTGCATGTTAGGGTAAGGTACTAAGGTAACCGACCCATGTCCAACCACGTAAGCAATTATGCATATTTGGAGCACAGGCTTTTTAAGTGCAAATTTTTTCTTGTGTATGGAAATAGAATTTGGATGGATTGCATATTTTTCCAAAATTTTATCACCAAAAACGTAATTACTAAAAATTTTTTAGTAGAAGATTCTCTTAGACCTAATAGACCTTTATAATTCTGACCATAGGTTGATTGCAAAATCAACCAAGGATTGGTTACAATATTGACTGCCTTACAGCCACTCATATTGCGCCACACTTGCTCCGGGAATTGAGCCACAAATTCACCAAAAAACAACAATTTATATCACTAAAATGAGGGCGGTGATCAGAAAGGGGTTGGCTACCTTAATCCTAAAGGCCCAAGGCCATTTTTCTACCAAAAAACACCCAAAATTGTCATTTTTATAGCAAAGAGAAAAAAATTTAAAAACGTTTTTTTTGCACATCTAACTATAGGATCTTACACCTAACTAGTATGAAAATGTGTGGAAAAAATTTCAGAATTTTTGACCGCATAGATTGCAAGATATCTGCATTTCAAGTGAAAAAAACAAGTTTTTCAATACATTGTGGGACTGGATTTTTTAACTTTGAACACTTTTAACTTAAATTTTTTTGCACTATAGAGTTTTGAGCTTCAAATGTTTATAGTGGAGAATTGATTTGAGACTTTAGCAAAAAAAGAACATTAAAAAAAAATTAATTTTCATTCTTAAAAAAATTGTTAAGTAGAAGTAGATACAAGATAGAAGGAAAATCTAAAATATTCATATATTTTAAATGGAATTAAAATTCACTAATACCAATGGTGAGATTGTTTTAGAAAGTAAACTAAACCATGCAAAAAAAATTTGAAAAATTTGAAAAATTGCATTTAGAAATGAATCCTACAAGTTATTTTTTTCAAAAAGATGCTCTAACTGCCTGAAAAACAAGAATGTCCACAACTTTTTCATAACAAATTTAAATGAAATGAATGAAAGCTTTTCAGATAGAAAAAAATGTAATCTACGAGGAAAAAAATACAAAAAAAAAAAAAAAAAAAATGCAAATTTTTTTTTGCTGCTTGCATTGCCCCCATTCCTTGTTTTGAGCTTATTTGGTCATAACTTTTGGTCCCGGGCGCCAATTGTGAAAAAATTATATTCTTACAAGGCTAATCAATTTTTCTACTCTTGAAAAAGTTTCAAAAAATTAGGAGAAATTTCAGCCCGTATGTACCTACTTAAAAACGCATTTGTCCCTCAAAAAGACTATGGTCCTCTAAAGTAAGCACACCCATTAGAGAAAAAATGAGCTTTCTGGAGGATTGCGGAGCAGCCCTTCGGAAGTCCTTGAAATTTAGTTTTACGGGGCAAAAAAAAGTTGATTTTTCCTATTCTGCACAGCAGTTTCTGCTATGACAGTGGCACATGAAGTCAATTTTTCAAATAAAAAATTAATTAAAAAAAAAATTAATCTTAAAAAAATATGAAAAAAAAGAAAAAAAAGAAAAAAAAAGTACGGTTGCTGACTGCTCACCAACATCCATTTCAAGATTGCAGGCCAAGCTATTTAAGCTTGGCTTGCCAATCTCGAAATGGCCCCAGTTGAGCAGTCAGCTTAGCTATTTTTTAAATTTAAATTTAAATTATTTTAATACCTTCTTAAGATTAAAAAGATTTTTTTTTTATATTAATTTTGTACTCGCAAAGTTGGGTTCCTGCGCCATTGTCACAACAGAAACTGCTAAGCGAAAATAGGGCAAAAAATAAATTTTCAGCCTCGAAAAATACTATTTCAGGGTCCTTTGGAGGATTGTGGAGCATCCCTCCAAAGGCTTGAAATTTTCTCTAATGCCCATTCCCGTTTATGTACCTCATTCTGTTGTCATGTTCAAATGCAGAATAGTCTAAAAGAAAATTTGAGCCTTCGCTATATATTGATAGAATGTGGTAAATGGATAAGAGTGGGTACACCTAGCTTAGCCACACTCTATTCCGTCCCTGCATCTAATGTCGTCCAAATGCCATCCATGCATTCATTTCAGAACAAGAACCCAAGAAGGTACATGATCTCTTACCTTTTTTTGGGCTAAGTGATAAGATCATGTGGCCTCCTAGATTCTTTTTCTAAAATAGATGCATGGACAACATTTGGATGACATTGGGTGCAAAGGCGGAATAGGGTGTAGTTATCTTACGCATACACTATTTACTCAAGTAACTTAGTTCTAAAAGGACAAGACTTATTTTCAAGGTATTTATTAAAAATGATTTGATTTGTAGATCAATAGGTGCTTTTTTTTGTTACCATACAAGTCTTGAAAGTCATTCATCAACCACTTTTTGGCCCCAATATCCTTTCAAGGAAAATAACATAACTTACATGATCTTTGTAATAACCCCTAAAGTCCTATTATCCCCTGGGGGACAAAATGATTTCGGGTAGGCTCTTACAGTCTCAATATTAGTCTTAATTTTTTGAATTTTTTGAGAAGATGGAGAATCTCATTAGCTTTACAAAAATGTAATTTTTATTTCAATCAGTGCCCGGTAGCAAAAGTTATGGCAGAAAACCTTGAAATTTTAGTTTGGTGGGCAGAAAAAAAACCTCACAAAAACTTTAAATTAAAATTTTTAAAAATTTGTTTCATAAAGATTTTATTTTCATCTACATGGGAAGCTTTTATTCATTCCATTAGGTTTGTTATGCAAAAGTTATGGACAATCTTATTTTTTGGGCAATTAGAGCATCTTTTTGAAAAAATAACTTGTAGGATTCATTTCTGAACTCAATTTTGACAATTTAAGAAAAAAAGTTTCACAAGGTTAAGATTTCTTGTTAGAACAATCTCACCATTGAGATTAGTATATTTCAACCCTATCCTAGAATTATTAATGATTTCATTTTTCCTTCAATCTTGAACCTACTTCTACTTAACAATTTTTTAATGAGTGAAAACTAAGTGTTTTCTTCTTGAATTTTCTTTCCTTGATTTTCAACTCAGTTCTTCATTATATAAAATTAGAAATTCAAAACCATTAGAGCAAAAAAATTTAATTTAAGAAGGTTCAAAGCCAAAAAATGTAGTTGAACAAGGTGCAAAAAGACTTGATTCCTTCACTTTAAATGCAAGTATCTTGCAATCTACATGGTCAAAGTTTCTAAAATTTCTCCCACACATTCTTAAACTAGTGTAGTACAAGATCCTTTGGTTAAATATGCAAAAAATATATTAAAATTTGTTTTTTGCTCTTTGCTATAAAAATGGCAATTTTGAGTGGTTTTTGATGGAAAAAGGCCTTGGGACTTTAGGGGGTACAAATCTTGAAAGTCATTCATCAACCACTTTTTGGCCCCAACATCCTTTCAAGGATAAAATAACATAACTTACATGATCTTTGTAATAAGCTAAATTCAATGCTTGGGGGGTGCACTCCTTGAAAAAAATAAAGATATAGGTGCGAACACCAGGTATTTAAATGGGGGGTATTACTTTTTGTTCATTGATTATTTTGAGGTCTATTATTATATAATTTTCTAATTTGAACCATTAAGAAGGGGGCATACATTAATTATAATTCCTAATTGACATAAATATGTCATATGCTATATTGGTTCAATTTTTTTGCACTACTTGCAATTACAAAAATTGGTATAGGGTTTAGAATTCACAATTAGGAGGCTTCTTAACCATTTATTGCTTTGAAGTCCAAAAATTCATATCTAATTCCACAAAGCTCCAAAATTATGAAACAACTTGGATTAGATGCCAATTCTACTCGTCTTGCAAGGAGAATGTCCTTAAAAGTATTTTAAGATGTTTCACCTCCTCAAAATTCAATTGCAACTCTTTAAATGGCCAATTTATGGACCTCTTACTTTTTGAGCTCAATTTGTAATCAATTTCTCATTGACAGATTTTTAGTAGCATAATTGATATTCATGTAAAATGCAGATATTTGCAGCTTCAAAAATCATAATCCAATTGTAGGCTTTGTCATTATCTAGATTTTATTTTATTTTTGAAACAAATGAAATATATTTTAATTGGTAAAAAGTAACTTACAAGCCGGCTAGCCACAAGTAGCCAAGATGAATTGCCCCCATTGCTTGTTCCTCCAAGTCATTCTAGGGGTGCATGTAAAAAAAAAGCCTCCTACTTTGTACTTGATTAATTTATTTTGTACAATCCTCCTCGCTAATTTTGGGGCTTTTGATTGCAAACATAAATTCAAAATTTGCAAATTTTATCATGCATTGCATTTTTTAAAAATCAACATTTTTCCTTGGGAGCAAGTGGAGGGTCAATTCACCTAGGCTATACAGGTGGCCTGTCAAGAAGAGAAATAAGACGTACATGACTAGACCAAGTAAAACTAGGGAAGAGAAAAGACATTAGGCTATCTAGATTGTAAGCTTAGTAAACTATTCCATTCTGAATTTTTGATGATACTGCTTTTGGAGAAATGCATTTTTGAATGCACTTCCATAACTTATGTGTTCACAATTTATTCCTCACATGGAGCTATAACCACAATCTGCATATAGTAGGATGATACCCTCATTTAACTCTGACACTACAAGTAGTAGGTAAAATATAATAGATCATCTTAGCTTAAAGAATCTAAAATAAAAAGATAATGTAGTATAAATATGGAATGAAATGCCAGCTTTAAACCCATAAGTAAGACTTTTGACCTACTAAACTAATAAGAAAGGGGGTATTTTAAGTCTAAATTTTTCCTTATGCATCCCATTATTCCACACTCTATAGTATTTACAATACACCCAATGACATTTTACATACACTATAGTATAATCAACCAATTCATAATTTTTAGCTCCAATGTTTTCTTGGCACCCTATCATTTGTTTGCACGTAGTTTGCTACTTCTACCACTTACCGCACCCCCCAAGATTCAATGATATAGTTTACAATGCTTATATATACTTGTAAATTTGCATTCCAATTATAACACAATAGTTTTTGGCAAACATATCTTCTTCTAGATTCATGCCAAATTACACTAAAAGTTGTCATAAATTCTTTTGATTCACAAAAATCATAGCCCTTCCAAAAGACAAATAATAAAACCTTATACTACTTCACTCATACTAAAATGATTAGTGTAGTCTTAAAAATCATTCATCACAAACTTTCTACCCATCATTAAATAATACATTCAAATATTGAGAAGATAATATTCTAAATAATCACCCAATAACCAAAAAAACAACCTTACACACTATCCACTATCAAAACAAACTTACACTCACAACATCTAGATTTCTTTATGCCACTTTAATTTTTATCCATAGACCAGACATACACCAAAACAATAAGTAGCACATATAACGTACCTACTTGCCCAAAACACAACACTAGAACAATCCACATACGCATGTACTCTATACAAGTACCAAACTTGACTGACAATCACTTACAAAAACATATAAAAATCATAACAACATATATATCAAGCTTAAGTAGTAAAAAAATCTAGATTACTCTTTATAAAATAAATTCTAAATCTATAACAACCTTTCATTTGTTTCCCTTCAAGTTTTCTATATACTACAAAGTATACAAACCTAGTAATACAACAATAACCCAAATTGAAAACACCAGTTCTCTATTAACCCCTAAAGGACCATTATCCTTTTGGGAGACAAATGAGAAATTTGGGCAGGTACCTACGAGCTGAAATTTTGTCATGATTATTTGAAACTTTTTTTGAAGATAGAAAAACTGATTAACTTTGTGAGAATATAATTTTTTTTCAATTGGTGCTTGGAAACAAAGGTTATGCTCAAAACAATGGAGAGGGGGGAGAGGAGCAACAGAAAAAAAATTCAAAAGAAAGAATTAAAAGAAAAAAAAATCTTCTCATAGATTATATTTTGTTTATATAGGTGTAAGATCCTCCATTTAGATGTGCAAAAAACACTAATTTCAAATTTTTTACTCTTTGGTATAAAAAAGGCAATTTTGAGTGTTTCTTGGCAAAAAAGGTGTCAATCTTTTAAGAGTTAATGACCAGGTCTTTTAAGGATAAAGATGAAGGACCTAGTCTTTTAATTTATCCTTATAAGACCTGGTCTTTTGGTCTAATTTAAAAAATGTCATGTTTGAAGAAATATGTATTTTCATTACTTTTAGTACTAATTGTTTATGTAGTCTAAGGTTCTTTTTGGTATTTCCACTAATTAAAGAGTAGGCTTGTAGCTACACTAAAATTGGTAAATAGTGTTGGCAACACTAATTGTCCCACCTAACACTAACTGTGATTTGCAAGGTTAGTGTTAGATCATTATTTACCCATTCCAACACTATTTTAGCTCTACAATAAAATTTGGTCATTTCAACTTTTTTACAAGAGTGCATTTAGTGTTAGATAGGAAATAATCTCAAAAATGTTGAAATAATCCCTGAAATGCTGAAATAATCCCTAAAATGCTGAAATAGACTATACAATGTTGGAAAAGACCATAAAATGCTAGAAAGACCATAAAATGCTGAAATAATCTCTAAAATGCTGAAATAGACCATACAATGCTGGAAAAGCCCATACAATGCTAGAAAGACTCTAAAATGCTGAAAAGACCATACAATGCTGGAATTGGTCATAGTGTATGTATAAGTTGCTAAATATAGCAAAAATCTTAAATACAATATATTAATCCTAGTTGTAGGCTAGAAATTGGAGGAGACATATAGTAAAATATCCAGTTTCAATTGAAATTGGGCAGCTCTTGCCCTTGAAAATATTGCAAATGTTTTGCAATAATCTATTGGAGATGTGGAAATAATTGCCTTGCACTCCAAGATCCATCAAGTCCTAATGCTAAGCCACAACAAATCATTGCTTTCCTAGCATAGGAGATGTTGTCAACATCCACCTCTCGATTGACATCTTTTACACTATCCGCAGCCAATTGTAGGAAAAATCGTTTGCCTGGATTTGTCAATTTTCCTGACCACTGTCCATTTGCCCGAGGTACATTTTGCCAAGCATTGAGTTGTATCAACTCAATTTTCTTTGCTTCCCACCGTTTTGTCTATGCATCCTTGATTTTAGCAATGAGGAAGGTATCTGCTGGTTGGCAAAGGTGAGTAGAACATGGAGGTAGAAATTTAAAAACCGTATTTTTGGCAGCTAGGACAGCAGCCAATGTAGGGGTCACAGTATACCCGCTACAATTATCAAGCCATATGATCTTCATCCGTTGATGAAGATCGGCTTGATAGGCACGAGGTTTGAAGAAATACTCGAATAAGATGGTTTGATCCATCCAGCCTTTAGGGCCTGATCTATACGAAACCCCGGGAATATTATCTATCAAACCTTGGATAGGGTAGCTTCTATTCTCATTTGAAAAAATGAGCATAGGAGCTTCTATTGTGACACGCCGGCCCCCAGAAAATCCGAACCACTATAGTCATGGATTCCCCACCCAAGACAACTTCGGCGTATTTCACAGTGGTATCTCCCCTAAACCCTAAGATTCGGCCATTGTCAAGATTGACAACAAAATGCGTTTCATCCAGGTTTTCCATGAGGTTTTCATTGAATTCCCTGGATGAAAAGCCCCTTTGCAAGACCCCCAAATGGTAGGTGGTTTGCATTTCGATTTGAAGCTCTTTTTTAGGGCTACAAGCCAAACGACCACGTTGGGATAGCAAGACAATATTATGATTGTCCATGAACTGATTGATCCAATTTGCTGTAATTTTTTGGACCAACAAAACACCGTCTTTGGGATCAACAAAGTGGTCGGTGAAAATGGATCTAGAAGCTACAAAAATGGATGGGGTTAATTCACGAAGGAGAAATGCTAAAATTTGACACCTAATTTGCGGAGGCGATTGAATTCTTCAAATAGAAGTGGGTACAAATATTGCACCCACTCGCTCTTCTTCTTGCCCCGACCCGGCCTGGCCTTTGGAGAATGGTGCTTCCTTTTGCATAAGCAACTTCGGCTGCACAAGAACGGAGTCACGGGGCCATCAACATTTTCTTTGAATTGGACACGCTGTTGCCACCATCGGCTGGCTTTAATGAGGTTGGCCGGGCGCTTCCCACGGAAATGCTCGGGAAAGGTTTGGATGACGCGTGCATTGAGGCCGGACAAGCCATGAACGCCGACGTCCTCTACCATCCAATTTATGATAGATCGGCGAGTGGCCAGACTTGAAACTTGCTGAAGTCACCGGGCAGGGGCGTCCGGAGGAATCTCAGCAAGTGGGGGCCGGTCCATGGTGAAAATTCTGGAATGAAGGAAAAATGCACTTATAAAAAAAAAAAGGTGACCAAAAAAAAAAAATTCTTAGAGGAAATAGAGGACAAGAAGACAAATCCAACCATGTCATTGAAAGTGCAATCAAGTACCTCAATCAAAAGTTATGGACGTCGGAAGTTCAAATTGTAGTCTTACGGGTGGGAAGTTTGAAACCACGGAAGCGGCGGGAAATGACAATCTATAAACCACCACCACCACCCTTGAAAAATTTAGTGCGTGAGCACCAATCCGGCCACAGGTCGGGACCTTCAAAACTGAATGGCAGCATGCGATCCGGCAAGGAAGCTGGAATCTGATACACATCCGATCCGGCGAGGAAGTTGGATTCCGATACACGCCTGATCTGGCAAGCATCCTACTCTGCCGAAGAAGCTCCAACCCCACAGCCACCACGAAGCTCAAAGCAGCAAGGTCCTAAAATTGTGGTCTTTGCAGGGAAGGGCCAGCTCGTGACGGCGGAAGGCCAAAATTGCAGTTCCCTATGGAAAGGTCAGATTTAGACGGCATGCATTCAATGCCCAACACTTTTTACACAGGAATTGTAAAATAGTATTGGGGGTAAAAAACAGTGAGCAACACTAATTATCACCCAACACTATTTACCAATTTTAGAGTAGTGAGAGATGAACTAATTGATGTTCTCCTATTTCTAGGTCAAAATGTAAATTTGAAGCAGATTGACACTTTATATTTCAAAATTAAATTTGTTTCAAAATTAAATTACAAGGAATAGTCAAGGAATATGAAAACCAAATTTCAGCAGAAAACTACGAATTCTAGTTGATTTATCTCAAATTTCTCTTGAAATATAACTTGAAAGGTAACTACACCTAAAATTGACCATATAAGCATTTGAGTTTGATTCTCATTATTAAAACATTTGAATTAGCGATGGTTCTGGTTGGAAGCCATTAAGGCACTTCTAGATTTTCTTTTGCATACATTTTTTGAACAACATTTGAATAAACTATGAATGTTCTAAGTGCTTAAGAGAATTTTATACAAAATTGACCCTCAATTTTCATATTCAAAACCCGGTAACTACACCTAAAAGGCTAAAACCAAAACCTTTCAAAAATTGACACTTTTCTAAAATTGACATCTATAGATTCTTGCCTAAAATGTACTTCCACTATTCATGAGGGTCTAGTTTGGTTTTAGAAACACCTATATTTTCAGTACTTTCTAAATTCACCATTTAGTCATATGGCAATATTTCTTTTTTGGGCAATTAAATCCTCAATTTCCTCAAAAAGAAGGGCAACTTCAAATTTATAGGAAAAAAAGAAGATAATTGTGTTGAAAATGCTAGACTATAATCATGGCCCTGCACACATTATTGCTACAATGTTTCTAAAACCTCATTCATTTGTCATACAAAGCAAGCACATACAAAAATTGCATATAAAAATTACATACTGAAAATTGCATACTAAAAATTGCATACTGAAAATTGGCCTCATTCAATTCAAGCTCCCAAAATGAAGGATCCAGGAAACGCAGTGTGGATCGTGGGGTCGCCCTGCGAAACGCCGGGTCGAGGAGCAACTCTCGGGATAAGTTATGGGCCCAATCTGTAATAGAGCAATGAGCGCCCGACAACTTGCAAAATCTATGGCTTATGATCTTACTCAGATTCTTGCCAACCCCACCCATCCAAGCTCAAAGCATTCTTGCTTAATTCTTTGCGATTCCCGCACCCAATTGCAGTAACAATCTAAGGTAAAGCACTTCATTAGGATTCGCCTCAGCTGGAGCTAGCGAAATGGGCAACTCCAAGTGTAAGTAACTTACTTGTGTCCCTCCTCGCACAATTCCCCAATTAAAAAACTTTTGGGATTCCCATTAGGTTTGTTACGAATTCCGTTCTTTTGCAAGGGAAATGGATCTAATGTTTCGTTTGAAGCGGATCCGTTGTGGAATGAAATTGTGTGCATTTTGAACCATGATCAACATTGTGTGCATTTGGAGCTGCTTTGTTGTGGAATGAATGGGTGTGCATTAGTACGAAGGTTAGGTCTACTGGCTGGCCTTTGGGGTACTAGCTGCTTGTGTGTAACCTAAGACGGTATCGTAACCACGAATAAGCAAACGCTGAGTATTCTTACTCTTATTACTCTGGCCAAGGTTTTGTCGATTCTTGTTAGCAAGTGCAAGGGGATTCCAGTGCACCCACATATGTTCGATTTGGATATTGTATGCCAGAGTTATGAGGGTTCAAGGTGTTGGTGACCTAAAACGGACACAAGATCTGAGGGTTATGAGGGTTATGAGGAGAATGTAGTGTGCTGCCACACTTGTAAGTTTAAACGACACGTGAAGAGTTTCATGAGCTTGGAGGTTTTGAAGGCAGAGGAACTCATTCACGGGCACCACTTCAAGAACACCAAGGTGTTGTTTCTGTGATGACCTAAAACGGACACAAGAAATGTGTAAGATTTTAGAGTGTTGCATTTAGGGACCTCGACTTTAATTAAACGCCGATTGTGGAATGGAATTGGGGTGCAGCCAAGGGATTAGGAGACCCGCAGGTGAGGACGATTGTGGAACGAGTTTGGAATCGTTTTTGCAGCACCAGTGAGGGGTACGAAAGGCTTGGAGCTCAAGACTTGTACTGTGCCATCCTACTGGTTTACAAGTAATCAACCAATCCTGTAACCGTGAATTCCACTGTCAATTTTTGCCTTCTTGCCTTCTTGCCTTCTTGCCTTCGTTGAGGTAGAGATGTTGTTATCGTTAATGTTTTATCGTTGATGTTTTATTCGATTGCTGTTCTACAATACATTCCAGATCGTTATCATCGATGGCTGCGTTTTCAGTAGAGTTAAACTTTCAAAAACTTTTAGACAATATCATAAATGAAATATTTTCAAGTCCCCCTATGTCACTCCGGTCATACAGAGACTTTCCTATTGTGTATGATGCCTGTTATGGAGAATGTTTTCGTCAATGGAAGTGATGAGTTTGGGTATAGGCAATCTTTGCTCCCGGCAATCTCATGCTCCTGTCAGTGTTGGCATTCTTGACGAACTCGGAATCTTAAGAATTGGATGACTTTTTTGACACGTGAATGCTCAATTACGTGGGGGAACTCAGGGACCGAATCTGCGCAGTTCTCTTTCTATGATTTAGTTCTGACTAGGAAGGTACTGTTGTATATATTATTAGCTTACTAAGTTCCATCCCTTCAAACTTTATTGCAACAGTGACATCAACAAGAAAGTGCCAGGTCCGTATAATGACCCACCCTCAAAGGAAGAGGTGGAGGAGATTCTCAGGGTGAGTCTATGACCATGTGCTTTCTTTGGGACTAGTATAGGACTATTGTTCTGTGTTGTTGTTGTACTGAACAGTAACGTTCATAACGAGTACTTTACCATTTGGATCTGCTGGGCTCCATTAGAAGAAATTCCATAGTAATTTGGCCACTCAGACTCTCAGTTCATTATATTCACTGTTGCACGCTCTTGAAGAACTTGGGCTTTGCATAATGACAAATGTGCCACGTGAAAAGGAAAACTTTGCTGCTACAAGACTCTGAAGCTTAATAATGTACGAGTTTACAGCCCATGGATGGTCAACTTAGGGACCATTTCTTCAAAGATTAAATTTCTTCTTATGTTGGGAAATCAATGTAAACGTATAGGTAGACTGGTTCTTTCATAGTGTTGATTGATGATGGCTTTTTGTTTGCAAAACAGGTCAATGACAAGAATGAGGATGGGTACCTTGACCGAAACGAGTTCACAGCCTTCATTGAAACATTTTTGAAGGACGTGACAACGAAGGTGGGCTCTAACGTGTTGCTCTTCTCGTTTATCATCCCGACTGTTGTTTCTCTGAGCAGGCCCAAAGTGGAGCAGCTGCCTCACGTGGGTCCTATTGTGAAGAAAGCCCCTCCGTCTCTCTATTCAGCGATCTTGACCACCCTCATTGTCTACATTGGGAGAAACTTCAAGAAGACCTTTTGAATTCGGTTCTCATGCTGTAGTTTTGGTCCTCCTTGCGTTGTGTTCCTGACCATAAACTGTCAGGATGTATTGGTTTATGATGAATAACATTCTCAATTCGCCCTTGCAAATTGCATTTGTTATGGACCATTGGTTTTTGTTGATGTTGATTGGTCATTTGGGGGCAATGAACTGGGTGTGTTACCGTTGCAGCTAATACAGCTAGTTGACCTGTTTATTGACTCTGGGCTGAAAGGAGGAGGCCTTACATTGACAAAAAATTCGCCTCAGTGACTGTGAGGAAGTTGGAGTTGGTTTCAACTTTCAACGCGAGCCAATAAACCAGTCAAATATATTTTTCGATCAAGTCAGAATGCTTTTATTTGGTTAAAGCTGCCTGCAGTGATATGATGAACTGGTATCAAATTATTGTACCACTTCATGTTGATAATACGTTAATTTTCAGCATCCAATACAGATGGAATAGGGAGTAGCAGACCACGCTTACCGAGCATCTTGGAATAGCTTACGGTATTTAGAGTCAATCAGCCCATTGCCGTCAGTCACCCAATTCCACCATCTACAGGACTCTCCCATTTGTGTCAATCTCTCACCCATTTCTGTAGAGTGTGTAAGTCATGTACTTTGGGCTTGCCATTGGTTGCTATTGTCAAAAAATGACAGTGAGTTAAGGTTGATAAAGATGTGGTTCAATAAATGTTGATTTAGGTGGGCTTGATTGCGAATAAATACTTGTAAGAATAAATTGTAACTTCAGCTAATGAAAGAGGTGCATTTAGAATGTTGAAGTTGTGCTTTTATAGCACTCACAAATGGGATTAGGGTGGTAGGTCATTGGTTTTGAACCTTTTTAGGATGGTCATGAACCCCATTTATTAACGGTTTTCTATTTTTGGTTTGAAAGTTCATATCAATTCAAGTTCTTATCAAACTATTATAATTCCACTTGTATGTAATTCAATTCAACTAATTTTTTCTTTGAAAAACATAGGCAACAATCAACACATTGCAAAAGATATCCAAATTGCACACTTGGGTGGTCATTGGTTATTCTATTTTTTTCCCAACTATCAACATCTAAAATTTGAGTATGACTGGTGAACTTAGACATTTGAAAACTATCATTATGGAAGGTTATTGGGAGAAGGCATTGAACATATGTCATAATATGAATCCACCATTTTGCATTCTCAATGAATTATTTTTATCATATGTTTTGCTTGATTTATAAATGATCTTATTGTCAATCATTGAATATGTATTCTTTTCATATGAACTTTCAAAATAAATATCTCTCTACTTTGGGCCAAAATTCTCTACCCTTTTTGCCTTCAACTTTAGTTGCTAAGCACCACATTGTATTCCTTTATTGAAATATCATTACATTTAATTGCAATAAATGGCAATCATTATGGGTGTCCATATTTATTCTCCAAGGGACTAGGGAGGAAAATAAGATTGACTTGGTGGTTTTATACAATACCTCAAATTGTTCTTTGGTTTTGAGTATTAAGTCAGAATGACCTATTGTAGACACTTTGATTGTTGTACATATTTAAATTTATCAAATTTACAATTGTTAGAAAAAAGAACAACAAATTAGGACATGTTCTGCAAGAATTTTGGTTAACTTATTTTTGGATAAAAAAATACATTATAGGTGGTCGAAGCAAAAACATATTGTATTCTTGTATGGACTATAGAGGGGGGATTGTTCTTGTCTTTGTAGATGCTAAAGTGTCTCTTTTAACCCCTAAAGTCCCATTGTCCCCTCGTGTGACAAAATGGACTTTGGGCAGGCTACTACGGCTTTGATATTCATCATTATTTTCTGAAACTTTTTGTGAAGATAGAAAAACACACTAGCTTTATGGGAATATAATTTTTATTTCAATTGATGCCCGGGAGCAAAAGTTATGGCACAAAAGGTCCTTTTTTTTGGTGCGGCGGGCAGAAGTCTTCTCACACAAAAAAACTTTAAAAAATATTTAAAAAATATTTTCTCATAGATTGTATTTTTATCTATATGGTCAGCGTTGATCCATTCCATTTGGATTTGTTACGTGAAAGTTATGGACAATCTTATTTTTCGGGTGATTAAAGCATTTTCTTGAAAAAATAACTTGTAGGATTCATTTCTGAATGCAATTTTCATATTTTTTCAAAAAAAATTGTTTGACAAGGATAAGTTTGCTTGCTAAAACAATCTCACTGTTGGGATTATAGTGTTTTAATCCCATTTTAGAACTATTGACAATTTAGTTTTTCTTTCTTCTACTTAACAATTTTTTAAAGAATGAAAATCAAGTGTATTTTTTTGGAATTTTTATCCTAGATTCTCAACTCAATTATTCAACCTTAAAAAATTTAAGTCAAAGTCTGTAGTGCAATGTTTTTTACAAATGGCGGTCAAAGTCATCCAAAATTGCAAGTTAGTGTTCAAAAAATCAAAATTTTCCAACTTTGAATGCTAATATCTTCTAATCTGTACAGTCAAACTTTATGAAATTTTCACCACATGATCTGAGATAAATTAAGTACAAGATCCTATAGTTAGATTCTAAAAAAATTATTTTTCTCTTTTCTTAGATGAACGCAACAGAACTGGCATTTTTGGGTTGTTTTTGATAGAAAAATGCCTTGGGACTTTAGGGGTTAATTCCTAGTTACATATGTACTACTACATAAACATAAACTAGAAAATTACCAATAAATACCCCCACTGCTAAATATTCCCTCTATTTCAAAATGATCTTCCTATTTGACAAAATAATAAGGTTAAAAGTCAACATTTTTAATCCTGTTTTGAGCTATAAATAAGTTAGATGCTCTCCTATTGTTCTGCAAATATGAGTTTTGGATTTTTTTCTATTTGAAGTTGTAGAACTTTGAAATGTGGAAATTGTGAAATTTTTTGGCCTTCTTGAAGAACACTGCGAGCTGATCAATTGTATAGTTCCCGTGCTGTCCACTATAACCTTTTGGCTTTTTGGCTTTCTATAGTGTGTCCTTCTAGACCATCACCTTGTAGGATTAAAGTGATCAATTGTATAGTTCCCGTGCTGTCCACTATAACCTTTTGGCTTTTTGGCTTTCTATAGTGTGTCCTTCTAGACCATCACCTTGTAGGATTAAAGTCCAACCCGGTCATAAGCTTTTGAGCATTTTATGTTTATGCATTGCTAGACAGTTATCCTAAGCTGTAATGACTGCACAGAAAATATACAATACATAGTCCAACCAATTTTCTATTCTTGTCTATAAAACAACATCCAAGCTCCTCATTATAGGGGGAATTATTTTGTATGTACACATGCAAAAGCTTCATTCTATGGGTACTTCTTCCACGTCACAAGAGAGAAAGATCATTTTAGAACAAAAAATTAAGGCCAACAAGAAGATAATATATAATATGACTATTTCAGTCATTTATAAACAATTCTTAAAACATCAAACTTAACAAAATGAAGTAACATAATGCAATTGTGTATACACTCCTTGTTTTCATTCATATAGATAATTATTATAGAGTCCCCTTCCTAATGGGAGTATGTAGTTTTGGAATAAAGTATTCTGTATACACTCCTTGTTTTCATTCATATAGATAATTATTATAGAGTCTCCTTCCTAACAGGGGTATGTAGTTTTGGAATAAAGCATTTTGTCCCTTGGAACTTCATGTGGGACACCATATGGACAAACTTTTAAGTTATGCCAACCTAAACAAGGTTGAAGTTAAATTCTTCTTTCTTCTTCGTCTTCCTTTGGATCCAAGTATTTTGACTTGAACACATTTTCAATGCATGGTGTTGGATATTCCCTCATGATAGTGATATTTTTTTTTGTACTTAATAAAATGACAAATCCATGGAGCAACATGTAATGTATTTTGGCAACTATAACTCCTTCCTCTTTATTTGAGACAATCTCAATACAGAACTCAAGGCATTAAGATACTTCAGCCTGAAGTCTCAGAGTGGAATGGACTCATTCGGTACTTGCGCAGGGGTGCCGAAGAACTTATAGTTCCTGCAAGACCAGCTTCTTCTTGCAGTTTCTTTCTTCAAATTTGCATTGCACTTACTGGAGCAGAATGGACAAATCCGAGTGTGAGAAGTTGTCTGAGCCTTGCTGATGCAAACAGGATTTCACAAGCCTGATTTTCCAACACTATGTTTGAGAGGTTTCGAGCCGATTCGTTGTAGACTGTGTGGAAAAAAGCCTAGGCTAGCTTTTAATTAATTGTGAAGTCGAAATTTCTAAACTTTGACAAGTTAGAGTCGATCAATGGCTGAGTTTATGAATGTGTGTGCAGCCAAGGGATCAGATCACCCGGAGGAGGAGAAGAAGGCTAGTACTTCAATGGAGAAGCCTCCAGGGAAGGAAATGGATCTCGTGGACCAACTGTGGAAGCGTACGTTTGGTCAAGACCACACACCAAGCCTTGTCTAGCTTGGACCGACGGTTTCAAGGAAGAAAATGCAGGTCTTGGGCTTCGAATTCAAGACTTGTACTGTGCCATCTTGCTCCTTAATTTACAAGTGAGTTCACCAGATCGATGCATCCTCTCTCGCTGCTCACTTCCTTATGACTTCTCTACTCGAATAGCAAACTCAACTGTGGTTTTAGGAGTGTATGAAACAGTCTCAACTTTGTACCGAACGAGTACCATCTGTAGCACACGGATTCACGTTTGCTGCTATTCCTGTTGGTGGTGGACACTTAAAAAACTTAATCTGTATACCAGTTCTGTACCAGTCCGGCCTAGCGTTGCGATGTAATCTTTTTCTGCTATAAAATGGTTTTGTACTTCTTATGTTTGTGTGCTGGTGGGCAGGAATCCGACAGTCCCTCCCAAGAACCAGGACCCAGTCGAAACGTGAAGACTGAAGATTCGGAAGACCTTTACATGAAGAAGTTCAAAGAATTGAAGAACGCCGCGGATGCTGAGGAGTTGAAGGCTAGCTCCCAATGGGAGTTGGAACGCCTTACGCCATGGGCGTAAGGATTCGGTGGCGAATTTGAATAGTTTTAGCGGTGGAAGTCATTTCCAGGGTGATTGCACGAAACACCTGTACTATTTGTTGCGTTTTCACAGTACTCATGATTTTTTTCTGGAGTACTTTAAAATTAGAAAAATAATTTTTAAAAAATATAAAAAATATGGCTAATGTATACACCTTTAAATGAAGGTAACCACCAAAGGAAAAAACTAGGAAAAATTCTCTAAGTAGGAGAACTAGAAAAGTGCCGAAACTCATGAAAATAGATACTACGATGTTTAAATTAGTTTAAAATAGGAAATAAATTAAAATAAATAAAATAAAAATTGGCCATTTCTAAAAACTCTATTTAGATGGTCATTCACCAAAGAAACCACCAAAAAATATGTTTTATTTGTTTCAAAATGGAAGCTTGAATGAAGCTCACTTTGTGAACTTCTACACCACATAAATTTGAGTATTTTTAAAATTTCTTTTGACAATAGCTATAAGTCTATTAGAAGACCATCTCCACCAAATTTCAGCTCCAAGTTCATTTTTTTGGGTACTAAATAGTACTAAAACACCCCAAATTGACAAGTGTGACATAATATTAGGGGCTATTATTAAATAGTAAAACATCTTCTAAAATTTTCAAAAAATTGGACAAGGTGTATAATAGCCATAAGTACCTTGTCTATGAATTTTGAGTCATTTGAAGTCAAAATGCAATAGTTATAGCCAAAAAACTAATCAACACGGAGCATGTGATGCAAAATAGTACAAGTGTTTCATGCAATGACCCTCCAGATCTTCAACTTCGCTAGTGCCAACTAGGACTCACCGGCCACATTCGTGAGGCAAATCCGCAAGTGAACTGGAGTGTGAATTTGTATGAGCAGGCTTTTGTTTACATGTGTTATTAGCCTACACTGTTGGAGTTGGAGTCTAGACAAACTGCACTTCTGCTACACGTCATGCTTACAATGCTAACAAAGTCCAATCCAGTGTATGAAAAAGAGTGTGATTTTGGTGGAGATTTACTGGGTTGTGGATGGATCACTTTTGGTACAAGAACCAAATGTAGTGAGAGCAATTTTCATCACTAAGTATGAAGTTCTTATGCAATTCCATAGTGGGATGTTGTAGACCACCATGACAGTAGATAGCCCCATTTCAATCAATAGATAACCCCATTTGGTAGGCATTTAGCGAAACCTTGCTTGCAACCACTTGCGAATAAGTCCAAGTTGTGTGTAAATGAGTTACTGTTGGTAATAGGGATCATGATGAGATCAGCCTTTCGTTTCGTCTTCTAAAAGACCACGTCGGTGGAGTAGAGAGCCTGCCCAACATGCAGCAGAACGAATTTCCAGACTTGGTACAAAAAGAAGCATTTAAGGAAAATCGAATTACCAGAAGTCGGTTCACTTCCATTCATTGCGAGCATGAGAGCACTCAGGTCGCCATGCCTCAGAAAAGCCTGGTCTCAGAAGTCCGTTATGAAAATGGACACTCGGTCTAGCAGGCGTTATATCTGATGCCTATGTTTTACTTATTTCTGGCGAATCTTTCCATCAGCTTGTGTGTGCACGCAACAATGGCATCTGAATCCAGGACTGTAGTTTCATCACTATTGTAATCAACAGTTTCTTGTGAATCGACGTCTGACATAACTTCGGTGGCATCGTCATCAACTTCGTCTTCTTCGTTCCTACAGCACATAACAAAAGAGAAATTCAGTAGTTTTGTCTTTTCTCTAGCCAGGAAATTACAGATCTATTACGAACAAGTTACATCACTTCAATCTTCGTCAATTTATCTAGCATAGATCGTGAAAACAGTCCAACCTGACATGAATCGCAACATAAATCTATTGGCAAGGCTGTTCATCTTTGCGCAGAATCTGTGATACAAGTCCTTCACAACAAATAGCAGCTAGGGATTACAGACCGAGCATATATTAACATTAAAAAGGAAAACATTGCAGGATTGCAACACTGACCCCTGTTTTTGGTCATCGATGATGTTCGTTGATTTCTTTGAAGAGGTCAGGAAATCGTTAAGAACTTCATCATATATGCCCTTGAGCCTTTCAGCTTCTTGAAGAGTTGATATGGACGTTCTCGTGTAACCCTCTTCAATGGCTGCCAGCTCCTTGACTGCTCTGGGGACGAAACCCCAGTTCTCAGTTATACTTCTCAATCCCTGCTCGACATGTATTACACCATATTCAGTTCAAGCTCGTGCCTACTTCATAAAAACGAACTTTGACTAGGCAACTGCATCATCGCACTCATAGAACAAAAAAAGAAACAATAGATTTAGAATGGAAGTCTAAATCGACCTTACCGAAATCTAATCTTATGAATCCAATTCCAAGATTTCTTGAGAAATGAATTACATGGTCACTGAACTGACCTGATTATCACTTAGACTTTTGACGGCATCCTCAAGGCAAACCAGTATACCTTGAGCTGCCGTAAACTCTAGCTCCTCAGGGTCGGGCTGTATCACCAATACATCATAAAGAATCATATTGAGATGAAATAGTGCGAAGAGAAAAAAATTGCTTTGGTTGAATAAAAGTACATACAGCCGCAGGGGAAACTCGTACAGATTCTTTCATACCGAGACTGTTCGAATCCTTCCGTTAAGTGGAAGTAACTCTGTCAGTGCAGTATACGAAAACATAAAATTGAAGCAACATTCCAGTGCACTACCTTCGCATCTTGTTGCAGTAGCCAATCGATTATCAATGTCAAATCCTCATGAGCCCACTTTCGAATCGCTTCTACAGATCCACAATTCACCTTCTTCCGCTTCACTTCTTTTTCTGTAGGATCTGCAAATAATATTTACATAATTCAATATCCAGCAGTCCTCTGGTTAAGAGCAAACATCCAGTGGCTGACTAATAAGCAGATTGCACCAAAAACACCAAAATAGACGTACTTATCTCATTATCCGAAGACTTCTTGAAAACACTAGTGTTGATTTAGTCATGCAAACATAAAAATGAAATTATCATCCAACACAAATTGTCCTCAAAAAACTCACCTGGCAATCTCCATGGTCTGCCCTTGTTCAGAAGAAATCTGTACAGACACAGATCAAATCGATTTAGCATGAAGCAACTTTTAGACGATGGTGGTGTGCGGTACTGTAGATAACATAAACGATACTGTAAACAACTCCAAAGGTAAGCGTGAAAATCACCTCTCAAAGTCCACGAGCTTACGATTCTTGTGGCACTCCAATATCCAATCCTGCAGGCTCTTAAAGCTGCAATCAAAATCAGATCCACAAAGCAAGAAACTTGAGAGCACATGAACTAAGAGATTGCCCTCAAACAATGTACATGCACAAACAGTCCCTTGCATAACATCCCGCAGAGTATAGATACACAGAATAAATCAACTCCCATATTGCTAGTACTTTCTAGTCATACTCTTGCGGACATATGAATCACTCAGATACCTTAGAAACGATAGATCCACCATTTGCTTGAACCTGCTTAAATTTTGGGGTATCTATATATGCGCACACAAGTAGTGTGCAGTCTGTGCTCCAGTCTGGACGATATTGCGCACCCATTTCAAGTCCTTGAATTCGAAGCTGTCCTCTTTCTGGATTTTGTATACCAGAAATCGTAAGGATTACACCCTCCTGCATAAACAAAATAACCTTTGCAACTCAAAAAAGAGAAAATGATGAGAAAACTGAGCATGGGGAAAATTATATGTGGTGAGGTCATATTCAATCACGGCGAAACTAGTTCGGACAGTGGGAACTGAACATAACCCTCAATGCAAAATTTTCAAGTACAGGATACGATTGATGCGACAAAGGATCTTACCAGTAGTTTTGAGAAATCTCGCTCTGGTCCATCCTTGCTCCCAAAGCAGAGAACCTGATCTTCGTCTCTACCCTTCTCTTCTTTAGATAGGTCCATCTTCCGATGAGAGGATTCTCCTTGTACTGAATTACCTCCCGCTCTAAGAGGGTGACCATCACGTTTCTTTTCTATTCGATCGATTTCAAGATCATTGTCTGCATTTTCACTAGTAGGACCTTTCGACAATGCATCTGCAGCTGGTACTGCCGAGCCAACCCTGGTAGAACTTTCTTTCTCAACCTTCGTTTTCTTTCTCTCCTTACTTCCCGTCTTCTTTGCATCTGGACTTCGTCTCTTCAAAGAAGACCTCCCAATTGCCTGCTCTTCTCCAGGTTCACTACTATCAACCACCTTACCCTCGCGAGCGGAGTGTTCCATCGTAACAGTAACGGCTTTGCCTTTCAATGCTTGGGATTCAAGTTTTAAACTCCCGCCCTGTTCTGGATCCATCAAGTCGATACCATTGCTGCCCTCGTCAGCCTCAGACTTGACTACATCTCGATGAGGACATGCTTTAGGTTTCTTCTCTGGCAAAACGTCATCAGCCGTGGGCTCACTTGAGGATAGCCACGAAGGAAGTTTTCTCTTCGTGTTGGTCACTGCAGGCTTCGTCTTTGAAGTGAGAAACTGGGATGAGTTGTTGGAATTGGATTTGCAGGGGCACGGCGTGACGTTGATATATGCCAGACCTATGCAAGCGCGATGTTCAGATGTACCAAATGGTTGGCGACAATTAACGCGTATCTTTCTCCAGCTGTGAAATCGAAAGACAAGATACGCTTTAAGTTTCCAGAGTTTCTAAATCTTGCACATTGCAGTCGGGGACACGAGTAGTATTGAGGACCCGCCTTGAAGACCAAGCGTTCTATACGATGAATTCCTATCCGAAGTATAGAGAACCCTAGTGCATTTATAAAACAACAAAGGTCAATGACGTTAACCCTAGGTCCTTTTGTCATAAAAACTGATAAGAGCCCAAGCGAGACAGCATGCACGAACTAGCAGCCAATCCACAATTCTTCTAAAACAAATACAATGCCACAAATTATTGATTGCCTCAAAGATTCCAGATACGCTCCTCTTCGGTGACATGAATAATTTGAGCTCTGGTATCTTGGGACTCAGCGTATTCCCAATCACATTAAAAAGAGGGAGAAGGATAGACATAGTTCGGTTACCGTTGCTGAGCAGCCACAGGTGCCAGCTTGTGATTACCATCAATGTCGTAGATGAACGCTTGATTGCGGTTGCTCTTGCTCATCAAATCCTTCACAGACATGACCTGAAGACTTAAACCAACCCTAACGTCAGTTGCCTAGAATTTCCTCTCATAGACCAGTAGTTTCCACAAAGGGTCTGTCAGCAGAAGATTTTGGCAGGTTTTGGGGTTGGAAGTCAGTATCCACGGAGCTTCATTGACATACAGCATGCCCTGAATCCATTAGCATATTAGAGTACCTAATATATTCAAGAGCATGTATTCCACCTCACATCATCTAGTTTTTTGCAATGGTCGTGGTAAAATGCATGCAAGGTCACAAACACAATTCTTATCAAAATGCCGATATCGGATTCTGAAGCTCAATGAGATTCAAATTGAGCTTCAAATGCACAAACATAACATACCCTCAACGTCAAAGGACGGAGCTGGATTTTAAACTCATACAATCAACGGGCTGAGATTTAGGACACAGCAAGAGTCGATCTCATTGGTTAGAGCAAACACAACAAGATCCTACAATTGAATTTCGCAAATTAGGTATCAAAATTGAAATTAAACAAGATCAGATTAGGTTGTAAATGTAAATTAAGTATGCCACTTCCGTCGGCATTATGTCTGTCAATGACAACGGACGCCATACGTATTACCTTACAAATAAAATTTGATAACCATGTCCTTGTTTGCCATTACCCAGTACGTAATGATTCTAAATCACTCACAAAACCTCGGCGGAATACAACGAGGGTTTAAAAATCCAGGGACACATCTGTAATAACGCCCTAAGCGAACCCGACCTATCCTTCTACTCAATCCAAATGAATTTCTCACAAAGTTCGCCCCTTGCAATCTCAAAGATTCACGACAAAAAGCAGTCACTACGTAGGTTGAAAATGTTTGCTGAAAAGGACTCTAATTTTCGTTTAGGTCATAATCACCTGTTGAGCAGACAGCAGAAGCTCATAATCACTCTCAGCATCCCCTTGCGCATCCTCTCGCAAGCCGTGCATCTCCAGAAGCGCCGATCCAGCGTTCCCAACCTCCACGCGGTGGAATGCCGAGGGCGGGCGGGGCTCCAAACACAACCAAGCATCGTCCGTGGGCTTGTGCGTCAACCAGGGCTTGTCGAAATCCCTGTCCAGCACGTTGGAGCTCGGGTGGAGCTCGCTTTGAGAGGAAGCGCTTTCGACAAACCATTGCACGGGGAGTGATAAGTCTTCGGCTTCCTCCATGGACTCCAAACTTGGAGAGTCTTCCTGCTAAAAACTCTAGCAAGGACAACTCCACCAACTCATGTCGGAATGCAGAACTGCGTACCGATTGTGAGAAAACACCACCGTCGTCAAGCTCTCTGCGCATTGGAGACCGACAGACCCTCCTGCGAGCAATTGGTCTTGCGGACCTCTTTAATATCACTTTCTCTAATATCACTTTCTCTAATATCACCTGCTCTAATATCACCTGATTTAATATCACCTGCTCTAATATCGCCTGCTCTAATACCAGATTCCTGACTAAAACTGAATGACTTTTATTCACGAGAGTGAAAGATTGATTTGGATACATCATTGCTCCAACATTTGAAAACTCTTGTTTCAACCTTAAAGTGCCCAAAAAATGCATGCTAAGAGAAGCTTCTATCTCCTTTTTACTTTCAATAAAAAACAATAAAAACTTAGACAAATTTAGAGTCTTAGGAACCATGTGAAAATGCTTATTTGGACAATTTTTGATGTAGTTAACTCACATCATCAATCATTAGAAGAAATCTGGACCTTGCTGAGGGTCGTTGCAGCTACAGTAAAATGTACAGTTACAAAAAAAAATAATTAAAAATTTAAAAATATATATATTTTTTTCAAAAACGTTGTCAAGCTGTGTGCCACGCAGGACTGGGACTAAATTTTTTTTTTCAACTTTTTTTTCAAAAAAAAAAAAAAGAAAAAAAATTCTCTGGATTTGCACATTTGGCGGTTTGTCAGACGGCCCTCCACAGGGCCCAAACTTTCTGTAATGATAGAATTATTCGAAAAGTGGTAAACTATCACACTTGCTTCTGTTCTTAGTTTGCTTTTAATTTTAAATTGCATTGAATCTTTGTTCAATTTCAATCTTTTTTTAAATTATAACAAAGCCTGGTTTCATACAACTAATCACATTGGATTGGATTCTTTTTAAATTGAGATTTAATTAAGCCCTATTCTTGAAAAAGGAAGAAATCAAGCACAAATCAACACCACCTCTCAAATATTAATAAACTCAATAGATGTTGTTAAAAGTGCATTTGGGAGGCTAAAGGTAAGACATTTCACATGTATGTGCATAGAAGGCAATCAAAGAATGGATGAGCACAAATTTATACATCCATAGACCTGCTTGTTTACTTGGATTCCTGTCGACAAGACAATTCATTAATTTCTGGTAGTGTTCTTAATACATTAAAACTTAGAGCATCTTTATTGTATGTGTAGGTCAGTTTTGGAATAACTCAAAAAATTTGGAAAATGCCAAAAATTTGGAAATTGTACAACTGTTTTTGAAAATCTAAAAAATTTCATTGTTGCTAATTTTGAATATCTGAAAAAAATTCTTGAGAAAAAAGAACACATTTATGCATGAATAGAAAAAATAAATCCAAAATTAGGAGCGTCTAAAAATTACAAAAAACAAAATGCCAAAGCTGAAAAAATCCAAATCAGGCTACCGTACTGTCAAAGTAGGTATTGCAATGGTACATGCAATAAATTCATACTGGGTTTTTTTTAAGCTTCAAACCCCGCCCATGTGCTTCAACATTGTCACAACATGGGAAACCCTAAACTACACTGAATAGGGGAATTAAGGGGATCCATACAAATTAATCAACATCTTACACTATATAAATATCTAATGTTGTGGTACATCAATAGTTATTATTGAAGTGTGCGGGGACTGTACATCATGGTTCAAACATGGTTCAAACATCTACAGTATTCGAGAAATAAGTCCCTTTCATCTTTTGGTCCCCTTGATACCCCTATTTAGTGTAGCTAATCCGCAGGACTGTTACAGGCGATGAGAGGAGGTCTAGCCTTTGAAAGATATCTTACTTTCGCAAGATTTGATGGTAACAAAAAACATTAAGACAAAAATCTATATAGACTCCAATATGTCCAATCGACTACACATGGTAATCAATACAGGTACATAACTGGTTGTTGAGTTTTCGACACTCACGTGGCACCATCCCATTGGCAACCCATCACTATTGCCATTATAAGTTGTAACTCATAACCTTCTCTCCTTTCAACTTGCTTCCTACACCCTTGGATCATGAAGATCAAAGGTTGTGATTGAAAAGGGAACAACCGGTTATGTCCGATAACCTACTCGCCGCTACCGCGGCTCGTCGGTTATCTAATACATAACTGGTTGTTGAGTTTTCAACACTCATGTGGCACCGTCCCATTGGCAATCCATCACCATTGCCATTACAAGTTGCAACTCATAACCTTCTCTCCTCCACCCTTGGACCACGGAGATCAAAGGTTGTGATTGAAAAGTGAATAACCGGTTATGTCCGATAACCCACTCGCGGCTCGTCGGTTATCTAATACGTAGCTGTAAGTTGCAATTCATCGAAACCACTGAATTCAGAGCTCAGAGCTCGGAGCTCGCTCGGCCACACCTCACAAGAAATGATTCATGATAAACACACATCCAAAGCTAGTGAAATCATCAATTAGAGCTCACTCGACCACACCATAGAAGAAACAATTCATGATCAACACACATGCAATTGCAGAGTATATCAACGAGGTAGCGACAATTCTGAAGCTAAGAGACTGAGAGTCATAGCTTTGATCAAGCCAAAGCTTTGAGTGCAATGAGGGCAGCTACAATTCTGATCAAGCCAAAGCTTTGAGTGCAAGGATACCGCACAATTAATACACTCAGTTCCATAAAATACACAAGGATTTCATTAGTACACTCAGTTGCATACAGTGCAGACTGAGGAGTTTGGACGGCATAACAAAGGGCCAATTCTTGCCGTAAGAGAGACAGGAAGTGTCGTGGCCACAAAAGGTAACGTGGGAGGTGCCGCTAGCATTGGGGGCAGATTTCCGTTGTTTTTTTAGACTCACGTAGAATTTGCCGTTGCCGTGCCTGCGGCGTAAAGGGCATTGCAATTGCGTGGGATGGGTCCACGATACCGGAGGGACAGGTGTAGCTAGCAGAGAGACTACCGTGGATTTGAGACATTGTTGGTTTAGGGTTGTGCAGAAACGCGAGAATTAGCTTGTCTTGGATTCAGGGAGAACGAGGAGCATTTTTCGGGAAGGCATTATCATTTTTTTTTTTTTTTTTGAAAACACAAGACAATATCATTTTGAGTGCTCCGGATTCAGAATTGTATCTACCGGTAATTGGATTCCAATTACGTTAGACGACCAAGACATGAGCAGCAATTAGCTGGCAGCAAGGTGTACGTTGGATTGTAGAGCTCAACTTTCGAGTTAGGATTTTGCGTAAACGAGTGTCGCTGCAAATACCTCCGCAGGCATTAGTTTGAGTTTTGAATTGAGGGACTGAGGAGGCGCAGTACTTGAGAGCGGAGAATCCAGATGGCTGCAGGAGGAAAAATCGCGTTGTTCGACGCTCACTGCCACCTGCAAGACAGCCGCATCTTGCTTAAAGCGCCGGAGCTCATTCGTATCGCCAGCGAACGCGCAGTGGAGTTGATAGCCGTGAACGGGACGTCGGAGGCCGATTGGCCAACGGTGAAAACAATGGGTCAGGATCATGCGTCTGTTATCCCTTGTTACGGGTTGCACCCTTGGTTCGTGAACGAGAGGTCGCAAGACTGGCTTTCAAACCTAAAGTCCATGCTGCAGAGGGATCCCACCGCCGCCGTGGGCGAAGTCGGACTCTGCCAGAGCCAACGAGGCAAAATGGTGGAGGCGGAGCTTCAATTGCAGGTCTTGCGGCAACAGCTGCATCTCGCACGGGAGCTTCAGCGGCCTGTCGCGGTTCACTGCGTCGGCGCCTTCGGTCCTCTCACGCAGCTGCTGAAGGAGATGGGGCATTTTCCCTCGGGATTCATCATGCATTCTTTTACAGGAAACCAGGAGCAAGTGAAGGAGTTTGCGAAGTATGGGGCATACTTCTCGTTCTCCGGGCACAATACGTCGCTGAAACGGGAGAAAGCGCAACGAATCTGGCGTACCGTGCCGTCCGACCGGTTGTTGCTGGAAACCGATTGCCCTGACGCTCTTCCTCGCGTCGATCCGAGTTGGCTGGTCTCGGTTCCTGGAGATCCTAATGCCCCTTCAGAGCATGCTGAACAACCTGGGAAGGATGCACTCAACCAGCCTGCTAACGTCCGAGCGCTTCTCACTCATCTTGCGTCACTACTGGAGATTTCAGAAGAGGACTTGGCAGAGAGGACGTTCAGAAACTCCAAGTCCCTGTTCTCCTATCCGGGGTCGAAGCTATCCCAACGATCTGTCGAAATTGCATAATGCTTATCTGTAAGGGCAATAATGAATCAATCCTACCATCATTAATTTCCACTGTCAATGCCTGCCTAATTGACTTCGTTAAGTAGAGATGTTATATTCGATTGCTATTTTATCTTACAATCCAGACCATTATCATCGATGTCTGTTTATTCAGCAAAGTTAAACTTTCAGAAACTTTTAAACTTGAAACATAGAATATTTTCAAGTCTCCATGTACCTCTACTGTGATTCTACGTTGTAGTATGCACAATAGAGCAATTTTGATCAACACTTGGAGCAACCCTGGAAATCTGGAATGACTTTAAGACTCGCATCGCTGTATGCAACTCTCTGCATAACCAAACCAAATGAATGCATGGAAACAACATTCCACAATAGTGTTATTAAATCTGTGTACACACCTGCTCCCACATGTGATTTTATGGTGTTGATGACTGGTGTGGAACTTACAGTCGTATGACGAGATCAATGAAGACACGATGCTAGACCGTGTTTCGTGTATAGGTCAACGCTTTCTTTGAAATCTTTACAAAGAATGCGAACTGGAGAGAGAAACGCCAATCTTATTTCAAGCCTGGCTCAATTGAACGATTTGATCGTTCGGTATCCCACAATAAGCAAGTGAGCACCATCATTTTACTCTTCGTTTGTTGGCTCTGGTCCAAAGGGGAGGAGGCTTTGCATTAACACAAGCTCCATCTACCGTGAAGTCAGAAACTTTGAGTGTGTGGTTGCTCGAAAATTGAGTCTAAATTTTTTAATATGAATTAAGCAACATCTATAGTAAAGATATGCTATGCTTTAAACACAACCACTTGGGAAATACCTGCTTGGTATCCCATATATACGTGCTGCTGCGTATGCAATCATATAATTTCTGTTCCAGCATGCATATACTCCCCGTTATTTTTTATCAGTTTAGCGTGAGAATGTTTGAAAAGAGTCTTTAATTGATTCCCAATGCTTTAATATCGATAATCTATGTGGAGGCGTTTTCACAGGCAATTATATCATTACTACTAGAAGAAAGTTTGGCTGCTTACGCTTGAGTGCAGTGGGCAGGAATTCCAGAGCAATCAGCCGCCAATTGTTCCTTCCAAGAACTGGACGAGAAGACTGGGGATTCTGACGACATTTACATGAAGAAGTCAAATGAAGAACACGGATGCTGAGTTGAAGGCTCCCGATAGGAATTGGAACGTCTTACGACATGGGCCTACCGATACGGCTGTGAATTTGAATAGTTTCAGCGGAGGGAGTCATTTCCAGATCTTCAGCTTTGCTACTGCCTGTTTGGACTCGCTGGCCACATTCGTAAGGTAAATCCGCAAATGAACTGAAGTACTAGTTTGTATTAGCAGGCTCTAGTTTACATCTCTTGGAGTCTAGACAAGCTACACATCTGCTACAGTCATGCTAACACCACCTGCTAATAAGTTCAATCCCGTGTATGAAAAGGAGTAATTTTCGGGAGGTGTACTGGGTTGTGGAGGGATCACTTTCGGAACACATTACTAAATGCTTAGACACGTTCGACTCCAATGTTTCAGTTGCTAGCAAAACAATACGGATTATTCTATCTCCTTCAATAGCAAACGTGCGCGTGCCGATTCAAAATTTACCCTGCGTTTCAGAAAATAAAAGAGTAGTACTAAAACATAGTTCAAGCTCTGAGGGTTAGCAAACTATGACCTCGAACATTCAAAGAAACCAAGCCATAGAAAAAGCAAGTATACGGGAGACTACAGAGGACCATCAAATCTTTCACAACAAGAATTTAGGAACATAATATTACAAAATTGGCTCACTTACAATCCTACAGGCACATTGGGGTTGACAACCCCGGCAGTTGCCAAAGATGATTTTACAAGGGCTTCGAGTCTTTTTTGTAAGCTATCGTTACCAAGTGCTTGTAATACCTCTGCAGCAAATGAAAAAACTAAGGCACTTCGCGCAGTCAGAGCATCGATCCCCCGTGCCTGGAAATAAAATAACTGATCCTCCTCCAAATCTGAAATCGCAGCTCCATGAGTGCACTTCACATCATCGGCGATAATCTGTAAGTTAGGCTTAACATTCACAGTTGCTCCTCGAGCCAGTAGTAAACTACGACTCAGCTGCCCTGCATCTGTCTGCTGCGCGTACCTGCAAAGCAAGTAGCCAAAAACGGTACTTGGGATCAAAAGAAGCAAAAACTTGGAGACTTGTAGTAACCTACTTCAAGAGAAGAGTACGATGAGTTTATAGGGATGCTTCAATATATTACCTGTTGACCTTCACATTACCATCGAACACCGACTGGCCAGACCTGTGCGTCACGATACATTTGTGAATCTGCCGACTAATTCCCCGCGGATGATTAAGGACCAGCCTGCTGTGCAGGTCTTGCACCTGCCGCTCGCTTGATAATGAGAAGGTTGAAAATTCAGTCTGCGTCTCGGGACCTAACTGGATTACTTGAAGATTGTGCCTACTCAACCGTCCACCAATTTCAGCCTCTACCATTTTGTAAAAGCTTTTTCCTCCCTGGAACAAGCATACCCAAAGCAATCAACTTTCAGGCCACAAATTGAACTCAGCTTCTCTATTGCTTACACCCGGAGTATCTGCCTCAATGGCCGTGTAGCTGCATTTGATGGGTGGCATTCTTGGAGTGGTCTACCTAAACCCTAAAACGAACAGGACAGACCTGAAACTCACTGTAACAGAAACTTCTATGGTTTCCTATTAGAGCAAATAGAAACCACAATTATCAGCAAACAAATAGAATCTACGTAGTCAATCACCAGCGTAATTTCTTCCCTCAACTCTCAATGGACTCCCAAAACAACTACAAAAAGATCATAGCAACCATATTCATGAGTCGTCAAACTAACCTGGGAAACATGGGTCTGTTTGATCTGCACAGCGTTTCTCTCTTGCTCCTGAGAGCAGCTGTGAGAGACTTCTGCCTCGTCCGCTAAATAAATTTCACAAACTGAGTTTGTCCAGTAGGCCTGACCGGGTGCTCCAACAAATTGCTCGAAGATCTCCACTTTCGCGCCACTTTCTGCTACAACCAATAAACGAGGACTCGCCAAAGAGATGGAAGACCCCACTTCCTCCCCATTTTTCGACCCTCCCCTTCCTGAAGAGTAGTATACTACGTGAATTGGTTTCGCTATTTGGAGACCCTTCGGCACAAAAATAACACCCGCGTCCTGCACCCCTAATCCATTCAGAAACGTGAAGAGGTCGTCTTGCGTTCCAATCGCAGGTTTGCCGAGATGATCTAATGCTTGTGCCAAGGCGCTTCCTGCATTTTCGGTTGATATTTTGCAGATGCTTCCAACGTATGCCCCATCCGATAAACCGTCTAGTTTCGAAAGGGACTCAGAGATCACACCATCGATGAATACAAGCCGAAAATTCTCCGTTTCATCGAGATCGAGGCCTGACGCCAATGAAAACAGACATTAGTGACCACATAATATCATACTGACCTACCGAATTCAGTACCATATGCCTCCAAGTTTTACACATTTTTCAGGTACCCATTTTTCTGTCATTAAGATACCCTAATATATGATTCAATGGTACAGACACCCTATATCTCAAGATTCAATGATACAGAGACCCTGTATCTTACGATTCAATGGAGGTCGCGAAAACTTGACTAAATGCCGCACTAAGGTAAATAAACCAGGTAGTACTGTCCAACATGATTACCTGATGCAAAGTCCAATGCAGAAGGGGTTGGGGAGATATCAAGATTTTTCAAAAACCTCACATCGGTGAACCTGTAAGCTTCGTCCTTATTAGTAGGCCACCGAGAGTTCAACGCCTTCTCTGCTGACCGATCTCTAAGCTCTGCCAAAGCACGGCTTCCCAGAGTATCCCCACCTTGCTCGGGGGTTACACAATTTTCCAGCTTCTCTGCGAGGTCCAGCAGGAAAAAGTCAGGTCCACTGGGGTCCTTGGACAACGTGAATGATGCCTCCGCCTGATCTCTGAGTGATCCAGAGGTAGAACCCGATTCTTCGGCCTTCACTGCTTCAGCAAAAGAAGCCCTGGTGCCAACTCCCAGCTGCCCATTGCCGTACCCATACCCATACCCACACCCACACCCATTCAACAACCTCTCCAGCACATGAACCATCACCAACCAGACACAACTACAAACCCTAAAGCGTACTGCTCTGGGTTTCTGCATAAACCATAGCAATGACGGTTCCCACAAAACCTTCAATCTAAGTAAATACGCAACTTTGTAGGCGCTTGGATCCAGTGTGTCACCGGGAAACGATAATTCTTGTTCTCACATCTTTTTGATAAAGATTTACATAGCCTTTTTTCAGTCTTCATAAAACAGAATCTCTTCTTGAATTGTAAGTGCACATCAAAAGATTGAAAAGCATACAAATTCTTACTGAATTAGATATCGGAGAACGAGAAAATTCCGAATTCCGCTAACACCTTTCAAATCCGCAGACTTGCAAGAGTTGTGGAGCATGCAAATCCCCTAAACCTCAAAATGCAAGCAACTCACCTTTGTTGAGCCTCCAAAGCGCTGTGCACCGATTTTTGCTGGCACAAAAGCCTTGTGGGACGACACTCGCATTGCCGCAGCACCCTGCCTAGGAAACTGCCCTACCGTCCCCGCCATTGCAACACTACCTGCCATCGCTGCAATTGCCATTTCCATATTCCTTCACTAAAACCTCTGCTCCTTGCCTTATCCACACTTGTCACTGGATATCCGAAACCAGCAGAAGCGTGATTGCTTCTATCATGGCAGAAACCAAAATTGGAACCACATCTAGGGTTTCATCCAATAGATGATATTCATTCATCAAGCTATTTACTCTGTCTCTGACCAGAAGTCATTCTGTGTTGCAACGAGTTTCAGAAGAACAAGGTCACCCAAAATCGACATCTAAGGTAGCCGACCCATTTTGGTGATATAGACTGTTGTTTTTCCCTGAATTTGTGGCTCAAATCCCGGAGCGAGTGTGGCGTAATATGATTGACTGCAAGGCGGTCAATATTGTAACCAACCCTTGGTCGATTTTGCAATCAGCCTATGGTCATAAATAGAAAGGTTTGTATCACTATTATAGGTCTAAGAGAATCTTTCAATAAAAAATTCATAGTAATTACATTTTTGGTAATAAAATTTTGGAAAAATATGCAAAATCCTTTCAAACTCTATTACCATATACGGGTAAAATTCTGCACTCAAAAAACCTTTGCTGCAAATATGCGTAACTGTTTAAGTGGTTGGAAATGGATCGGTTACCTTACATTTAAACCAAAAAAACAACACTATAACTTGAGTATTGATGACCCAAGATGTACACAAATAGAACATGAGAACGTAGGAGAATCTAATGTTGACTTTAGTACACCTCTAGATAATACTTGTGCCTAAGGTATGCATCCTATTAGAATCTTCTTTCACTTCAATACAAAATCTATTGAATATAATTTATGTTTTATAGCAGTAAGTATGCTTAGTTGCAATTAGTATCAATTCAGTATGGATGTACAACTTTTAAAGAAAGAGAGCTATCTTAATAAAAAATATATGTATATGAGTGTTGGCTAAGTATTAGTGATACAATATTTCTATACTTTACAGCCCTATTGATGCAAAATATATTATTGTTTTGCTATTCCAAGAGTAATGAAAAGATTAAACAATACATTCCATTTACAAATTTTAGTTTTTAAGATCATTATCAAAATGTCACTTGAGAGCAATATTGTTTACTGCTATTGTTTGCTATTATTCCAACAAACAATTATTTTTCCTCTATAATTTGTATATTTGCATATTAAATGATGGAGATTCACTTTGCTTTGGCAAGTTAGCAAACCTGAAATTGGAAAGAAGTTATCCTAAACAGCAAAGACCTTTTTTTTGCTACTTAGAGTTTGTTTTAAACAAATGCAGTCTAAAGTTTTGATAAGTTTTGTCAATTATTTTTTTGAATTGTAACTTAACAATCTTAACTACATGTGTTATATTTTACTTAGGGGAAAAAAATACTACATATTCAGTCACATATGGATTGAAAGATTATAATGCTTGATTATGAGGGGGTAAAAATTTGAAGGTAAATTGAAGTCTTTCAATCTTGTTTTTACATTTCAAATCTAAAATTGTATTTATGAAAAAATATGAAGCTAAAGTACGTAACATATATATTGATAATCAATTTATGGCTTCTCAAAATTTACTTTAATATCTTTATTTCAATGAATCTTTAGTGTGGTTTTTCTTCAAGATTTACATAAACTAAGGCTCATTTCTAAGAGCCCTTAATAGAAGACTCACAATGGACACCTTTGCACAAATTCTTGAACAAAAAAATCATACACAATCTTTCTAAAATCAAATTCAATTTAATGTTAAATATAGATTTTAGAGGATATTTAATATAACCTTTAAAAATATAATTATTGTAAAATTTGTTTAATTCTTAAGTTTGTCAACACCCAAATAGGGCACCTTGGGCACTTAGGAAAATATAGCAAATTACATGAATAAATAAAATAAAATGATTTACTTTGTTAATAAAAAAAAATTCCTACCAATATTTGTAGTCCAAGCTTAATCACTGGGTTTGACATCAAACTACTCTCATTCAACTAGCATGTGCCAAAACTGCATACTAGAATTACTTCATAGGCTAGAGTATTGCACATTAGTGTTAAGAAGAAAATTGGAACTTCTATTTTTTCCTAAATTTTAGAGTATGCACCCAAGTCATCATTAAGTTTTGTCTTTTCTCATGATAAAAAGGGAGGGACTACATTTTGAGAATTTTCAAAATTTGAGAATCTTTTTTTTGTTGCTATCTATCTTTGTGTTCCCTCCTATTTTTTCTTGTGTCATAAAGGGGTGTAGAAAAGACAAAGTTTTTTTTATAATTTTTTCTCTCTCGACATGCCACTTATGATAATCATATTTTAATCCTTTGCTTCAAATTTCCAACCTAGACATTTATTAAAGTACAAATAATGTAAATTATAGTAGAACCTCCTTAATACAATACTTTTTAAACCAATAAAGTGCTGTCAGGATTTATTGATTGTTGGTCCTAGCTTAACTCCTAAAGGACCAACATGCATTTTTTGGCTACGAAGAAGTTTTGGGCAAGTAGTGTGACTAGAGATTTCCATATTTTTGGCCCAAATTTTAAGAGAAGGTGGAGACAAGGAATATCTTTCATATGCAATTAATTTCGTGACACTTGAAAATAAGAATCAAAAGTTATGGCCATTCATGTTACTTTTTTTCATAATTGGGTAGACCTGGCAAATTTGAAAAAACACTTTCTTCAAAAACAAAAACTTGAAATTTGTTTTCTAAAGTTATATGTATATGGAAAGCCTTGAATCATCCCATTTTGATCAATGAGTCAAAAGTTATGAAGATTTTTAGTTTGTGAGCAGTTATGGATTCTCTATTCTAAAATAAACCTTGAAAATAAAGAAAATAATCTTTGTGTACCTTACTCAATTTTCAATACTTTTTGAAAAAAATAAAATCATAAGATTAAGATTAATTTTTACAACATTGCAACCATTGGGACTGGCATTTTTCATTTCCATAATGAAATTCTTGACAATTTAGTATTCTGAATCATTCTCTACTACTATCTTCTAACTATTTTTTTCCTATATGTTATACAATTCCAAATGAAATAAAAATTTTCAAGCATGTAGCCAACTTATCTAGGAAAAAGAATTTGAAGAAGCACCATCATTTTTGACATTTTTCCATCAAATTATAAGCTTGTGAAGTGCAGCTGGCCTGTTTTTCATAGAGCCAAAAAATGATTTTTGTGAATTTGAATGCTTATATCTTGCAATCCATATGGTGGAAATTTCTAAAATTTTTACCACATGTTCTCTTGTCAACATACTACAAGATCTTGTGGTTATATGTGTCAAATTTTTTTTTCCAAAATTGGGTACTTGTACTCAAAATGACAGTTTTTGAACATTTTCGGTGAAAACATAATCATGAAACTTTAGGAATTAACAATATGAACCATATGTGAACATCTTAACCTTCTCCAACTCTATTACTTTAGAGAGGTTCTATTGTACATCTTATTGCAATTTGGTCTTGTGCCTGAAAATAAGAATAAGAATAAAATAAAAATAAAAATAAAAGTAAAAGTAAAAATAAAAATAAGTGACCTGCCTTTTGACGTAGTGAACTTTTACCGCACTGGTGGAGATGCTCGTAGCCCAATGCACAAGTCATGACTATTCGCGACAATCAATCAGTGGCTTGCCACCTGCGCGTCCCTAAATCTACGAACCCAACTCGGTAGATTATATCGAGATCTACGAAACCCAACCTCGAAGGCAAACCGGGAATACAGAGCGTGAGCTTGAGGGCTTCCGACAATCGAGACCCCCGATCGCGAGTGCACCGCGAGGGATCCTCACATCGGCAAGTCGATCGATCGATTCTTTGGCTGCCGAGGGCGACGACCATGGCGCTCTCGCTGCGGCAGAAACAGCTCGGTAATGCTTCTCTTTCCCTCGCAGATCTGACTGACCCACCCCCAAATCGCGCACAATAGCTTTCCATTTCAATGTACTTCACCTGTTTTGGGTTTCAATACTTTACCTGTGGGAGGGATTCCCACGGACACGCAATTTTCGAACCCACATAGCTTAATCGTAGGTTTCGTTTGCTGGATTCGGGTGCAATGAGCTGAGTTCGGTGCAATCTTGGGGGTGAGACGGTGTTCCGGAGCGGTTCTTGCGGGTGGGGATCAATGACATCGCAATCTGAAGGATTAGATAGAATTTCGGAAGACAGGCATTAGAATCGATGTCCCCACTTGCCAAGTTTGATTTATAGAGTGATGGGGGAGAATCCAGCTTAGTTCCATAGGTTTAGGGTTTACGACATTGGACTCTAATTCTTTGATTGAGTGTAATCCAGCGAGGTTTTATTTGAGGAATGTCAAGAGGGATCGATTTCTTGTGTGACTTGGTGGAAGTCGGCAACATCATTTTTTGAATTTAGGATATATTTTTATGTGGGTTTGTAGGTAAGTAACTGGAAAAGTTAACTGTTCAGATTCATAGGTTTAGGGTTTACGGCATTGGACCCTGAGTCGTCGATTTCGCGAATGGTAGTGTGCATTCCAAGCAAGGTTTATGTGCGGAATGTGAAACGTGATCGTGTTTGAGTTACTATTCATGTGTGACATGTTGGATTCGGCCAACTTCTTCTTCTTCTTCTTCTTTTTTCTTTTTTGCGTGTGTTGCTGTGAACAACCGCTGAAGTTGTGTGGAACCCTGTGTTTCAGATGCTGTGGTTCGGATGCTGAACCTGAACCACCCAGTCATCAGTGGGGGCACAGCCGACGAAGAAGTGTACAAGGTGCTGATCTACGACAACTTCTGTCGCGACATTCTTTCCCCGCTCATTCGTGTCAACGACCTGCGGAAGCACGGCATTACACTTTATTTGGGGCTCGACAAGGAGCGTCAGAATGTTCCCGATGTTCCCGCCATCTACTTCGCCCAACCCTCCCAGAGCAACATTCAGAGAATCATCCTCGATGCCTCTCGCGGGATGTATGAGTCCTTCCACCTCAACTTCTCCTCGTCCCTGCCCCGGCCTCTCCTGGAGGAGCTCGCCACGGGGACCCTCAAAACAGATAGCTTGCAGAGAATCGCCAAGGTTTATGACCAGTATCTAGAGTTTGTGACGCTGGAAAATGGAATGTTCTCTCTGGCCCAGCCCCTCTCGTACGTGCAACTCAATGACCCGGCTGCTCAAGATCAGGATGTGGAAGCGGTGGTGGACAGCATTGCCAACGGACTATTTTCCGTGCTTGCAACATTGGGCGTTGTTCCTGTGATTCGCTGTGCAAGGTATGTATGGGACTGTTCCTCACCCGCTTGGAAATGGTCACCATTTCGACAGACTTAAAGCTTACCACACCTAACTGCAACCGAATTTAAATATTTTTACTATGAGAATGCTCAAATGTTATATACTCTTGTTAGCAAATCTAAGGATTCCCATGCAGCAGAGAATGCTTTATTTCAAGATCATATGCAAAAGTTATACGGTTTCAAAGCTTTATTGGTAGATGACCTTAAACTGAAGTAAATTCTTCTGGTAAGTCAGTATGCCATCTCAAAATCAATATGTACTCATTGCGTAAGATCTAAGGGTGTCGCATTTTGGTATGTCTCCATTAGGTGCGTCTTCTTTATACGAGTTGTATGGTGTAAGGTAGAGGATTCTGTTTGCGTTAGTTTAAGCATTTTTACAATTGTTGGGATTGTGGTTCTGAGAGCTGTATAGAGATGAGAAATTTATGGATACTAGAGCCGAGTCTGTTAAGATCAGTTTTTTTATCACTATTCATGAATTTTGTAACCTATTTCAATATGGGAGGTTGCAGACCACTATAACTGACAGCATTTCCATTCAAAGAATAATGATTGTAGACAATTAGCAAAGGCATACTTACACCACTATTTAACAAGTCTAATCAATTATATGAATAAATGAGTTGCTGTTGGTAGCCAGGATTATGATTTAAACATAGAGAGGAGTATGATTTTGGAGATGTGCAGTGCAGTTGAGAGATCTCAGGGTTCAGGAGCCGGATCTGAATGGATCGGTTTTATTACTGTGTATGAGTTTCTTATGCAATTTCAAAGTGGAGGTTGTTGACCACCGTAAGTGGTAAAAGAGAACCCCATTTCCATTCAAAGGAGCTGCTGTTGTTTACAAGGCCTCAATGTAGGATACACGAATAGGTCCCTAATGCTTTCAGTATCCTTACGGCAGCTGCGGGCTTTTAAGGAAATTATGGTGCTATGGGACTCATTTTTCGTTGCATTCTCTTAACATTTATTACTGGGTCTGGCAGGGGTGGACCTGCAGAGATGGTAGCTGGTGCTCTTGACTCACGGATACGGCAGCATCTGGTTTCTCGGAACAACTTGTTCACTGAGGCTGGACACATGGGCACTTCGTTCCAACGACCTGTCCTGTGTTTATTCGATCGAAATTTTGAATTATCAGTGGCTGTACAGCACGTGTGGAGTTACCGTCCACTGGTGCATGATGTCTTGAATATGAAGTTGAATCGTGTCAGCGTTCAAGGCGAAGGGGCCACTTTAGGGTTGAAGGGAAAGAGTGCAGGAAAAGCGTATGAACTTGATGATGGGGACTCGTTTTGGGTTGCAAATGGGAACGCTGTGTTTCCCCAAGTAGCTCAGGAAGTTGAAATTCAATTGAGCAGGTCAGTTTTACCAATCATTAAACGAATGACGTGTGTGTTCCCTTACATCCAAAGTGTATGAATTTAGATGACTAGCATGAACCGTATTGCGAAGATAGTTTTCGTGCACTGTTATTATGCATGAATCCTTTGCAGAGTGTTTTTGGTTTCTCCCTTCTCCCTTCAGTCTCTTAATTTTAGTTTGCGTTTTTTGGGTATGTATGGTCTGCACTGACTCTTGAAGTTATGTGTGATCAGGTATAAGCAAGACATCGAGGAAGTGAACAAAAAAACTGGGGGGAACGCTGAAGACTTCGATGAAAACGAATTGATGGGCAACACGAAGCACTTGATGAATGCTGTAAACTCTTTGCCAGAGCTCACGGAAAGGAAGCGGATGATTGATAAGCACACCAACATTGCTACTGCTTTGCTGGGGGAAATTAAAACTCGTGCTCTTGATACCTTTTGCTCAATTGAGGACGAAATGCTGTCAAAAGGTAGTGTGGATAAAGGCCTTCTTGCACATCTGAAAGGCAAAGGTACCAAAGAAGACAAATTACGGCTAGCTGTTGTCTATCTACTTGCAGTGGAAACCACACCGCCAGCAGAGATCGAAGCTGTGGAAGCAGCCCTTCGAGAGTGTGAGGTCGATTCTTCTGCATTTTTGTATGTCAAGAGAATCAAGTCCCTCAACGTTTCACTCTCTTCTGCACAAGCAGCGAGCAGGAGTAACCTTGGTGTATGGGGAGGCCAGTTCTACGAACAGGCACTGAGTTCCATCACTGCAGGTGTCAAGAATTTGCTCTCAGGTGGTAGGCAAGCGGCTCTGATTCGTGTAGTTGAAGCTCTGATGGAGGCTAAACCATCCCCTGAAACTGACCCCTACCTTACATTTGATCCGCGAGCTCCGAAAGGATCGTCCAGTGTTTCCAAGGGACCATTCAAAGAGGCCATTGTGTTCATGATAGGTGGAGGGAATTACTTGGAGTATGGAAGCTTGCAAGAATTTGCCCAACGGCAGCAACCCTCCAAGAACATCATTTACGGGACCACTGAGATACTCTCAGGAAAAGACTTCATAGAACAATTGGCTGTGTTGGGTAGAAAGATGGGGGTCGGGGGTTCTTCTACAACTACTGCTTCCTCTTCCTAGCGAAGGAAGAGTGAATGTGAATATTTCCTGTTTCCCTTATTTTTGTTGGTGATTCCCTTTAGTAGTTACAAGTAGGAAAGCGAAGATCAATCTGCTGTATTAGTCCATAATTGACGGTAGCGTTTCATGGCATGTTGGAGATCTTTAGGAGATAATTGTAATGACTTTGGTTACATAATGAGGTCTATTGAAATCCTTAGCTGTTTCACCGTATATTTGGCTCCGCGGTTTCCATTCTCTCCTGATTTCTCTGTTCTCTCAGCTTCTCTTTTTGCTCTTCCGGTGTCCTGCTGTGTCTTCTTCATGTGCTATGGAGTAGCATTCAATAATGTCTCTTATTTGCTGCATAGTGGTATTGATTATTCCTTTTTTTGGCAAGTTTCAAATGCTTGCTGTGTATCCAAGTTTGTGGTCAATGTTGAGATTGCAGATAACATGTTACGAATTTGGTAACTAACATCTGTTCTCATTCTAATTGCAGCAGGTCAGCTACAATTGGACGTGAAATCACCCTCACCTGAAATTGGGCACAATTGCAATATGCTAGTATTTCTATACAATTCGTGGTCCGGAAGAGTTAAGGTGAGCCTATCTACAGTTCCCTCAATATTTTGAGGTAGTATAAAATTCCTTTCAACTCTGATGGGTTTTTTGGAAACAGTTTATTAGGTTCAGGGTTAGGAGGCAGGTGTTCAAGTTTGTCATTCCTATTGTTTGTCAGAAATGCTCTACCTCACTTGTGTGCGGTTTAGGTAGCACATTGTTTGAAGTTTCAAGAGCTTGGTACAGTTCTGCTTGGTGTCGTTTAGGAGTTGACTTGAAATACATGACCTCTAGAGTACCATCAACCAACTCTACATGACACGTTATTTCAAAGTTTTCACCAGTAGAGCGCCCACCGTCAAGAGGTATTCTTGAAAACCTAGCCGTGCTACAATTTGTAGGGATTAGCGTCTCTGATTTTCTCGAATACCTTCGGGGGTGTTCGCTACAAGTGTTCAGTCTAACTGCCTAACTTGTCTTCAAACCCCTAACATTTTTCCCCTGCTGCCCCTTTTTTGCAAAGGACTGAGCCTTTAACCACTTAACCCTGAACCAAATAAACTCCAGCAATTTCAAGTGGCTAAGCTCGTATCAGTATCTTTACGAGATGGTGCACCTCCTGCAGCCACAAACCGACCACAACATCAGGTTGCTTCTCGCCTCCTTTTAGAAATTTCATGTGTTATTTTTCCCAAAAATTATGTAGGAAGGAGTCTACCGTAGTCTCTTCCCTTATGTTCCGTGATATGTCGGGTGAAGCTGGTTAGTGTCTAAATTTGAGGGACACATGAGGAAAATAGATGCCTCTCATTATACACTTTTATCCTGCAAGTGGGTCTGGGTTCCCTCGTGCTTTTGAACATTATCAATATCGAGTGCCTTGTCATTTGTGTTCGGTAATTCATGTTATTAATTAGCATCTCCAATAGTTCGTTCTCCTTTAAACTCCGAAAGGACCAAAGATTCCAAAATATCATCATATTTTTTTACCACTTTTGAGTGGGTCATATGGGGACTTTTTTTTTTTCAAGTATTTTCTTTTTGACCAACACATGCATTGCTCTTCACTGATTCTGATAATCAATAAAGTTTTGCCCTCTCTGAATTCTATTGTCTTCACAATACGATCAATTGAATTGGTCATTTTCAAGCTACGAAATTAGCAAAGTCTACGAATCCAAGGGCGTCTATAAACCCCTGAGGATCAAGACTTCCTGGCTTGAAAATGACCAATTCAATTGATCAGACTGTGAAAGTAATAGAGTTCAGGTGTGGCGAAAGTTTCTTGATCACCAGAATCGGTGAAGGGCGTTTCATGTGTTGGTCAAGAAAGAAAGAACTTTGGACTCAAGAAAGTCCTCGTATGACTTCTAAAAAAGCATGAGTGTCAATTTGGGCTACGTGTTCCTTTAGGGGGTGAACTGATGACAGAAATGATGTTGCAGGTACGTACGATTTTTCTCTGTGATGGCAGCGATGGTCATGGCACCCTCGACGTGGGCTCTGGCACGAATGCACATGCTGCACTTTGCGAGGCCGGTGGTCAGGATGCAGATCAATTGGCAACGCCCTTGAATTGCTAGAGTCGGATTCTGCTTGGAATGCAAATTTGCTATTAAAGCATGGATGGCGTCGGCCACTGGCATTTGCTGGGGACAGAGATCTTGACCTAAGTCGAGGCCGAGTGCCTCGGGGCGTGGACGGGGCAGAGTAAACTTTGCACCGTCTGCAGTCGTCTAACCTGGCATTGCGGGAGGACCCTCTTTTGCTTCGCTTCTTTGAGGTGCCGCACCATGGGAAGAACCCCATTTACTGCTGGGCTTTCTTTGCTCTTCTGCTGCGCATCTCTAACTCCATTGCTGCTGAATTGGTGGATTACTATCAGTATTAGTATTCTTGCTTGCTACTCTTCTTTTTCTGCTTGCAATCGCCCTTGCAAGTGCATCCTCCTCAAGTTGCTCATGCCTGGATTACCTGGGCAAGGTTAGGGTGGTGCAGAGCATTCTGGAGCAGTGTTGACCGCCCTCACTGTGATTTGCAGTAACTACATAGCTTGTAATGCTATTGAACTAGCAAGCCGTGAGAGGATGTATGTCGAAGAAAAAGAATCGAAATATCTTGGATAGTTTGCTTCTTTCTTGAATTAGTAGTAGGGGTCAAGGCGTTAGCAACTCCTTTCAAGAGTGTTATTTTTTGAGGAGCTTCTACCTGCCGATAGCTGGAGTTTCTAATGCAGCAAGAACGTGGCTATTGTGCGTGTCATATTTTATTCTTTCTTGAAATCCTTCTGCCTGCCATTGCTGGAATTTCAAATGCGGCAAGCTCATTATCGTAAGCAAGTTCTGGATGATCAGGATTGAGTTTGACGAAACAGTGGAGTAGTCTGTGAATAAGCAGATTGTTGAATCTCTTGAATCGTAGTTCTGAAGAAGTGGTTTGTTGATGATTTTACCGGGTTTCCGGAGAATTGTGGCAGAAAATAATTCCATGGCAAGAAATGATCCCTCGATCTGCAGGGCGTGCGAAAAGGTTTTTGAATTGCTGGAAACGAGGAATGTTGCGTTGCAAAGAGAGGCGTCCCCTCGTGGCATCGTCTCCTGAATCTTGTGTGAAGAGTTTTTATTCCTTCATCCACGTACTAGTGGGAGTCAGGGTATGTGAGGATGATTTTCGCTTGACCAAATAGGACCCGCTAGTCAGTAAATGCCTTTTCTCTAGAAATAATGGGCAACTTCTTACGAATGTCTTACCACAATAGGATTATCTAACAAAAATGGAATGTACACTACAGTCCCCTTGAAAAAGTTTATTAGCGATTTTCCACATTCACCATCACTCAGACCACCACCACTCGCTTCCAAATACCGCTTATGCTTATGAACCACTGCAATGACTTTTAATTTCAATTTTAATTTTTGCAAATGGAATCACTTTCATTGCAAAAGTAAAGTACAACCAAAAATGATTGCAATGGATCTTAAATCTTGCTAAAGAAGAAATGTAGAATTATCTATGATACTGCCAAGTTTTGGACTGAAACTATTGTAGAAAGGTCGTCTTCTAGGAGTTCACCATTTTGTTGCTCCTCGTGCTCTGCAGATGATTGCTTCCATTCGCTTGGGCATGCTTTCAACCAATTGAAAGGTGTGAATTTTGTGAATTTTATGGCTTGCAACACTTCGTGCAGTGTTATCTTTAATCATTTCTTCAACATTGTGAGGCACTAGAGAATGTTTTGGATGGCTTTTTCAATTCTGAAACCACAAATGTTGAATTGGGTTCAATTGAGCTTGTGTCTACACTCCAACCTTTTAAATTGTGTTCTTCACACCATTTTCAAGGAGCAACATTAGCCCATTGAGTTCTTGACCAATAATGGGAGGAAGCTTGGAGATTGGATATGGACAAAAGAAAGAAACAACTTCAGTGCGGACACTTGGAGGGAGTTTTTATACTAACCTTGCACGTTTTGCATGTATTGTACAGGGACACTTAGCCTGCAATGGATAGCTTGGAGGTTCAATTCCCTACTAAGTAGTTTAGGATCTTACTAAATAACACAGAATTAGGCATTTTTGCACTTGGCCAAGTGCAATGATCGTATGCAAAACTATTCACTAAAATTGTGTTATCAAAAACTTGAGTACCCCCCAGATTTTCAAGAAATCCAATTTTTAATTTCATCATGCAATACTATCACTTCAAACGCAAACTCTCTATGAGGATGCAATTTCAATTCTTCCAAGAGACATACAAGTCCAACAAATTTTATTTCTTCCTATCAATCATTTGTTTTGGTCTCATGTATTAATCTTTTTGCTTTGTACATTGCAATTATATTAGTGTTATAGTATTTAAATGTGGATACCATGCGTACAGTAATTTTCACTACAGTTTTTGGAATATTTATTTATAAATCCAGAATGACATTGAAGGTTTAGCAACTACCTTCAGTTTTTTAAATTATGTACTCACATCAATCAAATACCAAACAGTCATTCCAACATCTTCATAGACTTTCACAACTAATACACAAGGTCTATACTCTCACACACCTTATTCTACCATCACACATACTACTATGTCTCTTATAACGGCCCTGCTTCATCAGGTGTCTCCAACACTTGTGCAGATGATTGGTCAAAGTCTTCTCCTTCTCTTGTACCAGTTCTCTCTGCTTGATCGTGTGCACTTGGTCCACCGATTGGACTCACTGGAGGCAGAAAGGTATACTGCAACGCCGTATCCACCATAGCGCTTGCAACAGGCGTTGTTATTACCTCTGATAAAGTTGGCAACAGAGAATGTCCTTCCAAGATGGAAGTCATCCGGTGATAAATGTAATGTGGTCTTTCACCTGTCCAAGTGAATCGAATGTTGTCTCTATTACGATAACATCCTTCACCATCCGGGACAAAGCTCATTTGATCCAATTGGCTGAATGCAGAGAATGCTGACATGGACTTCGTTTGTGCTGTTGTATCTGCACTTTCTCCCACGCCCCCTTCAACTTGTTCCGATTCCACGTTGTCCACCTCATCAACTACTTCTGCAACAACAAAATCCGGGTCTTGTTCCACTTCCATCAAGTCTGTTTGGTCTCCACGGGCGTCACTGACTGCATCAGTGTCACAAGAAACCTAAACTTCAGCCAACACTTGGTAATCTGTCAGATTGTGTGCGTTCGGCATCACTCTCATCTTCGTTCATCGATGAGGCTCCCGAATCAACTGCTACAACTTTCCCCTTCCACCTTACCCGTCTAGTCACTTGAAATCTCTCTTCTTCATCGGAGGAGTCCCTGGATGACCGCGGTAGTCTTTCAACTCTACCACATGGCACCGCTCCATCTGTTTCATAAAACACCGGGACCAGGCAAGCTCTCTTCTATAATCAACACTTGTGAAGGTCTACGTTCAGCGGCCATACTCACACTATTCACCATCACCAACTTCTCCCCATACATCGATTGCAATTTGTCGTATACGAATTGCATTTTGACGAACACACCTTCCATAATGATAACATCATTGCCCACATATCCTGTCTCCAAAATCCCTAGCACTGCCATTGTAATGCCCAATGTTACCAACCCTCAATTTTGCGGCAGATACATTTGTACCAATCTCTTCAACTCCGTTGGTATCTTCTCAAACTTGTCTTGTGCTCAAGGCATCACTTCTGTACTCCAAGAGTCTTGAAATATAACATGTAAATCAACCGTACTATTAGGAAGGTTTTTCATGAACCTACTCTCCTTGGGATAATTCATGATGATGACAATGCCACCCACGGGTTGTACACCACGTCGTTGTTGCTCGCCAAGACGCAGATCATGCACGTATGAAGACACTATTTCTGCTTGATATATCCAAGAACCTTAGAGCACATGGCAACCTTCTGGCAAACCAATAGCAAATGTTCTTGCTCGTAGAGCACTTCTTCCTTACAATGTTTGTAGTTGAAATTTTGTAAACTACTCTACAAAAAACCTCTTCTAGTTTTTAGTTCAATTTTTGAACTAATATTGCAGGTTCAACAGATATTTCATGCTAAAATATACTTAGTTCCATTTCAAACACAAATAATAGAAGGTTCCACATTTTTAAAATAATTATAATGATTTTTGTTTTGTTGAAATAGAAAATTCTACTTATCTCTTACATTCATCATCAGCCTTTATTCTTCAAAAGAAAAAAAGAAAAAAAGAATATAGAAAAACTTTATCAAAAACCAAAAAAAATCCTAAGAAGGCCTAAATTGTTGGAATACAAACAATGGGTATCTTCACATTTTGATTGAGGAAATTATCATTAGAAAATTGAAGAAGATTTCTAATAGGCTTCTTCCACTACTATAGTTTTGAATTGTATGCCATCATAGTTCTTGAAATTTCTTGAAATAATCTACTTCAATTGTACCAAAAGAAACTACGTTTACATATCATAGGAAAAATGAAGCTCAAATAATATATCACTCAAAATTGTAATTAATGTTCCTAATGTGTTTTAATAAAAGATTTGGCTTATTCCTTTTTAAAATAGAACTTAAACTTGCTTAGGAATAAGAATAATTTTAGTATTGCCAGGAGAATACAAAAGTTAAAGACAAATACCTGATGAAATTATATAGGGCTCGATGTCTGGAAGTAGACACCTCTTTAAAATGATTACGAAGCTCCTTGTCTACGTTGTTGACCTAGAACATGTATTTTCCTTTGAAGATACTTGGAACATAAAAAATAAGTGTCATGAACATCAATTATGCTAGTGATGAGGTCATATGCCACATGAAAGTGTGAGAATCTCATTATTGCCCTACTTGTACAATAACCTTCCAAAAAGACAACCCTTTTTCATTTCCAATACAAAGAGAAACTTCTTCAAAGTAATAGGATAACAATTGAATTTGTAAAGGGTTCAATGCAAACAAAATTTGATGCGTTTGTCATTTGTACATTAAATATACATACTTCAACACAAAACATAAATATTGTCAAGGTTCCAAATTTTTATAAAATTATCATGATTTTTCTTATTTTTGAATAGGAATTTCTACCTATTCCTTACGTTCATTGCTGGCCTTTACTCTTCAAATTTAGAAAATAAAATGTATGTTAGAGAGCTACTAACTAAAACCAAAATAATTTTTTGATAATGCTATACAAATTGAAATATCAATAAAAAATAAATGAACATTTTGGTTTAAAAGTTTTTCAATGAAAAATAATTCTAATAACACTTCTAATAGTCTTCTTCTAATGCTATATTCTTGAATTGTATGCCATCTGATAGAGTTTTTGAAATTTCTATTGTACAATATCATTCAACTATACCAGAAGAACCTACAGTGAAGTATGATAGGAAAAATAAAGATCAAAAACACATATCCACACGTCTGTAAAAATGAGATTTCTAATGTCCCCTGATTAAAGAATTTGCTTACTCCTTTTTGGAACTGCATTTAAATTTCCTAATGAATAATCATCCATTGAAACATTGCTCAAGAGAATATAAGAATGAAGGACAAAAACCTGATGCAAATTATATTGTAGCTTGCAGCTTGAAGTCACCCACTTCCTCCTACTTGATTATGAAGCAATTTGTCTACGTTGTTGGCATATGACATATGTATTCCTCTGAAGAAACCTAGAACATGAAAGAAAAATGTCAAAAACGTCATTTGTGCTTCATATTTGAAGATCTTTTAACATATTCATGATTGTGTCATTTGCAACTAATGAAGTCATTTGCCAAATGAAATGGTTAGAGTTTTGTAATTGTCGTACTTGTAGAAATCCCTTCCAAGAAGAGTCCCTTTCTAAAAAATAATGTATGAAAAAGAACTTCTACAAAATAAAAAAATATGGCTAAGAGGGTGAAGAGTTGAGCGCAAATGCAATTGGAAAGCATTGTACTTACAAAAACAATTTCATGTAGCAATTCTCATATGCTACTCTTTAAGCAATCATGTATTGCACCTACAATGGAGAGGGAAGTAGTCAATGGAAACAAGCATCTTTCTTTTTTTAGATTTGATTCCGACAACATGGGTTATCCTCGCCCACGTACTTTAAAAAATCATACCGAGAAGATGAAACTGCACTCAAATTTCATTTAATCATTGTTGTTATTTGCATAGATTTGAATAATAGTTGCCTATTGTATAAACTAAAAACAAAAATAATAAGAAAGTTAACTATTATTGAATTAATGTACTAGCTTACCAGTATTCACAATCAATCAAGGTCTCATAATGTTGCACAATGACTGTTTATAAAAAAAAAATCTATTGGATTGTGTTTTCAAATCTAAGTTTCTGATTTGGTTTTCAATTCTTCCATTGTTTTCATATGAAGTAAATTAAAAAATAGACTACTATAATACAGAAAAAATAGATAAGCAATAACAAAGCCATGTGCTATTATTTTTAATATACAATAACATTACTATACCTAAAAATTGCACAGTGGATATTTTAACCAGAAATGTACTCCCACTACTCATATGATTCTATGATTGCTTTTGGATACACCTATTCCAACACTTTGGCAATTTGTAGTTTATTCACACGGTGTACAAAAAATGCATTCTAAGAGAATCTAGAATCCCATTTTCACTATTACTGGGACCCCAAAATATTTTTTTCCATATACTAGTGAAAACCATGTTGAATCATGCTAAATTGCTGAACAACAGAAACTCTCAGACGGTTACAGATCTAGGGGACGCAGGTGTTTCCAAATTGGTCACTCATGATTTGGTTTCGACTTATGGATCAAAATCTTGATAGGCAAGGTAATTTTCAATTTTTTTCACTTTGCAAGAATCGGTATTTCTCTTAAATGCAAAATATAGAATGACTAGGTACCTCAGTCCGCTGATGGATCTAGATTCTCAGTGAACTCCAAAAGAGCAAACTCTCAAGGGTTTGTAAGTCCTCATACCAAGAGAGCAGTAATAAGCCAACTTCAGTCAATAAAACGGCGTTCAGGCAGACATGGACGACAAATCAGGGCTGAATCAAAGCAGAAAGCTATGGCCAAAAGGTAAAGAGGGCCACTTGTGCGATTTAAGGTCAATTTCCCCGCCAACCTACAAGAGCTGGCTTTACTCCTGGTACATCACTTAGGGTTCCCTTGCACATAAACTTCCTAACAACCTACAAGAGCTGGTTTGATTCATTCTCCATCACTTAGGGTTCCAAGTGCACTTTATAGAGAGAAAACAGTGAACAGGCTTTTAGCTGTTAACTGCAAGTAGTACTATGGACTCAACGTGGATTCTGTGCAGTCCAACAGAACTTTGTGCAATCAAGTATTTGGTAAGTTTTTGATGAAATTAATGGGTGTACTGACTAAATTTTGGAAGCTCATTGAACTAAAATCAGTCGGCTGCTGTGTGCAGATACAACAAGCGCTCAAAGTGGCTACTATCACCTCAAAGCTGCAACAAAGCACGAGCCACCTCTTCAGGTAATGTCGTTGGGGCCTCTAAAAATTTCAGCACTCTCGTTTTTTTTAGGAAATCCTACTAGCATGTTGAGAGCTCCTGCGAGTTGGTTAACAGAGAGTACTTTGAGAGATTCAAGGAGCAAAGAGTCCTTATCTAGCAAAAGATCACCAACCTAGAGTAGTTTGTGAAAGATTAAGTAACACATTGCGTTTTTATAGAGCCATCGTAATATAGGCCAAGAGTTTCTCTAGCTGTAATCATGTAGAGAAGCATTTTTAAATCTAGTCCAGAGAAAGCAAAGAGAGTATACTAGTTGTAACCACGGGAAGATCATTTTTGACATTAAACTCTAGAAGATGCAACCCTGCACAGAGGTTCAAACGCTGATTGGTTCTAGAATAGATTAGGCATCGCCAGAGACTAAGCCGCCCTTGCTTCACCTTCTTGATACAGTCGACCTCACTCACACCTGCAGACCTACAGACTACTCAATCAATCAACCAGATATGAACCCTCCTCAGAATCGTACCTCACTCTGAATTGGCAACTCCAGGTGAGTAAGTTTCTTCTTTGTTGAGAACCATAAAATTGTGCTCTTCCAACGTCTGCACTGAACAACAGAAAGCTGAAACCGGTTCTGTCTTTCAGAAATTAGGCGTGGAAGAGGAAGCGGCAGTTAACAAAACTTTGGCAAGGAACACTTCTAGAAGCAAATGGTGAATTGGGATCCCTTCCAAAGCTCCTCCTGTCTCATGGAAAATGATCAAGAAGCCTTCAAGTTCTGCTTCTACCGTTGAATCCAGGGTAATGGGTACGCCCTTCAAGTCATTTCTCCGAGAAATTTCCATGTCTGTGAGAGTACCTGGACAGGAAACGTGAATTTGGAAAATGAATGAGAGTTCGTCCAAATTTTAGAGAGAACTGATGTACACTTCCAAATCGGAATTAGAAGAGAGTCGTGTAATGAAACTGGACTAATCGAGAAAGATGCAATTTGTTCAGCAAAATAAGGAAGCTCAAAGAAATAGCTTGGGAGCAAGGTGCGACCTGATTGCGTTTGCCGAATTGAGCCGGAGCGGAGGGCTAAGGTGAAGAAGCGCGTGGGACCGGAGCGCGTCAGCCTCACCAAAATCCTGCGGCAAGAAAGTTAAGAGTAAGAAAAAAAAACCTTTTTCCGTTATATAGGCGGCGTGCAAAGCTGCGCGTTGTCCTTGTTGACTTTTTGAGGAGGCCAATGAAGCAAATTCTAGGTAGTCCACCAAAATCACTTAGCTCCTATTTGCTTTGCAGTGAATAGTATCTATTGTTGAACCCTCCCCATATGGGGAGGGTTCAACAGCAAATACTGTTCACTTCAACATACAAAAACTTTACAAAAACCCGGAAAAACAAGTAAGAATTGCTTCAGTGGATCAGGCGCAGAGCTCAAAGATGAGGGGCACGTTCAAGGTTGACATGTGAGTTGCTCTCCTGAGTACCCTTCCGCTAAAAAATTGAGCGCCTGTCAAGTCCGATAGCACCTCCTTGTGATTGTAGCTAGACGGTCTCTCAACTGCGGTAGCACCTCTTGCATTAATGGTTAGGGTTGCAGCATAGAAGCATTTGCAAGACATTCACCTCTACCGTCTCCAAAAATTTGAAAGAACAACAACAACAACACGGCGTGTTCATTCCTCGTCGCCCTAGAAGACCAGCGATTACACCGTGATCCCACTTGCGACTAAACTGACCAATAATCTAGAGATCATGGTGAGCACGCTACCAATTTTGTAAAACAAATCTTTGTAATAGAAGTTTTGGCATTGAATGAAACACAATCACACACAAACTCTTTAGAAAGCTTGTAAACCAGAGATTGCAAGCTGCGACGCTGAAGTTAAGCTGCAGAGATTAGGGTTTTGGTCTGATTTGGATGACGGGATTCTGTTTGTGGTCGTTCAATTTTCATCTTCCAACGTTTATTTGAAATTCATTTGCAGAGCGTTCCACTGGTCTTAGGAAGACTGTACTTCTTCACAAAATGTTTACTAATGTAGGCAATTAGCTAATGCATTGTCGCTTTCAGAGATGCATTTACGAGTAAATTAAAATATTCGAAAAAAATTTCCGTAGATTCTTGTAGGATGAATAATCGATTGGCATCTAAAGCAAGTCGTTTCATATTTTTTGGATGTTCGTCGAGTTAGTTACGGATTTTTGAAGTTCAAATGCAGTGGTCACTAAAAGTTACCCCCTCCTAAAATATACATTGTTGGTACACTAAAAGGCAGCAAAAGCTATTTCTTTGTTGTTAGAGCTGGGTCGCTTTAACCCCTAAAGTTTCATGAATATGTTCTCACCGAAAACGCTCGAACACTGGTTTTTTTAGTACCCCTATAGAATTTTTGAAAAAAAATTGTTTTTTACACATATAACCGTAGGATCTTGTAGTATGGTGACTTGAGAACATATGTTAAAAATTTTAGGAATTTTTATTGCAAGGATTGCAAGATATAAGCATTTGAAATCATTAAAACAATTTTTTTGGCCCTGTGAGAAACAGGGCAACAACATTTCACAAGCTCTCTTTTGAATGAAAAAATTTCATAAAAATGATGGTCCTTCTTTTTATTCTTTTTTCTAGATAAGTTGCCTACATGCTTGAAAATTTTCACTTCATTTGGAATTGTACAACATATAGGAAAAAACTAGTAAGTAGTTAGTAGTAGAAAATGATTCAGTATCCAAGCTGGTCAAGAATTTAATTTTGGAATTGAAAAACGCTAATTCCAATGGTGGCAATGTTATAATACATAATATGCATCCTAGGATTTTATTTTTTTCAAAGAATATTGAAAATTGAGTATGATAAAGGACTTCAAAGTTTTTTTTAGGATAGAAAATCTATAACCACCCGCAAAGTTAAAATCTTCATAACTTTTGACTCATTGATCAAAATGGGATGATTCAAAGTTTTTTTCCTTTATATAACTATTGAAAACCAATTTCAAATTTTTGTTTTTGAAAAAAGAGATTTTTTCTGATCTGTCTGGACTGCCTAGTTACAAAAAAAGTAGCATATTAGGCCATAACCTTTTACTCATATTTCCAAATGTCATGAAATTTGGTGCATATAAAAGATATTCCTCGCCCCCACCTTCCATTAAGATTTTAGTCCAAAATATGGAAATCTCTAGTTGTACTTACCTGCCTAAAAATTCTATACAAACAAAAAGAGCATGTTGGTCCTCTAGGGGTTATGAACCACCTATCTTAAAGTCTAGGTCACTGGGATGTCCAGTGCCATTTGAATGCCGTGGTCTTTTGAATCAAAAATTTGTACAGTGAGAATGAGAGAACTATTAAAGTACCCGCCTCTTCAAAGGTTCATTAATTGTGAATCCAAGGAAGGTAAAATTGCCTTTATGGAATTCCTAAAGGTTGTTAGTATATTATAATTCAAAATGATTGAAGGCTAACATTCAAAGTAGGAGTACCAAAATGTAGAAAAATAAAATTTTGGACACATGTAATTTTAGGGTCTTATAATACGTCATTTGTAAAATGTTTATTAAAAAAATTCAAAAATGTCCAACATGTGGATTGTTGAATAGTAGTTTTCTCATTCTAGAAATCCTTTCCAGTGCTGTACAAGGAATATGGCAATTGGTTTTAAAAAAGACACACTCGCCATCCAAAACGTCCATTTTGGTGATGCTTCTTTGTATTTGTTGTTGAAAGCAAGTTTGGAACATGCTTAACAAAATTGATAGCACTTACAATTGTATAACAAATTGTAAGGGAAAGTAGGTGGAAAATTTGAGGTAATGATTTAAAGTAATAAATAGTGAAGGTTGTAGTTATAGAATAGAAAAATACCAATTCCTAATGGTTGTAATGATATACTGCAAAACATACATCCCATGATTTTAATTGTTTGCAAAAACATTGGAAATGGAGTGAAATGAAGGACATAGGAAGAATTGTATAATACTTCATCCATCAATAAGTGCAAATTTAAGCAATTCATTATTGTCATGTCATTTAACAAAACAAAATGATTAAAGGTTTTTGGCATATGTAGGATATTGTGAAACCGACTAAACTTTCTTTTTCTTTTTTAAATTGATTATATTCGATTTGCCTAGAGTGCCATGTTGATGGAAAAAAAGTGATGCATCTAATGCAAGTAACGCTGTAAACATATAGGTAGTACTCTTTGAAATAGTGAATTTGTTTTTTCAAACTTCAGTCCCCCGTTTTTTTAAACATTTAAATGGAATAATAGGATCCTACTTGTTGAGATTTATCTAAAATCGCAATGTTCCCAAAGAATGCGTCTTAGTGCATTAGGATTTAAGGAGCTTCTAGAGGACAATGATTGTTAGAGATTACTACGTTCATATAGAGTATCTTTGCAAAGTGTTGTTTAACTTTTACAAAGTCGACTAGAATTTGATTTGTGGTTAAGTTTAGGTTTGTTTGCTATTTGAATTTCGGTGCTTTCAATGGTCATGTTTGTAAATAATTGGAAGGATAGTTTGTTTTATTTAGAAATCTTTGTTCTAAACTTATAAGAAGTATTAGTTTCATTAATTTATCAAAAGTGGATGGGAGGGGGACACTGTTGTAAGAAGTTTTGGTATGACCATGTAGGTTATAGAATCCTTAGTCTTTCAATTTTCTTGAAATAGACCAAATGGTTTGTGGTTATGGTTTGGCAATGTCAATGTTTTTGAAGGTAGAAATTTTAATAGTTTTTCTTGAATACCGTTTTGAATTCTATCAAAGCCTGAATGCAATAGTAATTCATTGGAAGTTATAAATGTAGTTTATAATACAAAAAATTAATTACTAGACTAAAAACAAACACATTCAAATTATTTTTTTCAAATGAAAGTGTTGTAGTTGACATGGGAAAAATTGATTCATTCTATTTGGATTAATAACACAGAAATAGCGGACAGTCTTATTTTTTAAACAATCACACGTATAAAATTGGATGAAAATGGTTATTTTTACAAGTCCACTACAAAGTTGAGAATGTAAAAGGTTTCATAAAAATATAAACGATATACTCAGTGGAAACTACAAAAACTTGAGTATAGTGAAGATGGACAAATGGAGGTCAACAATCATTCATAGATCATTCAGTCAGTGTACTTGTGTGCGTTCACAACAACCTTGTTTTTCAATTGAAGTGAAAGTAGATTGCATGTAGTAATTTTGAAACAGGTTTCAAAATACATTGGAAACTATAGGTGCAATGTCCTATGGTTTTGAACAATGGGTTCACAAAATGAGGTGCAAAAATTTGTCAAAGAGAAGGAATGGAAAAGAAAAGGAATAAAGTCAATGGTTTGTAGTGTTTATGTTTTCCAAAGTTTGACTTTTTCATACTGTTCTTGTTTTGTTTGGGGTTTTCATAAGGTGTGAAATCTAGTTTTTTAAATTATTTGAAAGGAATTACACTAAAGGGTAGTTGCAAGAAACACTTGCTGGTTTTGGCTGAAAACAACCTTAGTACTGGAGTATTGTGACTTTTGGTATGAAATTTCTAAAAATAAAATAAAATATGGTAAATTTATAAAGCACTCAAATAAATATGTATGTTAAAATGCAGACCTAAAGAAAGTTATCTCTAAAAATTATGCACATTTTAAGAGTGATAGAAAATGCAAGAAAATACATAACATGGAATTCTATTTTCAGAAAATATTGTGTACAAATAAAAAAATTAGAGAAAAAAAATCCATTTTTTCTAACTTTGAGGTGCTTCTCCTCAACAATTTTTACTTTTGGGAAAAAAAAATTGTATTCTCTGCACATGCGCAAAGGTAGTACACTTTGAACATATGTAGAAGGTGGATACTTTACTGTTTTTGAAAATTTCTTTGTAGGCTTGTATAATTCTAGTAGAACTCCTTGCATACTGATTTTCACCTCCAAATTTGCATTTTTGAATTGAAAATAGTATTGAAAATCTCCAAAAAGGCCAAAGTAGACATCCAATCAAGGGCAGTTTCAAAATAGTAAACTAATTTTAAAAGATTGGAAAAATTACACAATGTTTGAAATTACCATATGTACCTTCATTTCAAATTTCATGAGAAAAAGACATACAACGCAAAAGTTATGAGTAAAAATGTATGTGTCTAAGGCCAAGGGACACCAAAAAGGACAAGTGTTTCTTGCAACGACCCTAAGGGTATTGGTTTGTAAACAAACTCAAAATAATAAAGTTCTAAAGAAAATATGTGACTGTAATGTGCCAGTGACAAAAGGGAATGGCAGCGGAAGCATTTGGAAGTCCAGTGGTTTTCAATGTTGTGGGTACTACGGTGGTTGCAACAGAGCGAAGGAGCGTAGGGGAAAGATTGGCACATGTGGTACGGGGAAGACTTTTCGAACAAGAAAATCGTGCACCTGTGGGTGGAGAACCATAGTCTACAAATGGCATGGTTCAACTTCTTGGAGACGAAGGACGTGTTGTCGGAGCTGGCGTACTGGATACCAATTTTGCATGCGGTGATGAACTTCACTATATGAAATTACGTCCTTTTGAAATTGCGGTTCGTATAACATGTGCTATACAGGAAACAGAATGGGTTGGGGAGTTGGTAGGAAAAACTATGGAAGATTGTGTAGGTAAGGTTTCACGTTGACGTCGTGCTTTAGTTTGTTATGCGCTTCCCTCCGAGGTGAGAACAACGACATCAAATGCAAGGGAGGGGCCAAATTCCTCTTTTCCTCTAGTCTTTGCACCGGTGTTTGATTTTCATGATGTGGATGACAATCCAAGCACATTTGATTTCATGCCACCAAGTCAAGGTGGAGAAAGCACACCTGAAAGAAGTTCTCCTATGACACAATCCTCTGAAGTCAATACTACGGATCTTATAAGAAGTGAAGGACTACCTGACCATGCTTCAAGGAGAAGGTATTCCATGGCAAATCAAAGGGCGAGGGTGAGAAGTCCAAGGGAGAGGGGGGAGTCTGCTAGTCAAAAAGTTACTCTTGACAGTGTTATGTGTGCAAAGGAGAAGGGAGCATGTAAATGCAATTGTTTGTGTGATGTAGATGCAAAATATGTATTGGACCAACGGTATATGGCCTGGGGGCAGAAGTACAAAGCACGCGCTACTTGGATAATGCAAATGCTGAATGCCTTTTATACTCGCATGGAGGGTCAAACCAGAGACAAGTACGTGACGAAACTTGAAGGCAGAGTCGTGTGCAATGCATGCTACGCTGCGACGTTGGGTTATTCTCAGAGGCATTTGAAGCAATTGAAGATAGCACATGCTGTATATGGCAGAGTGGCAGCCGTTCATGGAAAGAGGTGTCAGCAAAGGGAAAGTGCAAAAATGTCAACAGCTAGAGAAAGCCTCAACGTTTTTGTCAACAAAGCAGGTTGTCAACAGCTCCATCGATCGATTCGCAGGAAAATGGACAATGTGGTGCTACTGCTGATTCTATTGCCAATGAATACTAGCAAGTTGGATGTTTTTTAGTATGTGAACAAAGAAGTGAAGAAACTAGTGGACGTGTTGGAGTTGTCAAAGACCTTGTTTCGTTGGCTTTGGCGGAAGGAATTTCTGCATGTGCAAATTCTACCTTTCTCCCGGTTTTCGAAGTGCTATCATTGTTGGGAGTATAAGTGTGGGACGGAATCTACAACAAATGCAGTTGCAAAGGTGAAGATAAAAGAGCTGTACGTGCTGCACATTCGATATCAAATGGAAGAGAGGCGAGATTATTGGTTGTTCAAGAGGTCTGCGATGATTACTCCGAACTTTTTCATGTGTTTGATTGTGGATGGTATGGATCAGAATACAACCACAATACCAAAGATGAGGCAGACTGTAAAGAACATCGAATCTCGATTTGTGAAGACTCATTTGTGTGGTGTACTTATACATGGTATCGGCCTGTATGCACACGTGTGGATAGATGCTCACCACAAGCATGATAACAATCAAGTCGTAACATCGGTGATGAACGTCATATGCGATGTAAAGCGAAGGAAGGGGTCATTGCCATCGACATTGAGGATTCAAGCGGATAACACCACAAGGGAGAACAAGAACACTTACATGTTTGCCATGTGTGCTGCACTAGTTGGGCTTGGTTTCTTCAAAGAAGTGCATCTTTGTTTTTTGATAGTGGGCCACACACATGAGGACATCGATCAGAGATTCAGTGTGATTTTGAATGTATTGAAGAGGAGAGACATAGACACTTTAATAGAGATGTTACAGCTAGTGGAGAAGGAAACGTTGTACACAAAGGCTTTTGTGAGTGCTTGCAAGCTTGAGCACGTTTGTGACTGGAAGGCATTTATCACACCTCAATTACTACGAGGAGGGGAATCACTGACAGGCATCACATTTCCACACCATATGAGGTTTTACTTGGAGAATGGGTTGGTCCGTGTGCAACACAAGCATTTTTGCACAAATGAGTGGGGCCCAGCAAGAGGGCATTTGTATCTGAACTCATTGCCAAGCGTAGCAGAGAAACCGGACCTTGCGGAGGTGTTTGCAGCTGATCAGAGGAAATTGAAACCATTGGACAAGTTCATTGCATACAAGAAGAAGATGGTAGACAGAGGCTTCAGTCCGATCAAGAACATGGAAGTGGTGGACAAAATAGAAGAATTCAAGGATTATTTGGAGGAATTCCCACAACAAAATAGAGAAGGCGTTTGTGATTTACCATTTTGGCCCAGCGATGTTTTGAACCAAAACATGGATGGTGGAATTGTTCTTGACGTGGAAGGAGGTACAATTCCAAGTGCAATTGTTGATGAGGATGGAAATAGAACGGAGAGTGCAGCCGTTGATAGGATTATGGCAACAATGCCAAATTCTGAGAGGAGGGGGGATTTTTGGACCCCGCAGAGATAGACATGCACAAGCAACATCACGGAGAGTGACTGGGGGGAGGATTCGAGGCAGAAAAAATGAAGTTATATCAGAGTTATGACAAAATGCAAAGGAAGATCCATTTCCTCCATTCAATCCAAATACTGACGTTGTTGTAGGGCAATATATAGCCCTTATCGTAGAACTAGCGGAAGTAAGAGGAGGAGTACCCTTTTTTTTAGGGAAGGTGCTAGAATTCGGTCAGGGGACGTGGGCCTCAAAGATGAAGGTCCTGTGGTATTGGCCTATTATGAGATCTGGAGCACATGATGAAGCAGGTAGTAATCGAATGAGGTACACAAACTGTATGGAGTCAATGTGGGAATCGTCTGGTGAGATGTTGGGCTGGACCGAGAAAGAAGCCACTATATATTCATGGACGGATGTCCCTCATCGAGGAAGAAGTGATCATGTTATAGGTTCCAAGATTACAGTGTATGGTGTGCAAACAGAGGAGACAGTGATCATTCCACCAGAGGCTAAAGCGCATCTTCTAGAATACATGGCAATGCAGATGGAGAACCTAGATGATGAACGTCTGCAGAATGATTTGAATATGTATTAGTGAAGTATGATATTATGCAGTGCTCTTTCACCTTGTAGTTGCAGGTATGTAAAAGTACTTGAGTGTGAAGCGCAGAGTAATATGTCTTAAAAGTAGTGTGGAGTGAAAAGTGTGAAAGTTTTTCATGAAGTAATTATAAAAAATAGAGTGTTTGACAACTTTTCACCAAGCAATTTCTCCTACTAAGAGCAAATGATGTTTTCAGTAATCCCTCCCCCCCTCAACATTTGAGACTATCCATTTTAGATGTCATACTAGCCAAGTGCAATGTTGCCCCCCCCAAGTGCAAAAATGTCTAATTCAGTGTTGGTCACTTGCACTTGTTCTATATTTTCATCTTGAACCATTGAATTGTCATTGAATTGTCATTGAATTGAATTGTTGGCAAAATGAAGGCTTGATTTAGTCACTCAACCTCTTGAAGAACTCTCAGAACTCAACCTTAACAAAATTTTAAACATTCAGGATTGTAATGCATTGAGAATGATCATGTAGCAATTCAAATGTTTGTGCATGAATTCAAATGCTTATGTATGAATTCAAATATTTGTGCATGTTTACATGTCATTGTGAAGTCCCTGAAGGCTTGAGTATGATACATTTGTCAATTGTCATGTCAAAATTTGAAGTTGTGTTCAATTTTTAAGCATCTTAACCTCTAAATGCCCAAGGCTTGTTTCGGGCTTCCTGGAATTTGCTCTAAATTGAACAAAATGCCAACATTTTGATAAGTTGTATCAATTTTTTTTGAGTTGTAACTGTACAAATTCAAACTAGACATGCTAGAGATCTCATAGGAAAAGAAAACACAACAATATCACTTATGGAGTGAAAGATTATAATGTTTGACCATGAGGGTGCTAAAATTGCAAAAATCTTTCAATCTTCTTTACACAAATCAACTCTACAAAGTTGGTGACCAAAAAAATATGAGGTTAAAGGGCCTAACTTGTATAACCTTGATCAATTTATGGCTTCTTAACATCTACTCTACAATTTTTTTAAATGAATTTTGAATGTGATTTTTTCTCCAAGATCTAGTGTATTTGAAGCTCATTTCCAAGAGCTCTCAACACTACATGAAGTCAAGATTGCAATGGGTACCCTTATATAAAAACTTGAATAGAAAAATCACTATCATTTATTTTCAAGATCGGATTTTTGGTGCTAGAATTAGACTTCAAGTAGAACTTTCTAAAAATATAAACTTCTAAAAATAGTAACTTGGTCAGTTTTTATTTAACTTCAAAGTTTTGCAAACACCACATTTGGGTGCCTCGGGCATTTAGGGGTTAATGAAAAAAATAAAAATACATTATAGCCTATCTTTTCATTCTCCAGCATCTGACGTTGCCAAATATTGATCAAAATTGTATAAAGAATGCAATTACTTTCTAAATCCCTTAGCCATGTTGCAAATTTCACCTCAACGTTTCTTTTTTATGAAGAAAAAAAAAAGTAGTCACCATACTAATTACCGGATTGAAGTATATATTGCAAGCTGTCTGCTAGCCGTGTTGCAAAATTTCCGACCACTTATCCAGCTGAGGTGGTGGATGGAGTCCATGTTCGATGCCTTCCGCTTCGACAGCATCTCGTCAGTGCTGTGAGTTACCACCACCACGTCCTCAACATGTGCTTCACTGGGAACAATACTAGTAATGAGTATTTCCATGAATCCACGGATAGTTACGGAAGCAGAGATGAATTTGATGCTTGCGAATGAGCTCGTCCACACTATTTTCCCTGATGCTCCAGTCAAAGCGGAAGACGTCTCAAGCATGCCCACTCTATCTCTGCCGTCCTGCGGCCGATCGAAGGAAGAGTGGGCTTTGATCATCATCAGGCCATGGCGATTCATTTAGACTGGCAAGTGGATTCAGTACTTGAAAGCGAGGAAGGACGAAGAATGGGCGATGGGCGATGTTGTGGATATGCTGGTGAATCAGAGGCTCACGGAGGCATATGTTGAGTACGCTGAGAGCCACGATCAGGTAATGACAGCTCCATTCCGGTCTAGTTCCGATTTCAGAGAGGGATGATAATGCGCTAAGGTTTGTATCACTTCGATACTGTTTGAAGAAATTAGGAATTGTTGACGTTTGATGTACTTAGCTTACTAAGGTCTACATAAGGAATTGAGGCTACCCCATGTAAAAATTATGAGTACGCTGACATGAGATCACGTAGAAGAATCTTTCACTCTGATAGAACCTCGAAGTTGATCTCATGGAAGTCCTAAATTTTGATCTTGTGTACTCTCACTACTGGCTAGCATTAACCTCCAATTCTACGTCTCCGATAGAATCACGGGTAATGACTCACAGTCCGTTTCTGGCAGTCCACTGGTCAGAAGCTCCAGCTCCTTATCGTTAAAGATGGAGATGAGCTCCCGCAAATCAAGCTCATTGAAGCTCTCCATTAATGGTTCTATTTGTGGTCGAATCGCAGTTGTCAGGCGATGCTCTGCAACTTTGTCTACATATTCATCATGCTTACTCTCCTGTGTCACCCGAATGTCACGACCACCAGGGATAAGCTCAAGGTCCGTCACCTGCAACCAAACCATGGATAAAAATCAACGAGTTTGAAAATAGTCTTGTGTGCCTGTCCAACTCTTGTAAGATCAAACCTGCAAGTAAACATTTAACGAAGAGTAGAAAGTATGAATGTCTAATCCAAGAACTAGTCCAAAAATTCAGAGACATAGAGATCATCAACTTCAAACTGTACCTCGGTCTTCTCGTACAAAATATGCTTCTCTTCACCAGCATCCATGCTAAATGTCAGTCCCAGAATATCTCTAATGTCATTCTACCGAAAGAGGATCACAACACAACGTGGTCGGGATTTGATAGAATCCCTCAATTGTCTCGGAGCTAGAGAACTTCTTGTACAATCGATTTTCAATTCTTTCACAATCAATAATCAATTCAAGGGATACGTAATTGACCTCGAAAAAAATAAGAACGATTTATAAATGACAAAGAAACGTTTTGAAGCCTCATACTTAAAAATCTACCCTCATACTTCACCACTAAATGAAACTCATACTTAAAAATCTACCCCCCTCCTCCTTCTATGCAAGATTGATCAAACAAATTTACATAACACTACTAGGCAACACGAACTTCCCAACTACCGGTAATCTCCCCAACCACAGCGAAATCTATCAACAAAACGCCAGCCAGCGGCATTTCCAATTAGAGTCCCCGCCTGCAGTTCCCACTGTCGTCCCAGAACTCGCTCCCCACGCATTGTCGACAGACGAACATTCCCTCAGGATCCACCCGCGCCTTTGTAACCAACAAGCGTGCATAGTTTCCCACCCCCCAGAACGACTGCTGCCACTGCGGCTCATCCACACTCGCTTCATTCCAATATGCCCCCGACTCCGGAAACTCCTCCTGCAACACTTCCACAAACTGCCTCATACGCTCACGCGCCCTTCTCTTCTCAACACTCGTCGCGTTCCACATCCACGCAGCGCCATTCACGACATGCCACACCCCGTCACGCCACGCCGGCGTCACCGCCGTTTGCCTACGCGGATCCCCGTTGCGAACTCCAGGCCCGATAACCATCATCCCTAACAACGTCCCGTTTCCGCGCGCGGCGTGGATTTTCTGCGCCACGCGACGCGGGTTACTTGTGACGGCTGCGAAGGGGATGATGCGGGAACCTGCGATCAAGCGCTCGCCGGTGTAGTCGGTGATAGTCTTGGGGAAGATGCTGGAGTACATCTCGTGGTGCCATTCCTGGAAGGTGGACACTTGGAATGTGAATTGGTCTGGGGTGGGGACGTGGGGGATTTGGGAGAGGGTGTGGATGATGGTGGTGAGAGTGGAATTTGCCTCTGATTGGGATGTGGGCGCGAGGAAGAAGCCGGAGAAGGAGGTGGGGCTGGAAGTCCAGTAGCCGCCCCACTTCGCGTTGTCGAGGGAGGCCGCGTGAGATGACCAGGTGGTGAGAATTTCTTCTTGGGTTGCTGGTGTCCATGATGAGGAGTTGGGGGCTTGCATTGAGAAGACGATGCCGACGAGGTTTGGTGGGGTGGGGTGGAGTTTGTACGTGACGGAGGTGACGACTCCGAATGTGCCGCCACCACCACCGCGAAGGGCGAAGAAAAGCTCCGGGTCGTGGCACTCGTTGACGAGGCGGAGTTTTGCGTCGGCTGTGACGACTTCGATTTCGAGCACGTTGTCGACCGCGAGGCCAAAGGAAGGACCCAGGGCGCCGTGGCCACCGCCTTGGACGTACCCGCCCGTGGCGCTGATGGTGAGTGCCATGCCGCCGATGACGGTGTAATTTGTCGAGTTGAGCGCTTCGTAAACCTCACCCCAAGTAATTCCCCCCGTGACCGTGACGGCCGGAGTGATTGGGCTGCCACAGGTTGCGAAGGAGTCGTGCACGGTGAGAGTCTTCTTCAACTTGTGGAGCCAGATGAGGAAGGACTCGGCGGCGGTGCTGCGGCCCAGGAAGTCGTGTCCGCTGGTCTTCACAGCGACACGGAGATGGTGGTTGGCGGCGAAGGTGATTGCGGCTTGCACGTCGGAGATCTCTTCGGCTTGGACGCCTCGTGATGGGACGTGGCCTTGGTGGCAGGGCGTGCGCAGGGGGGCGTTCATGGAGCATGTTTTGGAGCCATCGCCGTCCTCCCAATTCTCGTTCTGCATGCTCCCCGCATTGTTGGCTCGCAGGTAGGAGTCGAAGTAATTCTTGCGGAGGTATTTACACCGTGCTGCGTCAGAATGTGGCTCATGGCATGGGCGACCTGAAAATTATCACAAGCAGGAGCTCAAGCCATAGCTCAGATTGACGCAGTTCTTACCACACAACTCAAGAATTCGTGCATATGAACCTCATTCTAACGCATTACAACAGCTTTGTTAATGCTATATTTTCACATTTCCTACAACAGCCACACATCTCAACAGGTGCGAAATTCACCTGAAAATCGTGATGAGATTGCAAATTTATAATCCCAAAAATCTATATAATGACGAATCTTGTAGAGAGTGGCGGCGCCCCTCTGAAATCTCAGATTTTAGTCTTTAGAGATTTGAGCTTTGAGCACCTTCAATGTCACAATTTGACGATCTGAATCACGCAAATATCATGAGTTTGATCATATTATGTACCTGTGGGCTGGGGGGCGATCAAGCGACCACCAATGGTCACATTGAAAGCGTCCCATTCTTCAACTGTAGGCCAGCATGAAGGGTTGGAAGCCAAGCAGCGACACTTGTGAGAGTCTCCAGCGCTGTCAACGACAGACGCAAAGGCGACCCAGCTGACCACCAGAAAAACAACTGCCTGATTGAACCGCATCGCAAATCAAAGTCGATTGAATCACGTTCAAATCAAACCCTGCCCGCACATTTCAATGCTCAGTAAGGAAATCAAGACTCAAAGGTTTAAGGCTGAGGATGGTACAACCATAAGAGAACCCTGTTACCAATAACAACACATCAAATCATACTTGATTATCATTCTACATTATTAGCAAGTGCTATAAGCTTGACTAGACTAAAGAACATATAGAGAGTTCGGCAAGAGTTGTACCCAAATTGAGCTCCACAGTGACAGTGACAGTGACAGTGATGTCTCCAAAGATTTCTCCGGTGAGCTCAATTGCGTGATCCCCAATTAATAAAACAGTTCCCACTCATGGAATGCTTGAAGTGACAAATACATGCACGAGTGTCCTCGACCTTCGAGAACAAGTCCAGATATAGCCCACAACCTTACTGACACCATCTTATATAGCGGCAATTGCTTCCGGCAGTCGGTACACCAAACCGAGTCCGCGTCTGTTCTCATTTCTGCACAAATTCGTCACCAGCTTCTGTCAGGTTACAGATTGTTGCGCAATTCAGAGCCTCGGGGGCGCCGGCATGTTTGACTTGATGTTTCACGTGAAATTTGAGTCCAATTGACAGTGCATCTTCGCAGATGGACCTCACTTGGGTGGAAGTGAAAAAATCTGAGCAGGTGTGATTCACATGGCAATCTCTGAGTCTGCAATGGGATTCGTCGGGAACTTAGAAACTTCGGAGTGGTGATCTGTGCACCATTTCCGATAGGGACATTCATTCTTCTTTTCGCCGTTATTTCAGAGTCGAACCAACTACAGTAGATGACGGAACCCTATCCACTGCCATAAGGCATGTGATCCAGGTTTCCAAGAAATTACCGACACAGTGACAGAGATTAGGCTCATTGTGACAGAACATTATTTTTTCAATATGTAAATATTGGGTGCTGACGTGGCACTAGTAGTGCCACGTCAATTTTTTTTTTTTTAATATTTCTTATTCATTCTGAAATTGCACCAAAAGGGTCCCGTAAATTAATTCCTTTAGTGGCCTTCTGGAAGGCTGAAATTTTTCTTAATGCCTTGCCTAAATTTTTTGGCAATTTTCACAAATGTTTTAATTCATAAAAACAACCCCCGATTTTATGTCACAAATTCCAATTTGGAGGTTTTTAGTACTATTTAGTACCCAAAAAATCAAATTTGGAGCTGAAATTTGGAGGGAATGGTCCTCTAGTAGACTTGTAGCTATAAAAATAAGGAATTCTAAAAATGGTTAATTTTGTATTGTGTAGAAGTTCATAAAGAGAGCTTTTTGCTTCTTACATTTTAGAATACATAAAATATTATTTTGGTGGTTCTTTTTGTGAATGACCATCTCCATAGAGTTATTGCAAATGGTCTATTCCTATTTAATTTATTTAATTTATTTTCCTATTTTTAATTAATTAAAGCATCAAAGTGTCTATTTTCTGAGATTTGACATTTTTCTAAATCTCCCACTTAGAGAATTTATCTAAGCTTTTCCTTCCCTGAGTTTCTTCATCTTAAAGTATATACATTAGCCATATTTAAAAAAAAATTAAAAATCATTTTCTAATTTTAAAGTATTCCAAGAATAAAAAGACGCGGGTACTGTGAAAATGCAACAAATAATATAGGTGTTTCTTGCATTCACCCAAGTAGAATTTAGTGAGTAGGTCAAAAGGGAAAAAAACGCCCAAAATTGGATCTTCAGGAGTTGTTGTTGTCTCTAAAGGGATTTTTAACGGGGGTCTTGGCGGAATGAAGAGGGGCTTGGACTACAAGTAGGGGGGGAGGAGAAGAAGGGGGATCTTGGGTAGGGACAAAATTTGAGGTAGCGGCTCTATCCACACTCCTCTATTGTGAGCAATACAAACAAGGAGCGGCGTCGGCAAGTAGTTGCAAGTTTTAAAAAAAAATTTGGTGTGCAATTCTAAATTCCAAATTCCTTTATTCTGGTCCAATCACATTAAACAAATGGTGTTCAGATTTAGGTAATTGACACAACATAAAGGCCATGCAATTCTTGAATCTAAAAGCCAAAACCACCCATGATATTAGCCACAATTGCCAGCTTATGCAACTAAGAGGAAAAAATTTACAATGCAAGTTGTCTTCTCTGGACTCAAAGTAGAAGCAATGTAGAGTAGGTGATACAAAGTAGAGGCCAAAATTGCAATTTGTCATAATTATACACACTTCATGCTACAAACTCAATGCAAATCATTAGAGGAGTTTTGGACCTCTAGAAGACTATTTCAAGGTTATTCAACTCATTGGGAATCAGCACCTTATTGTCAAAATATTGTAATAACAATAAAATATTATTAAAATTAATTAAATAATTAAATAATTAAATAAATTTTTATTTAAAAATATTTAAAAAAATATTTAAAAAGTTTTAAAATTAAAATTAAAATTAAAAATTTAATAATGTCTAATGTGGCACTCTTGCGGCCACGTCAGATTGGAGTTCCCATAGAGTTTCCAAAGTTTCTACAGTCGAAAACTCGCGTTTTTTGATGGGCCCAAAAATCCTCTAATGAGGCAAAATTCACAAAAAACAACAACCTCCACTACTTCACTTTATTTCTATCCCGTGCAATCTTTGTCCCCAAAAAACTGTTTCTATTCAATCCTCCACCTAGTTATAACAATGGCAAGAACTATAGAGATGGAATTCGAGAGCATGAATTAGAATGTTCAAATAAGGATATTCCTACTCTCAAAACCTTCACTTCTATTGCATTGTGGATGAAATTCATCTTTGCTATTTCAATTCCTTCATTTCAATTTTTTTGCTGCAATACTTCTATCGATTTTCCAACATTTTTTCTATATCCATTTACATTTCCCCTTGCTTATTTGTAGCCTGCAATCCATTTAGAGACCTCTAAATGGAGTTTCCAATGGCAAACAAGGAATGCTAGCACTAGCACTACATTGACACTAGAAACAAAGTTAGCTTTATCAACTCTTGCCACTTTCCTACATCTTCTATAGCAACAAAGTCCGCCCCAACCTCAAACTATAATCATAAACATTGCTACATCCCTAATTATTAGAAATTATGATCCAAACTTTTTAGATAGCCAAAGTTTGCTGAGGGGAGAATGAGGGACTCTAGCTACAAAGATCTCTATGAAGACAATTTATATGATTTTGGTAAAGCAACAGATGAAGGAAGAATGCTTGAGGATTTATGGAGGTTCCTTGAGTGCATATATAATACCTAATTTTTCAAAGTAAAATAAAAAACAGATAAGGAAGAGAAGCATATTTAATCTTGTAGAAGACTATGAAGCAAAGCTGGTACTACTTATTGACAACATAGAATCTAGTTACACATGCCTTATTTCAAGGGTGGAGATGAAATGCTCACAACAACTTTACTAGCAGGCACTCCTGAATTGTCACTAAAAATGACCGCCTCCTTAATGTACACTATTTGTACATTGAAAAAAGCAAAATGTACCTCTATGTCTTAATCGCTTTTAGAGCATGGTCGCTTTTTGAGCAGACTACCTTAAACACAGAATTTGTCATTTTTGCACTTGGCCTTCTAAAACTGCACTTACAAACCATACAACCAAAATTGAGCTCTTCACCAAAAAGGGTGTGTGTGTGTTTACCCATTTTTGTTTCTTTAGAATTATAGAAAATTGTAGAATGAGACATTCATTCTTCTTTGTGCAATGATTGTATTTGAGCAATTTTTTATTCCATTCATGAAGTAATGCACATGATTTTCCTTTTCAACTTACAAGTTCACAGCTGCAATGATGTTTCTTGATACATATACAAAATTTTGTATATCATTATTAAAAATGATTTTTGTGAGTGCAAATAGCTTCAACATTTGCATATACTCAATTAGATAAGCTCAAGTCCACTACTATTTACAATAAATATATGCTACATTGACAAATCCTATAAGTTCCCCTAAATGTAATACTTCACTTCAATATGCATGTACGTCATTCCGCAAACATTCATTGTCCAACTCCTCCATTTGCATTGCAATGTATTCTAGCAAATGAGGTTTCGCTAGTATTGGGATATTAACTTCTTTCTCCGCTACCTCTTCAAAAACTCGTACATTGTCATCTTGCAAAATCCCGCTTTTTGATTTCATAGGTATGTTTATCCATGAGAAAATAGCTGCTTCTTTCTCTACCCATCCATATTGTTCACAAGAAGGCTCCCACGTCGCTTCCATGCAATTTGCATAACGCTCTCTGCTTGAGCTTCCACCTATGCCATTTACTGTTATCTGGATTGGCCAATACCATATCACTTTCATCTCTGCTGCTCGCTTGCGTTGACCAAACTCCAGCACCTTACCAAGAAAAAACGGCACGCCTTCTCGTACTTCAGTTGCCTCCACACTGAGGGCCACAAATTGTCCAACTTGTAGGTCTTTCTCTGGTTCAAACACTGGAAATGGATCCTGCCCTTCGTTTGCGCTCGTTGTTGCAGCTGCATCTGCGCCTTCCTTCACCCTCCTTCTTCTTGGGGCCCTATTCCCTGCAAGTTATACTGGTTTGTTCCTTCGGGGACCAAAGTAGCCTCGTGCTTCTGGATTTGGCATTGTTGCCATGATCGAGTCTATTGCAGCCAACATCACGTTCGATTCTTCTCCTCCACCAAGAACTCTGTTCAACTCCGTATGCTCCCTTTTGTTCCCTTCAACTCTTGATGGCCAAAAAGGTAGGTCCCGCTCCACCGTTCTATTCATATTGGGAAATTCTCTCAAATACTTCTTGAACTCTTCTGTTTTCTTTTTTGCTTCAAGGTTCTTCTCCACGTGCATTCCTCTCTCCACACATTTGTCCTTATATACAATGAAATCTTCGAGCGCCCTCAATTCTCTCTCATCTGCTGCAAACACCTCCGCTAGATCGGGCTTCTCTATTGGACTCGGTACGGATTGTAAGCACATGTGCCCTTCTGGCGGTCCCCATGCGTCCTTGCTGAAGTGCTTGTGCTGAACCCTAGGCATTGCATTCTCCATGTAGAACCTCATGTGATGTGGAAATGTTATCCCTGTCAATTGGTCTCCCCCTCTCAGAAGGTGTGGTGTGATGAATGATTTCCAATCACGAACATCCTCAAGTTTTCGTGCACTCACGAAGGACTCCGTGTATGATGTCCCTTTCTCAACCAAAAACAACAACTCATCTAGAGAATCAATATTGGTCCTCTTGAGCGTGTTTGAAATTATACTAAATCGCTGGTCTATGTCTTCGTGCGTGTGTCCTACAATCAAAAAACATAATTGCACCTCTTGGAAGTAACCCATGCCCACTAATGCTGCACACAAGGCAAACATGTATATGTTCTTGTTTTCATGAGTTGTATTGTCTGCTTGAATTCGCAAAGTTGGCGGCAGCTTCCCCTTCCGTCTCCGTACATCAGATATAACGTGCATTACTGTAGTTATCACTTGATTGCTGTCATGCTTGTGGTGTGTGTCAATCCACACATCTGCATACAATCCAATCCCATGCACCAGTACTCCACAAAGATGAGTTTTCACGAATCGAGATTCTATGTTCTTCACGGTTTGCCTCATCTTCGGAACCATGGTCGTGTTCTGATCCATGCCGTCCACTATCAAGGACGTGTACAAGTCCGGTGTTATCATTGCTGACCTCTTGAACAACCAATAATCGCGCCTCTCCTCCATTTGATGTTGGATGTGTATAATGTACCACTCCTTTATCTCCGCACGCGCTGCTACATTAGTTGTACCTTCCATTCCACATTTATATTCCCAACAGTGATACCATTTTGAAAATCAGGAGTATGGTGGAATTTGTAAGTGTGGAAATTCTTTGCGCCACAACTGATGGAAAGAAGAAAGGGACAGTGGCTCTCCATCTACCATCTTCTTCACTTCTTCGTTGACGTAGTTGAATACATCCACCTTCGTTGTGTTCATAGGTAACAATATCAATGGTACTATGCTGTTGTCTGCCTTCCTCCGTACTTGTCTGTGAAGTTGAGTGCATCCAGCTTCCTTCACAAACTCTTCAAAACTCTCACGTGCTGCAGACAGTTTTGCTCCTTCTCTCAAGTGACATGTGTTTCCATGTATCGCAGCCACTCTTCCATATACTTGTTGGGATTGCTTCAATTGCTTGAACTGTCGTTGCGAGTAACCAAGTGCTGTAGCGTAGCAAGCATTGCAAACATGAAAGCCATCCAGTTTCGTCTCATATTTGTCTCTCCTCTCCCTTTCCGTTCTTCTATAGAAAGCGCTCAACATTTGTAGCATCCACGTTGATCGGAGCTCGTACTTCTATCCCCATGCCATGTACCTTTGGTTCAATATGTACTTCTCGTCTATTTTTGTCAAGCAATTTTGCTTGCACCCACCTTTATTTTTCGCTACCAATACACTTTGCAAGGTCACTTTCTGATTCAATGCTTCTCCTCTTACACGTGGTCCTCGTTCTTGTCTCCTTCGGGTAGCCATAGAATAACTTCGGGTACTACTACAATCCGGTAACCCATCCCTCACTTCTACATTTCTTCCAAAGCTATTCAACTGTTCGACTCTTGGAGAGCTTTGATGAGGGGTGCTACTCGTACCAGGGGTGCTCTGAGATATTTCTGATGGACGTGGACTACTGTTGCTCTCGTGGAACTCGAACTCCGATGTTGTTACAGGAGAAAAGGTACAATTTTGTCCTCCACGAGATTCTGCAATACTTGCCCTTTCCTGTCTTGTAGTACGGACTCTTGATTTCTTCCACCGAATCACCAAACCAACACATTGACCAAGACGCTCCCCTACTAGTTCTCCTGTCCAAATTGTTGTATCTCTAACATGCAACACCTTCACAGCAACCTCATGAGGGCATAGCTTAACATGGTGCAACTCCATTCCACATAGAATACTTTCATCAATGGCTACGGTTCCAACAACTCTTCCACTTTCTGAGAGCAGTTCCACGGTGTCTACCCTCCTCTTTGTACTAACGTCATGCCTTTCAAGACTACTGCTTTCAAATAGAATTGCACGATGGGCTCGCACTATCCTTTGTCCAACATTCCCTCCAGTGGGTCTTCCCGTTGTTACTATCAGTGGAAGTGCCACAGGACTCCCGAAACCTCTGACATCTATAGTTGTTGTTTGCTTCTGTTGTTATACCATTCACATGTATATGACATAATTAGGCCAATAAATGAAGACATAAGTTTTGTTGCTTTCAGAAAACAAAACAAAAAATTCCTCATTCAATTCCCTTCAATTTATACTAAATTTTTGTTCATGTTGACCTAGTATTTTTTTCTTGTTAAAAAAAAATTGAATGCATTAACCAATTCAAATAAATCTTCCAAAAAACTACAATAAACTTTTTTATCATTTCTAACTTGTTTTACAACTTCTTTCATGTAATTAAAGCAGATGAAATGGACATTGCTAATTCTTACTAAGTTCCCAAACACAATATACCATTCCCATAGTGTACTCTATACAATTTTGCTTTCATTGTTATAATATGGATTAGACCTTCATATTTTTTTATTAACATCATGAAATCATTTCACATTTCAAATATCTCTACATGTACTTCAGACCTAATTTAATTCCAATTCAAAAATTAGTACTCATACTTCAAATACTATAAATACAAGGTCATATACCAAACTTTAAATACCATGTCTACAGAAGCTCAGTTCTTTCAATCACTATGAATTATACTTCATAATAGAGGGCAGCACGTTGAATTCCAAGTTCGGCTTTGGAACCATGGGGCCAGTTACATTTTTATCACTCACAAGATACGGTATTTCAAAAACACCCATCACATCCTAAACAAATTATAACAATGTTGTATAACAGAATACACAAATCATATCTACATTCTACCATTTGATGCTTCATTAAATACTAATATCCAATCAAATTTGAATGCAACATTCAAACTTCTTTAAAAACTTTTTTGAATTATACTCAGTACCTCTAACTTCTACAGAAATAATAACTCGTTCCGTTTCAAACAACTTTCTTCTAAATTTTTGATTTCTACAAACGTTGTCTACACTACCTCTTGTACTGCTGTTTCTCAAGTTCGCTTTTTATTTTTCAAATATAATATCAGCAAAGCAAAAACTTCTGAGGACAAAGTTTATAATCTTCATTTCACACATATAAGACAAATAAGAACATCTAGACTATACTAATTGGGACCAACGTGCATGACAAAGATTGTGACAAAGCACTTCTTCTTCTTTGCAAATGTCTCTTTCATCTCATATATCAACATTTCAACATTTATTTCTGCTGGAAACCCATAATATTGCAACACTTGCGTTCGCATATTCGACACGTGTATATTACAATTTCAAATTCTTAATAATCTAATAATCTATAACCACTCTCTATTGTTTGTATTTTACATCCACATTGTTCTAGTCCATAGATTTTTCAACCATTGTTATATAAGGTTGGAATGTATTACACTGACTTTTAAAAGCGTTGCATTCAATGCCGTAGAAAAAATCAAGTGAAATTCCACAAGACTTTTTAACTGCCATAATATGTTTTAGGTTATGAAGCAAGTACTAATATATAAGAGTGATAATATCATGTTGTAATTTGATGTGAAATACTTTCTTCCAGTGTTTTAGAGCCCTTGTCATTCACTTAATTTTAAACAAAAATAAATTCAAGGAATTACATTGAAGTACATTTCATGGAAATCAATCCATGTCCAAGACTCTTTAGTTTGCTTTCTTAAATATGTCCTTCAGAAATATTGATGAAAAAAGCATCACCTACTGTAAGGTCAATGTTCTAAAATTTCAAAAATAGTTCACACAATCCTTTCAAAAGTGTTGTCTGTCGCATGAAGTTCAGAAATTCAGAAGACTATTTTTCATGTTTTATAGGATAATGACATTTCACTCTACAATGCAATTTAGACATGACATATTGGATTTTGATTGCACGGAACAATCTCCCAAAGGAGTGCACTTTGTATGTTTCTTCTAGTCATTTCCAGACATTCTATTCAGATTATGAATTCATATATTTGTATTACATTAATTGCCCACAAAAGAAATTCAACATAAGGCATAATTCACTCTTTCCATTCTAAATTCATTTGTTCAATATTTTTTAAAACACACAAATCTTTAAAACAAACCAAAATTATCAAAAAATATTTCTGATTGAACTAATTCACATCAAATTACAACATGATTGTATCACTCTTGCTACATTTATGTGCATAAAGTGACAGAAAGCTTTGTAATTAGGCTGCTCAAATTACCCACAACAACTCCATGTTCTTTTTATTCTTTAAAAACCAAAACTAAATTCTTAAGAAAATCAAAGATTCAAAATTCTAATAGAGGCACATATACCGCAACTCTTCTTGATACTATAAAGTTAAGCAATTATGTAATCACTAAATGCTTCAATATTATTGAAAAATAAAAATTGCAATATATTCAATACTAACAACAAAATTAATATATTCAATCTATTTTTAATAAACTATGTTCATATGCCATCCTTAAATCTTTTATATTCCATCTAGTGTTAAACATATTTTTCAGAATTCAACATTGAGTATATATATATATATATATGCTTAAATAATTGCTCCAAATAATGAACTCATTGCAATGATGGAGATTGAGTACTACCTCTTTTTAATTCTCTGGCTTGTAAGAAATCACAACATCTGTACATCGAGCTGAATACTATGCCATGATTGTAGATTATTCACTTCTAGAGTTCTATCAAACTAAAAATTAACTATCATGAACTATAGTGCAATGCATTTAAAAAATGACATGACACATATGGCAAAACTATGATAAAACCCTTAAGCTAGTAAGTACTTCAAAATGTGTGCAAACATCATCAACTTCCCTCACATGTAATAAACACATTCTAACCACATAATGACACATAAATTACAATATTCATAGGTCCACAACTATTGTTTGTACTTGAACATCTTATAGACCATAGTATTGATATACTATACTATTGCAAAAAAAGTATTAATTCAAAATGCATAACTTCTTCAAACGTTCAGATAATGTGTGTCAAAATGTATTTGAATTTTTTTCCATTGCTAATATAATGTATTCACAAAAGACTAGATAAGTGTTGCAAATCTTCATCTTGTTGCCTACAAAATTGTGGTCATAAAAATATACTTCATGAACATCAAATCTTCGCTACATTTCTCCTTCGAAACTGTGTTCAAGCATTCTTTCGTAATCTTATTTTTTCATTACAGAAAACTGTAAACTATCAAATGAATCATTATAAAAAAATTTATATTTGTTTCATAAAAAATAGTTACACTTATAAGTTATTTGGAGAAAGGTGAGCATGATATTGTCAATACTGCTGACTTTACTGAATGAACTTGAAACAAATTCAACATATACAAGTACAAATGTACACTAGTAAGTTAATTTACGCTTTTGATGTCTTATTCTTTACATTGAACAGAACTAACAATGACCTTCAAGTCAAATTTCTGGGTAAACTTTAATGAATCCTATGATGCTTTACATTAAGGTTTCTGATTTGGGTGAGAATCAGTCTCACATCCTACGTTTTTCCATGTCATTCCAAATGTTTATTTACGATAAATAAATAAAACAATCTTTTGATTCAGTAACCCCAAACGACTAAAAGCCTTCTTTTTTGGCAAAAAACATCCAGAATTGCCATTTTTATAGCAAAGGAAAAAAATATTTGGAAAATGTTTTTTCCTCCAAATGTAATCGTACGATCTTACACCTAATTCGTATGAGAATGTGTGGAAAAAATTACATAATTTGTGACCGCACAAATTGCAAGATATTTGCTCTAAACCCTTGAAGTCCCACTGTCCTCTCGGGCGAAAGGATGGATTTTGAGCAGGCAACTCCAGCTTCAATATTCCTTGTTATTTCCTGAAATTTTTACTTAAGATAAAAAAACACATTACCTTCTTGGGAGTATCATTTTTATTCCAATCGGTTCTCGAGAGCATAAGTTATGGTACAAAACGTGTTTTCTTTGGATGTGCTTGCAGAAATCTTCTCACACAATTTTTTTTTTTTAATTTTTAAAAATTATTTTCTCATAGATTGTATTTCTACCTATATGGGAAGCTTTCATTCATTCCATTTGGATTTGTTATGTGAAAATTATGGGCAATCTTATTTTTCGGTCAATTACAACATCTTTTTGAAAAAAGAACTTCTAGGATTAATTTTTGAAAGCAATTTCCAAAATTCTCCAAAAAAAAAAGGTGGAAAGGTGTACGTTTTGCTTGCTAAAATGAACTCAACATTGCAATTATAGTATTTCCATCCCATATTAGAGTTATTGACTATTTAGTTTTTCTTTCAATCTTAGATCTACTTGTACTTAACAATTTCCTTCAGAATGAAAATCATGTGTAGTTTTTTGGGATTTTTTTTTCTTGTTTCTTTTCTCAATTATTCAACGTAAAAAAAAAAAAATTTAAGATTGTAAAGCAAATTTTTCTACAAATGGGAATTACAGTCATCTGAAATTGCAAGTCCGTGTTCATTAAATCAATTTTTGGCAACTTCACACTAGTTTAAAAAGTTAGTTGCAAAGTAGTTGCATACTAGTTGCATACTAGTTGTATTTAGGTTAAAAAATTAGTGTGCAACTAGTTGCACACTAGTTGCATACTAGTTGTATTTAGGTTAAAAAATTAGTTGCAAACTAGTTGCATACTAGTTGTATTTAGGTTAAAAAATCAGTTGCATACTAGTTGTATTTAGGTTAAAAAATTAGTTGCAAACTAGTTGCATACTAGTTGTATTTAGGTTAAAAAATCAGTTGCAAACTAGTTGCATACTAATTGTATTTAGGTTAAAAAATCAGTTGCAAACTAGTTGCACACTAGTTGCAAATATATACCAAAATGAGTTGCACGTTGGTTGCAAGTAGGTGCAAAAGTAGTTGCATACTAATTGTATGATAGTGGCTTATTAGTTGTATAAAGCTTATAACAAGATGAGTTGCATACTAGTTGTTTATTAGTTGCACATTAGTTGTATAATAATCCTAACTGCATTTGCTACATGAATTGGGTACTAGTTGCATATTAGTTCTAGGTAATCCAAAGAGTTGCATATTAGTGGCGTACAAGTTGCATACAATTGAAAATAAAAGTTGAAAACTAGTTGCAAAGTTCAAATTTGGTTCAAATACATTAATTACTAAGAAGCGCCATGAGAAGAGGTGCAGTTATTGAGTTTATTGGTCTCATGGAGCACAGTGTAAATTTATTAGTCTTAGCCGGCAGTGCATACCATGTCATAAGACTACGTGGATGAAATTTCAGACAGTGCTGTTCGATAAGTGATATGTTACAACTGCATTGCAACTAGTGCAACTTGTCCACTGCGACTAGTGGCTCTAAATTGTCACAAGTCGCAAATGTCCTATACAACTACAAAACTAGTTGCTGTGTGTAGTCGCAGAACCCTTCGTTTTCTTCTAGTGTCAAATTCTAATATCTTCTAATCTATACAGTCAAACTTTTTAAAATTTTGTCCATTTGATTAAAAATAAGATGAGTACAACATCCTACAATGCGATTCTAAAAAAACATTATTTTTTCTCTTTTCTTAAATGAATGCATTAGAACTGCCAGCTTTGAGATGTTTTTGACAGAAAAATGCCTTGGGACTTTAGGGATTAAAGTAAGACAAAAAAATCTTCAATACATTGAGGGACTAAAATTAATGACTTTGAGTAGTTTTAATCCAAGCTTTTTGCACTTCACAATTTTAAGCTTTACATCTTTAGAGTGGACAATTCAATTGAGAATCTACAAAAAAAAAATCCAAGAATTCTTCATTTATATTATTAAAAAACTGTTAAGTAGAAATAGGTACGAGATAGAAAGAAAATATACAATACTAATATCTTATATATTAAATTAAAAAGGATTAATCCCAATGGTCAGATAGTTATAGAAAAAAAGCAAATCCTTGCGTAATTTTCTTTTTGGTCCCCCCCGCCCCCTGTTCTGAGCTCAATTGGGCATAACTTTTTTTTTAAAAACATCGGTTGAAAAAAAAAAAATTCTCACGAAGCTTAGCAAATTTTGTGTCTTCAAAAAAAGTTTCAAAAAAGCAAAAGTGCGGATGAGTATTAAGGAATGTAAATTACTGAAAAACAAAAAACATCGGTTGAAGGACTTCAGACCCCGCGTAGGTACGCGGGGTCGACTACAAATTCGACGTCTTACCTCTGTTAGTGCCCGTTGGAGTTCCCAGTCCCGCCTGCTCTTCACTGCGCCTTCATTTCGCCGCTCATCCTCTTCACCATCGCTCCTCGCCGCGCTTCTCACCTGTGATGGTGCTCAGCCGCCGGTCGACCTGCTCACCGTCGCTCGTCGCCGCGCTCCTCTCCGTGCTCCATTCCTGTGAGGCTAGTGACTTGTGAGTGTGTAAGTCGTCAGAGGTGTTTCTTTTAGTATACAGTGGCTCACTTTTGAAAGTTTAGGGTTTCAGTGTTGATATCGGGGAAGCCCCAGATCTCGCAGCTTTCCGACGGAGGGATTCCCCATCAGGTTTTAATTCTTCTAATTTGAGTTAGTAGGGTTTCGTTGCAGAGTATTTCGTTGTTTTCGGGTTCCTCTTGAGATCCGCAGCAGCCTGTAGTTCATTTTCAGGGTTTTCTTGTTATTTCTTCTTTGAGTTGGCAGAAAAGATGTTCGAACCTGCCCCACCCGAGTGACGACGGTGACAGAGTTGCTGATGTTGCCTTCCTGGTTTGGTATCTGCAGAGTGTTGTCAACGTGCTGCAGGTTCATCAGCAAAACGGAGCAACCTTACGGGACAGCCAAATCTGGCGCTTGGAAAAGGGGAGAAGCTGCAAATTCCACAGAGAATGGTCAGTGCTTGCTGAAATCTTCATTTTTTTACAGTAATTTGGTTTCCGCATCGGTTCTAGTGAACAGCGCATTCTTTCTTCAGTGAGAGTGTCGGAGGAAAGGTCCTTCACTGCAAAGCTGCCGCTGCTGGTCTGTCCCCTGGCTCACCTAGAAAGTTACAGTTTGTGGTCTTTTGGGTTCACTTCAATTGCAATGAAATTCTCAGTCGCGTTAAGTTAAAGTTGCGTCCAAACCGTCGTGAAAGCGAGGACTTAGGGGTAATACTATAAGTAGCGATACCGTCGAAACTTCACGGATACCCTGGCTCGCTTAGCAACTTTACATTCCGTCTAGTACTGCAGCTGGGTCGGCAATTGGCTGCATGCGTCTACAGAACCCATTCAAATTAAGCCAGAGCGCTGGTGACTCCATCTAATTTAGCTTGTGGGACAAAACAAAAACCGAAAGTGCACGGACGGGATCATGTAGCATCTGGACGGTGGCGTGCATCGGGATTCCAGCTCTCAATGGTGTTCGTGATCCGATGGAAAGTGGAGGTGCAGCATCTCCATAAACGCCTTCTTCAGTGCCACACTCGGCCGCACCACCTTCTTGCCATATCAAGAACTCTGCTTGCCTTCAACAGATGCAGCAGCAGATTAGAATGCAGTCTCGTCCAGAGAGAAGCTGTCGCAAACTCTGTCGTGGCTAGCAGCAGACCAGCAGCGGCAGCTTTGCATTGAAGCTGTTGCCACCCATAGAAATGCAGGCGCCCCATTCTGGAGACCAGCAGATTGACTTGCACCCATTGCGCAGCAGAAGGAAAATTAACGCGTGCTTGCAGCGCGACCACTGGATTTGGATAACGATGGGTCAAAATGCAGCCACAATTTGGACATTACTCCAAGTCCTGCCTTCGATTCTAATACCGCTTCTTCACTATGTCCATAAGCGTTGGTTACAGATTTTGCAACCTTTTGCATCCTTGAATCGAGGACGCTCTACCACCTCCACAAGTTGCCTCTCGACTCCCGTGTCAATGTTGACAACGCTGTCCGTAATTGTGTCGAAATGAAAATGGATGAGTTCTGCTTATTTTCCATCTGCAAGTGCATTTTTTATTTGTTCAAAAGGACGAATTTTGGCCGCGCAAGCGTTCAAGTTTGTCCCCTTACCAGAATAGAAGTATGAAAACGGGAGCTCTCTCGGTCTCTTCTTTTGTCACCTCTCAAATCTTCGTAACTGGACTCGCGTCCACCAGCCCCTCTGCTTCTGCTCCGAGGAGATCGACTAGAGCGTCTACAGAAATCTCGGTCATCGTGTCCAAAAGAGCGGCCCCTGTCACGACCTCGACCTCTGTCTGGACTCCAGTTGCCACGTTCACGACTGCGGCTCCTACTACGGACATAGTCCCGGTCCCTTCGCCGTCGCGTACTGTCTCGATTCTCTCTTCGGGAACGTCGACCAGATCTGTCCCGAGGGGATAAATCCTCTCCTCTTAAGCCAAGTGCTTCGTCCCTCCGAAGTCTAGAAGGTGTTCAGTTCTTCATGTGATCTCAAAGCGCCACAGCCGTGATCAAAAGGAAGTTTTACCCATAAACTAGCACCATACGGGACGATGCTAGTACGACAAGCCCTGAAGTGCTCCGTTAATAATATGCCTTGTGTTGTCGTTTTCCAGCGGTTTCAGTACCTGAGGCAAGGTTGTTGTTATCGGCGCCCTTGACGAAGAGCCAGGCGATCACTGCTCCCCTGACGTCGTCACTGGAGTACACTTCGTGCAGCTCTATCGGTAAGCTCTGCCCCAGAATCTTGTGTTAGGTGGTTTAGAGGTGTTGTCAGCCAGTCTGTGGCTTGGCAATGTCACCTTCAGCGTTGTAAACACAGAAATCATGTTGTGATTGAAGACAACGAAGGTTCTTTCTACTTTCAGAAACTACTTTGTATTTCAGCAGAAGTCTTCAATTTCGGTTCTTGGTTAGCAGTGAACACGTTTTTATTCAAGGTAATCATGTTAACAAAATCATGTAATGTGACTGTGTTGGATAACGCAGGAGCAGGCGCTGCAGCTGCCATAGACCCCCCCAAGCTCTCGCTGCATGGCCTAGCACTTGAAGAAGCTGAAGCTGAACTTAGGTGCAGCATTTGAATATGTTTAGAAGAATTCTGGTTTAGGGTTTGCTACCATGTGTGCAGCACGCTTGGTTAGGAGGGTAATATAATTGTCATCGATGGGGTTCTAAGTGGTTTCCAGAAACAGATGGGAGGGGACTTGGTTTAGGATTTGTGCTAAGGTTGCTAGAGCATATTGGAGTTCGATTGAACTACTTTCAAGGATCATATTAAGAATTACAGATTTTGTCATCTACTACTGTGTATTTCTTACAGATCTTGTCACTACGTAACTATGGTTTTGAAGAATGAAGTGTACATGTTTGTATATTCGTTTTCAAAAACTCGCCGAAGTATGTTCCGGAGTTTTGTTTTTTTTAATTTGGTCTAGTTGGTCTTCTGATTCTTTTCATTTTCTTAGTGTTTTATGTTGGTTTGCCTTGTTCAGCTTGTGATTTGGTGGAATTCGGGATCACACACGGAGTGCAGCAGGACTTCCCTCGCACCCCTCGTCACTCAATTACTCAGGAGTGAGACCCCTACCGTTCGACTTAGAGAACTGTTTTTCAGACGGATTTCCTTGCTTGGAATCGTGTCTGAAGTCTCGAGCTAGTTGGGGCTTTGATCTGGTTGGACTCACTTGTTCTTTTGAACATATTGCTATGGTCCAGCCCTTTCCAGTTGGTTGAATTCTGATAGCAAACTCATTAAAATGATAAACTGAAAAGATTCCAATGACGGGCTACGGATGAGCCAGGTTGTGTGACAGTACAATTGTTGCAACTCCCCTTTAAATGGTCCTATTCATATGTAAATAGACAATCTGTCGACGTTGAATCGTTAATATCAAGGATAATCCCCAAGGAATTCGCTAATGAAAATTTGGCACCAAAATCATTACCTCTAGGTAAGAGCATGTTTGCCCATGCTCTTAAAATGTGTCAAGATTGGAATAAACCAAAATAAAAAAGCGTGATTTATTTTGTTTGTGTCAATGAGCATGTTATAATGGTATTGTAATTAATGTACCATAAAAGAGTAAACTAGACTATAATAATACAAAGTAGTAATTATGGGCTATGCAATTTTTGCATGGTAGCATCTACTCTTTTTTGTTGCAAGGTTAGGATCATTAAATGGTATTTAAGCTACTAGCTTTCCAGTCGTCAATTAAATGGGCTACAAGATAAAGGACTTGACTATTATAAATGGACATTTAAATGAATTGTTAGAATATTACAAGAGGATTTCACTTTAATAGTATACGAAACCAAAATGGCTAGGAAGATGACAAGTTTTCAATCTGGCGCTTTGATTTAACAATTTTTTATTAGATAGGAAAAATTTGTTTTTGGTAGTTGAAATACAAAATATGGAAATAGCCGTATTGGTGCATTTAAAATCGGGTTTGAAATTTGTTTAATCTTCCAAGGACGCGGCATCAGATGACTAAGGAAGTGAACTGAATGCTTTCATTATTAGACTAGTAGGTGTATATTTGATTTCTATAGGGAAGAATTCAGCCATCTGTTTAAAATTTCTTGGCTTTAACGATGTTTAATGGTTAACATGCAAGGTGTGCCTTTATTAATCTTACCAGAAAATAATTGTGTTTTATTGGGAAGTGTAAATGATAAATATCCTAATTAATATGCCTGCGTATTGACTTAGAATCATTAGAAGAGTGCTACTTTATGGAATAGAGACGCTCTTCCACGATTGAATTGGAAAAATACTTTGTGAAGGTATTTTTGCCTCTTCATTTTCCTACTAATTCATTTTTTGTAGGAGAATCTTGAATTTTAGCATTATTGTGAAATCGGACAAGGACAAACTAGAAGCTTTTGTCATTGAAATTAGTATGTAGAGAAATAGAGTATTCAAAGCTCGTACTTTTTAAAGAAAAAGCTATTGTTTACATTTCTTTGCAAGCTCTGTACAATTGTACACTTGTGTACTTAGTTTTTGAGTTTCCAATGGAAGATGCAATTGTAATAAGTAAGTTAAGTTTAGGGTTTATCTTACTGCCATATCATTATTTAGAAAAAATAGTAGGAAGTACGAAGGCCTTCACATTGTTAGCCCTTAAAGGATAGACCTATGGCCATTGATTTTAAGCCTCACTATCCATCACTATATTTTCTACCATTATGCAACCAGATATGTATGAAATCTTAATTTTTTTTTTAGTTAAAATAGCGTGTATTCTGTACTTCCCAAAAAACTAAGAGTTTTTGGTTGAAAATTGGATTCTTCAAGAATTTTAGAAAAAAAATGAAGATGAATCACATTAAAAACCAAATTATTCCAAACATCTAAAAATTTCCCCATGTGTGTATTACAATGCAAAACATCATAGTGTAAATTAAATTTTTCTATCACTCTATAATTACAAGTCATTATACATTTTAAGTACATTGTAAGTTAAATTTTGCGATATAATATTGATTATTTGAAATTTTCTTAGAAAATGAAAACAGTATAAGATTTGGACGGAATGATTTTCATTTAATTAGTTGGGGACTTGGGGTCAAACTTATGAAATATCATAATTTGTGGATAAATTTTAATTAAAAGCATGGATAAACTTTCAGAAATACACTAAAATGGAATATTATGTGACCCTGTTTTTTAACAAACTTCTCATTCACTTGAAGACAAATACTTTGAAGACTACAAATTGAATTGCATATTCTTGAATACATAATGAAAGTTTTAGAAGAAAAATCTTAATAGAAAAATGCTTTCTAACTCTTTCTAATTCATGAGATTATCATCCAAATGCCTAAAAATGGTGATGGTGACGTTTTGAGATTGGTGGTATAAAATAAGGTTTTGTCTAATAATAGCGTTTTTTTTCTTAAATTATTTTGTCTTGAATTTATACTACGGTTGTCATCCTCTTTGTCCACCTCATAGTTGGAGGTGGACTAATCCTAGAAAGAGATTGCTAGGCCGACAAGAAGAACATTAATTTGTTTTGCTGGTAAGCATATGCTATTAAAACCTTGATGATTCTTTCATTGTTGATCATTAGTCACTTGAAAAAAAGTGAGTTTGTAATTATAAACTTGAAAAAATTCTCCCTTACAAATGACGTTCGTAATTTGTGATTTCATTGTAAATAATTCATTCATTTTACTTTAAGAAAAATTTATATGATATGAATAGAAGTATGTATTATATGTAGGAAAATTGAAATAGAATTTTTTTTTAAATGTTAGTGTATAAAGTTGTCATTACTATATATTATTTATATATATACATATGTATTTTGTTTTCAGCTGGTTTTAACAATCATAGTGGTTTATGATAATTTTGTACTACAAATCCTATAGGAAAAAAATGGAATTCTATAGTAGTACAAAGTACAAACATTATGTACTATTTATTTTGTATAAATTTTAATGGTATATGATTAATTGCTTTTGCATAAATGAAAAAAATACAAGTAAACAATATTTTCCAAAAGGTCGTCACACCTTCTTCATTAGTCAGATTTTATTGAAGGTTGTTCATATTATGTAAGGTAAGCAAGACTATTGTGGGCAATGTGTTATGCGTGTTGCTCTTGGAAGTTCTAAAATACATATTACAAATATTGATTTACCTATAATAGATTCAATTAACGTATATGATGTGCTTAGAAGGATATAGCCCTCATTTTGTTGTTTTTTGGTAGGCATTGTTTCAAAAAAAAAAACAAGGAACCTGTTATGCTTTAAAAGGAAGGATGATGAAAAAAATGTCGAAGGAGTTCCATTAGACTTTTTAATATGCCTAGTCATACTGGAATAAGAGTACAGACTAATGTGTGTTTGAACTATTGTAAACTCATAATATAGGATAGGGAGGATTCATCATATTGTATTTTTGCTTCTGTGAAAGATGAGTTCCTATTGCTACAAAGCTATTAGGTTTGTTAATTGCTTGAATATGATACAATGTCTGAATAGGCACAATTCCATTTGTTTAGGTATTTGTGAAGTGCCGGTGATTGACAAATTTCATTTCAGGAATTACTGCTACATACTTTGTTAATGCTTTGTAGTTCATCTCTTATATGAAAGTTATTTTGCAATTTTTGTTGACTTGTGCTTCATAATAATGGATTACCGTCCAGAAAGACAAGTTTAGAATATAAATGACTTGTAGATGTATGTAATATATGCATATTTGTAAATGTAATTTATGTGTAGGAACAGATTCATTTCATATTAGAAGTATTTCAATTACAATGAATAATAACATATAAACTTTAACTAATTTAATTGAATAACATACAACTTGAGTTCAAGAAGTACTAGGAATTCTATGTAGGCTGTCTATTAAAATGTAACGATGTTTCAATGTTGTCCATACAATCCTTTTGTAATGTAATTTTTCATCCATTTGGTGTTTGCATGGAATACAAAAGTCATCTTCATTATAAAGAAAATCTCAGTCGTAGAAGACTAGAGACACGTGAACTTTCGAAGTTTAATAAAAACAATTGATATGTATAATTAATGTTTTGTAGTACACTGTGAAGTTTGATGTATTACCTTTGGATTAGTGATGTAGAAGTTATGGAACTTTGGTTGTTTAGACTACTGTAGCATTTTCTGCATGAACCAATATAACAAATACATTTTTCAGTTGCATACAACAAATGAATTTTGAAATATTTCATTTCTATTAACACTATTAAAATGTAATAAAAGAATGTGTAGAACTTGGTGTGAGGCATAGAAATATTTGGATTGTCTATTAAATTTTTTACTTTAATTTTTTTAATTATATTTTGAAAATGTTAAAATTCTTTGATATGCTTACCAGCTTTCAATGTCAAGCTGAAATCATTATATAAAAAAGTAGTGAGTGCCAAGAATTTTAAGCCCAAAAATTTAAGTAATATATATTAAATCGAAAGTTTTAATATTTATGGTTTTAATTCGAATGATGTTTGCTTGCAGCAAAGTCATGGTCATGAAAACATACAATGATTGGATTCAACACGGATGGTGGCTTCAGGCAACAGACGCACATTCGCCAATGCTGTGGATTACAAATCGGGCCTTGGAAGAAGGGCAATGTTGGTCAGCCTTGGGCGTCGAGCGTGGGAAGCTGACATCCATCAGTACTGCCACTCAAGATGTGATTTTTATGAATGTCACTCTAGAAGAAGGCGATGTGGCAAAGTTTAAGTTGCAAAGGAATTTGATGATGGCTGCAGTTCCTTCTATTTGTTTGGATATTGCCAAGCCTATGAGGGTCATGCCTAAACTTCAAGAGCATTGGATTACAATGCCAGAAGCACTACAGAGCGTACGTAGTGAAGCAATGCAGAGATTTTTGGGATTGAATCCACAAGATCTTGTGAGAGCAAAGCGGTACGTGGCGGAAATGTTGGCTTACGAAGAGAGGAGGAGAATTGATCCCTCCAGTGTTCGAGAAAAAACCCCCCCACGTGAACCTGAAGAAACGGATCCGTTGTATCAAATATTGGCAGCTTCTGTGAATGTGAATTGAGTGCCTGTTAAAGATCGTGCCTGAAGGCGTGCACCACCACGATCAATCGAAGACAATGAATCTATTCCCACTGCCGTTGGACAACGAAGAGTAAGAACAAAGCACGGGACAATCTCACGTGGGGCACTAGTGGAACGTTCATCACCTAGTGCAGGCACATCTAGGGGTGGTGTTCAGCACAATGGTTCCATATCACCACGTGCAGGACCTAGCACAATGATGTCTGTAGGTGTTGGTGTCAACACCTTTCCAGTGTCAGCATCCACACGAGCGGAGTCATCTAGAGAAGTAGCCCAACGGAGAGCAAGACCTCAAGGTATTGGAGCACCCAGAACTGTTAATCCACGTGGAAGAGGAAAAGGAAGAGGAACTATACGACAAATACGTCGTGAAGTGGTGGCAAATACTGGAGGTGCTACAGAAGAAGTGGATGCAAGCGTAGTGGAAGAGGAGGTCGAACAGAGCGAAGAGTTTGAAATTATAGACAAAGCCTCTGAGGAAGAAGAGACTCATAGAGCTCGCAAATTGGCAACTACAGGTCTACTTGTACGGTTTCCATCGAATGACGATTTTCTAGCTGGATACTTGTGGGGTATGGACCTAGTGTTCAATGCAAAAATTGCAAATGTCCGAGCAGTTAAACATGTAGAGACAAACCATTGAGCATTGACCGATAGGCGTGTTTCAACGATGTACAAGAGACTTTGTGGGAGAGAAGAGCCTAATATGTCACCATTAACTTTGCGACTGGTTGCTTACAATCTTGAAGGAGTCAATGAAGAAGGTGCTCCAGTACAAAGGGAGATTCCTTTCTCAGAAGTTGGTGCAGCGAAAGAGTTTGACTCAATGTATCTACAGAATGGTAGAGCATTTCCTGGAGATCCGAACATGTCAAAGATGAATTGGTTGGAGAACAATATCATCTGGGAGCCCGTAGATGGTCAACATGTGGTTGCAGCATGCAAACAAGGTAAAAGACAACATGACACGGGACTGATTGACGATGAAGAATATCAGAAGATATTTGCAGAGAGAAAAGCACGATTTGTTGTGTACAATGATTCCAAAGTGTACATTGAAGCTTCAGTGCGAATAAATGCGAAGGAGTTTGAGAGAGAGTTCTACACCACAATAGAAGAAGACCTGGTGAAGTTACGAGCCATTTGAGAGGCATGTGGGAGACCAAATCCGCAATCACGTGCAGATGATGCACAACGAGCACGAGCTGTAATAATGGCTGCAAGTGCGCTGCACTGGACAAGGCCGTATGCAGGAAGTGTATCGCTGGGAGAGATTTATAAAAGGATGGTAGACTATACTCGTCATGCATGGCAAGAAGATGAAGTAGCGTATGAAGCTGTTCTTCAAGTGTGCCGTGATTACGAGGACGGATTTCTTTGGTATAGCAAAGAAGATCAGAGGAAGTGAAAGAAATATGCAGATAAATTATCGTTGGATCCAAATGTTGATGTGAGGGAAAACAGGAAAAGGATGGAGAGGCTTTGGCTAAGACTACTAGTGAGGGTTCCGAAGGCGCATTACCTACGATTGGCGAAGGAATTGTCTGCAAAAAAAATTGTTGATGGTGAACGTTTGAAGCAGAGATTATTTTTCAATCAAGCAAGCAGCCAAGCTCCTACGAAGGGTACTTTAGCTTGGACAATGGAACGGATTCAACGAAGAGAAGCAGTACGAAATGCACTACGGTGGTTGATGGTTGAATCCAAGATTGCACATCCAAGTATAGTACATAGTTTTTTCCTCATAAATGTGCGAAGGTTCGAAGGACAAGACCGTGGACAGATGAATGTGCTAGCTGAAGTAGTGGATGTGAAAATGAAGAAAGTGTGGTCGTCTCCTGCAGTGAAGACGATGGAAGCTCTCCGTAGATTTGAAGCTCTTATACCTCCAATGATAAAAGATCATTACGCGAGTATTCAGCGTGGAGAATCAGGATACCACGGATATAGCAAGGACGTAAGAAGTTTGGATGAGGCGTGTTGGGATTGGCAAGTTACTGTATCATCTAGTTCACCTGACACCAACAATGCACTCGTTCCTATTCGATGTAGAAGGGATTTCTTTACGAAGGCGGTTGTGGAATTGGGAACGCCTTGTCTGTGGATATTTGATTGTAGGCGGTGCGGAACAAGAGGGGAGAATGCAGCTTGGACAAACGTTGAGTACAGTACCGCCATGCATAAAGTACAACAATGGATGGCAGGCATACACAGGTGGACCGCAATATTTTTGTTTCCAGCTGGAACCTATTTCGAGGAAGGAATGAGGAAGAAGATGGTATTACCATCGGAGTGTACATGGCAAAAAAGTTACTGGGTGTTTTCACCACAAACAGTGTCCACATATGTACATGACTTGCAACACAATGGTCAAACAGATCGTAGTGTACAAGCGGTGGGAGAAGTTGCAGTTACAATGGTACATCCTACTGGATCGCGGGTGGCAGATAGTGTACGAAGTGATTGTGAACAAGTTCCTGTAGTGTTTACAGACTCGTGGATTGAGGGGAGGATGCCTTCTGTGGTGGATCAAGAAGAGAGAACTCCTACGGAGTTGCAGCGCTTGGTTGCTACATATCTACTGGAGAAATGGGGGTTAGTTACGGTTGGCATTACAACAGCCGTATCAGCTATACTGCAAGCTTTTTTTGTAGGTAATCAAATGATTGTGTTGGATGGTTCGATAGATCGTACTCGCTTTCTCTACAATACATTGCAGGAAGTGAACCGTACAAGAATCCAAGCGCAAGGAGCTGCAGTGCCAGTTACTGGAAACGTTGAGGCATCAACGCATCAAAACAGAAGTACACCTTGTGCGGAACCTTCAGTAGTTCATGTGGAACACTTTAGGACAGAAGAAGATGACGAAGACCTTTTTGATGATGAAGAAGAGGACGATGAAGACGGCAAAGATTTGCACTCAAAAGATACACCAATACGATAAGGATATGAAGTAAGAGAAAGAAGTGCGAACGACGAAGAATATGTTCAAGGGGAAGGAGAAGAGCCAGAAGAAGACGAGATAGAAGTGGACACAGAGGATGGCCCATCAGATTCAGAAGAGGAAACATCCGACTCAGAGGACGGTTCATCAGAGGGCTCTTCTGATTCATCAGAACGAGAGGATGATTCATCGAAAAGAAAGAAAGCTGTTCAAAAGAAGAAAGGAAAAGGCATGAAAAAGACAGCAGAGGTTCAGAAGCCAACAAGGAAGTCGAAGACTGCAATGTCAAAGCCACATACTGTTCATCAAAGTAGTATCTCTGAAATGCATGAACTTCAAGTGATGGGTGAAACCGAATATCACGTAACATCTGAGGCAGAGGCAGTTTTACAAGAAGATGTTACAGAAGATATGGATGTGGAGGAGGTAGCTGAAGTTCGTTCGGGTACAGAGAATCAAGGAAGGGAAGACAATGAAGGGGGAATGCAAGACACAACATGTGAAGTTGCAATATTAGCAAGCGTGATCCCTTCAACTGAAGAGGCAGTGATAGAAACAGAAGGGATCATACCTGTGGAGGGAATGGTTATTCCTGCAGTGGAAGAGGTGGATATGGAGATGGAAGATAAGGTGCAAGAATCAGTGGTAGTGGGTTTGTCTCCAACCTCAGGAACAACAACCTTGCAGGAGACGACATCAACAGGTTTGGCAGATGAAACACATTTCGATATTATGACTTTGGCATGGACCAGACCGATGATAGAAGGAGTGGATGGATTTTATTATGACCGAGAGGGTATTAGGTATCGTCGTACCATAGTTGAGGGCCAGTATAAATATGAACAGGTAATATCAGTCTTGGAAGAAATTTCACACGTGGATGAAGAACCTTCTGCAGGAGTAGGAGAGGTGGATGATAGGCCTTTGTTTTATGGTGAATTGCAAATTCCACATGATGTTGCTGCAATATTCACTGAAGAAGCTTTGAATAGTACAGAGGGAGAAGGCATAGGAAGCCAAACTTCAAGGGTAATTGCGGAGACACTTGAGTCACTTGAGGAATAGAGTGATAGATTTTATATGGAGAGTGACCTTAGCGGATAGTAATATTTTGATTGTAACAGCAACAGAGTTTGGTCTTAGTGTGTGATGACTATTTTATTCTACTCTTGCAAATGATT